>CM038793.1:16255078-17455078 GCA_021764765.1 Vicia sativa | reverse complement strand
AAGATGATAAGTACAAGCAACTCAAGACCGTCTCGAATGCGTGGAAAACTCAAGATGTTCGGCTGAACTTTGATGATCCGAGTCTTGTTCCCGTGTTGTGATTCCTCCCAAGTTCAAAGTTCCCTTTGCTAAGTATGATGGCATGTCTTGCCCTAAGTCGCATTTGAAGTCCTATGTCCGTAAGATCAATCCTCACACCGATGACCGAAAGTTGTGGATGCACTATTTTCAAGAGAGTTTGTCCGAACCCATTGGAATGGTACTATCACCAGAAAACGACCGTATCCGCATTTGGAGTGATTTGGTGATGCTTTCTCATGATGAGTACAATGTGAATTGACACCCACCGCATGCAACTACAAAGCATGTCTATGGGTCGTGATGAGAAGTTCAAGGAGTATGCTTAAGTGGAGAGATCTAGCAGCGAGTTCAACCACCCTTGTCCAATAGGGAGTTGGTTGATATGTTTATGGGAACACCGACAGACCCATTCTTCAATCATCCGATTGGAAATTCTTCATCCGGATTCACCGAAATGATATTGACAAAGCAGCGATTGAAGCCGGTATCAAGAGTGGAAGATTCATGTAGAGACATCTTCGAATGTCACAAGAAATCCTTGGTGCTAAGAAAGAAGCTAATGCTGTATGGTCGAAAAGCCGAGCCAAGTCCGACGTGCTCAATCTGGGGGCAGATCTCCAATCCTACATCAAGACAACCTCACGAGACAACGCGTAGTCGAACGCGCCACGAAGACAGCATTTAAGATCAACATGCCTTTGTCGCAAGCCTTGCAACACATGTTGAATGCAGAGTGATAACCTTGAGGGATCCTCCTCGAATGTCAACACTTCCTCTCCAAGTACAATCCTAATGCTAAGTGTGCTTACCATTCCAACAGCCCGACACGACATCGACAATTGTTGGGCTCAAGAACAAGATTCAAGATATGATCAAGCTAAGCGATTGAGTTTGACCCTCCCGCTGAGACTCGAATGTGATCAACGCGCCTATGCCTAACCATGACAAGGGTTCCAATGTGGAGACGATACTTATGTTTTCAACATAGACGACTTGACCATTCCTCCGATGATTAAGAAGAATTTGTTGCAAGCCGGTGTCAACCCGTGATGCCCAGAGGATTGTCTGGTGCCCATCCGCACCGATGGTTGTGCTTGGTTGAGAAGACGAGTTCAAGGTATGATGGATAACCGTGAGATACTATTTCAAACCACCGTGCGTGTCTGTGAAGAAATGTCTAAGTTGAAGATTGACAATGCGAACGAAACTGTACCATCTGTGGGATACCTGGGGCAGCCAAGTGGAAAGTATGATTACATGGTGAAGTACATCGTCTCGATAGTTACAAGATTCCTATTGAAAATGTTAAGGCGACCGGATGGGGTGACGATTTCCCAGAAGACTATGCCGATGTTAACACAATAAGGATTTCCTCTGCTGATCCTATGCCTAGGGTGGCACCTCTCATCATCACCTCTCCAAGACCAGTGCCATATTCCTCTGACAAAGCTATCCCTTGGAATTATGGAGCTGATGTTTACTATCATGGTGACAAGCAAGACCCTCTGACTAATGAAGATCTTGCTATTGAAGCTACCATTCCTGACATCGACAACATCACCGGATCCAGTAAGGTGACCAGAACCGGAAGGGTATTCTCTCCAGAGATCTCTCCTCCAAAAGACACTGTGACTCCAACAGATTCCTATTCAACCAATATCCCCAGCCTAGAGGAAAGAACCAAAGGCTCATCCCCGCTCAACCGTATACCAAAGGAAGTTATCAAGACACCTCCAAACAAGAAATGGAGGAAATTCAAGATCATCAAGAAGAGTGACTACAACGTTAGGAATGCTAGATGACTGGCCCAAGATTTCCATGCTCGCTTTGCTCTTGTGCTCCGAGGCTCATGCTAATGCCTTGGTGAAGTTTCTAAAGAATGCTCATGTGCCACAAGACACTACTACCGATCAATTTGAAGTTTGTATTGCTAGCTCGCAACAACGGCCTAGGCTTCTCTCGATGTCGATTTGACTCCTTCCGAAAGAAACATAACAAAGCCTTGCACATCTCGTTGAATGCAAGGGCACTACACTATCTCATGTTTTGGTGGATACCGGTTCGCTCAATATCCTTCCAAGATCGCTTTTGATCGACTTGATGTCAAGGGTTGGTTCGAGACCTGACATTATCGTGAGAGCTTTTGATGGTTCTAAGCGAACAGACGGAGAGCTCATCACTGTAAAGTCGGTTCCTGACTTTTGACTCTACTTTTGTCATGGACATCCGTCCCGCTTACTCTTGCCTACTTGACGCCCTTGATACATGGGGGCCATACCTCTACCTTACATCGGTCAAGTACCCGTGAAAGGGAAGATTGTCACAAGATGTGGTGAAGAAGAATATATGGTCACCATCTACGCCATTCCGATATCTCGAGATGGAAGGTGAATTCTTTGAGACTTCAAGCTATTGAAACAATACCCGTAGTCATGCCTGACTCTCCGCCACTCCTGAAGTTGCTAAAGTTCCGCCTAGGATGGCCTCACCGAAAGATGCTCAAGCCCGTTGAAGAAGGTAGTTCTATTTGGGGACAGCCTCGATCTTCCCTTCAAACCGACAAGACGGGTTTAGGCTTCACTAACAAGGGTCAAGATGATACGCCGCGAACGTGCCGCCAACTTCCTTTCCGCATCACCGAGTGGAATCCATGCTATAGAAGACGACGACAACGACTTCGACATCGCAAGTGGATCTTCCCAACTCCGTATCATGGGCTCAAGAATTGGAAGATCAAGATGTCATACCAATCTCCTTTAGCCGTGAGTAATTGCTTTGTTTTATTTTGCTTTTCGATTTCTTTATGTTTCGAATAAACTTTGAAAGCCTGTGCCTTGCCCGGGCCATGGCTCGCTTATGAGGGTTTTATCTCTGCTTATGTATTTTCATTCAATAAATTCGTTGGACTTTTGCATTCAATTGTGTGTTTTCTTTTACTTTATTACCCTTCAAAAGCTATGTGTTCTTACACACACCCACGTGATACACGCAGAACCACTCCGAATCTCGTTAATACGCTATGCTAGTGCTAAATATGACTTCGATAATCCGATCTACCAAGCCAAGATGAAAGTGAGGAAGATTGTGAAGTGCCGTGGAGAACTTGCCGATCGCTAACAGAAGAAGAGCGAGTTATACACCCACACGAAGAGCAAGTCGAGGTTGTGAATTGGGTACCGACGAAGATGTAAAAGAGATCAAGATAGAGCGGGTCTTGAGAACAAAGGTCAAAGAAAGGTTGGTTCAGATGCTACGAGACTACCTTGATGTTTTTGCTTGGTCATACGAAGACATGCCAGGTTTGGACATTGATATTGTGGTACACCGATTGCCGACAAAAGAAGGTTTTCTCCCAGTGAAACAGAAGGTTCGTCGCATGCCCCGAGATGTCGGAGAAAATCAAAGCCGGGTTATGAAGCAGTTCAACGCTGGTTTCCTAGTCACACTTCCTATCCCTGGGTTGCTAATGTGGTACCCGTGCCTAAGAAGGATGGTAAGGTACGAATGTGTGTGGATTACAGAGATCTGAACAAAGCGAGTCCAAAAGACGATTTCCCACTTCCTCATATTGACGTTCTGGTCGACAACACCGCCAAAGATAAGGTTTTCTCCTTCATGGACGGTTTCTCCTACATAATCGATCAAAATGGCTCCCAAGACATGGAGAAGACTACTTTTGTTACAGTGGGGCACTGCTACAAGGTTATGCCTCGATTGAAGAACGCAGCGCCACTTATCGTGCTATGGTTACATTATTTCATGACATGATTCATCACGAGATAGAGGTCTACGCCGACGACCGATAGCTCGATCACGATCAAGAAGAACACCTCGATCATTTGCGTAAACTGCTTGACAGTTGAAGAAGTATGATCGAGACTTAATCCTAACAAGTGCACCTTTGGAGTTAGATCCGAAAACTCTTAGGGTTTGTTGTCATGGAAGAGGTATTGAGGTTGACCGCCAAGGTTAAAGCTATTCGAGATGCCACCCCCGACCGAAGGAAGTCGAGGTTTCTTGGGCCGATTGAACTACATTGCCGATTCATTGCACACTTAATCGCTACCGTGAGCCAATCTTCAAGTTACTTAAGAAAGATCGTAGTGGAATGGAACGACGATTGCGATCGCTTTTGACAAAATCAAGGAGTACCCGTAATCCTCCTATTCGATGCCGCCATCAAGGAAGACCTCTTATCATGTACTTGACGGTGCTAGAGAACTCAATGGGTGTGTTGGGGCAACATGACGAGTCTGGTCGAAAAGAGCATGCAATATACTACCTTAGCAAAAGTTTACCGATCGTGAAACAAGATACTCACAATTGAGAAAACTTGCAACGCTTTGGGCTCACGACTAAGACAAGATATGTTGACTCACACTACCTTGTTGATTTCCAAGATGGATCCGATAAAATACATCTTTGAGAAACCACTCTCCGAAGAATAGCAAGATGGCAAATGATCTTGACCGAATATGACATCCAAGACACTTCTCGTAAAGCGATCAAAGGAAGTGTAGTAGCCGATCATTTGGCTCATCAAGCCGTAGATGACTATCGCCTATGCCTCAATTTCCATGAAGATGTTTTGCTAGTTACAGATTATGAAGAACCGGGCCCGGACGAAGGACCCGAACAAGGATCCCGATGGACTATGGTCTTTGATGGAGCCTCAAACGCACTTGGCAATGGCATTGGCGCCATCATTACATCTCCTGCAGGCGGACACACGCCTTTCACCCAGATTATGTTTCATTGCACTAACAACATGGCCGAGTACGAAGCGTGCATCATGGGTCTTAAAGCTGCTATTGATTTAAGAATCAAATTCTTACAAGTGTATGGAGATTCAGCTTTAGTAATCAGTCAGATTAAGGGCGAGTGGGATACGAAGCATCCGAATCTCATTCCAGATCGAGAGCATGTTTCGAGTTTGATTCTACTGAAGAGATCACTTTCAATCATATTCCACGAGAAGAGAATCAAAGGCACGATTGGCTACTATGTCATCTATGTTCAAGGTCGATGGGACAACGAGGCTCCCGATCATCATTGAAAAGTTTGACGAACCAGATATTGTTGTGAGCTTGATACGTAAGAGAAACCTTGGCACTACGACGTGAAGAGGTATCTTGAGACTCAGAATATCCGCAGGGCATCCATCAATGATAAGAAGTTCATGAGAAGATTTGCATCCAAATTCTTCCTCAAAGAACGACATCTTATACAAGCGCAACCACGACTTGTGCTTATCTACTGTAGACCGTAAAACAGAATACGTATCATGGAAGAGTTACACGGGCTAATTTGGTACCCACTCCAGGACACACCATGGCTAAGAAGATTTTGAGAACAGTTACTATTGGTCCACCATGGAAGTCGATTGTCACCGCTTACGCTTGATCTTGTCACAAATGCCGATTTATGCCGACAAAGTGCACGCACTCTCCAAGACTCGAATGTTTTAACTTCTCCTTGGCCTTTGCAATGTGGGCATTGACATGATTGGAGAGATTAAGCCCACGCTTCCAATGGACATCGTTTCATCCTTGTGGCAATTGATTATTTCACCAAGTGGGTAGAAGCACCTCGTATGCATCTACCAAGAATGTGGCTCGATTCATCAAACATAATCTTATCTCTCGGTATGGCACTCCCGAAAGGATTATCACGATAACGGTTCCAATCTCAACAATAAGATGATCACCGAACTCGCACGCAGCTCAAGATCAAACATCACAACTCTTCTCCATATCGGCCTAAGATGAATGGCGCAGTTGGAAGCCGCCAACAAGAACATTAAGAAGATTATACGTAAGATGATGTGACTTACAAAGATTGGCATGAGATGTTACCATTTGCTCTTCATGGTTATCGCACTACAAGACGAACATCAACAGGGCAACCCCTTCTCTTGTATACGGTATGGAAGCCGCCTTACCCATCGAAGTTCGATATACCTCAACCGAGTCCTCCAGACGCAGAGTTAGCGAAGACGATGGGTCCGCTCCCTGACCGATTAACTTGATTGAGGAGAAACGATCGCATCCATCCGCCATGGATGATTTATCGTAAACGAATGATCGAGTATTTAACAAGAAGGTCAAGCATCGAGTATACCAAGTTGGTGACCTAGTAGTCAAGCGCATCATTCTTCCACAAGGTGATCCTGTGGGCAAATGGACTCACCCACGAGGGACCGCTTGTAGTCAAGACAAGATTTTCCATGGAGCTATGATACTTAGCACCATGGATGGTGAAGACTTTCCACACCCCGTGAACGCAGACATAGTCAAAAATACTACGATAAAAGAGACCCGCTAGGTCGATCGCCTAGGCAAAAATAGGGCATCCTGGCGAACCAAAAGGTTCGGCAAAATTAAGGATATATACAAAACATGTACACCCGCAAGTCGAAACCCGAAAAGGCGGCTTGGGCAAGAAAGGGTATCCCAGACCGAAACCCGAAAGGGCGGTCTAGGCAAAAGTTAGATTTAAGCGCATTTACTATGTCTCTTCCAGATCACCGCCTCCGCACTACTATCAAGATTCAAGATTCAAATGGCGAAGATCACCTACTCACTTTCACGACAGCAAGGAGATGAGATAGTCGAATATATGAGTACTAGCATAGTTGGAACCTAACGAGATTGTTTCCGCATAGCTTTTTACCTTTCTTGTGTACAAATTACTTGGCCATACGCCACCTTTCAAAAAAATACAGCTTCTTTCTCTTTACAATTTCTGTTGTTGTTATTTGCAATAAGTCCAACGTTTGCTTTGAATGACTATACACATTTGACAATAAGAATCTAATCACGAACATACGAAAAATGAACATACAAAAGTACTTACTACATGTTCCGGGAATCGGGATGACGACGAAAGTCAACAAATAAGTTCTCCACAGAGCATAAAGGTGTCACTCACAACACACTTTCCCCAACGGAGTATAGGTTAATCCACAGGCAGTGATTCCACTCAACCGAGCAAAGTTACATCAGCCTCCAAGAACACTTCACCCCAATGATATTTCTCAATCCTCCCCTTCTCCCAGCAGGGTATCCGACTCAAACTTGGGCGAGATAGTGCTTGAGGAAGCATACACCTTTATTCCCACCAGAGATTACAACGGACTGACTTTTCAAGCCCTGTGCTCAAGAATCAAATGCTCTCCAAATGAGATCTACACTAAACCCAGAGAGCACCTCCTAAATTTCCTCAACAGATCGCCTCCCGCACTCTCCTCGCAGGTCTATATATGAGACCTCCGACAACGAGCTTCTCCAATCTCTACCTTCCTCCACAGTATCTAGGCCCAAGACTTGGTCAGATAGTGCATCGGAGGAATCCAGGATATCTTTCTTCTCCTTCAAAAAGGGGTTCTCACCACCAATTAGTGAGTCGAAATCCTCAAACGTAACATCCGCATCTTCTTCAAGATGGATATGTTTTGAAATATCACAACATTCATCATTCATACATTACTCATAAAGTCATAATTCATGCATATGTCATTCACATACACTGTCATGCATCATACTTTGCATAAGACTAACAAATATTCTATCAAAGTTTTTCTTGTTTTCTCCACAAAAAACAGTAATACCATTTCGACGAACAGTCCAGATTAAGCCCCGAGCCGACGGAAAACTATCGAAGACCGCTCGACCGTGTCCGTGGATTAAGCCCGAGCCGACGGAAAACTATCTCAATGACCGCCCGACGACAGTCCAGATTAAGCCCGAGCCGACGGAAAACTATCCGAAGACCTCCGACGATGTCCAGATTAAGCCCGAACCGACGGAAACTATCCAAAATCACCGTTATCCTCCCAGAATGCAATGGATCAACACCGATGCACAAGGAAGCTATCCACATCCTGCCAACTACAATCTCTCTCAAAGTAATCGACACGAAGATTTATTCGACCTCCCTATTATCAACAGAACCACGGAGTCTGGCGACGACTCTTGCCTTGGATGGCATCTAAGCCCATCTCCTCTCCATTCCAGAACATCTACGAGCCTGCACGGCTCATTCCCCAAGGACCTTTCCAGATGGCATCTTAAGCCCATCTCCGCGGTTCCCATCGACAACCTCGAGTCTAGCGACGACCTGCTCCCAGAAAATCTCCAACCTCCAAACGGCATCAGAAGTCTGCTCGCATCATCACCAACCGCGAGTGCAAATTTCGTGTAGAGTGTTCAATCATCTTCACCTCCGTGTCACGAAAGACAAGCATGTCAATCTAACCTTCCCAGACAAGAAGATTGAACAGGCAGCTGTCATACCCCAAAATTTGCCCTCCATCTATTCAAGAGATTTCATACATCTATGCTCAAGGATTCCTCAAGAGTTGATCGACAAACTCTCTAGACAATCAACCCAAACTAGGTTGGGTATCTCTCAAGTCAAGATGGGCTTCCAACACTCCAATGGTCTTCATGCCTCCTCATATGCTTCAAAGATTCTCCATGTCAAGTTTCAAGCTTCACAAGTCAAGTTTCCTCGATAATTGCTCGATGGTCGAAAATCACCATTGGACAAAAGTCAACGTGGTCAACATACAGTCAAAACTTCGATTTTTGGTCAACATCCTCATTTTGAAGTTACATTCATCATTTGATCAAGGGTTGATCATGATTCATCAAGAAAACTCAAGATTTGCCCAAAAGTCAAACTTTCTAAATTAGGGTTTCTAGGTGAAAAGTCAATCAACTTTGACCGATCATAACTTTCTCATACTTTCTCAAATTTCCCACCAAAGCTCAATTTGAAGGAAATTCAATTTCTACCACTTCATGTCTCACAAGAATGTCCAAAAATGCTTCATTTGAGAGGTATGGCTCAAAACATTTGTGTCATTTTCAAAGTCAACAAAAAGTCAACTTTTTGTTTTGAAGATATTTTGAGCATGGTAACTCCAATTGAGATTAGACCAAAGACATTGGTTAAAGGACTCTTAGAGCTTTCCAAAAAGTCCAAGAACACTCAAAAATGTGGAAAATTGAGCAAGATACACCATTCAAGTATTTTGGACAATTGCACAAAAGGACATTTTGGTCAAAATGCAAAATTTTCCAAATGGGCCTATAATATTTTGATCCAAACTTGTTCATGATGTTATTTTTGACCCATAAAAGCTTGGCATTGGTAATTTTCTATTTTCATGGTTTATATTTGAATTTTACAACATTTAATTCAAAAATAAATTATGTAAAATATGAAAATTAAGTTATTTTTTCAATTGAGTTGATTTATATCTCTCTTAATGTCCAAGAAAGCTCACACCATTTACCAAATTGCAAGCCATGGCATTGATGAGAAAATCATATTTTCTTCAAAATTTGATTTGATTTTCAAAGAAAATATTTGCACATTCAATTTCCAATCTTTTTCCTTGTTTTTCTCTTCCAAAACTCCTATAAATACCAAGCAATGCAGCAAGACAAAGGACGAAACCCTAGCTCAAGCATAACCCTAATTTTGCAAAATTTTCCAAGAAACTTGAAATTGAAGTTTTATTTTCCATCTTTCCATTTCTCTCAAGCACTCAAACGTGTTCTAAGGGTATGAGTAAGTTTGCATCAATAACAATGGTCAAAGCAAGCTAAATCGTGTTACATACATGCATACATAACGATTTTTCTTGAATTATTTTTATTCTGCTTTAATTGATTCTAATGATTTGAATGTGTTCATGAGGTTCTACTTGATCGATCCGACAATCGTTTTGTTTTGAACGCCAAAATCGTAATGCCATTACTAGGGTTTTCGGATCGTGAGCTTCGAACCGCCTGTATAGCCGATTCACAAAAATAACACCACCAATGGATTCGTGGAGGTCCGATTTAGGTGGACAAGGTCTCTTTTCGCTTATTTCGCGTGTTTTGCAGATCCAAGAACCTCCGGAGAAGACGACCGAGCTAGGCCCGGCTGGACCTTCTTTGACCGGCAACAGCATGTGTGGTATTCCGTGTTCGATTCGTCCAGATATAACTGGGGCCCGCGCGCTGACTGTGTTTGATTTTCAAATATCAGTGACACGTTTACATTGATATTCAATTGATTTCAGCTTTTCAAACACCAAATGCATGATGGTGTAGTGGTTAAGGCGCGGTGTTTGAAGATCCTTCCTGTGGTCATGAGTTCGATCCTTTCCATGGTTTTGCTTTTCTTTTTCCAAACTCATATTTTCTAAACTATTTTCATATTTTCTAATTTATTTAATATTTTTGCATCATTTTAATTTCTTTTCATATTTTTATTTATGCATTAAAAAATTACCAAAATATAATTTTCTTTTTGCATTTATATTCTGAAAATCTTTATTTAATTTAATAAATTAAAAAATATAATTTTTGCATGCATAGTTATTTTATTTTTATTTTTGCATTTAATTCATTATAAATTGCATTTTAATTATTAAATCTTTTCCAAAAAATCCCAAAAAATTATTTTAGTATATTTATCTTATTTCCAGCATATATTAATTTTCTCATATTAAAATTTGCATTTTTCTAACATTTTTCCTCTTATTCAATTCATCTCGCATTTTCCGATTTCCCATTTTTTCACAGGTTGCTCCGATTCGGACGTTTTTCTTTTATCATTTGCTTTTTTTCCAATAATGTAATTGCTCATGGGTTGTAATAGTTTAAATTAGGCTTTTATTTTTCCGCAAGTTTAAATTATGTATCTGCCCCAAAGCCATGTAATAGCGTAGGATTTACCTTTCCGCACTTTACATTCCGCACTTTTATTTCCGCACCCTTATCAATTGCTAGTAACTAGGTGTATGGCAAGATAATTGGACATAGCTCATACTAATCT
This sequence comes from Vicia sativa, assembly GCA_021764765.1. Lineage (NCBI taxonomy): Eukaryota > Viridiplantae > Streptophyta > Magnoliopsida > Fabales > Fabaceae > Vicia > Vicia sativa. The sequence continues at coordinate 17,444,161 of CM038793.1, read as the reverse complement.
TCAAGATAATATATTCGAATTTAACACACACTTTCACACACGCACCTTTAGGGTAATTCTCTCGATGCCTTTCGATTTCAAATGGTCATGTCCCTCGAACGTAGAGGTATCCTAGCACCGTTGCCTTCCGAACAAATCATCATAGTCCCTTCGATACAAAGATCATAAGACCCACGATGTCGCCTCCGAATACATGATCTTGACCCTCGATTGTCGCACTTAAAATGATGATAGTCCCTTCGAATGTGCTAGGATACTTCCTACAAGTTGCCTTCTATGACCATCCGATGCCCCTTCGAATGTCCCGCTTACATCCAACGAATGGAGCTGCCTACTAACTAATGGTATGGTTAGCGCTATTCTAAAGGAATGTAGAAGTACAACAAAACGACCAATTCTGAGTGGGTAAATAAGTCTCTTAGTTGCTTGCTCTATCAAATGCTTTTCACACCTCACACACTTTTTCAAAGTTCAAATACTCTTTCAAAAACAAAACATTTCCGAACACCTTGTATACACTCCTACATGAGTCATTACAAAGTCAAAGCGAAATGCCTTTTCAAAACATTTTGTCAAACACATGTAAAGCAATTTTAAAAGTGATCTAGAGCAACTAAGAGCCCGTAGATAACTACGGATGGAAAGGGTGCTAATACCTTCCTTTTCATAACCATTCTCCGAACTCGTAATCTAACGAAGGTCTTTTTCTATTACTTTACCTTCCTTAATTGGATAAAATAAAAGTCGGTGGCGACTCTTGCTATCCGCACATTTGGATACAAAAATCCTAAAAAGTCAGTTCACCGATCACAATATCTACCACGACCACCGCCTCGTGGTAATTGGGATCATGCGATTCATAGGAAGTGTTTGTCGTGGCACTCATATGAGAAGGTCGGGCAACCTTTAAAATTCAACCGTCCATCAAGACTAGTGCCCGAGTGTGATGTGTGGTTTTATAATTTGAGACCTCAAGCCACACATCTTCTATTCCCATGGAGACTACCGCCTAATTGCTTATATGCTCGATGAGGAGCAAATTGATTTTGGCGGCTTATTGCAATGAGTCAAGAGGGTCACATTGAGTTATACTCTAGGGAGCGTATAAATGTGCCCTAACTTATCCTGGGTTGATAATGAGCCTTCTGAAAAGGGCAAAGGTTGTCTTTCCTGCTGTGGGGCACCTTACTATTGATGGGATCATTGATGATCACTATTGTGATCGTTATTGTAGGGTCCTGGATGATAACTCTGCTGCCCAGGCTGTTCCAGTAGCTGCTGCACTTCCTCAGGCCAGTCCCTCTAAAGAATGGAACCGGAAAATGCATCTTGCTCATCAGAGAGCATTTATGTATATGCACGAGAGCATGGAGCACCTTGCTGCATCGTAGAGCGGGGTGAATCACTTCACTCGCACGAGGGAGCAGCTTAGTGCTTATGCTGGTTGGCCCGGGGTCGGCCAAATATAGAGGAGGAGGTGGGCGATGCTGATGGTGATGAGCAGAGTGAGGATGATGGAGAGGGCGCTGGATTCGGTTCGAGACTCGGAGATTCTATCCTCGAGGCTTCAGATTGATGATGATCTTTTATTTTTCTTGTTTTTATTTTACTTTCAGCACTTTCTAGTTTTTAGTTTTTATTTTTGCTTTTAGTTTTAAACTTTTGGATTTTGTTGGTTGCCATCCATTTTTAGGATAGGCTTGTAATTACAATTGGCATTTTGTAGGCATGGAGCCTAAATACTTTCTTTTTAGTTTTAAACACCATTTTGGGGTGTCTTTTATTTTATTTTATTTTGTTTTATTTTATTTTGTTCTATTTTATTTTTATTTTTAGATTATAGGTTATTTATTTTGAATTGTACTTCTTTTGGGTTGTCCCGGTTTTTCAACGGTACTCCAAAGCAAGTAAGTGTGTTTCACCAAAGTGATGGTGATGATAAAATTCTCGACTCGATCCACAAATAAGGTACATATTTAATCGTTTTGTAGAATATTAACATGTCTATGAAATTTGTGCTTTATGCAAAATATCTTGGCATGTACAAAAAAATTTGTGTTCACATTCGAATCATTAGGACTCAAACCACAAAGGTGAGAAGCTTTCCACCGTATACCAAATATAGAGTGTCTAATAGTTTTGTTAACTCGTGTGATTCATGCTTAATCTTCATTTGTTTGTGAAAATTTGGAAACTTAGAGATGATCAAGGCAATTTTTTGTGCATTATGAGAAAAACCATCAATTCCAAAAGGGCTTCAACTAGTCGTGAGTGAGTGAATCCTTGTGAACCCTTTTGAGCTTAAATAGTATTTGTAGGATGAATTTATCAAATCAACTAATTGTTAAGTAGGCCACTTAATAGTTGTTGATAATCTTTGAAAATTCAATGATAATTCATTCTATAAATTTTTTCTTGTTTGTGAATACCAACCCTTTTTGTTGATTAATTCTTGAAGAGCATGTTCTTGAATAAAAAAGGATTGATATAAATGAAGTTGGGGAGGTAGATCAAATAGAACCTAGAATTGATGACACAATGATCCTAAAGAAAGAAAAAAAAGAATAGAGAAAAGAAAAATACAAAAGAAGAAAAATTTGTATATAAAAAGAAAACAAAAGAAAAGAAAAAAGAGGATCATTGTGTGAAAAAGAAAAGAGGTTGTGATTAATAAGAAGGAAATGGGAATTAGTTGTGAAATGCTCTTCATACTCTTTAACCCAATTTGTTTCAATGGCTTTTTACTTAAATATCCCTTGTTTCTAACCTAAGCCAAGTTACAACCTTGAAAGACCTTAGTGGTCTTTGTTTCCATCTTGTCATTTAACTTGTTTCGATGAATGCATGAATTATTCTGGATGTGCATGACTATTAGTGAGAGTGTTTAGTCCTTTGTAAATATGCATTTTGTTCTTCATGAATTTTGAAGAAATGATTAGGTGATTCAAGTGTGAACATATCTTTTATTTTGTTACATGTGTTGATATATTGTGTTTAGAACTTAATTCATATCCATGTTGTGTTTCGAAGAAGCGATCGATGTGTGCTTTTGCCGGGTATGTCGAGTTTGAACCATCATTCTTGTGTGAGTTGCATGCTTACATTTTGTTCTTCTTGCTTAGTGAGATTATTGACTTTTGTTTGGGGACAAACAAAGAAGTAAGTTAGAGAGTTGTTATGACCAAATTGTAGTTATTTTGTACATGATTTTGTGGTCCTTAACAATGCCTTTTTAATTAATTAGTAGTATTTATTCTAGTATTTTGGTTTAATTATGTTTTTATTTAGTTTTTGCTCATAATATATTATTTAACTTAGTTTACTTTTAATTGTAGGTTTTTATTGATTAATTCTCCCAAGCTTGGATTCAAGGACACTTGAAGAGCTCTTGGGATGATTCTTTTGAAGAAATTTTTGATGAAGAAGCATGTTTGTCGCTCAGCGGTTGTAGCATGAGCCAATACAGATAACCGGCTTAGCGCGGTCTCAAAATGTAAAAGAATGACCCATGCTTTCACTTTTGGCCACCAACTCCATCATTTCCAGCTGGCTTTTGTGTGTTAGGCAAGGAGCTTCACTTCATCATCATTATCTTTCATTGTGTAAAAATTAGGGCATAGAATTTGTAAGAAAAACATAGTTTTTCATCTTGATTTCTTCATGTTCATCATCTCCTCCAACAATCTTGTGAGCAAAGCAACCATGGAAATGTGTGGCTAAGTTCTTTTTGTGTCAAGATTAGAGGTAGTTGATCTAACTAGTATGTATTTCTCTTAATCCATTTGTGTATGAACATGGTTGATGATTAATATATGTTGAATATCTTTGTTCTTCTATTTTCTTATACTGAGTTTTGCTTGAAAAAGAATGCTTCAAAGTAGACCTAGGATATTCATCCACTAATGAACAAATGCTATAACTAGATTTGTGAGTTAGTGTTTACAAATATTGAACTTAATGATTATTATGTCAATAGTTGTAGTGAGAAATCATACAAAGATTTACATGATAACATTCACAATCTTGGTGGGAAATCCACAAAATTGAGAGGATATGTATTTATAGAAATCATCTACTCTGTTCATCACTTGATTAATAGAATGCATATGAAATTAGGTCAATGAAACTAATCTTGACATGCTTCCATCAATTGAAAATAAACTCCAACTCTCTTGAATCCAAACCATAACTCTCTTTTGAAAAGATTAATTTAGTTACTTGTTTGGAAATTCATGTTACTAGTAGCTTAGGAAACAAACCCTTTGGTTACCTAAATCTTAAAATACACTTTTCTATTGAAAGACTACAATATACATCAATCCCTGTGGAATCGATAATTAAAAATACTTGTTCGCGGAAAATCCTACAACATTGGTCTCCATGTTAGTGCATCCAGATACTTGCCAACATGAAAGAATTCCTGCAATACAACGTTAGTGGAGTGCCCCCGACATGATGCGACAGCTTTGCCTGTCATCCAGGTCACTCAAGTCTCGGAGTAATATTCAAAAATTTCTGATCATGGTAAAACCAACAATGTTTGTATATGCAAAATTTTACCACAAAACTTTGAACGTCTTTCACCATCAAATCAGTAAATGCAAGAAATTAATAGACAAGCAAAACTCATTTTATTGATTGAACGTAGGCCTGTAAATAGGCAAGTACAATAGGAGGCAACTCCTGAAATGAGGCAATTGCAAAAGAAAAATAAGAGGAAAACTAAAACGCATGGAAATGCGACAATGAATCCTCATTGGGTTCCAACCCTGCTATCACTTTTATAACTCCAACTATCTCATCACTTTGCTTTTACCAGAAAAGGTGATTGGCTTGATCACTACCCTTCGAAGTAGCTCGAAATGTTGCCACAAGGCGCGACCATTGATCAACTAAGCATGTCTATGCATAGTGTAACACCCCAATATTACCCAAGGTTTTATAAGTAAAATCAAAGTAATTAAAATTTTTATAAATTCTATACTGAGGCGTCACACCTTCAAAATCAAATCACTTTAAATAGTTTTCTTTAAAGTATAAATCTCGGATACATAGCATCGTCGGAAATCATAAATTGATTCTTAAAAATCAAAACATCTTCTCTATTAAACTTCCTCATCAAATCATGTTTTCATAAAGTATGATTCTTATTCACAAAAGGAATAACAACAAAAGAACAACAACAAGACAACATAAATATTTCCGAAAGTGCTACGATCGAGCGATAACCGACTCAACTAATAGCAACTATAATCTTCGTCTTCATAACCTGCACGTTACCAATATAAAGGTAACGATGAAACAAGTAAAGGGTGAGATACTCCAAAACATATAATTAAAGGCAGGATAACATATATATATATATATATATATATATATATATATAGTTTTGGAATCATAAAAGATATAGGTTAATAAGTGCATTCCAACACATATCCAAATCTCACTCACTTAAATCGTCAATTTAATGTGTATAATCAACATTTTATCGCCATAACCTCATCGACATAAATCATCACAACGACACATAAACTTTCATCACTACGAACTCATCACAAGTCAATACGTCACTAATCAACACGGCAATCATAAACAACAACATCAAACAACGCTAACGACGTAAGCAACATCATCACAAATTGGCTAAAGCCCATCGTCGCTTTGGCATAAAAGCCCATCGTCACAAACATCATCACATCATATTTGCATTAATCATTTCATCAAAGTCAAATCATCGCAAAACTCATCATTTATATTCATTGCATAATTATCATAAAATTATCACGTCATATTCATTTCATGTTCATCATAAAGATCATCACCAAACAAAACATCATATATCATCGCAATTCAACATAATCCATCAATTAAAACCCAACGCCAAACAACTTAATCATAAACATAACCGACTCCATGAGACACGACTATGTTATGCATGTGGTACCCGTCGCTTTGTCCATACTTAGGAACATTTGGCATAAGCCCATCGTCGCTTGGCATAAAAGCCCTCGTCGCTTGGCATAAAATCCCTCGTCACCAATGCAATGTATGTGACTCGAAAATAAAAACAACATAACAAAAACATCATCATCGCTCATCAAAATTGGCATAAAGCCCACATCGCCATAATTTATCCACATCAAGATAAATATATCATCGCATCATATTTGCATTATGCAAAATGTCACCAATAATTCATCATCGTCAAAAGTCATGCATTCACAAATCGGAAGCATTTATTAACAACATCAATATAATCATCACATCATCATGTACAAAGACATATATCATCATTATCAACAAAGTCATTTAATCATGAACAAATCGTCGCAAAAGTCATGTATAATCATGTAGCATCGTCATCAAATAAATCACTCCTCCATTCTAAACATGGAAAAATAATCGAACATCAATAATCGTCGCAAAAGTCATTTCTAATAACTCGCATTAATCATAATCGTCGACATCGCAATCGGGTTGTCCATACGTGTCTTAAATCGACTAAAATGCAATCCGATTCAATTTAACCGTAACTTGGCCTATTTTGGGTCGTTTTGTAAAAACTCGTAATTTCGAAAAACTAACCTCACCACTACGTTCTACACGTCGAACTTAGATAGCACGTCAATTTTCGTTGAATTCGGAGCAAGTTGCTCCGTCGTTAAATTTACCAAAATCAGAAAATCGGAACATAATCGGGTTCTAAATTTAATCGGATAACTTATGTCGTAATTACATTTTATTAATACTAACTAGTAGTATGTTGAATTAGGAAATTGAAGAGAAACAGAAGCTAGCAAGGAAATTATGCAGGAAATAAGTTCTGCAGAAAATAGATAAATAGCATACAACAAAACAGAAACCACAACAAAAAAATATGTTTCTTTCCCAGCATGAAGACGCACGCCCCAGCCTTGTTTTATTGATGGAGGCGGGTGCCTTGGAATGGGGGACGTCCTCCCCTCAGCTTGAGGTGGGCGCCTCCCCCTTGTTTCATTGCACAACCCATTTTCTTCTTCCACGTTTTGAAAATGTATGTTATTTCGGTTTTTCACGCTTTTCCATTTCCATTGATATACTTCTAGTTCCTACAAGCTAGAAATGAAACACCCCATAATCCATACTCCTAACTCAACCTTTCTAAGTTATTTCAACAATCAACCAACCAAACTCAAGAATCAACCTATCAATTTTTCCTAAATCCAAAATATATCAACCAAAACCCTAACTATATGAGATGGAGAATCAAACCCCTTACCTCAAATGCTTGGATGATTCTTGATGATTCAACAACTCCAACCTCAAGCTCTTGATCTTGCTCTTGCTCTTGCTCTTCTTCTTCTTCTTCCAAACCCTCTATTTTTCTCTATGTTCTAAGTTTGGCTTTGGTGTTTTTGAATGGAAAGAAAATGAGGAAAATTGGTTTATAGAAAGGTGTACTCTTACTAGCCAATGGTGTAAACCTAATTCTACAAAATTACTCCTCACACCCCTATCTATTCTTATTAATTAATACCTTAATAATATCTAATAATATTATTAACTCAATTAATTAAAATAACTCTGGGGAATTAAATATCGGTCCGAATAATATTTTACCGAACCGAACGGAATAAAAACCGGACCGAATCGAAACGTCGCCAAATATATTAACAGATATATCGATTAATATAAATATTCTCGTCGCAAAATAAATATCGATCGATAACTCGAAAATATTAATATAATATAATATTAATTAAAACGGGGCGTTACACATAGTATCTTTTGACTACGTCCGCGTTCACGGGTAGTGGGAAATCTTCTCCGTCCATCGTTGCAAGCATCATGGCGCCACCCGAGAAGACTTTTTTCACAACAAACGGTCCTTCATAATTTGGTGTCCACTTTCCCCGAGGGTCTCCCTGGGGAAGAATTATCCTCTTTAGCACGAGATCACCAGGTTGATAGTTTTGAGGTGGCACCCTCTTGTCATACGCTCTTTTCATCCTCTGTTGATAAATTTGTCCATGACCGACAGCTGCCAACCGTTTCTCGTCAATGAGGCATAATTGGTCCAAGCGGTTCTGCACCCACTCGTCTTCATCAAGCTCTGCATCTTTCATGATTCTTAATGATGGGATCTGAACTTCGATTAGAAGCACAACTTCCATGCCATAAATAAGAGAAAAGGGGGTTGCCCCTGTTGAGGTACGAGCGGTGTTCATGTAACCATGCAAAGCGAAAGGTAGCATCTCATGCCAATCTCGATAGGTTACTACCATTTTCTGCACAATCTTCTTAATGTTCTTATTCGCCGCTTCAATAGCTTCGTTCATCTTCGGGCGGTATGGGGAGGAATTATGGTGCTTTATCTTGAAGGACTCACAAATCTCCTTCATCATCTTATTGTTAAGATTCGACCCATTATCTGTGATAATCTTGTCAGGAATCCTGTAATGGCAGATGATATTGTGCTTGATAAAACGGGCAATCACCTTCTTGGTGACACTTGCATAGGATGTTGCTTCAACCCACTTGGTGAAATAATTTATTGCAACCAAAATGAAGCGATGTCTGTTGGACATTGTCGGCTCAATATTTCCAATCATATCAATGCCCCACATAGCAAATGGCCAAGGAGAAGTTAAAACGTTCAAAGGCGATGGTGGCACGTGCACCTTGTCAGCATATACTTGGCATTTGTAACAAACCCAGGCATGATTAAAACAATCAACCTCCATGGTTGACCAATAATACCCAGCTCGCAAAATATTTTTAGCCATAGTGTGCCCACTAGAATGAGTTCCGAATGAGCCCTCATGCATTTCTTTGATGATCTTTGCAGCTTCATCCTTACCAACACATCTGAGCAACAAATCGTCGTGATGTCTACGGTATAACACACCATTGTTGAGGAAGAACTTCGCCGAAAATCTTCTCAATAACTTCTTATCTGTCACGGAAGCTTCTTCAGGATACTCTTCGGTCTCAAGATATCGCCTGACATCGTAAAACCAAGGATTGCCATCATTCTCTGCGTCAATCTCAAAACAAAAGGTTGGCTCATCCAATCTCTAAATGGTTATTGAAGGCGCTTCATTAGCCCATTTGACTTTAAACATGGATGCTAGGGTAGCCAAAACATCAGCCAGGTTATTCTCTTCTCGTGAGATGTGGTCGAATGTGATTTCCTCGAAGTAATGAATCAATTTCATCACATGCTCCCGGTAAGGAATCAGATTTGGGTGACGAGTCTCCCGATCGTCGTTGATCTGGAAAATGACGAGTGCAGAGTCTCCATACACTTTCAGATGCTTAATTCTCAAGTCAATCGCCGCTTCGATACCAAAGATACAAGCCTCATATTCAGCCATGTTATTGGTGAAATCAAAGCAGATTCAAGCTATGAACGAGATATGATGACCGTCTGGAGTAGTGATTACCACACCAACACCATTTCCCAATGCATTGGAGGCTCCGTCAAAAACCAAAGACCATTTGGATCCTGATTCGGATCCCTCATCTGGACCTGGGATGTTACAATCCTGGATATACATGATATCCTCATCAGGAAATTCAAACTTCATTGGCTGATAATCGTCCACAGGCTGGTGAGCAACATAATCTGCCAACACACTACTCTTGATAGATTTTTGAGTAGTATACTTGATGTCATATTCTACTAAGATCATTTGCCACCTGGCGATCCGGCCTGTCAAAGTTGGCCTCTCAAATATGTACTTGATCGGACCCATCTTGGATAAATAAGGTTGTGTGAGTCATATACTGCTTTAGTCGGTGAGCAGCCCACGCTAAAGCACAACAAGTTTTTTCGAGCAGTGAGTATTTTGTCTCACAGTCGGTAAACATTTTGCTTAGGTAGTATATTGTGTGCTCTTTTCGACCAGACTCGTCATGTTGGCCCAGCACGCACCCCATTGAGCCTTTAAACACTTTCAAATACATGATCAATGGCCTGCCCTCCACGGGAGGCATGAGGATTGGAGTTTCCTGCAGATACTCTTTTATCTTGTCAAATGCGACCTGACAGTCGTCATTCCACCTGACCTTCTGATCCTTTCTTAGTAACTTGAAGATGGTTCGCATGCGGCAGTCATGTGAGAGATGAATCTAGAGATGTAGTTTAATCTTCCTAGAAAGCCGCATACCTCTTTCTCAGTTCTTGGTTCAGGCATTTCTTGAATTGCTTTTACTTTAGCAGGATCAACCTCGATGCCTCTTTCACTTACAACAAAGCCTAGCAGTTTTCCAGATCGTACAACGTACATTTGTTTGGATTCAGCCTCAATCTGAATTTCCTTAGCCTATCAAACAACTTCTGTAGGTGTACCAAATGTTGTTCTTCATCCTGAGATTTAGCAATCATGTCGTCGACATATACCTCAATCTCTTTGTGAATCATATCGTACAAAAGAGTTACCATTGCACGCTGATACGTTTCCCCAATGTTTTTCAATCCAAAAGGCATCACCATGTAGTAGAAGGTCCCCCATGGGGTAATGAATGTTGTTTTAGCCATGTCTTCCGGTGCCATCCTGATTTGATTATACCCAGAAAATCCATCCATGAATGAAAACACTTTTGCATGAGCGGTGTTATCCACCAATATATCGATATGGGGAAGCGAAAAGTCATCTTTCAGATTGGCTCTATTCAGATCCCTGTAATCCACACACATTCTAACCTTGTCGTCTTTCTTGGGCACAAGAACAATGTTGGCAACCCATGGAAGATAAGAAATAACCTTCAAAAAGCCTGCATCAAGCTGTTTCTAGACTTCCTCTTTGATCTTCTTAGACATCTCGGAATGAGTTCTTCGAAGCTTCTGCTTAACAGGAGGACAACCTTCTTTCAAAGGTAGCTTGTGCACAACGATATCGGTATCCAATCCAGGCATGTCTTCATAAGACCAGGCGAAGATATCTGAATACTCTTGGAGTAGTTCAATCAATCTTTGTTTCACGCTGTCTTTTAAAGCGGTCCCAACTTTTACCTCTATAATCACATCAGAATTGCCCAAATTCACTTTCTCAATCTCTTCCTGATGCGGTTGGATAACCTTTTCCTCTTTCTCTAACATTCTTTCTATCTCTTTAGGGAGTTCACAATCTTCTTTACCTTCTTCTTCGACTTGGTTGATCGGATCATCGAAGTCATAAAGAGTGATAGCAGAGTCGTTATCAAAGGGATCCATTAGGAGTGTGGAATTATATATGCATGATTGATTTTAATGCTTATTTTAGTTTTTTAGATGATAAAAGAAAAATAAAGCATTGCCATTTTGCATTTCAAAATGGTGATGTAAAATGGAAGGAAAGGGAACAAAACATTTGAATGAAAAGACGTTCTTTATTTCATGATAAAGAGTTGCAAATGCAAACATGGTGGCCCTACATATGATTTACTGTGCCTTGGGCAGAGCACAGGAATTATTGCATGATAATAGAAACAAAAGAAAATTACTCTTTGTCCATCGTGACTGGGACACAGTCTTCCGAGGTCCAGTTGTTGAGCTCCATGCCAGGGACACTGGGGCGAATCCACTTATCAATATCAAACTCATTGTCAGAATCATCCACAGTATTTGCTTGTCCGGGACTGATGCCAGTGCTAGAAAACCTTACAGGCGTAGCCAAGTTGGGTGCTTTCAGGATCTGACGGCGCAGAACAGGGTCAACTCCCAACCCGAACTTGTTAAATTTGGGTGCTACCTACACCACACTGCCCTAACCTTCAGGGCGTCCAGCCTCGACCACATCTTTTGCATCTCTCAAGGATGCCATGGAGGATTCCGGCTTGTCTTTCTTAACCTCCTTCTGTTGGGGAGTATTCAACATGTGCACTGTTTCAAAACCTTGAAACGGAGTCTCATGAATCTCACCATCAACCTCAACATACCAAAAGGAAGCAAGATGAATCACAATGTATTCTTCCTCAGCACATACTGTGATTGTTTTCCCTTCAACAGGGTATTTCAGCTTCTAGTGAAGGGTGGAAGTGACGACTCCGGCTTTATGTATCTATGGACGACCCAAGAGGCAACAATAGGCAGGCTGGATATCCATGACAAAGAATGTTATAACGAAGAGCAGAGGACCAATTTTGATGGGGAGGTCCAACTCTCCAAAAAGAGATCGTCTGGAACCATCAAATGCTTTAACAATCAAATCACTAGGCCGGAGTTCAAGACTGCCATAGTCAATCTTCATCAATGCGGATTTAGGAATTACGTTGAGCGAAGAACCAGTATCAACCAACACTTGGGATAAAGTAGTGCCCTGGCATTCCATGGATATGTGCAATGCTTTATTATGATTCCGACCCTCCGGCGGAAGATCACAATCAGTAAAACCCAAACCTTGTTGGCCGAGATGCTTGCACACGCATTTTCAAACTGTCTGACGGATATCTCTTGCGGCACGAAAGTGGTGCTTAGCAACTTCATCAAAGCATTCTTATGTGCTTCCGAATCTCGTAGTAGATAGAGAATGGAAATTTTAGCGGGCGTCTGAGCTAGCTGATCAATCACCCGGAAGTCACTCTTGCGAATGAACTTCATGATTTCCTCTACATCCTTCTCCAGGTCCGGATTGGCACTTTGCAGTTCTGGTTGCTTCATGGGCTTCTTTCCCTTGGCTTTAGCAACGGCTTCTACATTAAGTTGTGTTGTCGGGTTAGATAAAATTCGCCAACTTCAGGTCATACCACCAGTTCCGGCAATGTTATCGGCATTATCAATGTCCAACACGTCATCCTTCTTATCAGAGGAGGAGACATCTTCCTGTTTCACACCATGATAATAAACATCCGACCCATAATACCATGGCACAGCTTTATCACTTTCATATGGCAAGGGATCGGGTTTAGTAATTGCCAACGGAATAGATCTTGTTGGTGCAGATATCACAATTGGAGAATAAGGGATAGTAATTACAAATACATCATGCGTCTCAACCTTCTTATCCTTTCTGATCTAATCAAATTGCAACTGGTCTTCATCAATCAAATACTGAATCCCATCCTTCAGATTCACACAACCATTCAAACAATGTTCACATCTCTCACAAGCAGCTTTACAACCAGGAAAGACACCTCTCTTGATCAAATACCCTTTGACAACAGGAAGCGGTGTTTTCACCAAGTCAACATCCATTATCAGATTAAAGACCTCCCCATCTTCCATTGACATGGCTCGTTTGAAAACGAAGCCCAATTTGATAGACTTTAAATCAATAAGGTCTTGCACTTTGCATTTGAATGCGTAACAGTTCTCGATGCTATGCCCCAACATTCCAGAATGAAACTCGCAACTTGCATTGGCATCATAGTTTCTGGGACGCTTATCCATAGGAGGAGGTGAAATAGCTTCTACCAAAGATCAGACGGACAAACAAATCAACAGAATCATAGGAACAACATCAAACCTCCCGAGTATGGTTCTCTTGTTCTCGTTGACTAAATCAATGTTTGTTATTATAGACCCAGCCTCCTTCCTTCTCACATACTCAATACCCTTCCTCGGAATGTTGGATTTTACCGCCCACACCGATCCGCCACCATAACGAACCATTTCAAATAAGCTTGTAAGCGATGCAACATAATAATGTCCAGACAGAGTGCTGGTGAACATATCGATCATCTCCCGCTCGACCATGGGTGGTTGAACTCTAGCAGCAAGTTCTCTCCATTTCTGAGCATATTCTTTAAATGTTTGGCCCGATTTCTGAGACAAACCCAACAACTGTGTGTGATTCGGAGCCATATCAATGTTGAATTGGTATTGCTGAATAAAAGCATTCACAAGATCATGCCACGTCCTGATGTGACTTCTCTCCAAGTGCATATACCATTCCAATGATGATCCAGTCAAACTCTCTTGGAAAAATTGCATAAGCAATATCTCATCTTCAGTATACAGCGCCATCTTGCGGAAATATGTAGTGATATGAGTTTTGGGACAAGTCGCCCCGTTGTACTTGTCAAACACCAGTACTTTGAGCTTCGGAGGAAGCCTCACTCTAGGTGCCAACCCCAAATCAGATAAATCCAGACCCGACAATTTATGTCCTTTAACAGCCTTCAACCTCTCTTGAAGCAAACGATATCGTTGATCATCAATAGGGAAATCAACTTCACTACCATTCACAAAATAAGCTTCATCATTCTGATCAAAATCTGGGCCTTGGGAATGAGGACGACCCCAAATATGATGCCCTTGCATCCCATCATTAAAGAAATATGGCCCAGGACATATAGTTGGTGGTGGAGGCGAAACCGACCATTGAGATGTAAGCTCGGGCCACGAGAGTGTTCGTTGGCACCCAAATCAGCATTATGTGCCTTAACACGTGGCTGACCCACAGAAGCATCATCAAATGGATTGCGTTGATCATCTTTTGGACAGGATCTCTCAACCAAAGCCCTCAACTCTTGTTGTCCTTGATTCATGTTAGTGATAACTTCCATGAATTGAGTCATCCACGCTTTCATCGCGGCCAGTTCTGCTTGAAGTTGTTCCATCTGTCGCTTCCCGTTGCTCCGAGTCGGGTAACGATGGAAATTTGCAATTTTTCTACTAAATAAAAGGAGAAGTCGAGGATGAGAACTCCGATCCAAACCTGTTATGCATGACATGTATATATATGAATGTTATGCATGTAATGTTATGCATGTGATGGCATATTTGAACATTTCCGGGACTCTTAACACTTTGACTCGAGTTTCAGGATTTAACAAGATAAAGAATATTGAAAAGTCTAATTATCATTGAATCAAAGAAGTTTACAAGCAATTTGAACAGCTGTTTTGCAAATCGTGCAAGTAAAGGAGTAATCCCATCAACAAGCCTGATGGTGATTTCCGCACAAGACAAATAAAGCATAAATCTAAAAACTAGGCATAGGAAATCCTTCAGCATCCAGCACATCCAATTGAATCTTGAGACGTTCCAACTCTCCGACAGCAATGGATAATTGGGCTTCCTTCTCTCGAATACAGGATTCATACGCCAACTTCTAATTATGCATTTGCTTCTTCAAGTCTCCGATTTGAGCCTTGTACTTCTTTTCCAAACCGTCGACGACTTTCCTGTGATCTTCTATGGGAACGGAGAAATCTTCAACCCTAGACCGCTTCCTGGTTGAATCAGATGCCTCCCCTTTGAAATACTTGAGCTCGTGGGCCAACTGATTCTTTGTTTGAGTTGCAACAAGACAATTCACTACTAATGTCTCCTTCTCTTCAAGCAGCAGGCGATTCTGGGCGAGAACTCGCTCATAATCTCCTTTTGAGACAAGATCTGGAACTGACTCTCTAGGATAAAAATCCGCAGCTCCAGTAAGGGAAGGCCACTAACGGTCGCTATTCTTGTATTTGATCCATTGGATGTAAGAAGCATAGGCCGTAGGATCTTTCTTTCTGAAGTATTGTACTCCTTCAAGACTGATGCTTTTCCATGCTTGAACAACCTTAGTCATCATTCCGGTAACATCAGGCACATCGTAATATAGAGTTTCCCGCACGAAACTCGCATCAGGAGGTCCCATCAAAGCATAACCCAATTGCCTCAAAGCAAGAGTCAGATTATAATTGATACCCCCTTATGCCCATGAGAGAGATATTAGGGAAATCTCCGCAACGGATAATAATCTTCTCACTCTCGGCCTTGGTCATCTCGCGCCGACTTCAACCAATATCCTGAGACATGAGACCCATCAATCTCGGAACCCACCTCATAGTATGCTGAGTGTCGACGAAAGCACTACTTCGGGGAAGAAAACCCTGAAATCAATGGTATAACAATGGTGCATAATAATTTACCATTCCACCTTTCTCTTTGAAGCTCCTAGACTGTATGGAATGATAAACGTCTCCCAACAAAGTCGGAACAAGATTCCGCTGGATGAAAATGGAGATGGCGTTCATGTCAACAAATTTATGCTCATTCAGAAACAATCACATCCCATAGATGCAACAAGATAGAATGACGTTGAAGCTCTTCCAATCCTTCTTGGAAACTTTGGCATTGCCTTCCCGTAGCAAAAAACCCAAATGAAAGCCTCTCACGACACCCTTGCTTGCAATGTTGGCGGACACCACAAATTTTTCCAAATGAAAAGCTTTGGCGATCTGATCATCGGTCGGTCTTTCCATAGAGGCATGGAAAGGCACTTGATGCAAAATAGAAATGTCCAGAATGCTAGAATACTTTTCCAATGTAGGGATCAACAAATAATTGGGGAATACAAAACACCTCGACTCGCGGTCATAGAACTGGAAAAGGGCCTGGAGCCTGTCCTTCTCGTATTCGGTCAAAGGGGATCTCAACCATATCAGAATTCTTCCATAATCCTTGGTAAATGTGACAACATTCTCTGGTGTAGACTTGTTAGCCAGTAAGAGGAGATTCTCAAGAGCAGGAGTGGGAAATTCTTACACTGGATGACGTCTCTGATTGTTCTTCTTTTCAGTATCCATCTTCCAAAATAAACCCACCAACTAGACTCAAAGGTTAGAAATCTTGGAAATAAACAAATATGCATGTTAAAAAAATGCAAATTAGAAGTTTTAATGAATGCAATGCTTTGGAACCATATCTCCTGTATGTTAAACCACTATTGTACTAAAGTCCCAGATAAATGTAACAAGGTCTGAAGCTTGCCACCCAATCGAAATATCATGTAGAAACTGATTCCGAATATCACAGGTTCAAAAGTCCGGCGTCAAACTGGAATTCCATAGAAAATACTAGAAAATACCAGGAAATACCAACTCACCATCAATAACCAAGTCACCAACAGTACTTGTAGTAATGGTATCCCGCCCCAACTCACAGGGTGACTCTAGACTCAACGAGGGTCCCTAATGGTAAACAGAGTCGATGATCCTTTATCAAGTACTTTGTTGACTACACAACAGGGTGTAGGGCGAAAGTACCGTCAATCGAATCTCGTTTGAGTTTGGTACTTCATGCCTCCTCACACGCACCACGGGATGCGGGATTCAACATGAACATCAATCTAGCCTATGTGTCACTGGCCGGGGTAGTTGGCCATTTACCTAAAGTAACATCCACCCAAACCAAGAGATCAACCAATACAGCAGCAGTCCAGATACAGGATATATGAAAACAGTAAATATGCCACATAGAATGCAATGCAAAGCATACAAAGCATACAAAGGATGATGCGATAAAGCGGGTAAGTAAAACACCCAATAGACATGACAAAGAAAGCTAGGAACAACTCCTGGACGGACCAGCAATAGGTCAATTGTCCCCAGTGGAGTCGCTAGCTAAAACCACCCGGCTGGACTTCCGACTAATAGGGGTATATCAATGGAGTCGCCATCGGACGTCTTTTATCTCACAACAGAGAAAGGAAAACATCGAGTAAACCCTGAAGAGGAGAAATCGCGGTCCTATGACCGAAAGATCAAGAGAATCTAGGTAAGGGAGTTAGTTACGCGAGGGGAAGGGATTAGCACCCGACACGCCCGTAGTACTCTACGGTATCCAATTTCTATTTCTAGCTAAAGGGTGTGTAATATCTATCTATGCTTAATCGCTTCAATGCATGCAAAAGAAAAGGGAAAATAAAGAAACCACGGGAAAAAGAAGGAAGTATTTACGAAGTTTTCTCAATCGAGCCCCGTGACAAGATGCCTACATATTCCCGCGTGCAATGGGAAAGTCAGAGCGCTGTAGTTCGGCTCACTTGTTTTGGTGGGTTTCGTGTTTTTTACTAGTGAAAAGGTTTTTAAACACAAATGAAAAGGCGCACAAAGGCGAAAAGAGTTTGTGTTGGTTGGTTGTTTTTACCTTGAGAAAGGAGTTCAAACCATTATTAAGTGTTTTGTTTCGAAGGGAAAAGAAAAACAAGTTTTTAGTTTTATTATATGCATGGATGCAAAAATGAAACTAGCAAAAACAAAAGGAAGACTAGCTAAGTACTAACCCTAATGTTGACATGCAAGGGTTAGACCTAGGGTTGAGGAAGTAAGGGAATCTCTACCTATGTTGACATGCAAAGGATGTGGATCCTAATGTCTAGGCTAGAGAACCTATCCTAACCGGGAACCTGAAAAAGAAACAATCAAGCATGCACAATCCACAAGTAGAATTGCCCTAAACGAGTCTTTAAATAAACCAGAGGGGTTCTTGAACATGCTCCAACTACGGAAGCCCCATCATGCATCTCTATTCCTACTTCTCATGGAAAAAGAAATCTGTAAAGCCCTACTTCTCATGATATCTAGGAAAGCTATAAGAGAATGCAATAAATGGTGTAGAAACTACCGAACGGATATAGAATCTGAAGAGCACTGCAAGCTAATGACATACTCCAGAAAACTTCAAGCCGTAGGTGTACAAGCATAAGAACGCCTGCAAGAAGGGAGTTAGACCCGAAAAGCAAGCAAAAAAATGTATACGTGGGTATACAAACATTGGAGAAATGTATCGTATGTATATGCGACACCAGCCCATACATCAAACAAAACTCAAACAGCAGTCGAGCAAGGCTAGAGCGTCTACTGTTTGCTGTTAGAATCAAGAAAGAACATAAAAATACACCAGCACAGGTCGCGCTAAGCCCGCTATACTGCGCTAAGAGCGACCCAAATAGAGGCCACCGCGCTTAGCCTGCTCTGGACCGCGCTAAGCGCGACCTGCAAAACAAAAGTCAGAAAGTTTGGCGCTTAGCGCGGTCTGCAACCTGCAAAAATGTTGTTTTGGCCCGGATCACCTGTCCATGATGTTCTCAATGCCGAAAATCGACCCACACAGTTAGACCACAGTTCCATAGCAGATAAAAGTCAAGTGAACATGCGAGGAATGCAAATCGAAACGATAAATCTAATGTTCATAGATGAAGAGCACATACATGAACATGCGAGGAATACCAATCGAAATAATAAATCCAATGTTCATGGATGAAGAAAACATGCATGAACATGCGAGGAATGCAAATCGAAATGATAAATCAATGCTCATGGATGAAGAGCACATGAATGAACATGCGAGGAATGCAAATCGAAATGATAAATTTAATGCTCATGGATGAAGAGCACATGCATGAACATGCAAGGAATGAAAATCGAAACGATAAATCCAATGCTCATGGATGAAGCGCACATGCATGAACATGCGAGGAATGCAAATCGAAACGATAAATCCAATGTTCATAGATGAAGAGCACATGCATGAACATGCGAGGAATGCAAATCGAAACGATAAATCCAATGCTCATGGATGAAGAGCACATGCATGAACATTCGAGGAATGCAAATCGAAACAATAAATCCAATATTCATAGATGACGAGCACATGCATGAACATGCGAGGAATGCAAATAGAAACGATAAATCCAATGTTCATTTGTGAAATTAGATGCATGAACATGCAAGGAATGCAAAAAAAAATGATAATTTAAATGTTAATTTGTGTAATTAGATGCATGAATATGCTAAGGATGCGAGTTACGATAAAAATCCTAATGCTCATGTAAAGAAGCAATGCATGAACATGCTAAGGATGCAAGTTACGATAACAATCCTAATGCTCGTGTAAAGAAGTTATGCATGAACATGCTAAGGATGCTAGTTACGGTAACAATCCTAATGCTCATGTAAAGAAGCAATGCATGAACATGCTAAGGATGCGAGTTATGATAACAATCCTAATGCTCATGTAAAGAAGTAAATCATGAACATGCTAAGGATGCGAGTTATGATAACAATCCTAATGCTCATGTAAAGAAACGTGCAAGCAAGTCGTACTACCTAGAAGTAATGGAAGCTTTCATTCAAAACTAGGTTATGCATTAACACAAACACTTGGAATGTATATGCAATGGATTCCTGTACAATGCATTGTGCGCCTAGTGATCAAGATACTCGAATATATACTTGTCGACGCGTATTGGCTGCAAATTATGCTTCAAGTCACCATGAATCAATACAATTCGATCAAACTAAATGCTCTCTAATGCATAAGCATGTGATAGATGATGCAAGATGCACGAATTTGTGACTTATATGCAAGGAAGATACAAATGCACATGAATATATGCATGCTATGTACAAAAAGACCTCACTCCGACACGAATAAGGTTGCAAACTCTAATTCAAATCAAAGAATTCAAGAGTGACAGTTCAAGAATCAGAATCTACATCGAAATTGCATGCAATTTCAGTATTCAATGTCAAGAAAAGCTGAAAGTCAATAACAACTTAAAATAAGTGTTTAATTGAACCTAACACTTACTTGAACTTGAAGTTTGAATCAAATTGTAGAGGAATTCCTTATGCTCTTCGAAGAAAATACCAAATCAGCAATGAATTGATGATAATCTTTGAACATTAACCTTGAATTCTTAGAGGAAAAACTTGAAATCTTCAATGGAGGATTGAAGAAGATGAAGGAGAAATCCTTGGATCTAGAAATTGAAGAGAAATCAAGATGAAACAGTTCCTTCCATGTCCAATTCGTGCAGAAGAAGGAGAAGAAGATTAAGATTCAATAGGAGAAATTGAAATGAAAGAAAACCAGAAATCGCACTACGCGCTTAGCGCGGTCTGTGGCTGAGACAGGTGGCAGCCTGTGGTGGTTGCTTGGAGGAAAAGTTGCAGTTTGAACTTTGTTCTTGAGTTTTTGCTTTGGATTTGAGAGAGAGTTAGAGTGAGATTGGTAGTGAAAATTAAGCAAATGATTGTGTTGTTTTTATTTGTGAAGAGAAAAATCTATTTATAGTTTAGGAGTCGGGCCTAAGAACCATAATCAGGCCCAAATCATGATTATCTGAATAATTTTCGTAATTAATCCAAAACAGCCAAATCTGTGAGGAATTTGAAGTCGGAATATAAACGAAAAGTGTCTGGAATGCGATTTTGCTTTGGTGAATCAAAATTACAAATTGATTCGGTGAACAGTGAAGGAAATACGGATTTTTAAAGCTCCAGCACAATTTTTATACCACTGACACATGCAGAATTTTATTCGCGCTCTTCCGGGATAATGCCTCAAACGAGGGTCTTCTGATCAGAGTTTGCAAATGAGTATTTCTGAGACAATCGAATTTAACGAAATTTATGAACTTTTGGCACTGTTTTCTTCTTGTTTCGATGAAAATCGAGCGAGATATGATTTTCTGAACTTCGCGCATCAGACGAAAATTGGTCGGTTCAGCTCAAAACCAACTCCAAAGAACAAAATACTGGTATTGATCGGTGAGGAACTAGCTCCCGAGTTGCAAATGAAAGTTGTAGAGGGTTTCGATACAGGATTTTAGAAATCATTCTCGCTTAATTCCGAATTTCTAGCTAGGAGATAGAGACTATTTAGTGGGCGGAGCGCGCGGTTCAACACTAAAAATCAACTTAATCCACTGGAGAAATCAATTTCTTTGGAGACCTTACTCACAAGGTCTGCTTTCGGGTATCAAACGAAAGTTGTAGATAATAATGAGAAGGAAATTCCAGTCAAAAATCGTCAAAAAATACCCAACGAGATGGGAGATACGCCTTCTGGAGTACCCAAGATGCACCTAAAACCCGAAAGCCGCTTTATTGAGAAATAAGCGAGTAAACTCTTTTTGGTTGCCATTTGGAATACCTTGAACCTGGTAACCCTCATGATCAATGCTTATGCATGTGAATGCGAAGCCTAAGTCATATAACTTGAAAAAATTCGGGCGAAATTTTGGGTGTGACAAGAGGTTCTTTTATCTAAGTGTGGTATCTTAGGTAGAAGGGTCATTGGGTAATTTGATTAAGTGAGGAGTGTAAACAGGTTGGTTTCCCTCCGAATTAATATTACTAATAGGGAACTTCATTCTTGACTTGGTATGCCCCCAGATGTAGGTTGGTTAGAAGCGAACTGGGTTAACAATTCCTTGTGCTCTTTTGCTTCCTGCATTTTAGTTGTAACTTTACCTTGTCTGTTATGTAATGTCATATCAGATGTCACAACATCCTGAGTCTGTCAAAACCATAATTTCAGGAGCGAAGAAGTCAACTTCTCGGAATCGATTAAAAATCGCATGGTTGCTTGCAAACACGTTAACGGATTCAAAAATATGATCGAATTTAATTAATTCCGAGTGGAAGTGACGATTTATGGATCTTAAAGGAATGGGGCAGCAACTCCGTTTAGGCACGTTGCACTTGAAATTTGGTTCCGAAACCACCAAAAACAGTTTTAAAACGTGCCAAAATGTTAGGAACAACTATCGTTACCTTGGACCTTTGAGGGAAAATGAGTTCTGATGCACAAAATTGCCTAAGAAGGCTTATGGAACACCAAAATTCATGTACCAAATTAACTTCCAATTCACTTTTGATTTGGTTTTAAAATGAAGTATAATTGGAGATTAATTCGCATACATGTAGCAAACAATTCAAAGCAAAACAAAATGCAAAAGAATGCACAAGTTCAAAGTTGTTTGAATAAAAATGAATGCAAAAATGTGTATGAAAATGCATGTTCGTTTACACATTTAATGATGTCTTGATGAATGAAATGCAAATGAATGACGTACAATATGTGATCAATGCATGCTCAATTTAAACTACACCTAAAAGTGATGCAATACATGGATCAAAGTCAAATAAAATCAAGAATGTGATGTGTCATGGAGCATTTATTTCGTACAAGTAAGAATGTATTATTAACAAATGAGAAAGTGCCTAAAAACACCACACTGACATGCTTCGAGTCACTAAAATCAAACACCGACACATAAACTTGAATCAATTATTCCATATGCTTGTAGATCAATGCATGAGCATACAAAATGTGACCTAAATGTAAGCCTAAATGCATATGTACAATGCAAATGCTACCTACAAGTCAAAATGCACCTAAAACTACATTTTGACATGATTAAGTTCACTAATTAAGCCTTAATTCACATGAACTCAAAGTAATTAATCAACCCAAATACAATCTAATGCATGAGCATGTAATATGTGATGCAAATGATCAATTAAATTTCCCTAAATGCAAAGAAAATGAATCATACAAGTGTATGCATGCTCTATGTTTAATTTTTCTTCACACCGCCTCAATGATGTTCAAAAATCGGACTCAAATCAAAGAATTTCCAAATGACAATTCAAGAATCGGAATCCATACAACAAATGCAATCAATTCCAATAATCAATTTCAAGAAAAGTCAAAATAAAAAAAATCAATTAAGATAAGTGCTTAATTGAATAAGTACTTACTTGATCTTGAAGAATCAAGTTGAATTGTTGAAGAAAATACCAAATCTACACTTGAATTGATGAGGAAAACCTTGAATCAATGGAAATTTGAATAAAAATGATGAGGAAGGCCTTCCTCTAGTGCAAGCTGAGCAAGATCGGTGGAGAAAGGGGAGGATTCGGGACAGTTTGTGCAAGGGAGTGCGGCCGGAGGTGGTAGAGCAGGCCGGTAGAGAGGAAGAGTGAGAGGAGGCCGAGCGCGGTGAGAAGAGCCCGATGATGAACTCCGATCAGAGCTAGGCGCGGACGAGAGGGATGAGAGAGGACCGGTCGGTCCGACGGTGAAGAAGGTCGGATTCCGGTTGTACGGCGGTTGGATGAGGAGGTAGGTCAGAGCTCCGGCTGGGAGGAGGTGGTCTGACGCGGATGGGCAGTGGTGGTAGAATGGGGGAGCTCGGTTGGGCTTAGGGAGGAGGAGGGAAATTTCTTTGGTTTTTTGGCTTTTGAATTGAGAGAATTAAGAGAAGAAAATTGAGATTTGAGAGCAAAATTTAGCAAATGATTGTGTCTACCAATTTTATGAAGGTTAAAATATATTTATAGTGTGAGAAATTGGGCCTTGGGGTGCATTGGATCCACAATTAAGCCCAAATCACGATTATCCAAATTATTTTCGTACACGGTCCAAAACAGTTAAATCCGTGCAAAATTTGAAGTCAGACACTAAACGAAAAATGTCTGTAAAATGAAATTGCTTGCGTGTGTCAAAATTTTGACTCAATCGGAAAAAAGGTCCAGGAGATACGAATTTTTGAAGTTTCAGCACACTTTTCGGGCGTCTGACACGTGCAGAATTTTTATTGCGCTATTCGGAGAAATTGCCTCGAAAGAGGGTCTTATGATCAAAATTCGAACTCGGAGTCTCCGTAACAAATGAAGCCAACAGAATTTGTGAACTTTTGGAACTGGTCCCACCTCGTTTCGATAAAAATCAAGCGAGATATGATTTTTTGAACTTCGCGTATCATATGAAAAACGTTCGGTTCGTCTCAAAATCGATTCCAAAGAATAAAAAACTACTCTTAAATGGTAAGGAATTGACTCTGGACTTGTAAATGAAAGTCGAATAGGACTTCAATACGGAATTTTAGACACTAGCTCTGCTCAGTTTCGATGTTCCATCCAGTAATTGTGACCTTTTTAGCGCACCAAAAACACGATACAGCACTAAAATTCAGTTTATTCCACTTGAAAGATCCATTTCTTTGAGGACTTTCTTCACACAAGTTTCTTCCGACTTGTAAACGAAAGTTTTAGATAATATTGAGAGGAACCTTCCAGACGAAAATCATCATAAAATACCCGACAATCTGAGAGATATGCCTTCCGGAGCGCCCGCAACGCACCAAAAACCTGGAATTCACTTTATTAAGAAATGAACAAATAAAATCTTTTTCTTGACGAAACGGCCTCCGATCTGAACAGATTAACTGGAGAAAATGATATTTTGACTATGGAAACAAACCAAAATAATATTTTGACCAGAAAATCTTGCGTCAACCATACGAACCAAAAAATATCAATTTTGGCTCGAAATAATCTAAGATGGCCGAAACGCATAGTTTCTTCCTCAATTTGAGATACCATGAACCTAATAGTCATACGATTGATGTTGTGCATGTATGTTTATGATAATGAAACTATAAGCCAGAAATATCAAAATGAATAGGGTAAATTTTGGGGTACAACACTGAGCTAAAAATTGTTAATGAAAATGTTCAAAATATGCTGACTTTGATTCTTCAAAAGATTGTTGGACCAGATCCCTCAAATTCTTAAAATTGGTGTTTTTGAATCGTTTTCATGTTTTTCTTTCGATTAAGAACCTTTTGCATTCTTTGAACTTATGTTTTAGTTCTGAATGAATAAGAGCGCTCTTCTTTTGTCTACTAATTTATCTATATGTTTTTCACACTTTTTAAAATATAAATTTTTGATTATGACAAAAAGAGGGCGTAGTTAAAGAAGTAATTTTGATTCTCAATGATCAAATTCTCTGAAAAATGCTGCTTACATTTCTAACCAAATATAAATTGTTTTTTCTTGGTAGAATTGTGTTGCTTTTCTTTTTCAGGATTTTTATGGAATCTGAAGAAAGTCTGTGCATCTAACTCCTTACACTAGACTCTAAATGAGTTAGCTCGAAGTCAAATTCTAACTGGAGATTCTGTAACTGGTCTGAGTGACATTTAAGTTCAAATATCTCAGTTGAAAAGTTTGTGTCTTCAAAGAATCAAGACTCTCAAGATCTTTCATCTGATATGTTGGAACCATGGGGAGTTATTGCTCAGATGGTCCTTAGTCAGAAGTTCTGATCTTTCACCAAGTCTGTGATTCAGGGGGAGTTTCCATGTAAAGGGTTAAGTAATCCTTACCTTTCTTATTTGATACTTTCTTCTGATGTTATGCACAATTGTATCATCAAAATATATAGTTTTGTCATCATCAAAAAGGGGGAGATTGTTAGAACAAGATTTGGTTCTACAATTATGTCTCTGAGTTTTGATGATAACAAAGAGTATGTTTGAGTGAAAAAAATTGTTACTCTAATTTTTAATGTATTTTTAAGAATAAACAAACATGTTCTGCTTCTGATGAATGACATGGCCAAGACATTAGAAGAGAAAATGCTCCGCTTCTAAGCTACAGAGGTTCTGGTGAACAAGTAGCGAGGAAAGCTTTAGAAGGCTCTGAAGTTTAGTTACTCTGATACGACCTTCTGAAGAAACCAGTCGGAAGATCTAAAGACAGGAGTGTGACTTATGTCAAGATGCTGAAGACTCAAGTTTCAGAAGACAAAGGGTTCTAAAGACCAAGTGCTTGAAGACTCTGAAGACGTGGCTCTGAAGATTCGAAAGACTTTAAGTTCTTCTGCACTTAGGTACGATACAAGGTTACAAGACCAAGCACTGAAGACTCCGAAGAATGTGAATCTGAAGATTCCAAGACTTGAAGTTCTTTCAACCTTATGTTACGATGCAAGGTTCTTCAAAACCAGGTGCTGAAGACTCTGAACAGGAAGATCTGAAGATTCTAAAGACTTAAAGTTTTGATTAACCAAAAGTTAGATTCTCCACTTCTAAACTCATGCTCGCAAAAGCCTCTAAAGTGCAGAAGGAAAGAAGATAACGTTAACGTGGTACAAAAGTACATGGTACAAACAAACGTTTCATTCCCCTACCATGAAGGACGGACATTGCGTACAATCTTGTCCCCCACGTTCTTTCAAGCCGCCATAAAATTCAAATTTTTAGAAGTACCCTTCAACGGTTACATCACATGCATGAAAGTATAAAAGAGCTTGAAGACTTGAAGAAACAGCTGTTAATTCACGAGGAAACTCTCTACGCTTAAATGTTATTTTTCTTTGTAAAAATCTGTAAATTCTTTCAAGTCATTTGTAATAAAAATATGTTTACATGTCAGCTTGTGTAGAAGCATATTTATTTATAAACAAACTTGTTATCAAACGGTTGTTTGATTGTTCCTTAAGAGACCAGTTGCGTTAGCTTCTCAAGAATTCTATGACAGTTAGTCTTAGAGGTCGTTAGTCACACACAATTGGTGTGTGCAGGTGTTAGTCACCGGCGGTTTCTCGTGCAAGTGTAATCAGTTTGGTTATAGTGGATTAAGTCCTCGATGGAGAGAGGCAAATCACCTCGGAAGGGTGGACTAGAGTAGCTTGAGGTTTTCAAGTGAACTAGGATAAAATTACGTGTTCTTTATTGTTTTCCTTATCTTTCAATCTTCATCAAAGCAAAGCATACTCAAGGAGATCGTTTTTAAAAGCAAAGTTTTACAAGTAGAAAATCTAATTCAAACCCCCTTTTCTTGTGTTTTTCACGCCTTCGGTTTGCAATGCCTGTGTGGGTAGGTCTTCAGCCCATGCATCTATATCATACTTATCATGACAAAGAAATCGAAAGACAGTGTGGAAATAAAACGAGAATAAGTACCAAACAAACAAGAGTCTGTTGTTCTTATCGAACAAAGCAAAGAAACTCGACGGTCTTCACGCAAGCGTCAGCAATCAAAGAAAAACAATCAGAAATCGGATGTAAAAGATAAGTGTTGAAGCATTATCCATGTGAAAATAAATCACACGCATCCGGATATCATGTAATAGCCCTGCACAAGATACAAGTTTGTACAACACGAAGAATATATTTAGTTGCTATTTATAATGATATTGCACACCCATGCGAACACATAGATAGATGACTACTTAATTATTTCATTTATTTTTCTACTAAAATATACACTTTCGACAGGTCAAGACTACTTAATTTGTATATATTTTATATACAATTCTTAACCATCACTTGCGCAACCCGTGCGTACGCATGAGTAAATGACTACTTAATTATTTCTTTTTATTTTTACTAAAATATACATTTTTGACGGGTCGGAACTACTTAATTTGTATCTCTTTTGCATACATTTTTTCACCATTACTATACTATATTTATTTATTATTTGTAACGATATTATTCAACCCTTACGAATGCACGGGTTGATGACTACTTAATTATTTCATTTATTTTTTTACTAAAATATAAATTTTTGATGGACCGAGTAGTATATATATATATATATATATATATATATATATATATATATATATATATATATATATATATATATATATATATATTTTATTATAAATTAAAATTTATGAAAAGGATGAATAAATTAATCAATCCAATCTAACAAAAGTGCAAACCGGTTTTAAGTTATGTCGGCAAGATAATCTATTTTTAAATTATGACAAGATATTATTACCTTCTGAATAAATTAATACAATATGACAATCATAATTTAAAATATTTTTTCTTCTTAATTTATATATCATTTACATGCATTTTTTTAACCGTTACTATATTATATTTATTTATTATTTATAATAATATTATGTGATTCGTGCGAATGCACGAATCTCTTACTAGTATTAAACTATTAAATATTAATCATAGTTAAAAACTTTTCTCTATTTATTCTTTTTTAATTTTAAATTTATAACAATAATCAATATATATCACATATATTGTTTTAGATATCTAAAAAAAATAAACACGTGCAGCACGGGTAATATCCTAGTTAAAATAAACTCTATTGTTGTATTTGAGCTCACTTTCTATGTGGATAAAAATTTAAATATATTATCTCAGTTGTGTCTCACTTATTTAAGTAGAGAGATTCAATTTAATGTTGAGAGATGGAAAAAAGACGGCACAAAAATCAGCTTTCAAAAGAGAGAAAAAAATGAGACCTATTATTATTTTTTCTGAAACCAATATTAGTATATCGGAAATTCTAGGTTCTTTAACCGTTGGATCAAGCTCATTTTTGGAGAGCACCGCAACACCTGTATCTACTTTTTGAACATTTGGAACTTCAAAATGAAGTTTGAGCTGAGAGATATTGACTTCGCACTTAAGTTGCAGATTTGAATATTTTTGACTTATTTTTTCTTATTTATAAGCTAGTTTGTGTTAGAATAATAATGCAAGTGTGAGTAAATGGAGTAGTCACACATTGGATAAGAATGTGGTGAGTTGAACATTTATAAGTAAAAGAGTTCACTCACCTATCACCTTAATATTTTAGGTGAATAAGTGGTGTGTCTCTCACAAAGATGTCGAATCTTACACTATATACCAATGCTTCATAATAAACTCCCACAACACTTAGCTTTGTGATTTATTATTGTTAGAGCTAGTTTGTAAATCACTTTGATGTCATATATTTGTTGTTAATCCTCATAGATTTTATACAAATTTGAGAAATTTTATATCCGTTACGTAGTAGTTTATTGTTGTGCGTTAATGTCTCATCTTAAACAACAAGGAAACTGCTACAAAAATGGTAAAAGGATATCTAATGACAGCGGCTAATCACTGATCAAATTAGCTTGCAAATGCGTTCAAAAAAGACTAGAATACATTATACATTATACATATTTTTTTTCTATTCAATTTCATGTACATAACTATATTTACATCTACTCCAAATTACACATTCAAATTTACATACTCCAAATTACACCAACTAAAAGTACTACTTAAAATCTTAGCTTTTGATACTCTAGGAATATTTACACCATACACAACCTAAGTAGTATGTTACTATACACAATTACTTACACTAGACTAGACTAACACACAGATATTTGAGATTTCTACTTTGCAGTATAAATTCCAAGCCCCTCTTGCTGAGGGAAGGAAGCTAGATATACTTACAGATTCTTTTACATGTATGCATTTTTCTGTTTGACTTAGGAATAAGATCTGATCAACTTAAAATTCTGAAAAGATCGGTTTTTGAAAAAACTTCCAAGTAGAAACCCGATTGTTGTTCCTTGAGGTGGCTTTGGTGAAAGATTAGAGTTATGTTTCACCTGCAGTACGGTGTCGCCAATCTGTCTACGGATTGAGTCGATGTTCTTTAGATCGACAGGGTTACCAGTTACATCGGTGACGTAGAATGTGTCTTTTGCTTTCCCGTTTTCTGTTGATATTTCTGCTCTTTTGATGCATAAACTGTTTTCGCGGAAAATCCTTGTGATGTCTGAGAGAAGTCCTACACGATCTTCCGTGCATAACTCCAGCTCCATCCCCTGCATACAAACATATCTTAGTGTGCCATAGAAGAATAGAAGTGAGGTATAGAGGTTACGAGTGTGTTATAAATTCTGACGTCTCGGAAAAAAATGTGTTTGTGTTAGTGTCAGTGTCGGAAACCAGCACCGACACTTGTCACTATGTTAAATTTAATTGTTTTTTCAAATTATTACGGGTGTCAATGTGTCAGTGTCGGCATCGTGTTCTCAGTGTCCATGCTTCATAGGTTATAATCATACCTCAGATGCCCGCCTCTCAATTGCAGCTTCAAGACACTGTATAAGTCGTTCTCTCTCAGCCTCTGAACTTATCGGAAAGCCATCAATGTGCCGAATATAAAACTCCTAGATAACATGAACAATTCTCATTCAGATAAAAATTTATGCAGCAAATGCGAATCATGTAACTCAACAGTATAAAGTACAGATAACAGATAACCAAGAAAGTGGACCATCATTTCCCAACAGCGTACAACGAAACATCGGCTAACCTGATAAGCTTCCGTCCTCTCTGTTTGAACCACGCCATGAAAAACTACATACTGCATGTCAGTTAAAGTGCAAACAATATCGAACAATAGCTTTGGTCGATCTTTCGCTCTCATGATAACCACAGTGTAATCCCTTTCAATACAGTCCAAGACAGTTACATGTGGGAAAGGGCGTTTATCTCTTTCTCTAAGTCCTACTTTTTCAACCCTTTCGTAATCCCTGTCGGCGAACATAATCTGATGTAATCTTCTATCCCTATACATAACTCCGGGATGTGAGAGTGCCGTTCTAGCTGTCTTCGGATCATCACTTCCCCTGAGGACATTGCAAAGCAAATCCTTTATTATGGAGAGACGGGACGGATCCTCGATGGCACATCCACTTGAATCATCAGTTACATGAACTACTGCTGCAGCCCTAGTGTTATGCGTCCAAATCTCGGCGGTAACCACGTTACAGCGAAGGTCTGCAAGCACTGCACAGATTTCAGATAGTAAACCAGGCCTGTCTGTGCCTGTAAGTTCAATAACAGTGTGTTCTTCTGTAGGTACGACCCCAACAGACTCTCTCATCGATGTTGCAAAGCTCGGATTCTTTTCAAGTCTCTACAAAATTAGAAAGGTAAAGAAAATCAGAAACTACAAGCTTTTTGACAATCTATAATTGAAGGGCTGCATATTAGTATGGCAAGATTCATAGATATAATAAAGAATACAAAAGAATTTATATACTTAGAACCTATGAAGCACGGACACTGGAAACAAGACATCAACACTGACACGGACACACCTTTTTTCAAGAGTGTTGGTGTTACAAAGCTTAGAACCAAATTTTTTGGGGGGAAATAGAGGGACCAAAATTTCGAACGGATCAAAAGTGAAATAAAATCTATGAAATAAAATCTATGAATTAAATTGGCATGGCAGCGATAAGGCAAGTTCATCATCCTCAGTTACATGCGCTTCATACTGTATGTCCGCCAGATGAATCCAGCAGGTTCATACACAGACCATTTGCTCAAAGAATACATAAAACCAAAGGAATTTTGTATAGAAAACAAATTATAATCGAGCAACACGAAGAAAACAAGGGTAAAACGATGCAAAAGCTCACAGGGTTTGATTGATTGTGTTACCAAAACCAAATTCACATGAGCATATTTTCTAATACCGTTGTCCTGCTTACTTAACTTGAAGATTTCTAGCAAAGGACGGTAAAATCACCCTTCCACAGAGACGGTGCAACAAAAATAAGCGTCAATTGAAGCATTCAAGAAATGGCAAATACACAACTTCCTACCCTCTGAATATAATCAATGACTTCCTTATCTTGGATCTTGCTTCCATTACGATCCGTCACATTAAACACTGATTTAAAAACCAAAAATCAAATTAGTACACTAGAATCAGAAGCAAAGTTAATACTAATTATAGAAAATATAAATTTGTTTTGTTTCCACAATTACCATCCATGAACCAAACCCCATCAGAGGAGATATAAGCCTTTTTTATCACAAGGTTCATATCTGAAATAACTTGGACTACATCCAGAAGTATCCCATGTTTGTTAACACTGTCAACCTGCAAAACAAACAATCATATTGAGTTTTAAAAAGAAAATCGTAAATTGAAAGAAAAAGTAAAATAACATGATAAGAATTGTGGTCGGGTATAACTCAACCCAACAAAACTAACTTGTAGAGTAAAGATTTTTCCATTTGTAAGCACATGTTCAAGTTATATATTATCCGATGTGAGACTTTTAATACACACCCTCACTCCCAGGACTGGACATCTAAGCGTGCAAATAAACAGTCCAATAACGGAAACCTGGTAACCTGGTAACAGGGCCAGGACTGAACATGTGAAGCGTCCAAATAAACGGTGTGTGGCCCGATAACAAGTACTCACGCCCAGAATTGGACATCTGGAGCGTGCAATAAAAATGGTGAGTGATCCGATATCAGAAACCTAATAGCAGGGCCGGGACTGAACATCTGGAGCATGCAAATAAACGGTGTGTGGCCCGATAACAGGTACACACCCTCACGCCCAGGACTCGGCTTCTGGAGCGTGCAAATAAACGGTGAGCGTCCCGATAACAAAAACCTAATAGCAGGGCCAGAATAAACTTTGTGTGGCCCGATAACATAAACCTACCAGATGTTAAACCAGACTCTCGTGCAGTACCATGTTAAGAATTGTAATTGGGTCAAACTAAAGAAAGGAAAAAATTACAAACCATACCTTAATAACAGTGGCGTTTTCACATGCATTATTGTCAATCACAACCCTACATAGCAAGAAGCTAGTTAGACAAAACAATATCATTCCAACATACAGACATATTCATATATATGATATTGATTTTAACCCTCCAATTTCAAGGAAGAATCAAGCAAAGATCTACGAAGTAAGAGGAAAACTGAAGAGACAAAACATCTAAAAAAAGTTCAATTTTCATTCTTAAATTACAACTTCAAAATTGAAACAAAATTAGAAACACATAGAAAAATGAATAATAATAATAATAATAATAATAATAATACCTAGGTGGGTTCATCCTCCTTATGAGCTTAGCATATTCATCATCCATATTTGATATTATGTATGTATAGAATAATATATAAGTATGTACAATTTGGAGAGTGATGAAAAAATATGGAGAGTCAAGAAATTTGGAGTGAGTGTATATATATTGATGAGAGATTTGAAGAAGAGAACCTAAAATTCTCCCACAACCAAGGAAAGAGAAAGAACATAAAAAAGTGAAGTAGGTGAGTGGTACTTTGAATCTGTTATGTGTTTTCAAGTTTTATATTCGGATATATTTGGCGGTGTGGAAAGTGTATGTATGTAATGTGTAATTTACGCTTCTAGTTTGTTATAAAGATACCTTTCCCAATAAATTGAAGTTTATCATGGTATTATTGGTTAGATTCCACTTCACTAAGATGTGGATATAACATATAACAGATGTTTGTTAAAATAACAATTTGCTTAATTTAGAGGAGTATGCTTTATTCATTTTAGTGGAGTTAAATTCTTTCTTTTTTTAAGATTTTAATAGATTCCTTTTGTTAAATAGTGTAATTGAAAAGATGGGTTGGGTGTGTCAAAGTAAGGTAGGGTGTAAAGAAACATTTAAGTGCAAGTGAAATTCATAGATTAGTGTCTCTTATATTTGGAGGATGATTTTTTTAGTAGTTGTGATTTTGATATAATTTGTGTGGTATCTATCTTTGCTCAGTTAGTCATCGCAAGTTGTGTATTTGTTTCTTGAGATGCATAATTGATGGTAATATTTTAGGAGATACTTCTACGAGGATTTGGTGGATGTTTTATGTCGCTCACAAGATTCACGATGAAAGATCTAATAATAAGTATTGCACAGAATGATGCGTGGATATGTAATTTTGGTCTCCATCACATTCCTTGTCGTTGGAAGTAATTGAATGACAACTTGCACGAGGTGTTGGATCTTACAAAGACAATTATCGTTCACACTATATAATGTTCAACATGCGTCATTTTAGATATTATCTCATTCACACCTTCAAACTACTTTCTCATTCATTCACTGACTTGACCGTTGAATTTCTATACTTGCAAGTCAACCCTTGCTCCGCAAATCAGAAGCTCACTACATTGCACCAGAACTTTGTTTCATTCAATGTCCACCTATTTCTAGTTCCAATTCAGAACGGTGACACCATTTATGGAAATTGACTGTTGATTCTCACAAATTTCCATGAATAACCACCGTCTCTTCATCACGATTCCAAATCATCAACCTTTTCTCTTTTACTTCATTGACTCTCCCTCTTTTAATGCACCGACCTTTTTTCGTACAGATTGTTAATCCAAAATCTACTATCTAGACATCAACAAAAGTAACTCGCTCAACCGCCACCACGCAACGCCACCTCCACGACTAATGCCGCAACCAACAATATGATCCACTGATAGCGGCTCTACTTCCTCTGCTGATTGAATATGTTTTGGTCTTACTTACTCCTCCTAGATTCCCAATGCTGCAAAATCTAGCACATTCAACAGTTTGACAGAGGAACTTCCAACCTTCTCTACATACGTTTCAAGGTCAAACATCAATGCAGTCATTGTCCCAACCTTTCATTTACGAACTTGAAATGCTCCATAGTCTCTTACAATTGCAATATAGTTTAGGCACATAAGGGGCAAACCATTTGGTGAATAATGTCTATAACTTAGTGCAATAGCAAAGTTTCCACTTCCTAACTTATGCAATAGCAAAGTTTCCACTTCCTTGTTCAAACAATACTTCAAATCAAAGAAAACTTGTAGTTCGTTTCCCCTGGGAATAATTTTGTACGGGAGACCATTTCCCACGGCGAGCAGAGAGTTGAGCCAAAGCCTATTCTCGTCGACATTGTAATCTAGGTCAAAATCTGCATCGAGGACATTGTAATCTACCTTATGGGTCTCGAGGAATATGAGGGAGTTAGCTATATAGCACCAAATGGTTATCGTCGTCATCGATCACCATCACGCCACTCCATAAAAAGGATAAAAAAAGAAGAAAAAAACAATAAGCTATAAGCTAAAACGCTATTTGAAATAGCGTCTAGAAAATAAGCTATAAGCTCGTGATCAAAAGATCGTTATCAAACAGGTCTAAAATATCATATGAGTTTATAAGCTATAAGCTATAAGACATAAGCTAAAAAATTTGTCTTATCAAACAGACTCTTATTTGGTAACGATCTTTTCACCATGAGCTTATAGCTTATTTTACTAACTTATAGATTAATTTTCAGACGTTATTTCAAATAGTATTTTAGTTTATAACTTATTAATTTTTGTTCCTTTTTTATCATTATTATTTTAACAAAAATTCACTTTTATCCTTTATAATTTATTTTAATTTATAATAAAATAATTACTTATTCAATATCATTTATGCCATTTTACATTTATAAATTAGTTGAACCACTAATTTTATCAAATACTTCAATTAACTTATCAACTATCATTCTCGATCATCAACTATAAATTATAAATTATCACTCATAAATCATTAGCCATAAATTATAAATTATCAGCTAACTTATTAATCAACTGTTATTTTTATCAAACTGACATTTAATATATTAATCTAAATACATCTTAGCCATTATTTAGAAAAGAACTCAAGTCATCCATTGATTAAAGTTAAAACTTAAATATATTTATATAGAGTGATATGGTTTACTTTACAAATCAATGGGTTAACGCACTTAATTTTAATGTAGTATCAAAAATCAATTGATTTGAACCACCCACCATTCATATGCACAAGCCATACACTGGCATAATCTTAAAGGTTCTGAAAAATATTTTATAAATATTAGAATTTAAAATAGCAACTAATTTGTCAAAATATTTAATGAATCATAATTATTATTATAACATTTTATCAACTTTCGATGGTCAATTATGTAAAATAAAATTGATACTTGAATCAATAGAGATCGATTTTAATTGATTTATCTTGATTTAGAATCACTTAAAAATATTTAATTTAATTTATTTTTTCTGATCTGTTTAGACTCTTACAAATAGCTCAATTAAATGATTAATTTAATTTAAATCATGGATTTTAATGGATAATTGGTTTCATTATGATACACAATCTAGTAAAAAAATAACCAACCACCTTTTGTTGTTCTAAATTAAATTAACAAGTAGATTAATTAAAAATAAATAAAGAAGGCTGCTGCACTGTGCAGTGCAATCCACTTACTTTACTGTGAAGAAAAGGAAAGGTCGCGTTTTGATTCCAATGTGAGCTGTAGGCACATGATTGGATAGTAAGAGAGGTTACGTGGTTTCATTTTTGGAAGCATCTCATTCTCCGTACGATGACGTCATTCTTCCTACCATCACCGTTCTAAACTTAAGCCAATGGATAATAGGGTGTTGAAAAAAAAAAAATAGTTGAATGTTTGTAATTAGGGTGTTAAATAGGATTTTGAAATTGACATAGATTAATTAGTGTTGAAAATATTTAACATGTTGAAAGAAGAAAAAGTGAAATCTACAAAATATTTTATAAAATTTTATTATTGTTTTAAATGTTTAAATTTTTAGTGTGTTGTAAATGATAGTAGGATAAAGTATTAAATTTTATTAAATAAAATTATAATGAGTAAAAATTAAATATATATTAAATTATTAGATGAAAAAAAAAATAACGTATAATATAAAAAGTGAAAAAGATGAATATTGAATAATCAAATCGTTGTAAACCATTGTAGATAGTCTCCCAAAATACAACTAAACAAATTCTCCATCAATCCTTTTAATACTGAACACGTCACTATCTCTAATATATTTAGTTGGATACGTATCTTAGGCACTATGATTCTATCAAACAATTTTTTAATAATTGTTATAAAAAATTGTTTAATAACTTCATCAATTTTTTAATAATTTATTGTAAAATAAATTTTGACTAAAACCAACATTTATATGAATATCAAATAATTAACCTTAATTATTAAATGACAATTAAATTGAAAGTGGAGGAGAAATCTTGTTAGCGGGAGAATTTTTTAGTAAGTGAAGCTTTGTCTCAACCAAAAATTTATAAATAGATACATAAATATTTTTTCTATAGAAAAAAAGCTAAATTTTGAAAAGAAAAAAAATTAATTTAATTTTATGATTTGATGAATATTTATCATTTTGAAAAAAAATTAATTTAATTTTATGATTTGATGAATATTTATCTTTTAAAATATATTAATAGATGATTGAATATATGTTATTTTTATTAATGAATTTGATTGTTTTTCTGAAAAATAATAGTGAGTTGTTAGTGGATAGATTGAAATAGATTTTTTTATACAAAATTTAATAAATTATTATTTTATTAATGAATTCTTTGATGATTATTAAATTCAGATATTTTAGGAGTTTAACTAGATCATAAACTAATTAAATTAACATTCTAAACCAAACTAATATGGAAAAAATTATTGTTTTTTGTTTGATTTCAATAATAAATCCAACAACAAAATGAGGTGGTTTGATTAGGTTTTCGGATTTAGTTTTTAGGAACTATTAAGCCGGTGAATCGAACTAATGATTATAATTATTTTTGAAATTGATCGTACCTGACCAGAAAGTGTCTTGGCCCAATCTGCAACGACGGTCCAAAGTGAAAGAGATGGGGGGTACCTGCAAGATATTCCGATGCCAAAGTAAGTAGAGGCAGAGAGAGCAAGCAAGTAAGAGAAGAGTAGAGAATGAGATACTTGACCCTCTCAAGTGAGAGGGTATTTATAGCCCCCAGCGCTGGGCCAAGATCCGATTAGTGGGCGTAAATCCAAGCCCACTAGCGGATTACTTGCGGTGGAGGCCAAGACGTGGCCTCCTCCCTAGATTGTCGTCCGGAAATCCGGTCTGCTTCAAGTTCCCGGAGGTGTGTGACGGTTGAGGAGACCCAGTAAACGGGTCCGATATTATCGGGGGGCACGTGGCAGTCAAGGACCGCTGGCCACGTGGCCCCCGCGTGGACACTCCAGGTTATTTTCCAAGGGCAATTGGGCCTGGAATCCATTGGGCCTAGAGCGTGGGCCAGTCCAGAACAGAAATATTTTATTCTACCTATTATTAAGTCTAATTTGTAAACCAGTACAATCATTCTCCATCTTTGTTTATATTTCTTCTTTTTAGTAATAAACACATCTAAAATCAAACTCTAAACATAGAAAGTAGAAATTATAAGTCACAAAAATTTATTCTCACTGAACTGTCAACCATCATTATTTCTCTTTATCGTTATTCTGATATGTTATGCTCGTCTTCTTTGTATTCAAGTTCTCTTCATTAGTTTTTTTAATCATTTTTGTTTCTCCTTCTTCAATGAAATTTCGTCTAGTCTTGTTACAATTTTTTATATGTATTTAAGGTGTGAAATATATTAGTTTACGTGTTCTGAAATTTTTTGTTTTATATTTGATAGTGAATTTATTTTATGATGTAATAAAAATATGTTAATGTTTCATATGAATTAAGATCAACTTGTAAGTTATTTAAAATAATAGGTCATGTAAAAAATTATATGCAATTTATCATTTAAAAAAATATTAGCATAAGATATACCGAAAACACAATAATAAAGAATATATAGAAGAATATAATGTTTGAAAAAAAATTGTAAACTGATCAATCGAACCAAACCAAATAGATTTTTTTGGTTTCTAGGGATGACAACGGGTCGGGTTGTAACACCCAAATTCTACCCCAAGTAATTAAACAGAAAATCATAGTTTAAAATTTTCTAACATAATCAGGATGTCACACTTTTCAACCTAAACACATAAACCTGTCATCTCTATTCAAAATAGATACATAACACTTTAAAGAAGCGAAACAAACACAACACATAAATATAGTCATCATAACATAAACCAACTTTATTAATCACGCAGCGGATTCATAATAATTTTCCACATAAGACATAACATCTTTTGAATCATAAAACAACATCAACAAAATAAATTCTTCAATCAATGACATAGAATTCAACATTAAAACAACAAAAATAAGACAAGTGTTCATTTCCCCCCGAGTGCTACGTTACAAAGCAATGACACTGAACTTGAACTAAAAGTGGTAACAGTTACTCCTCCTGGTTACCTGCACGTTACCAATATAAAGGCAACGGTGAACAAATGAAAGGGGTGTTATATCAAACTATATAATTAAGATCATGATAAATAATATATAGTTTAGAATATATAAAAATTGTTATTTTTATCATCTCACAACCAATCAACAACAAACACAATTTAACCACACAACAACATAAATATGCACTATAGTATACAACTTAGACAAATACAGATGCGTGTGGTACCATCGGAGTAAAACTCTCAACTTAACAATATGCCAATTTACTGAGGCATTAACAAGGCATAAACCTTAAACTTCAACTTTTGCCAATCCAGGACAACATGGGTGAGCATAGCTCCAACTTAATAAAATACAATGTATACATACAACAACAACATACATAACAAGACAACTTAGAACAACAAACAACTTTCAACATTGGCTATTAAGCCTCCAACAAAACTTATCCATATTTAGGACGACAACTAACTTTATTTAATAATACCTGCAACTCAATGAATTCAACATAAATTCAACAAAACAAACACACCACAATAGCCTACTAGAGTATACGAACCATTCCCTTATTTCCTCCAAATTCTGATTAATTGGCTATACTGCTTACTACGACCAACACACTAATCAGAACTATTTTTAATTAATTATGGTATCACTAATTCCACTTTATTCCAAGTTCTTATTGTGCCTATGATCAATTCCTATAACTCCATCATTGGATTCCATACTATCACTACTATGGTTCTACTAGTCTACTAATTTCCAATACATTACTTCAATTATCGGGACTAATTTCCTTACTAATTCACAAGTATTATTTTACTCAAGGCATCCTGTCAGAATTAATTACAATAGCTAACCATTATGGACAGAGTTCAAAAATCAGAAAATATATTCAAAACTGCACAGTACGCGCCGCGAACCCATCTTTACGCTGCAACTTTAGCAGGAACTCAGTTCACGCCGCGTCCACCCGCCGTTGGCGCCGAACTGAACGTAACTCTGTGGGATTTTCTGCGCTGCCAGCATCTTCCTCATGCCTTTTTTCCCAATTTTTGGTACCCAAATCACTTACATACCAAAATGATTCAGTACAACGCAATAGCAACATAAGGAATCAAACCAAAACAACATATGCCAATTCATACAACCAATTTCATGGATTATCAAGCAACAATTCGGAATCAATTTGACAACAACAAGACATAAAACAAGCAAAATCTATAAACTCCACCTCACATATCATCCATCATGTTCTCAATTATAAAGCAAGAACTTCACCCTTACTTGATGAATCGAAGGTTGATTTGCTCTACGAGGGAAATTCTGGCCTAGCCTCAAGGTTGCAACTTCTACGTATCTCTTGTTTTTTCCCAATTCCTTTCTCTTCTACTCTTAAACCAACAACCTAATTTCTATTCTATTTTCCTTAAAATAATATTATTATTATTATTCTCATTGAGCTCACTAGTCTATACCCCCACTTTGCTACAACCAACACAATAACTTAGCCTACTTAATAGCAATTTCTACAATTATAATATTATTAATATTATTCCTACATCTTAAATCAATTAATCACTCTATAATCATGTAATGACTTAAATCGGCATTCTACAGTATCAACTAATTATTCGGAAAAAATATAAAAATATTTAATTAAATAAATAATTAAATAATTCGGGTGTTACAACTCTCCCCCACTTAGAATATTTTTCTCCTCGAAAATTTACCTGGTTCAAACAACTCGGAATAGGAGTCCCACATCCTGCTCTCCAATTCCCATGTCATGCTTTCTCCAGCAGCTCCCAACTAGACAACCTTCACCAACGCAATCTATTTCCCTCTTAGAGTCTTCATTTCGCGATCCGTAATCCTCGCAGGTGTCGTCTCTACCCTGATATTATCTTGTACTTGCACATCGTCCATTTGAATCACATGAGACGGATCATGATTATACTTCCGGAGTTGCGATACATGAAACACATCGTGCAAATTAGCAAGATTTGGCTGTAACGCCACTCGATAAGAAACTTTTCCAACTCTATCTGATATCTGATACTAACCAATAAAACGAGGAGTGAGCTTATTAGACTTCAGAGCTCGCCCAATCCCAGTCACAGGTGTGACTCTCAAAAACACATGATCGCCAACTTGGAATTCTAAATCTTTTCTTCTCTTGTCATGGTAACTTTTTTGCCTACTCTAGGAAGCCTTAATCTTTTCCCGGATAAACTTCACTTTCTCAGTAGTCTCTCAAAAAATTTATGGTCCAACTACCATACTTTCACCAAATTCATGCCAACATAACAGAGTCCTACACCTCCGATCATACAGTGCTTCAAAAGGTGCCATCCCAATACTAGATTGGTAACTGTTATTATAAGTGAACTCAATCAACGGAAGATAAGTATCCCATGAGCCTTTTTGCTCAAGAACACATGCCCTCGATAAATCTTCCAACGACTGAATAGTTCTTTCGGTCTGACCATCCGTCTGCGGATGATACGCCGAACTCAACCTCAACTTAGATCCCAACGCTTCTAGCAAACTCTTCCAAAAATTAGAAGTGAACCTCAGATCTCTATCCGACACAATACAAAGAGGAACTCCATGCAGCTTCACAATTACTCTATTATAAATCCCTGCCAACTTCGAAACTAGATATGTGATGTTAACAGGTATAAAGTGTGCCGACTTCGTAAGCCTATCAACAATCACCCAAATCGTTTCATGGTCCCTCAAAGTATTAGGTAATCCTGTTACAAAGTCCATTGAAATGATATTCCATTTCCACGCTGGAACTTCTAATGGTTGTATCAACCCTGCAGGCTTATATGCTCAATCTTCGACTTCTGACAAGTTAAACAAGCATACATAAACTGTGCCATATTACGCTTCATTCCAAGCCACCAAAACAAGACTTTTAAGTCTTGATACATCTTTGTAGCTCCCGAATGAATACTTAAATTACTTTTATGACTTTCGTTAAGAATCACTTTTTTAATCCCTTCGTCATCGGGAATGCAAATCCGATTTCAGAATCTCAACACACCTTATGCGTCTAACTCGAAATCATTATTCTCAAACTGATCAGTTCCTACCATTGCTCTTCACATCTAGCTTTTGAGCCTCTCTGATACGGTCAAGAAAATCATTATTAACCTTCAACATTCCCAACATAACACTCTGCATTGTCACTTTGCAAACCAAACTCAAGTCTCGAAATTGCTCAATTAATTCTAACTCTTTAACCATCATTGCCAACATATGTAAGGTATTTTGGCTTAAAGCACCGGCCATAACATTAGCTTTTCTTGGATGATAATTCAAACCAAAATCATAGTCCTTCAGCAATTCTAACCACCTTCACTGCCTTATGTTTAACTTTTTCTGGTCAAACAGGTACTTTAAACTCTTATGGTCACTAAACACTTCAAATCTAGAACCATAAAGATAATGCCACCAAATTTTTAGCACAAAAAAACAACTGCAGCCAGTTCTAGCCCCACCTTATTATTCTGCATGAGTACACCACCTAACCCCATCAAATAAGCATCGCAATACACAACAAAAGATTCTCCTGGATTAGGCAGAGTTAAAACCGGAGCCAACATCAATCTTTTCTTCAACTCGTTAAAAATTTCTTCACATCGAATATCCCACACAAAAGCTTTACCCTTACAAGTCAACTTAGTCAACGGAAGTGCCAACTTAGAGAAACCTTCAATAAACAGTCTATAATAACCAGTTAATCTCAAGAAACTTCTAATCTCAGTAACCTACTTTAGAGTCTCCCATTGCAACACAGAATCAACTTTAGAAGGATCCACAATAATTCCACTACCAGAAATGACATGGCCAAGAAAACTAACCTCTTTCAACCAGAAATCACACTTGGACAACTTCGCGTACAACTTCTTCTCCTTCAAAACTTGCAACATGACTCTTAGGTGTTCTGCATGTTCTTCTTCCGATTTAGAGTAAATCAGAATGTCATCAATGAATACCACCACAAACCAGTCCAAATAAGTATGAAAGATACGATTCATGTACTCCATGAATACTCCTGGGGCGTTAGTGACACTGAAAGGCATCACCGAATACTCGTAATGTCCATACCGAGTTCTGAATGCAGTATTTTGAATGTCATTTTCCTTCACTCTTATATGGTGATATCCTGCCCTCAAATCTATCTTTGAAAACACACTAGCACCCACCAATTGATCTATTAAATCATCAATTCTCAGAAGCGGATACTTGTTCTTAATTTTCACTTTATTCAACTATCTGTAATCAACACAAAGTCTTATACTTCCATCTTTCTTATTTACCAACAACACTGGAGCTCCCCACGGCAATACACTTGGTCTTACAAAATTTTTCTCCATAAACTCTTCCAATTGCTTATTTAATTCAGACAATTCAAATGCAAACATCCTGTACGGTGCCATAGAGACAGGTCTAGTACCAGGTACAAGATCGATCGCAAATTCAACTTCTCTTTCTGGCGGTACATCAGGAATTTCATCAGGGAAAACTTCAGTAAACTTTCACACCACTTGCATCACATCAATTACAACTTGATTCTCGATAGACAACGACGCCATCAATGTGAACATATGCGCTTCTTCTCGCATCAATTGTTTCCTCTATCTACTAGTCAAGAAACCAACTCATTCCTCATCAGGCGTAGAAAACCTCACTGACTTGTCAAAGCAATTAATATGAACATAGTTATACTCTAACCAGTTCATACCCAAGATCACATCTAATCCACTTAACGACAAACAAATGGTCAACAACAAAGTCTTTGTCGAAGATTGACAAAGGGAAACTTAAACATACACTAGAAGTAGTCACCGATCCCTTAGCTGGGGTCTCGACGACCATTTATCCATTCATAGAAGACAACACAAGACCCAGTCTTTCGACATAATCAGCAGAAATAAAATAATGAGTAGCACCAATATCAATAATAGTAATTAAAGGTGTACTATTAATGAAACATGTACCTCTGATGAGTCTGTCCTCATTAGCTGTCAGATTCCCAGCCAAAGCAAATGCTTTCCCACTATCCTTCCCCTTATTTGGTTTTGGACACTGAATACTAATGTGTCCCTCTTCACCACAACTGAAACAAATCATCTCTTTGTCCTTGCAGTCAGATATCGCATGCCCAGTCTTAGCACAACGGAAACAACTCTTTATTTCAGCATTACAAACATTGCTCTTATGACCAGGTTGCCCATATTTGTAGCACACAACTTTAGCAGGAGCGTCTCCCCCACTAGTCCTTTGACCTGGAGCAACTCTCTGTTTACCCTTTCCCGCATCATAAGGCTTGCCGCTGTTCTATCTATTCTTGCCTCTCTTATCATTAGCAATCTTGTGATAAGCATTGCTATCCTCTTCGAATATTCTGTAACTATCAATCAAATTAGAAAAGACCCAAATCTTCTGATAGCCAACAACCTTCTTGATTTCCGAGCGCAAACCGTTTTCAAACTTGATGCACTTAGAAAATTCAGCACCTTTTCCATCAAAATGTGGATAGAACTTAGCTAACTCAACGAACTTCACAGCATATTCAGTAACAGACTTGTTCACCTGCTTTAGCTCAAGGAACTCAATCTCTTTCTTACCCCAAACA
The DNA here is from genome assembly GCA_021764765.1 of Vicia sativa. Lineage (NCBI taxonomy): Eukaryota > Viridiplantae > Streptophyta > Magnoliopsida > Fabales > Fabaceae > Vicia > Vicia sativa. The sequence goes on along the minus strand of CM038793.1, from coordinate 17,399,472 downwards.
TCTTCAGGATAGTACTTCCTCAAGAATTACCTACGGAACACAACCTAAGTGATTTCCTAACCTACAGCTTTCAATCTTGGACGCGTCTCTAGCCACCAATCATCAGCCTCGACTGCTAGCATATGAGTCCCATAACGAACCTTTTGTGTTGGAGTGCAGTCCATTACACGAAAGGTCCTCTCAATCTCCTTCAACCATTCTAGTGCTCCATTAGGATCATGCTTACCCTTGAACACCGACGGAATCTCTCTTTGGAAAGCCGCCAAACTACGAGACCCAACATTCTCGTTAGCATTCGGCTGATTCTTCATAGCCCGAGTCATTGCTTGTAGAGCAGTAACAATCGCAACATCGTTCCTTCCAGCCATCTCAACTTATCACTACAACACAAACAAAAATTAGAACTAAATAACAATACTCGATTGTTAAAAGACTCAACAACTTGGCCGGACGAACCGACCTGCTTTGATACCACTAATGTAACACCCCCAATTCTACCCAAGTAATTAAATAGAAAATTAGAGTATAAAATTTTCCAACATAATCAGGATGTCGCACTTTTCAACCTAAACACATAAACTTGTCATCTCTATTTAAAACAGATACATAACACTTTAAAGAAGCAAAACAAACACAACACATAAATATAGTCATCATAACATAAACCAACTTTATTAATCATGCAGCGGATTCATAATAATTTCCACATAAGACATAGTATATTTTGAATCATAAAACAACATCAACAAAATAAACTCTTCAATCAACGACATAGAATTCAACATTAAAACAACAAAAATAAGACAAGTGTTCATTTTCCCCCGAGTGCTACGTATCAGAGCAATGACACCGAACTTGAACTAAAGCGGTAACAACTACTCCTCCCGGTTACCTGCACGTTACCAATATAAAGGCAACAACGAATAAATGAAAGGGGTGAGATATCAAACTATATAATTAAGATCATGATAAATAATATATAGTTTAGAATTATATAAAAATTGCTATTTTTTCCATCTCACAATCAATCAAGAACAAACACAATTTAACCACACAACAACATAATTATGCACTATAGTATGCAACTTAGATAAATGCAGATGCATGTGGTACCATCGGAGTAAAACTCTCAACTTAAAAATATGCCAGTTTACTGAGGCATTAACAAGGCATAAGCCTTCAACTTCAACTTTTTCCAATCCAGGACAAATTGAGTGAGCATAGTTTCAACTTAATAAAATGCAATGTACGCGACCATCATGTATGGCATACAACAACAACATATCCAACAAGACAACTTAGAACAACAAACAACTTTCAACATTGGCTATTAAGCCTCCAACAAAACTTATCCATATTTAGGACGACAACCAACTTTATTCAATTATACTTGCAATTCAATGCATTCAACATAAATTCAACAAAACAAACACACCACAAGATCCTACTAGAGTATACGAACCATTCCCTCAATTCCTCCAAATTCCGGTTAGTTGGTTATACGGCTTACTACTACCAATACACTAATCATAATTGTTTTTAATTAATTATGGTATCATTAATTCCACTTTATTCCAAGTTCTTATTGTTCCTATGATCAATTTCTATAACTCCATCATTGGATTCCATACTATCACTATTAGTGTTCTACTAGTCTACTAATTTCCAATACGTTCAATTATTGGGACTAATTTCCTTACTAATTCACAAGTATTATTTTACTCAAGGAATCATATCAAAATTAATTACAATAGCTAACCATTATGGACAAAATTCAAAAAATCCAAAATCGCATAAAGACACGCGAACCCATTTGCGCCTCGACTTTAGCAGGAACTCGGTTCGCGCCGCGTCCACCCCTTGGCGCCGCGAACTGAATGTAACTCAGTGGGATTTTCTGCGTTGCCAACATCTTCCTCATGCATTTTCCCCAATTTTTGGCACCCAAATCACTTATAGACCAAAACAATTCAGTACAACGCAACAACAACATAAGGAATCAAACCAAAACAACAGATGTCAATTCATACAACCAATTTCATGGATTATCAAGCAATAATTCATAATCAATTTGACAACAACAAGACACAAAACAAGCAAAATCTATAAACCCCATCCCACATATCATCCATCATGTTCCCAATTATAAAGCAAGAACCCCACTCTTACCTGGTGAATCGACGGTTGATTTGCTCTACGATGGAAAATTCTGACCTAGACTCAAGGTTGCAACTTCTACGTATCTCTTGTTTTTTCCCAATTCCTTTCTCTTCTACTCATAAACCAACAACCTAATTTCTATTCTATTTTCCATAAAATAATAATAATATTATTATTATTCCCATTGGGTTTACTAGTCTATACCCCCCTTTACTACAACCAACACAATAACTTAGCCCACTTAATAGCAATTTCTACAATTCTAACATTATTAATATTATGCCTACATCTTAAATAAATTAATCACTCTATAATCATATAATGACTTAAATCGACATTCTATAGTATCAACTAATTATTCAGAAAAATCTATAAAAATGTTTAATTATAAAAATAATTAAATAATTCGGGTGTTACACAGGTCGGGTGCGGGTTTCACACTACCCAAACTCGCACCCGAAATCACCACCTGAACCCGAACACAAACTCAAAGGCTATTCGAGTGGAAAAATAACATTCATGTCTACACCCGTTGAGTTCGGATTTTTCCATCCAAATCTGAACCCGCAAGAGAAACACAAAAAATAAAACAATAATATTGAAATTTGAAACACAAGAATTCCATCAAGGTCTCTCAAAGAAATTAAGGAATTAAATTATAAATTTCCATCAAGTTTGGTAACATTACAATTAAAATTAAGATCTTAAATTTGTACATATATATATATATATATATATATATATATATATATATATATATATATATATATATATATATATATATATATATATATATATATATATATATATATATATATATACAATGAACCCGCAAGAGAAACACAAAAATAAAACAACAATATTGAAATTTGAAACACAAGAATTCCATCAAGGTCTCTCAAAGAAATTAAGGAATTAAATTACAGATTTCCATCAAGTTTGGTAACATTACAATTAAAATTAAGATCTTAAATTTTATATATATATATATATATATATATATATATATATATATATATATATATATATATATATATATATATATATATATATATATATATATATATATATATATATATATGGGTACTTATGTAATTTAAAGTATAAGTGGATGTGATTCCGGGTTTCGGGTGTGGATTTGAGTGAATCCAAACCCGAAATATCAGTTAATGCCCAAATCCGAACCTGAACCCAATCAACTCATTTTTCACCCGTTAACCCGGGTTCGGGTGCGGGTGGGCCCCACAGGTTTGGGTCCACATGCCATCCCTATTTGTTTAGTTCTATGTTTAAAAAATACAAAAATCAAACCAAACCAAACTGATGAAAATATCATCGGTTCGAGCATTTTTTTACCAAAAACTAGTGCAAATCGAACTAATTACATCCCTAGCTATTTTTTCACCACTCCTAAAACCCTTTTCAAATTGTTGTTTATCTCTTAATATAAGATAAGGTGCAAACTTTTACATTTATTTATGATTTATTGTTGAAATATATCATTTATTTATTTTTAAAGGAGTGTAAAATTCGACAAGATCTGAGAAAAATTTATGCAAATAACTATCTTTTTCAATTTTATTCTCATAATAATTTACATTTTCACCTAATTCCAAAAGTAATCCACTTTCAAACAAAAAAAAATTGAACGAGGAATTGACGCCTCCATTAAAAAATAATAGATGTCTCCAATTGAATTAACGATGACATGCAGTGTAGTCAATTCAGTTGACGACTGCATCCATTTTACAACAGTTTCACCATTTAAATTGGTGCCTCAATTTGTACATTGTCACCAATTCAATTGGTGACACGTCTTATAAAATTTATGCGATCATCAATTGAATTGGCTACACCACATACAATCGCCAATTCAATTGGTGACACATATTCGTTCTAATTTTTTGTTTGAAAGTTAGTTACTTTAATATATATATATATATATATATATATATATATATATATATATATTGATAATAATGATAATATTCTGTCACTCTCATTCAAAAATTTAAAAACTATTGATCAATAAATTTTTATGACTATAATAATTTTTAGATATATTATTGCGTTTAACGTCAAAGTTCAATTTTAATATGTGAGGCAAAGAATAATAACAACCAAAATAAATGACCTACAAAAATATAATCAATAAGTGAAAAGTATAACAGAATAAGTCAAGAAAAGACAAAAGGTTTGTTTGCCCAGTTCGATCAAAAGATCTACTCTGGAGGAGAGAGCAACTCCTCAATTCACTATAGTCAGAAAATTTGTTATAAGTGATTACAAAAGAAAATAGTCTTTGCCTTCAGAGTTCTCAAGAACATGTCTTCGAAGTGTTAACATGGCCACCATAAGGGGCTTCATGACAATGAGAAATTACATTTTCTATTTCGCTTTCTGGAACACACCGACGGAAGATACCGTCGAGACCTCGCTTAAATAGTAAGGGCTCATCCCAATAATAGTGTTTAAGATCGTGAAAGAACTTCTTCTTTTGTTGGTAAGTTAAATCGGGTGGAAGAACTCTCGCTGCTAAGTAGTTGACATAGTCAGCGTACCAAGGCAGTGATATTTGAGCAGACATTGCTTCCACTTCTTCAATTGTATCGTTACTGTTGCAAATTTCAGGGCATTTCTTAGCTGGGTTTTCGGATTCCATTCGGACCACTAAGTGTTCATATGGGAAATCGTCATTAATAGGTACATCTTGAGGTTTAACGTTCTCCATTCTGGATAAGTGGTCGACTACAAGGTTTTGTGATAATTATCTTTAATTTCCAGATCGAATTCTTATAAAAGTAAGGTCCATCTTAATAACCTTGGTTTGGCATCCTGCTTAGCTAATAGGTATCTAATAGCTGCGTGGTCAGTGTAAGTGATAATCTTGGTGCCCACTAGATAGGAACGAAATTTGTCTAATGCAAAAAATACGACTAAAAGTTCCTTTTCTCTAGTGGCGTAGTTTATCTATGTAGCATCCAAAGTTCTACTTGCATAGTATATGGCATGGAGCTTTTTGTCTCTCCTTTATCCTAGGACTGCATCTACCGCGTAATCACTTGCATCGCACATTATCTCAAATGGTAGACTCCAATCAGGTGGTTGTATGATAGGTGCGGAAATGAGAGTTGTTTTTAACCGTTCAAACGCCTTTAAGAAATCATCATCAAAGATGAATTCAACTTCTTTCATTAAGAGGTTGGTGAGCAGTTTAGAAATCTTCGAGAAATCTTTAATAAAATGTTGGTAGAAACCGGCGTGGCCTAAGAAACGTCGTATTTCTCTTACTGTCTTAGGGGGTTGGAGATTTCCTATTACTTCGATCTTTGCTTTGGATCTCCTTCTCAGAAAGTATGTGTCCAAGCACGATTCCTTGTTTCACCATAAAATGGAATTTTTCCCAGTTCAATACCAGGTTTACTTGTACGCATCTCTCCAGTACCTTCTCTAGGTTTGACAAGCATCCTTCAAAGCTTTTCCCATATACAGAGAAGTCATCAATACTTTCATGATATCATCTATGAAATCGACAAAGATGGACATCATACATCTCTGGAATGTTGCAGGCGCATTACATAATCCAAACGGCATTCGTCAGTAAGCAAACGTTCCATAAGGACACATAAACATTATTTTCTCTTGGTCATCAGGGTGGATAGGAGTTTGAAAGAATCTCGAGTAACCGTCCAAATAAAAGTAGTAAGAATGCTTAGCCAATCTTTCAATCATTTGGTCAATAAAGGGTAGAGGGAAATGGTCTTTTGAGTGGCTTTGTTTAGCTTTCTATAATCAATGCACATTCTGGCTCCACTCACGACTCTCTCTGCTATATGGTCTCCAGCTTTGTTTTTCGTGACCGTGATTCCTCCCTTTTTGGGCACGCAGTGGACTGGACTAACCCATTGACTGTTAGAGATCGGGTATATGATTCCTGCATTTAAAAGTTTAGTTACTTCATATTTCACTACAATGCTCATGATCGGGTTAATCCTCCTCTAATGTTCTCTAGACAACTTACATGCGATGCATGGAAATGGAAGGACTTATTCCCTTTAAATCAGCGATGTTGTATCCTAAGGCGGATGAGTATTTTCGCAAAACGTTCAACAATTTCTCTGTCTCGAGTTGTCCTAAGTCTGCGTTTATTATTACTGGTTTTCTGAGTTCAGAATCTAGGAATTTGTATCTTAGGGTTTTCGGTAAAACCTTGAGTTCCAAATCAGGTTTCTTCGGACAGGGCTAATGATTTGGTGTTAGTGCTAGACATTCACTTAGGTTATCATCTCGATATTCAGGACACAATTATCATCCTCGAAAATCAGGGGCATCGGGATCTTCATGGTTTCAGAATGAGGTTTTTCTCCTGATTCTATCTCCTTGACACATTCATCAATTACGTCTAAAAGATAACACATATCATCAATAGCTGGGGCTTGTCGGAATTGTGTTAGGATAAATTCGACTTTCTCCTCTCCAACTTCAAAGGTTAACTTTCCTTTCTTAACGTCTATTATGGCTCCGGCAGTGGCTAGAAATGGCCTTCCTAGTATGACGGGGGTAACGTTGTCTTCTATAATATCCATAATGATGAAGTCTGTAGGGATATAGAACTGACCTATTCGCACCAGAATGTTTTCAAGAATTCCTACTGGATATTTAACTGAACGATCCGTAAGTTGTACAAACATCTTGGTCGGTCTTAATTCTCCCATATCTAGCTTCTTAGATAATGACAAGGGCATAACACTGATACTAGCACCTAAGTCGCATAGAGACTTGTCTATGACAAACTTACCTATATTACATGGTACCGAGAAGCTTTCGGGATCCTTCAACTTCTGCGGCATCTTGTTCTAAATGATTGCGCTACACTCTGCAGTGAGTGTAACTGTCTCATTATCCTCTATCCTTTTCTTGTTAGATAGTATTTCTTTAAGGAACTTAGCGTACGAGGGCATCTGAGTGATAGCTTCTGTGAATGGAATGGTGATATTGAGCTGTTTCAAAAGTTCAACAAATTTCTTGAATTGTCCCGCGCTCCTAGACTGAGTCAGTCTTTGAGGATAAGGGATTGGTGGTTTGTAAGGTGGCGGGAAACATAGGGTTTTTCCTTTTCTACTGGTTCTCCATCACCTACTTTCTCTTTCGGTTCATCTTCCTTCTCAGTTGTTTTTCCAGAGCTTTGGGACATGGCTGGATCCTTAAGTCTAGGATCAGTTGGTCCATCATATTCGATTCCGCTTTGCAATATAATAGCATGAGCTTGTCCCTTCGGATTAGGTTGAGGTTGCCCTGGAAAAGTGCCGGCAGGTGCAGTAGTAGGTGCTTGTTGTTGGGCCACTTGTGAAATATGAGTTTCTAGCATTTTGTTATGGGTGGCTAAAGCATATACTTTATTCACTAACTTCTTAATTTGTTCACTAGTGTGATTGTTTTGGTTTAGGAAACCCTTGTTGGTTTGAGCTTGTGTTTCCATTATTAGTTTGAGGTTAGATTTCCTAGGAATATTGGGAGCAGTTGTGGGTGCTTTTTGATATCCAGGTGGCACAGCAGGTGCTTGTCCTGGCACATTCAATGCATTGGTGTTTTTATATGAGAAATTGGGATGATTCTTCCATCCAGGGTTGCATGTGTTCGAATAAGGGTTTCCTTGAGCATAATGCACTTGGTCGGTGGGAGCTCCTGCTAAGAGTTAACATTCAGCAGCAGCGTGTCGAGGTACTCCGCATATCTCGAAGTTTGGAGTTATGGAAGCCACGGTGGCTGGAGGTATTGCGGTTAAGCTTTCTATTTTCTTGGTGAGAGCGTCTACTTTAGCATGGACGCTGTCGAGACTGCTAATCTCGTCCATCCCACTTTTCGTTGGTGCTTTCTCTCCAGAAGCCTTCTCTACTTGACCTCTCTCACTTCCCCATTGATAGTGGTTTTGGGTCATACTCTCTATGAGTGCATAGGCTACGTCATAGGATTTATCCATAAGTGTACCACCTGCGGCGGTGTCTATTGTTAATCTCGTGTTATACAGGAGACCATTGTAGAAGGTATGGATAATTAACCATTCTTCCAGGCCATGATGAGGACAAAGTCTCAACACGTCTTTATATCTTTCCCAAGCGTCGAAAAGAGACTCATTGTCTTTTTGTCGAAAATCGCTTATTTGGGATCTTAGCATAGCTGTCTTACTTGGTGGAAAATATTGCACAAGAAAGACTTTCTTTAAATTGTTCCAAGAGGTAACTAAGTTAACAGGTAGAGACTGGAGCCAAGCTCGGGCACTATCTCTTAATGAAAAAGGGAAAAGACGAAGTCTTATTGCCTCTTGACTGACCCCATTGCCTTTGACTGTATCCGCATATTGCAGAAACATGGATAAATGTAGATTAGGGTTGTCCATTGAACCACCAGAAAAATGGTTCGGTTGTACATTAGACAATAGATAAGGTTTGAGTTCGCAGTTGTTAGCCTCTATGGCTGGAACAACAATGCTATTGTGCAGTTTTTCTTGCGAAGGAATAACATAAGATTTGAGCGGACGTGGCTGGTCACCCATGTCTGGTCCTTCAACTGGTTTAGCAGAAATAGAAGATCGAGAAAGTGATGGATTTGTACGAGGTACTCGTATGTGGTGTCTTCTAATAATAAAGCGCCCAGGTTCGGGAATTGGTAGCACTAAGTCTTTGCCTCTAGAGTGAGTACTTGGCATACAATTGGGAATGGTGCCTTAGTCTCTACAGTGTAACTTTAGGAGTTACGATATCGACTTGTTAGTCTCCGGCAACGACGCCAAAAACTTGATCGCGACTTTATACGTCTTATAGCATCTAGACTGCAAGTATACAGTCCTATCGCGTGTAGCTTTAAAGATTATCGAATCCTAAGGGACTAAATGTCGACCTATCGTTATCTAAGGTTACTACGTAAATCTAAGGCTAATGATGTAAATAATTGGGGTTTTAGGGAACCTAACTGATTGTAATCTAGTTTAGATTCAGGGGGAAAAGTATCGATATGTAATGGTCGGATTTTGGGGATTTTACCAACTCATTGAATCAAACTCGTCTTATCAAAACGTGTTTCAGTAGGAAATATTTATTTGAAAACCCTCTTCTCACACTCTCGTATTTATTGATTCAGATCCTATAATCAAACCTAACTGAGTGCTCTCGCTGTTTCAATTAGAGTTTAAAAATAGTTTTTGAAAATAAATAAAACCTAATCAACTTAAAAGTGCTCTCGCTGTATTTTAAGTTGATGCTCAATTACTAATGTCCAGTTATTATCTCAAACTCTCGCTTTATTGATCCTAACTTCTAGTCTGTATTTTACTCTCGTAACAAAACAATTGCATTAAGAACTAGTAATCGGAACCAGAAAGTAAATATTTTTAAAACAGAATAAATCGAATGACGTTGCTAAACCCCGTAGGCAATATGACCTTACATACCGATAACTAAATTTAGCCTAACATGTTAAACGATTTTGTTATAGTGCAACAGTGATAAACAAACAATTCAGATAAAACATGCATAGATAAATCAGGCATAAAATAAATAAACACTTAAATAAACAAATAAATAAATAAACAAAATTAAATAATCCAATAAATAAATTAATTAAAATAAACCTGAAAATAAAAGGCGGAATATTTGGCGAGTTCCCGGTGTCTCCCACAAGTCGGTGAGATCTTCCCTTCGTTGTCTGAAAATCAAATGCGATGAAAGAAATTAAAAAGGCGTAATTCTAACATAAGGTTAAAATTGGCAAAGGTTTGCAGTAATCCCCGATGTAGAAATTTCTACGAGAAAAGAAAGCAGATAAACTAAAATAAATTGACTAGAAAAAAAATCGATATTGAAAATAAAATTCGGCAGAGTAACGGTAAAAAAATACAGATGAAAAAGTGTATTTGAAACTAAAGTTGAGTGGATACTTATAGAGGTAGGGTTGTGTTGGTAGCTGGGGCGGTTGAGATTTTCTCGCCACCAAATCCTCCTTCGTAGCGGTCGCTACGGAGCTGCTGGGGTCTTGTAACGGTCGTTACATGCTTCCTTGGTGAGGAAGTACCGCTCCCTGGTGCATAACGGTCGCTAGGGTTTGCTTTGGTGGGGTGTAACGGTCGCTACACCCTTGGGCCAGATAAAAGCGCACGTTTGGAAGTGGGATGGGCCTGCTTCCTTGTTAATTCTTTCAGCTTTGCTTCTTTCACACCCCCACTTCTTGTCATACACCCATATTTGCTTTATATGCTATTCTTTTGTGGGTTTTGAGTATGATTTATCCATCTTTTCTCGACTTTCTTTGCACATGCCTTATAATTGGTAAAAACCTGAAAACATAGAAAATACTAGCATAATACGAATAAAGAGTAATTTAATTAATTGAAATGTGAATATAATTCATGTAAATTGACTCAAATAATCTATACATTTTCGAGTTATCACTCACCAGAATTTCAAGATGACTCATGAAGGCAATGCTCAAGTCAAGGAGACAAAGGCTCTGGCCATAACCCAGAAGATGAAGCCTTGAGAATGGAAGAATATGAATATGTGGAAACTATGTTTTCAAGATTCAAGAAGATTATCACGATTTAGCCTATCAAATGGAGACCTATGATAACTGCTTTGAAATTGGCAAAGGATCTTAACAACACAAGTCTTGAGGAACTAATTATTTCTTTGAGAAGTCACGAGATAGAGCTTCAAGACAATGAACATCAAAATAGAGGTAAATCTATTGCTCTGATGTCTAAGTCTAAAAATACAAAGGCTTATCAAGCAGAGGAAGAAACTAAAGAAGATTCGTACGAAGATGAAATGTCTCTCATTTTAAGAAAGATAAACAAGTTGTGGAAACACAGACAAAGTAAGTTCAGAGGAAGATCTAAAGGTAGACCAGAGTCTACATCTGGTCAAAAGAAAGCTTCTAGAAAGGAAGTTACTTGTTACAAATGCAACAAGCCTGGACATTACAAGAATGAGTGTCGAAAGCTCAAGAAAGACATAAAAATAAGAAGGTTGTCAAAGCTAAGAAAGGTCTCATGGCAACGTGGGATGATTCAGAGTCAGAGGAAGAAGATTCTGATGAAGAACATGCCAACGTAGCAATCATGGGAAAGACCAACATTAACGAACCTTTATCAGAGGATGAGCTGTTACTTGATGAAGAGTCAGACTCTGATGACGACATAGAGGTACTTTCTTCCTTATCTCGTTCTAAACTTGAATTAGGTTTATTAGATCTTATGAAAAGGTATCAACTTCTTCTAAGAAAACACAAAACTCTGAAAAATAATTTTGTGGCTGCTTATGAGAACTCTACTAAGAGCGAGCCAAATATTTCAGATTTAAATGAAAAGCTATTATCTTTAGAAAAATCAAATGCTGCTCTGAAAAGTAAAGTTTCTAAGTTTGAAGAAGAAATCATTTCTAACATATCTACTATAGATGAAGTAATCAGATATGATAGATATTTTCAACACTTTCTTGCTAAAAGAATAGATAGAAGCAAGATAGCTTTAATGATCTATGGAGTTAGCAAAAATGGAAGTAGACGTTTAGGATATTCAGGACCATCAAAACCAATTGATGAGACTCTGAGTGTTAAACCAAAACCTCTGTCTGAACATTTCGTGCTTGCTGGCGCTGAACTGAGATGTACAGAACAAGAAGGTTCTGATTTTGTTACACCCAATAATAGGCAAATAAGTAAACTTCTAACCTAATTATCATGCACATATTCCATGTGATTATACTATTGCACAGAAATCCAAAGGTGTAAGAGCCTCTAGAAAGACTAACAAGAAAGGACCCAAAATGTGGGAACCTAAGGATTAGATCATTTACATTACAAATATCCTTGATGGCCCACTAAAACACCAATCATGGTACATGGACAGTGGATGCCCAAGACACATGATGGGAGAATGGAATATGTTCCAAGATTTGGAACTTAAGTGTGGAGGCGTCGTTGGTTTCGGAGGAAACTAGAAGGGGAAGATCATAAGATCTAGAATTGTTGGTAATGGTAAACATCCTTCCATTAATAAAGTTCTATTAGTTGAGGATCTGATGCATAATTTTTGTCAATTATCCAACTTAGTGACAACGGTTATGAAATCAAACCTCTTGTAAGGCTATTAGTCAGAAAGATGGGTTAGTCTTCTTCAATGGAAATAGGAAGAACAATATTTACAATAGATTATTAGATTTGAAAAATTAGAATGTAAAGTGTCTTTTGTATGTTAATAAAGAGCGATGGGTCTGTCATAGACGTTGGGGCCATGTTAGCTTGAGAATGATATCTCAGCTGAACAAGCTAGGACTAGTCAAAGGTTTACCCAATCTGAAGTATTCTTCAGATGCTCTTTGTGAGGCATGTTAGAAAGGAAAAATTTCTAAAACCTCTTTTAAAGCTAAAAATATTCTTTCTACCACTCTTCCATTAAAACTTCTGCACATTGACTTGTTTGGACCATTGAAAATTGCTTATGTCAATGGAAAGAAATATGCACTAGCCATCGCTAATGATTACAGTCGTTTGATATAGGTAAAGTTCTTAAAACACAAGCATGAGTCATATTTTGTGTTTGCTTCTTTCTTCTCCCATGTGCAAAGTGAAAAGAATTGCAAAATAGTCAGAGTCAGAAGGGATCATGGTGGAGAGTTTGAAAACCAAGATTTTGAATTTTTTTACTCTTATGACATATACCATGATTTTTCGTGTCCTAGAACTCCACAACAAAATGGGGTTGTAGAAAGGAAGAATAGGACATTGCAAGAAATAGCTTGCACGATGATCCAAGAAATTGATATGGCAAACCACTTTTGGGAAGAGGAAGTAAATACAACATGTTATATTCAGAATAGAATCTCAATAAGACCTATTTTGGTTAAGACTCCCTATTAATCTTGGAAGAACAGGAAGCCCAACCTTTTTTATTTTCAACCATTTGGATGTATTTGTTTTATGTTGAATACTAAAGAAAATATGGGCAAGTTTGATTCCAAAGCACAGAAGTGTCTGTTGTTAGGATATTTTGAACGCTCAAAAGGATACATAATCCATAACACAGAATCATGAATTATGGAAGAATCAAATCATTTCAGATTTGATGATAAGCCCGACTCTAAAAAGTCAAAGCTAGTTGAAAAGTTTGCAGATTTGGAGATCAGCTTTTCAGAACCAAAGGAGAAAGTAGAAGAAGAAAAAGAATCAAAATCTACTACCTCTGAGGTTGTTTTTTTCCTCCTATGCCCCCTTATAAGAAAAGAAGAATTGTAGCTTCACACCCTAAAGACTTGATTTTGGGAAACAAGGATGCTCCTGTCAGAACTAGATCAACTTTTAAACCTTCTAAAGAAACTGTTATGGGTTTGGTGTCTATGATCGAGACAACATCAATTGATGAAGCTCTTTTGGGAGAAGAACTCGACCAATTTTCCAAGAATAACGTTTGGGATCTTGTTCAAAAACCTAAAGGTTTCCATATCATAGGAACCAGATGGGTTTTTAGAAACAAGCTCAATGAGAAGGATGAGTTTGTCATAAACAAGGAACGATTGGTTGCACAAGGTTATAGTCAACAAGAAGGGATAGACTATACATAAACCATTTCTCCATTCTCCAGGTTAGAAGCTATACGTTTATTAATTTCCCTTTCTGTCAATCATAATATCATCCTTTATCAAATGGATGTTAAAAGTGCATTTTTAAATGGATATATTTTTGAAGAAGTATATGTCAAACAACCTCCTGGTTTTGAAAACTCGGAGAAATCAGATATTTTTTTTAAACTTAAGAAATCTCTCTATGGTCTGAAACAAGCTCCCAGAGCTTGGTATGGAAGATTGAGCAATTTTCTTTTGGAAAATGAATTTACTAGAGGCAAAGTTGACACAACACTCTTTTGTAAATCTATAAAAAATGATATACTCATAGTTCAAATTTACGTTGATGATATTATTTTTGGTTATGCTAATCCCTCCCTCTGTGAGGAATTTTCTAAGTTAATACATGCTTAGTTTGAGATGAATCTGATGGGAGAACTAAAGTTATTTCTGGGTATCCAGATTAATCAAAAGGTACTTACATTCATCAGTAAGTATACCAAAGAACTTCTGAAGAAATTCAACACGACGAATTGTACACCAGCAAGGACTCTGATGCATCCAACATGCATTCTGGAGAAAGAAGAGGTAAGTGGAAAGGTTTGTGTAGAAGTAAAGTACATATCAGCGTCGTTGTGTAGTACTCAGATGCTCTGGATGAAGAATCAGCTGAAATATTATCAGATATACAAGAGTAACATTCCTATCTTTTGTGATAATACTGTTGCTATTTCTTTAAGTAAAAATGCAATTTTACACTCTAGGTCAAAACTCATTGAAATTAAACATCATTTTATAAGAGACTATGTTCATAAAGGAATTTTATGTTTAAAATTTATATATACATACCATCAATTGGCTGATATTTTTACAAAACCCTTGGCTGAAGATAGATTTCTGTTTATTTTGAAACATCTGAAAATGGACTTTTGTCCAGCATAAAAATTCATCAGAATAAGATGTGTTTTAGTCGGAGTCTGAGAAATTAGATTCTTAGTTAAAGAATAAGTTTTTATTTTTCATAATCTCAGTCTTCGGAAGATGCTTCGGTCAGAAGTGTCTCTGATCATATGAAAACCTTTTGGTTTTCCAAGAGTCTGAGAACATTAAAATATGTCACCTAATCAAATGTAATGACTAAGGCGTGTAACCCTTGGTTATGCTTAATCATCACACGCTACTTAGGATATGCATGAGCAGTGTGCGTATTTCTTGGAATTGATTAAAATCATAATTATTACTTTCATTTAATACTCCATATAATTATGTCTATTTTTGTTTATTTCTTTTTATATTTTTTCTCACTTCCAAGACACTTTAAAACACACATTCTCACCTCACTCCCACACTTTAGGAAACCTAAATCCTCTTTTCTCTCAACCGTTCAACAAGCTCTCTCTGTGCTCTTCATATTCATCAACAATCTTCATCATATTCATTATTTTTCAACATGATGACCCCCAATCAACAAGAAGCCATCAAGTTTGCAAATGAATTTGAACAAGCTTTGAATCCAACCGTTTTATCTATTTTAACCGTTGCTCCATCACCATCGACTGTAGTTCCAACATCCTCAAACATTCCTATGTCAACTTCATCAGCTCATTCATCATATTTAAACCCTTTGGGTGAGAATCACATTACACAAAAAGATATTCAAGTGCATTGAAATTTGAAACCAGACGATTTTACTATTCTTAAGGAATTAATTGTTGATTTTGAATATCTGGCTCCAAATGGGTGTGACCTAAAGAAGGAATTAAGTGATCAAGGCTAGGAAAAAGGTTGTGAAACTAAGAGCAGAGACAAGTACTTCTACTAAGCCTAGGGATATGGATGAATCTTGGAAGTTGTTTTATAAGTGGATGTCTTCTGAGGTTGAAAGAATGAATCTCTTTGTTGAAGCGTCCAGAATTTGGGATGTTCAGACGGTGAAACAAAGGGAAAAAGCTAGAGAAAGAGTCAGACTTTTTGAACTCTATACTGCAAAATTAAGAGAAGTTGAAGCTAGAGCACTGAAAGAAGCATATGGGGATAAGCGTAAAGATTCAAAAGAAGAGGCCAGAAAAATAGAAGAAGCCAGGTTGGCTAAAGAAGCTGAAAATGCAGATATAGAAAAACAAACTGTTGTTGTATCTTCATCTTCTGATCCTACCATTGTACGTCTAGAAATGGCCATTGGTGAAATTAAAGAAGACATCTCAACACAAAAGGTTGTCAACGAGAATGTCCAGAATATTTTGCAGTTGGTTTTGCAAAAGATTTCTACTCCAACTTCTGCTTCTGGAACCTAGGCACTTAGAATTTTATTTTTCCTTTTGCCTCTGAACCTCAAAACTTTTGTGTCTTATTTTTTGCTTTTTATAATTTTGTTTTTTTGTTTTATCCCTCTTTGAATTCAATGAAAGTTTTTCTTTTGTTTCATTTTTGTTCTCTTTTGGTTTTTATGTTTTTTACACATAATTACCTTTTTGATTATGACAAAAGGAGGAAGTAAATAACTGAAAGTAATTTTGATTCTAATAATTAAATTCTCTGAAAAACGCTGCTTACATTCTAACCAATATAAACTAATGTTTCTGGTAGAGTTGTGTTTTCTTCTTTGTTTTAGAAATTTTAAACCAGACTCTGAGGAAAGTTAAACAAAGTTTTTTGTCTAACTCTTGGAATCATACTCGGTGAGACTTAAGCTTATAATCAGGCTCTGAATTGAGAATCTGGAATCTATCTTAGTGACGCTCAAGATCTCGATCTCGATCTATCGGGAGTCTCAAGTCTCTTCCTTAATTTTTACTTTCTCCTGATTATATACAAAATTGTGTCATCAAAATACATAGTCTTGTCATCATAAAAAAGTGGGAGATTGTTAGAACAAGATTTGGACTTCACCAACAATTTTGGTACTCTATTTTAGAAGTTAACAACACTTTTGATAAAGGACAATATTCCTTAGTACAAGATTTTCTATACTCTTCTTAGAAACCAAGTTCTAAAGTCGAGACAAATAGAAGAATATTGTTTTTGAAGACAAAGGGTTCTCAAGACCAAGTGCTAAAGCTTTTGAAGATGGAGTTCTGAAGATTCTGAAGACTTGAAGTTTTGGTAAACCAAGGTACAACAAAGGGGTTTTGAAGACCAAATGTTGAATATTCTGAAGACGTAGTTTTGAAGACTCTGAAAACTTGAAGTTCTAAAGATCAAGTGTTATTCTCGTTCTTCCAACGTGTGCTCAGAAGCCTCCGTCGTCTTAAAAAAGAAGATAATATTGTGTGGTACAAAAGTACATGGTACAAACAAATTATCCCATTCCACTACCATGAAGGAAGGACGTTGCGTACCATTTTGCCCCCCACGTGATTGCTCAAGCTGCCAACTTTCTGGAAATTCTAGGAATACCCTCCAACGGTTATTATATTTTATTGGCCATATAATGGCTTGAAGACTAAGAGAGAAAGCTGCTAATTCACATTATTTCAATATTGACGGCTGGACTAGAGTAGCTTGAGGTTATCAAGTGAACTAATATAAACATACTATATATTTTCTTCTTACTCAATTCAAATCTCTCTCTCTCTCTCTCTCTCTCTCTCTCTCTCTCTCTCTCTCTCTCTCTCTCTCTCTCTCTCTCTCTCTCTCTCTCTCTCTCTCTCTCTCTCTCTCTCTCTCTCTCTCTCTCTCTGGTGGTTTGTGTACTTTTATTGCTCTTCACGGTGTTTTTGAATTAATAGATTTTATGTTAGGTCAATTTAAACTTGTTCGATTTGCTCAATTACATATATATATATATATATATATATATATATATATATATATATATATATATATATATATATATATATATATATATATATATATATATATATATATATATATAAAACTTTTCATTTATGATTAACAGAATGAATAGAAACATTATAATAAGATTTGATCATTGTAGCATACCTTATGAAAAAGGATACAGTTTGATTTTTGTTATATTATTCATTTATTATGAGCTATAAATGGCCTATAATCATTCATTACTCCTTTTGTTGTAGCCTGGGGGGCACACTTGGATATGGATCTTCTGCATGGTCCAAATCTTATGTGGGCCCAATTTGATGATTGGTGCAGAATGATCATAACGTAATTTAAGATTAAACAGAAGACTTCTTTTATCAAAATGATTAGTTCTTACATTCACGCACTAAAATTTAAATTTGGGTCCATTATATATAAAAAAAATTGATTTTCTCATTCAAAAAGTAATGATTCAATTTGTTATCTCCTTTATTTATGAATAGATAACATTATCAAAATTATAAATCAAACATAAAATATCATTCATGTTATTTTTTAATTAAAATCAGATACAAAGACGCATATTCAAACCTATAATATAATAGTCTATTAAAAGATTTCAGTAACAACCATAGAGTTCTAATACTACACACTCTATTAGCTATTTGCCTTATCATAAATACAGAAATGAATGAAATTGATAGACAAAAGAGTGATAGAAAAACAGTAAACGTGGTGTTTTCCATGCAACTTGTTTAGGATAACAAAATTGAAAAATAGTGATATTTAGAACCTTAAGACCATTCCCTGTTTTTCCGATTATGTTAAACATCATCTCTATTGGTCGGTCTAAATCATACGATATTTTCCTATCCATGTTGTTTGGTGTGACATTTTTCTGATTTTTTTCAACGGACAATTTCAATACGGATCAATTTTAAATTAAGTTTCGGGTCAGCCGACATGATGATTGGCTACTAACATGAAAATAATGCACTTTATGTATATAGAGAGAGGCAAAATTTGTCAAAAACAATAAAAACAATTTTCAGTTGAGTTTTTAAAAATGAGACATGTTAGCCTTTACGTTATTTCCATCCAAAAAAAGAGTAGTTTATTGTTTAGTTTTGAATTTAATTGTACTTTTTATTTTCTATTATGAACCACTTAGATTTCGACAATAATAATTAAGATGTAATTAAATATTCATACGATAGTTAGTATATTTGTATCTATTTTGTAGAATAAAAATGACATTCATTTCCTTCCTCATATTCGTGCAAATATTTACTAAGCGATTAATTTATAGATTATAAGATTTTCACATATAATTATAGTTATTAATGAATATAATTCTTTTGTTAATTTTTTTATTAAATATCAATTTTAATTTCTTAACTATATTTGTGGTTTCCCTTAATTTCTTTTCGTTTATTTAGGTTCCTCAACTTTCAAAAAAAATTATTTTTGTTATTTTTTTAATTAACAACATAAAAATTTTAAAATCCGTTGCTAATTAGACAAAAATAAAATAAAACATTTTAAAAGTTAAAAAATCAAAATGACGTAAAAAAAGTTTAAAAAAACAATATAAATTTAATATATAATTAAAAGGAAAATTAATCATAATTTCTTTTAAAAGTACACAAATTTATTATCACATAAGATTCATATAATTTATTCTCAACTTTTAAATATTATAGTTTTATTTTCTGGATACCTTATATTTCTTTAGTTAAAAGTTATGCTCTTTCTACCGAATTAAAACAATTCCATGTGAATGATATTCCAGGTATCTACATGTTCAAAATAGAAATATTAGGAGAACAAGAGTACATCTTTGAAAAGTCTGACCTCACGGGAAGAATTGCCCGTTGGTAGATGTTGTTATCTAAATATGATATTGAATACTGCACCCAGAAAGCTATCAAAAGCAATGTGTTGGTAGAATACCTAGCTCATCAGCCGGTTGAAGATGATCAATCTGTTGAATTTGAGTTTCCTGACGAAGATGTAATGTATTTGAAAATGAAAGATTGTGATGAACTGTTACCTGAAGAAGGTCCAGATCCAGAATCCCGATGGGGAATGGTGTTTGATGGAGTTGTGAATGCTTACGGAAAAGGAATTAGTGCAGTAATCATTACTCCTCAAGGAGCTCACATCCCTTTCACAACAAGGTTGATGTTTGATTTACGAATAATATGGCAGAATATGAAGCTTGTATCACGGGTCTTGAAGAAGCCATTGATCTCACATACCTACACGTTCAATAATTTTTTTGAGTCTAGAATGAAATGGACTTGGAATTCATTCATATTCTATTAAAAATTTCTAGGAGGTAAGTTTCTCTGCCAAGGTCTGTTAATCGATGTAAATTTCATTGAGGTGGTTTAAATTCCTAATCCACTTTTGGAGATGGAGACACGGGATATCATGTCGGTGGATAACTACCCGCTAGATCTGTTCACATCGAGTGCTCACGACGTAAGTATATCTCCCTTTATTGGCGATAGAGTCCCCTCTCCTTTGGCAAGTCATCCACAAATATATCACTAAAACACTTATAGGGGACTCGACTCTAAAGCTTTAACATATAACTAATACAATCACGTCAAAGTGCATGTGGGTAAAAATGTTTATCGACCACCAGGTTTTCAAACTAAGCTCACAACAACAACATAACGAGAGAACATAAACTCCATTTAAATTCACTAAACGTCAACCAAGTGGTCAAACATACTCTAAATAAGTTAGGCTTCAATAAATAATATGTAAACCAAATAATTTTTACAAATTTCTTCATTGACTAAGGGCCATAGGTTGAGCTTCCTAGGAATATTAGGTTCCCCAAAGTGTCAAACTTTGGATGAGACAATTGGAAATCAACCATCAAACATTTTACAACACATACCATATAAATTGGGGAACTAGAACCAAAAGACAAGTTGGAAATGAAATTCTTCATAAGTTCTCTATGAAAAAAATCTTTTAATGGATTTCAACACTTAGATCGATTTCAGTTCAAACTTAGATCCAATTGGAAAAGAGATTATAAGAACAGGTGATTTGATGGTCATTCAAATATACTTCTTCAACGTCAAAAGGTGGAGCATTAGGTTTCTTGATGACTATCTT
Organism: Vicia sativa; assembly: GCA_021764765.1. Lineage (NCBI taxonomy): Eukaryota > Viridiplantae > Streptophyta > Magnoliopsida > Fabales > Fabaceae > Vicia > Vicia sativa. The sequence goes on along the minus strand of CM038793.1, from coordinate 17,378,782 downwards.
GACATGTTTAGACAACGAAAAAATAGGAGTTTGATTTTCATACCATAGATAGAAGTAGCTAAAGTGGTTATTGGCGATCTAAAATTCTCTTTATTATGGAAAAAGGACAAACCAACATCTTGTAACTATAACCCATCTAGGCATAAAAAAATTCAAAAGAATGTACAACTATGTGGGAGAAGAATAAACAAAGACTGATTTTCCTTAAGAATGAAAGAATAAATTCTGTAGGTTCTAAAATATTCGACAAAGATGATTCTTAATCAAAAACATATAAAGTATTTATAGCCAAATTAAGAGACGTGAACCCTTGTATTCTATAAGAGGCAAAAATAATATGCCTCCCGCTGATGGACTAATTTGAAAAGTGTAGCAAATGCCATCAAATAATAATATTTATAAAATTTGTCTCCACGAAGATTGTTATAATTTCTACTAGAAAATTATCAATTTTACTTAGATTGTGTAACAATAACAAATAGGGGGTATGCAAAGTATATATGTGGACACAAATGAAATAAAATAACAACTTTGATTATAATTATTGATTAAAAATAATCAAGTATTTTTCGAGATCCTTTATTTTTTTTATTGGGTTATTCCGTCTAATGTCTGCAATTGTTTATCTAATATCAAGACGAATTAACAAAATAGTTACAATCTTGAGTTAAGTTTTGTTATTTGGTTATTTCATCTAATTTCTGGCAATTGTTTATCTAGTTTGTGGATGCAAAACCCTTTCTTCATTTAAAATCCCTTTATATCTTAGTGAAATACGTAACTAGAGAAGGTTATATTGGTCGTTAATTCTTAATGTCACTCATAGGATATTGACCGTTAATACCCTATGTCTAGGTCTATTAGATATCGAATAATATAATTCGACCGAGTTGTAAAATTTAGGATTAATAATCATTCATAACTTGTGATCAACAAAACCCTCATTAATGTATGAAAGAATCAATAAAAAACTATATTGAATAATATTAGTAAGACAATTGCAAATATTATTACAAAGGAAACTACATGGTTCAAGAAATTCAAAATAAATTCATCTCTAAAGACATAGCCTAAGAAAAATGAGCTACTCATGGTGTAAACATTCATTGAATTAAAATGGAAGAATTACTATCCAATGGTGAAAATGACATCAATCATAGAGCTTTGGAATTGCACAATTGTCTCTCAATGCTTAGAATTCTAGAACCAGATCAATTGTATCATATTTCACTTAAATACGGGTTTGGGATTGGAGAGGTTGTGCCACGATGCGATCTCATATGGCCAAAATTTCTAACTAGTCTAACGTGGCATGTGGATTTTTAAGAAAATAGCACCATGGTGATATCCCACCATACCACAATTAAAGCAGTGCACAACTTCTTTATTTTCCTATTCGGATTGCACCATGATTCTCCCTGATTGTGGTGTACTATTTTGTAGTTAATTTCTTCCATTTTTCATGTATTTATGTGTTGTCGTAGCTCTAATTATTATCATGGTAACCTTCATTAGGCTGGGGATCCTCTCTAGTGTAAATGTTATTGGAGAGGGAGCAATGGGCATCCCAACCTTTAAAACCATCTCTTCATATTCTTTTAGTATTTTTGATAACTAAATGAGTGATCCAGATTTCATTGGACATATTTTACAATTGAAAGGATTCCTCCCCCTTCATTATGAGTAAATATTATAGAGTTGTCTAGTTAGCATGATTTTGACGTGATTAGAGATTTTCTGCAATGATATCCATTATTGTATAATTTGCTACAAAAAATTTAACGCTAATAGAAATCATAGTTAAAAAGAATGTAAAAACTTACTAAAAATAATAGTATACTTAAGTGTCATCTCACCTCCAAAATTGAACAGTTGCCTGTCCTCAACTAACATGCTTGAAAGTTGTGAATTTACAGTAGAATAACAATCTTATTTAACTGGAGATAACTTCCGAATTTAATGCTATTTATCATATAACTATTATAGTTATATAGCCACGTTGAAATCTATTTATTATAATATATTAAATCTAAAGCTTCAAATTATATAACGATATGTCATATGTTACGTAATCTATTATCTATTTATTATAATATATAGAATTTAAAGCTTCAAACTATATAACGACATGTTATATGTCACATAATTATATATTGTTATGTCAATTAAAATTCTATGTGTTACTTTTAAAATTTAATCTAATTAACAACAAAGTTATACAATTGCTCATCATCATTTCAACTTCTATTTCAAAAAAAAAAAATGTTATAACAACTTTATTAATATCTATTCTCATAAGAATTATTTACAATTAAATATAATTATTTCCCTTAAAAAAATTTGTGAAATAAAAACACTAGCACAAATATAAATTGATGACACGATTTAAAAATCAAATAAAATATATGATGGCTAACAAAAACTATGATAAAAAATATTTAAATTTTTTACAAAAATTAATAATGACAATCTATTATCTATCTATTTGTTATCTATCTATCTATCTATTATTTATTATCTATTATCTATTATCTATCTATTATAATCTATTAAATCTAAAACTTCAAACTATATAACGACATGTCATATGCCGCATAATAATATATTGTCACGTCAATTAAAATTTCATGTGTCACTCTTAGAATTTAATCTAGTAACAAAGTTACACAATTGCTCTTTATCACTTCAACTTTTATTCTAAAAAAAATGTTACAACAACTTTATTAATATCTATTCTCATAAGAATTATTTACAATTAAATACAATTATTTCCCATAAAAACATTTTGTTAAATCAAAAGAATAGCACAAATATAAATTATAACACCATTCAAAAATCAAATAAAATATATGATGGCTAACGAAAACTATTATAAGAAATATTTAACTTTTTCACAAAAATTAATAATGACAATAATAAATGTTTTAAGTTATGCACTATAAAGCATAAACATAACTAATTAACCGAATATTTAAGAGGGAAATAGTATAGACTATGTCTAATTATAAAAATTTATTTATTGAAAAATATAAAATACTCTACTTACACCTCCTTAGTTATTTGTATTATTCCTAATAATTATATCAAAAAATTTATTTTAGATTTGTAAATACCATTAGTCAAACAACTAATTCATTTTAGTATTTGATCAAATTAATTAAAAGATGGAAAAATATTATTTGAATTATTTTGTAAAAGTAATTTATTATAAAACTGTTATAAATATTAATTATACCAATAATAAATATCTTAACTTTGACATTCTCAACATTATTAATAAATTTAATAATGAAAAATATGTTTTAACAAATATTTTAAGTTATAAAATATAATCGTTATTAATTAATCGATAATCTAACAGATAAAACGTAAAGACAATTTCTAATTATAAGAACTTATTTAAAGAAGAACATAAAATAATCCATTAAAACTTCTCAATTCCATGCATCCTATCTAATAATTATAATAGTAAATTTATTCAGATTTTAAAAAACATATTTATACGACAACTAATTCATTTAGGTATGAGCTAAAACTAATTGAAAAATGAAAAAAAAAATATTTTTTGAATTATTCTGTCAAAAATAATTAAATATAAAATTGTTATAGAATTTAATAATATCAATAGTAAATATTTTAATTTTGATAATATTAACATTACAAATAAATTAAATATATATAAAAAATATGATTCATATCCTGAATTTATAATTTAAATAAAATATTATAAATATAACTTAATTAACCATATTTATCAAAATCAAAAATATTATCTATAATTATAATTTTAATAAAAAATAAAATAATGTGCACCCGCACATCGCACAAGATTTAATCTAATATTATTTTATTCTCGAACTTTAACAGGAAAGAAAAACTTTAACTCTATTCAAATATTTTTTCTTTTTCACAAATTTGATCAAAAGGCAATTGACTTTATCACTCAATCAACATACAAATTCCCTTTTACCATATGCTCGATAAATTTCAAACATTATATCAAATCTATATTTGAATGCAAACTTATGAGACCTTTAGGATTTTAATATGGCTTGGGTTAAGGTGAGATAATTTTGGGTGTAATAAACTTTATACTTTGGAGTTAGGAAGATGATACTAGCTTATATAATTTTAGGATACTCATTAGTATTTTTTTTTATATAGGTAGCTATTTTCAACACCTTTATTAAAGTCTCGCTATTTGCATTAAATTAAGACCACCATTACCAAACTTAAAATTATTGTTATTCCATGACCAACCTCAAACTCAGAACTTTACATAACTCCGAAGATAGATAAGGGCAATACTAAGTATTATTAGGCTAAGATCTTGTAATATGGTTTATAACCCAAAGAAAAGAATTAGTATCAAAGGGAATAGAAGGTGGGATCACTTTCTCTTTAGTCATGATGCGCATGTTTTCTTCATCATAGTGACTCCACATCACAACAGAGAGAACAAGTGAATAATATTAGTTTCTTCTAAATCTCCGTTATTTCATTTGGACAACAGAGAGAACAAGTTTCTTGAAACATGCTTAAATCCATGACTGAACTTGTAAAAATGGAAATTTTAAAATCAAAACCACAATATCCTCCTGTTCCATAAGTGATTTATCCTTTGATCATTCTTATACCAAAATTTCCTATGGTACGCCTAAGTTTTCTAATGGTGATCTTGCATGTCTTTTAGAATGCAAATTTTTACCAAGCGACTATTGAAGACTAATTTAGTATTTTCTATTTATGTACATTTTATCTTAGTCACTAAGTTTATTTTATTAGGGCCTATGTGACAATTTTCTCCTTGTATAAATAGACTAGTGGTAGATGTCATTTATAACAACAATCCATATTTCTTTCTTCTTTGTGTAGCCGTCATTCTCTTATTATTCTCCCATTATTCCTATCATCTTTGATTCTTGTGCACCAACAAATTGGTATCTACAACTCCAGTTAGAAACACAGAGAAACACGAGTGAACGTGAGTTTGTGTTGTGTGATTGATTTTGTTTCTGGGTTCGTGCTGAATCTTTGAACAAAATTGTGACAGAATCGCATTTTCTGATTCCGTGGGGTTGAGAAACACGATGTGCGTGAAGAGTGTATTGTACAAGATTGAAGATGAACAGAAACAACAATATGAGTACCAAACTTCCAGTTTTTGATAGCAATAACTGGAACAAATGGATGATTCAGATGCACGTGTTATTTGGAGCCCAAGATGTTCTTGAGCTTGTTACTGATGGGTATATTTCGGTTGCAACAGATGCAACAGAAGAAGAGAGAGAGGCGCAGAGAAACAAGAGGAAGAAAGACCAGAAGACGTTGTTCTTCATCCATCAGTGTGTGGATGTGAACGTGTTTGAGAAGATTGCAGATTCGACGACGTCAAAGGAGGAGTGGGACACACTGGTCAGATGTTACGGTGGTGATGCATCATTGAAGAAGGTAAAGCTTCAGTCCTTGAGAAAACAATATGAGAATCTCAACATGAAGAACAATGAGAAGGTTTCAGAGTATATCTCTAGAGTGGTTCTGATCGCTAATGAGATGAAGACTTATGGAGAAACTCTTTCTGAACAGGTAATCATAGAGAAGGTATTGAGGTCACTTACTCCTCAATTTGATTATATTATTGTAGCAGTAGAACATTCTAAAGATCTGGAAACCATGAGAATAGAAGAGTTGCAAAGTAGTCTAGAAGCGCATGAGTTGCGTCTGTCTGAAAGAACTTATGAGAGGGAAGTTGAGCAGGCTCTGAAAACTTCTTTTGTCAAGAAGGACCAGAAGCATTCTTGGTCATAGGCCAAGAATAGACGTGGTGATAGATTCCAGAAGTCAGAAAGTTCTGATGAGAAGAAACATCAGAAGGGAAAAGAAAAGTATGACAAGAAGAAAGTTCAAAGTTACTTTTGTAAGCAGTTTGGCCATTTTGATAGAGATTGCTGGTCAAACAAAGGAAGGAAATTAGAAGAAGCAAACATAGCCAGAGGAGATTCAGATGATGAACCTGTATTATTGATGGCTTCTGAGTCTGATGGAAGATGTTTGGCAGATTGGTGGTATATGGACACTGGCTGTTCAAATCACTTGACTGGAAACAAACAATGGCTGATAGATTTTGACTCCAGAAGGAGGACAAAGATCAGATGTGTTGATGATAAGTACCTTAATGCAGAAGGTATGAGAAATGTCAAAATTAAAGTGAAGAACGGGAAAAATGTTCTGATCAAGGATGTTTGGTATGTTACTGGAATCAAAAGTAATCTGATGAGTGTGGGTCAGCTCATTGAGAAAGGTTTCTTAGTTTTTATGAAGAATAATATCTTGAAGTTGTATGATTCCAATAAGAAGTTGATTATGCAATCTGAACAGAGAAACAATAGAACATTCAAGGTGAATCTAGAAACAGCTGAAATAGAGTATCTTAGTGGTGAAGGCTCTGAAGGAGATAATATGTTATAGCCCAAGAGATTGGGGCATCTGAACTATAGAAGCTTAGGGCATCTAAGTTGTAAGAAGCTCGTACGTGGCATTCTGAAGATTATGAAGACTGAGAAGTCATGTGAGGTATGCATGAAAGGCAAGCAACCCAGATTGCCATTTGTATCAGAAGTAGCCCCAAGAGAAAAACATGCCCTGGGAGTAGTATATTCTGACGTATGTGGACCATTTCCAGAATCTTCACTTGGAGGAAATAGGTATTTTGTGTCTTTTGTGGATGAGTTCACAAGAATTACGTGGGTAACACTCATCAAGTTTAAGAATGAGGTGTTTACATAATTTAAGAAGTTCAAGGTGAAGGCTAAGAATCAAAGTGGTCAGAAGTTAAAGATTCTCAGAACGGATGGTGGAGGTGAGTATAACTCTATAGAATTCCAGAAGTTCTGTGGTGATAATGGAATTGATCATGAGGTTACTGCTCCTTATACTCCTCAACATAATGGTCTTGCTGAACGAAGAAATCGTACTTTGCTTGATATGACGAGAAGTATGCTAAAAGAAAAGAAGCTTCCTCATAACTTATGGGGAGAAGCTGTTGCTACTGCAACATATATGCTCAATAGGTGTCCAACGCAGAAGCTAAAGGGAATTGTTCCTTTAGAGAAGTGGACTGGAGAGAAGCAAAGTGTTATTCATCTTAAGGTTTTTGGTTCTGTGTGCTATAAACACGTTCCAGAAGCTAGAAGGAAGAAACTGGATGATAGAAGCAAAGTGATGTTACTGGTGGGGTACCATAGTATAGGTGCATACAAGCTTTATTGTCCAGAAACTAACAAAGTTGAAGTCAGCAGAGACGTCATTATGAAAGAGTCAGAAGCTTGGGATTGGAGAAAGTCTTAACCAATATCTAGTGTAGAAATAACTTCTGAAGATGAGTCAGAAGTTGAAAGTTCTGAAGAAGAGTCAGAGTTAGAAGATGATTCTAAAGACTCTGAAGATGAAGATGATGAATTTAATTCTGATCCAGATTTTGATGATGATCCAGAATCTGGTGGTGGTCATGCTTCTGGAAGGGAAAACTCTGAAGACGTAGGTTCTGGATGACAAGCTTCTAGAGATGATCATGTTTCTGAAGGTGGTAATTCTGAAGATAGGATTTCTGGACAAGGTCTAGAAGCTACTGTTGTTCCAAGTTCTGGAGAGTATTCAGAACAAGTTCAGAGGCCACAAAGAATCATAACTATACCTAGAAGGTTTGCAGATTTTGACATGTTGCAAGACACCAAAGTTGACTCAGAGGGAGAAGTCACTCAGTGTGCCATGTTAGTAGATTCTGAACCATTGGGTATAGAATAAGCACTCAAGAAGAAAGTCTGGCTTAATTCCATGAAAGAAGAACTTGAGGCTATAGAAAGAAACAAAACTTGGGAGTTGACTAAGTTTTCGGAGAAGAAGAAAGCCATCAGCGTCAGATGGGTTTTCAAGGTGAAGCATAAGCCAAATGGATCAGTTGGTAAGCACAAATCAAGACTAGTGGCTAGAGGTTTTCTTCAGACACCTGGTATAGATTTCTTTGAGGTGTTTGCACATGTAGCTAGACATGAAACAATCAGACCGGTGATTTCTCTAGATGCAAATAGAAATTGGCCTTTGATGCATTTGGATGTGAAGTCAACATTTATGAACGGTCCATTACAAGAAGAGGTATACATGTTACAACCTCCTGGCTTCGTGAAAAAGAATCAGGAAGGGATGGTGTACAAGTTACATAAAGCTCTGTATGGATTAAAGCAAGCACCCAGAGCTTGGAATCAAAAGATTGATTCATTTTTCAAAAAGCAAGGGTTTTAGAAGTGAAGATGGAATATGAAGTTTACGTGCAGCATTCTGGAAGCAATATGATTCTGGTATGTCTTTATGTTGATGACATATTGTTTACAAGGAGTTGTCCAAAAGATATAATCAAGTTCAAGAAAGTGCTGATGAATGAATTTGAGATGACGGTTCTGGGAAATATGGTATATTTTCTAGGGATGAAGATTCTGTACTCAAAGGAGGGTATCATTTTGCATCAACTGAAGTATGAACTTGAACTTATGAAGAAATTTAAGTTAGAGAATTATAAATCTGCTGTTACACCGTCAAAAACCAATCATAAATTAGATTCTGAATCTAAGGGTGAAGATATGGATGCTACGATCTTCAAACAATTGGTTGGTTCACTGAGGTATTTGTGTAATACCAGACCTGATATTTCCTCTGCAGTTGGATTAGTTAGTAGGTTCATGAGTAAACCTAAGTGGTTCCATTATCAAGCTGCTATCAAAATTCTGAGGTATATCAAGGGAACTCTGAAGTTTGGAGTATTATTTACTTCTGAAAGAAAGGAAGAATCAGAGTTGATGAGCCACTCTAATTCTAATTGGTGTGGAGATAGAGTTGATAGAAGAAGTACTTATGGATACTTATTCAAGTTTCTGGGAGGTCCTATTTCTTAGAGTTCCAAGAAGCAAGCTGTTGTTGGTCTATCAACGTGTGAAGTTGAGTATATTGCAGGCACTGTAGCTACATGTCAAGCTATGTGGCTTCTGAACTTATTGCAAGATCTGAAGATTAAAGTAAAGAAACCTCTGAAGCTAATGATTGATAACAAGTCTGCAATAAATCTTGCAAGAAACCATGTGTTGCACAGGAGAAGCAAGCATATTAAGACTAAGTATTATTTCTTGAGAAGTCAAGTCCAGAATGTAACATTAGAAGTTGTGCACTGTAGAACCCAGAAAAAATTGGCAGATGTTCTGACGAAGGCAATCAAGATGGACCAATTTCTCCTCTTAAGGGATGGAATTGATGTAGTTAGTTTTGTTTAGAAATATAAATTAAGGGATGGTATTGAAGGGTAATTTAGTATTTTCTATTTATGTACCTTTTATCTTGGTCACTAAGTTTACTCTATTAGGGCCTATGTGGCAATTTTCTCCTTGTATAAATAGACTAGTGGTAGATGTCATTTATAACAACAATCCTTATTTCTTTCTCCTTTGTGTAGCCTTTATTCTCTTATTATTCTCCCATTATTCCTATCATCTTTGATTCTTGTGCACCAACAACGACTTCAAACACGATAGGGGATGAATTGTGTTCTTCGATATTTGAATTTTTTCACAAAAGATTAATTTTAGGTTGGTTGATTTTAATAAGGGAGTAGAAGAATAGATAAAGTTGCGGGAAAATAGAAAACCTAGTTTAAAGAGATAAAGTTAGAGAGATCACACCAGAAATTATACCGGTTTTGTTTTAAACCTCACTACTCACTTTAGGCCCTAAGAGTTTCTACTTCATATTTCCACTATTCAATAATTTGAGCTTTTACATTGGATCAACTCAACAACCTTACGCCAATATTTTACCAGATTTAACTTGTAATCCCAAAGTTAATTACAAATTCACAAGAGAAAAAAGTTCGTGAAATACAAATTCAATATAATAACATAATTACTCAACTCTTAATATGTGCCTTTCGTTGACTCAATACTAAATCATTGTATAGTGAATAAAAATTGTTTATAGTAAGAAGTTATGTGAAAAAGGATAGTATTAAATAACAAAATTTGTTTTGTTGAAGAGTGTACAAGGCTTTATTTTTTAGTTTAATAGATCATGAAAAATTAGGTCAATATAGAAATAGAAGACAAACAGGCAACAAGCTGCGCCACTACTTATTTTTGGATCATAAAACGAATCCTCTTAAAACTACATCCATAAACCTAGGAGATAAAACATTTCTATTTATAAACCTTTGAACTCTCTGCAAAAGATCAATTGCTTCTGGTGCTAGGAGACTAAAAGTGTCAAAGGCAAATGATGAAAGAACATGTTGATATTCAGAACACACTTTCTAAGGAAGAGACTCCCGTGAAGTCCACACAAGCATTGTATCCCTCCTACCCACCTATTGGCCTAAGTGTCAATCTCCCCTCAAGTGGGTCAGTCAAAAAATTCACCACCACCTCTTTCTTCACAGATACTCCGACACGTCGAAATATATCAAACAAGACATCTCTAACAAGATCATGTCGGTATTTGAAGCCTGGAAGCTCCATATAATGAATTTTGTTCCCCAAATATATCCAAATATGCCTTACTACAAACAAGGCAAACCTCATCAATAGGAAATAAAGTAATCATAAGGCGGTATCTTAGGATAGTACGAGACTCCACCGGTGACATATGTTGGCCTAGCCCATCAATAGAAATAGCAAGAATAAAGTCTTGAGCATGTGCGGATTGCAACAACCAAAAATTGCCTTCTGCCTCATGGTCATGTCAAACTTCTCATCCATGTCCTTAAATTTTTTACTAAAATAGGCACTCGCCAAAACATGTTGTGCTTTATGGGGGACGATGTCCTTACTAGTAAAATTACTAAGGTCAAAATCTGGAATCGCAACACTAAGACCATCCAAATCTTTTTCGAAATCTAAGTCCATACGATACACTCCACTGTGTCTCAATATATGATCCTACAACACCCAAGATTGGGCCCTAGAAACTATAAAGGTGTATGAGGAAGTCTCTACAGTTGAGTAGAAACCCATACCCCAACTCTAATGGGTAACGAATCCACTCTTCAACTGCCTTTCGTAACTCTTTATCAAACCAAACAATTGCTTTCTTCATATGAATAGGTTGACATGTTCTTAGGCCAAAAAACAATTCGGAAATACCCATGCATGATCGAAGTAGAAGAATCTCACTCTAAGGATCCCTTAGTTGTGGTAGAAGGTGAATTAAATCAATAGCCCTGGAAGCTCTCTTCTTGGACAACTTCTTAATGAAACTGTCATCCTGACTAATAGCCCCTCAAAGCAACTTCAACCCTAACAGCGGTCTCCCATTTTCCAACGGAAACATACCCTCACGAAGTTAACTACCATCAAATAAAGGCCAAAAGATCTTAGTCTTACGAATATTCAATTCAAGACCTAATCCAAAACCTGTTTTCCGAATAATACCAAGGGCTTTAGCCACCTCATATGAATACCCTTATGATAGTCCAATCATCAAGATATCGGGCATGAAGAAGAAGCTTACAAGTGTCCCTAACTTGATGAGTGAGTGAGTGTAACACAAGAGCAAAAATGAGTGGCCCTAACGGGTCACCTTGTTGCACTCCAGTGGCTAACATGATTTATCTATCCACAAGGTAGAACCTTGCTGCTTAACCATAAAGAAACTCAACCGACAAAGAAGTATATGGGCATCTCAGCCTTACCTCACACAATAAGGTTGATCGATCTACCATGTTGAAAGCATTCAAGAAATATACAGTGATCATAGACAAGGAACCATCTCTATGTCACTTTCTTAACACCATGTTCGTACTATGAAAAATGGCCTCATCACCACCCGATACCCCAACCCCAAACTGAAAGTCATTGAGGTATCACACCATATCTTTACCAACACCCTTTATAGCAACCTTGGATACCAACTGCCTCCAAATAGAACCCACAACAATTGGTCGTATCCCACCATCAAGCTTTAATAACGATGTCAATGGTGTAAAGGCAACAAACTTCTTTATACAACCGTTTCTTTTATGGAAAACGATTTTTTTGGGCTAGAACCGCTCTATAATTGATTAGACTATCATTCTATTAAATTAAATAACTATTTACAATCTATAATTTATTTGACAAACATTATAATCGATTATAAAACCATTCTAATCAATTAGATCTATAAAAATGTTGGATCTATTCCCTGAACAATTAGATACGTTATCGATTATTGAGCAAATTTTTCTGCATAATTATTGGATATAATCCTTAATTGATTATAGACCGAGTTCTCGTTGTATAATCAATTAAGAAACATCATAATGGATTAGACATTGGCCAATATCAATTTTAAGTAGATTTTGAAAATAAATTAAGTTTTACAAAAAACTTTACATGAGTGTGTGCATTGCCTTAGTACTTTAATAACTATTCTTGATTATTTACACATTAATGGTTTGTACTTGTGAAAATACAATGATATGAATTTTACTCACGTGTGTGAAAGTAAGATGGTTTTAGGTATGTTAAATCTTTTAAAAAAGTGAATAATCCTACCATCCCTAGGGGTTGTGATATTTCTAGCCAATATCAATGGGCTCCGAGATTTCCCCTGCGTGGAAAGGTTGTGGAGATAGGTAGTTTTAACTAAAACATGTGTTTTCTTATGTAGGTTCCTTATAAGACATTGCTTCACACCAACATGACGACGAATATAGGTGTGAATGATGGCGATAATTGGTGTAGCTTCTGGGCCAATGCTTGTTACAACATTTGGATTTGGCCCAAGAAGGAGATTCATAATGACAACTACAATAGGCCGAAGTGCATGCTCCCATTCATAAAATATATGATGCATGACTACGAAATCACAAAGTCTGCTTCAAGAATATCAACTATTCCAAGTATGAAATTGAGGATGGTTAATTAGGAGACTCCTTCAAGGGATTGGGTTAAATTGAACATTGATGAAGATATGGACAAGAGAAGCAATGCAGGATGTGGCGACATCATTAGAGAGCGGATTGGAATTTGTAATGCGTATATTGCATAATTGTGGGGAGTTTTTGAAGCTTTACGGCTTATTGAAGAGATGAAGTTCAAGTAGATCATGATTGAAGTTAACTCCCAACAAATGGTTAAGGATATCAATTGGTAGATCGGTGTCAACAATCCTAAGTCGAAGTCTTTTAGATAGGATCATGATTTTTTTCCAACGTGACATTGAGATATTTATCAAATATATCTTTCAAGAAACTAAGATGTATGCAAATGCTCTTGCGAAGAATGTTATTCATCAACAAAATAAATTTCTTCGTTTTAATGAGTGCCCGAATTTAATTAAGGCCGACTTTAATAATGATTTAGTTGGAAAATAATTTTCCCTTTTCTTTTTGATTTATTTTTTTCTCCGGTGATAGGCCTTTCATGTAAGAAAAAAACTCATGACTTTGTGCATTTTTAATAAAGATATTAAATGAGAGGGTGATGGCTAGAGAGATGGAAAAAAAGTTATGAAAGTTACCAAAATCAAAATTACCCAAACTTGGCCTAAAATCTCTTCGTGTGGCTTTATGATTTGTCAATAATATGAAAAGAGAGTGAGAATAAGAATGACTCATAAGCCGCCCATGTCCCACTACAACGGATTCTCTAGATAGTGCCATGGCCCGATTCCTCGACATAGAACAGATTGTTCTCTCTCTGTCACAGTCATCATAGTATAATAATAGTGCCACTATGCCACCCGCAACCTTTGTAACCAAGTAAAATGTCAAATCTTTTTAAAACCATATTGCTGTTAAATATTCATATCAACCATACCACTAGTCTTGTCTGGTTGGAAAATTTTATGTCTCATCTTTAATAGATATTTTGAAGAATTAAGGATTTGCACTTTTCCTTTTCAAGGTAGATATTTAGTAGGTGTGGTGTTGCTATCATTCTCAAATTGAATAACAAGTTGGTAAATTATTAGAATCTTGTTAAAATTGCACACGTGGATATGTCATTTTGCCACTAAAAAAGAATTAAGTGTGCTTGCCATGTTTGGGCTGTGAAATTGATGTAATAGAATTTTAGAATTTAGAATTTCATTCTCCTATACAACCGAATCTTGATTTTATATTCCAAAGATAGAAGTTGCAAAGTCAGAAATAATCTAATCTAAAAAAGTAGGCATGCATCCTTGTTACTACTTGGCTGTATTGAAGATAAAACTATTCAACTTTTTGGGATTCCATTCACACATGTTATCTCCTAATAAATGGCCCTTTTATTAGGAAAAGAAAAAAAAATCTATTTATATGTATTTTAAGTTTAGAGTCTCTCTTTACTTTGTAAACTATAATTGTGTCAAATATAAATCATGATGTAGGTATTTCTACCTTTTTCTGTAATGAAAAATTGATATGATTTGAGTATATCAAAGAGATTCATAAAGATAGTGTATATATTATAATGCTAATATAAGTGAGAGAAATGATTGTTGAAAGATTAAAAAGGAGTTGAAATCGAGATGATCTTTTAATTATTTCGTATGAGTGAAAATTAATTAAAAAAACAGAGAAATCTATTTTTGAAAATTACATAAATATTTGTACGTATAAAAAAGATTGTTAGAATTTTCTTTTTGCCTTTTTCTAACGTATATCTCTCTACTTAAATTTCTCTTCAACTTTGGGTGAAAGATTTAAATGTGGTTTCCATCAAAATTATATATTTCTCTTTTTAAGAAAATCTAACTATAAAAAGATCTTAGAATTTATATTCTATTTTCACCTCTTCTCTTCTGTCACTTTAACTTTAGTTATGTATATATACACACACGTTGGATTTGATAAATAGTCTTAATGAAGTTAAAACCATAAATATTCATTATCAAATCCAACGGTTATCATATAGATATACTTCCATCTTGAGGTAATTTTGATGGAGTAAAAGGATATGTTGTCTATTGGACCTCTGAATTATGGACTTCTTCATAGGTGTGATGTCTGGGACATCATCCTCAACATTATAGTCTGAGTCAGACTCAGACCTGATTTTCCTCTTGCTTGAAGATGGAACAACTTTGCTCCATGTCTTTGGTGGTCCATACATAACCTTCTTTCTGACAATCTTGGATGGAGTGCTTGAAATAGCTGCCTTGCCCCTTCTTGTCTTTAACCTTTTTGCAATCCCAGGGTTCACATTGATAATTAGCTCGTTGTCAGACAGATCATCTAGATCTACAACTTCTTCAGCCACATTGTTCTCAGTCCTTTTTGGGTTTGAATCAGCCTTTTTGTTTGAAGATTCTCTTGTTGGACTCATATCAACATTCTTGCTAGAAGAAACTTCTTTCACAAGTGATGTTTCAACATCAGGTGTGACTTTTTCAAGATTAGTCTTATTTCCTTTTTCAAGACTCCCTTCAGCATTTTCTTCTTCCATTATAGAAGAGTCAACAAGCCCTTCAGGGGCAGCCTCAATAGGCAATTGGGAAAGAGGGATAGTAATCCCTAGAACAGGTATACCCACATTTAATCCTCCTATCTCTTATTTTAAAATTCTCCTACTTGATACATCCCTTATAGGAGCATTCATATAAAGTTGAGGATTATGAACTTTTTTGAGAGACATACCACTTGTCCACCTTAAACCTTAAGGTGATCAGTGTTGTACTCCAAAATTCATCATCTTTATTTTTAACACTAATTGGCTTACACTTAATCATTAGGTGCATTGCATACATTTCATATGTACATTAACCAGGGGATCAGGGCGTTTCTTTGTGAAAATTACCAAAAGTGCATTTGTTCCGTCAGACAACAATTAAAGTAGAACTATGTTTCTTTGAGATGTAAATGCATTCTGTGTGCTTCCCGAGCGTCTTAGTCAGTGTTCAACCAAGTCATTATCATGGAAAATTCTCATTTGTTTCTACATGCTTTGAATGGCGTAGAAAACCAAGCTTTTCAGTTGATTTAAGTCAGTTCAGATCAGAGACAACGATTTTGCTGGTTTAAGTTCAAAAATTCGCAACTTTCGATAGGAATACTGTTTTTTAGTGGTTTTTCAGGCATTGGAACCGTCTTAGTATTTTCTTCATTTTGTATGTTCAGACCGAAAGCCAATTCTGCAAGGAAAGCTTCAGAATAATTTAATTTCCCTGAAACAAAAATTATTTAATTTGCTGGTTATCTACTTCTCAGGTGCTCAGAAATTCGTAACTCTCGCCCGATGTGATATTTTTGGTTGATTTTCCGAACATTGGTTTCGTCTTAATATTACCCTTCTTTTTCATGTTTGGGTCAGAGGCTAATTTTGAGACGAGGGTCTCCGGAAAATTTAATCTTTTGAAGACAGTATACTGATTTCTGTGGCTGAAACGTAATTTCTCGGACACTTAAAAATTCATAACTCCTGACTGGAATACCATTTTTGAGCGGTTCTTGAAGCCAAAATTTCGTCTTGATGCCACCTTCATTTAGATGTTTGGGATGAGATCTGATTCTTTGAAGAGAGTCCCCAGAATTATGGATTACCAGAGAAATAATTATGCTGAACCAGTTTTCTGTTCCACCATTTCTCGATATTGTAAAATTCGTAACTGCTTCGATTTTTATCGTATCGCGACGGTTCTTTCGGCATAATTTCACAAATTTTGTTAGCTCCGACTTTATTTCAGACCATGAGTAGGATTTTAATCGGAGGATTTTCGTTTGCGGCATTTTTTTTCCAAACTGAACTGTAAAATAAGTTGAAAATCTGACACAGAGGAATTTGACTATGCGTCTGCGCACCTTCAAAAAATCATAACTCCATCAATTTTTATCGTATTGAGTTTGTTCTTTTAGCCATGCGTCACAAATTTCATCATCTTCGACTTTGTTTCTGGGCCTGAGTCCGTATTTTGCACCGAGAGACATGACCGTGTGGTTTTTTCGAGTATTATACACCAAATAAGCTGAAAAATATGCATTACAAATCTAATATTGAGTTTCTCTTCGCTTAAAGTGATCAAACTCACTATATTTTTATCGTATCGTTTCCTTTCTTTAGGCGCCGCATCATAAATTTCGTCGCAGACGATTTTGTTGGTTGTCGCGTGTCACGATTTTGCACCGATTATTATGAGCTTGGGGTTCAATGTCAACTACATAATGAAATAAGTCGAAAATTCAAGGCAAACACCACTTTGGAGCCAATACTATATATTTCAAAATTAAAAATTTCAATAGATTCATTCATTATTCACTACATTCACCTAAAACTCTCACAAACCTTTCTCTCATTCTCTTTATTCTCTCTCAAAGTTCAAAGGAGCAAAACGTTTTCTCCTCCATCAAGCACCACCAACCACCATCGAACCAAGTCACTCCGGTCAAAGACCACCGGTCCGCGCCACCTCCCACTGGTAAGGCTCTCTCTGGCGCACCTCCGTCTCGCGTGAACCCCCTCCACTGTTTGGCTTCGCTGCAAATACTCGTGGTTCGTTACTCCCTCTAATCCATCGTGCGATTCTGCGACATACTCCATCCATTTTGCCGCGATTTCGCCAATGTTCTCCCTTTCCTCCTTCTTGAAGCTTTTTCAGGAGGTACTCTCTTGCTCTGATCGTTTTCCAGTGCTCCTCAATATTCCGATCTTGAATTTCGGCGATACCACCTCATCCGCTAATTTCCTTTGCTTCAATAATTTTTTGATCTTTGAAATTGATTCAATTGCTTCTTGCAAGATAAATTTATTTTGAAGTGATGATTTAATTGATAAATGCATTGGTTCTTGAATTGAATTGTGTTGAATATTCTTGAATTGGACATGTAATTGAATTGTTGAGTTTGTTTCATGCGATAATTGAATTGTTGAACAATTAATTGATTCTTGAATTGTTGAAAATGTTGAAAAGAGAAATTGGTTGAATAATTACATAATAGATATGGATCTTGATTTTATTCGGTAAAATCGTTGATAATTTTTGGATACCGAATTTTAGATCTATCTTTCGATTATGGAATTATGTGGAGATGTGATTGTGTTATCACGTGTTAATGCAATTTTCTATTCAATTTGCGGAATCAATTCAAGTTTTTGGTATAAAAGTTTCGAATCCGAAAATTGCATTAAGTCTTGATTTTTGGTTTGAAATCCTTGTTTGAATGTGGATTTAATAATTACAAAGCGTTTATAATTTTTATGCGGCAATACTTGAACCGATAAGCCTTTTGCGCGTCCGTATGTGATATTGGTTCATGAATGCATCGCTGCCTAGAATATATAAAGGCCTTGTAAATTGTGTTTCAAAGTTGTTTGGTGCTTATTCATGCGTACTTGGTGTGTTTGTGGACTATTGCGGTTGAGTTATACCGTTTCCGAGATTTTCCATGCAATTCTTTGTTGAGGCGCAATGCTGCCTGGTTATGGTAAGTTGAGCATAAGGCACTATTTCTTTGATGGTTAATGTTCAAGGTAATTGGTTGTGATATTTGGACGACATTTATGCTAAGCTTTCTTATTTTCAGACCGAGTTTTCGTATGGTTTATGTGTTGATGGTGTTTCTGCTCGGGAAGGATAAGTAACACTTGTAAGTTGATTTAATTCACGCTTGTGACTTCTTTGAGCTTGTCTGTAACTTTGGTGGTTATTGGTACCGTTTCAGATAGATTTTATTCCTACTTTTTATGCACTCGCGTATGTGATATGTTGTTTTCCAGAGTTTCATTTTGATGCTGTAATGCATGTTCGCATCTTATTTCTTCATGATTTGATCATTATTTGAATTGTGATGAGAATGTATAACTCCGATTTTGCTTCCCTGCTATTTCTAACATGTTTGTTGACTTGTGCAAGGTACTTTATGAGCGCTTTTAATCGATTGCTTATTTTTTGGTTATTCGATTAAAGCATGCTATGCCACTTCATTTGTGGATTGATTATGCTTCTGACACGTTTGATTATCGATTCTCATGTGATGAGAAACATACATTGTTTGTGTTTTTGTCCGAACATGTATCTTGTGCACGTGTACTATTTATTGTACGGATGTGTTCGACGCACATGTCATATATGATATGATTTTGATGCTTATATCGAGTGCACGGTTTTTGACCATTTGTTTGTTGATGCTAGCTTGCTCGAAGTTTTCCATAATTATTCTGCTTTTGCTTGCTTGCTACGAACCTTTGTTCGTGTTTGTAGTATTTTGATTCTGTTTATATTACCACATTGTATTTACTTTTTCTATTGCCATGAGGAGTAGGATAGATATGTATGTTCTCGAAGTCGCTGTTTAAAGACCTTTGGAAGGCATTCTGCACTTGTTTGCTAATTGTACTTCTGTTTGCAAAAGAATCCAAAAGGGGCGACTTATTGTGTTTGTTTAAAAGACCCCAATGGAATTATGCTAAGTCCTCAGAGAAGGCCTTCCCATTCCTACATCCCATTTTCTTTTGTGCTTGCTATTGAGTCAATAAGTAGGGAAAAAGGATTCACAATCGGCCCCCACACATTCAAGTCTAAGTCGTTTTTTGGCTTGCATCCTATGTTGATCCCTCAAATCGTAACCAATCATCTTGTCCTTGAGTCAATAAGTAGAGAATAAGGGATTTGCAATCGATCCCCCACACTTTGTCATTCGCGTTTGCGATGTTAGCTCATGTTTGTCTAAATGTTTGATGATATCGAGTCTTATCTGATTTCTGGTGCTCGAGCAGATCAAGTGGAAAGAGTTCCTTCCTCCCACTTCGAAATCCTTTGAGATCCATTTGTTTTCTATTATTAGCTCGCACCCGATGATTGCTTCAGTTTTGTTTGGTGTGGCCGTATTTGTGTGCGTGCATTCCCTTAGGAATTCTTGACTCACCTTATGATATTGTTATCCTTGCATACTTACTTAGTTAGAACCTTCCTTTATCCTTAACTTTAGGATCAATCATTGTATGATAACATTAGGGGTAGAACTAGTTAGTTTCCCTTATTTGTTTTCTTTTCTCTTTTGCATATTAAAATAAAATCTTCTTTACTTTGAAAATTATAAAACACTTAATAATGGAATATGCGAACCGTATGAA
This sequence comes from Vicia sativa, assembly GCA_021764765.1. NCBI lineage: Eukaryota > Viridiplantae > Streptophyta > Magnoliopsida > Fabales > Fabaceae > Vicia > Vicia sativa. The sequence continues at coordinate 17,358,719 of CM038793.1, read as the reverse complement.
GTCGAGTCTTATGGGGATAAAGTGAATCATTTTAGAGTGACACATAATCTATTTCTATGTTCTAACTTTATTACGGTTCAAATCACAAATCCTTGTTCAAGGAAAAAGCAATCAACCAATGCAAACCATTTTGATCTCCGAATCCTTATTCTTTTGAAAACCTTTTTGAAAAGGATGTGTTATTTCAAATCTGAGTGTAGTGGAAAAAATCGTCGAGACTAAGCCATTGATTGACTCAACTCGTAAAAGTAACAACGAAGTCTCCATCGCGCTTTTATTTTATCTAAAGGATTAGGAAAAATAAGCGAATAAAACCTAAAGTAAATAAAGATCAAGGTACGAGGGTTAGTTATGCAAAGGGAAGGTATTAGGCACCCTAAACATCTACGGTACTCTGCATGAACCTCTTTGAAAATCTTTGTACATGACTACAAAAAATATGTACAAAATAGATGGTGGACATTAGAAAAGAAGTATTTTTTTTACAATTTTTGATTTTATAGAACTTCCAATGAGTTCTAGGCTTACATACCAACAATGTGCAATATTGAAATCAAAATCTATGTAGTTCGGGTAAAAAAGACTAAAATTGGTGAGTTTGTTAATGATTTGAACAAGTGATCAGAATCCGAGACGGCCGGAATGAACAACGGTCCTTCGAGCAAGTGGATGTTGAGGAGGGGTGGTGTACCTGCAAGGCACTCCGATGCTAAAGTAAGCAAATGGTCAAGATGAAGACAAGAGAATATTAGAGTTGTTAGAGTAAGAATGTGATACCTTGCCCTCAAAGATATGAGGGTTTATATAATGGACATAGGAAGATTCTCATTGGTTGCTATATTTGGACCGAGATACGTGGGTCTGCAAATATAGCTGTTCGAGCTGACTAGTTCAAAACCGAGCGAGGAGTCCCGTAACTAGCCTTTATATCGGGCAGATGGGATATAACAGGCATAGCCCCGGACATTGTAAGCATTGATTCCACCCGACGGATGTCGGGCAAGGGACCTCGCATAATGGGCGATCTTGTCGTTCGACTTGCTCAGCAAGTTTGAGGACCTCGATTGGAGACTTGAGTCTAGAAGAGATGAGGCTGCCCGTTGAGCATTCGGGTAGTCCAAAACAGTATCCCCCCAAGTCGTTGCGTCTGTGGACATGGCAACTTGAACTATGCGGCCAATGTCGTTTTACGCGACGGTTATTATCGAGGAGATGAAAAGTTTGGAGAATTTGGAAGGATTTTCACTTACGTGGCCTCGAGCCGTGTGCGGTAATGTCTTGGCAGGCTTAGGGACTAGGGTGTAATGATGAATTACCTAGGTTTCCTAGGCGCGTGCAATCCCACGTGCGGGGTGTAGGTCTATAAAAGGAGCAAAGACTCCTTATTTGTGGACTTTATTTCATCTAAATCCTTTCGCGTGTGCTCGACTTCATCGTTCATCAATCCGAGGAACCTGACTTGCATCTTTCAGAGTTTCTTCCGCTTCACGCCACCGCATCAGTACTTGATTCTTCATCAGTGACACTTTGATCACTCTTTAAAAGGTATGTTTCTGAATCCTTCGTTCAATTTCAATGCATTAATTTTGAAATCCCTGTATGTACATGGAATGCATGTGGTTAGGGTTTTAGTTTTGGGGTTTTTGGAGTGGCAGTGAGCGGTTGCTCCAATGTTCCCCTATGTTTGATTACACTGGAGTTTGTCTGTGTGTTCTCTTCCTCGGGTTAAGGGATCTCATTATAGATGATAATCTATTTGAGAGAGGGCTATTGATCGAGGAAATGGATCCTCGTTCATCTGAGCCCTTTCACCTGATGAGTAGTGGAAGGGTGGATTTGAAGTTAATGTCGAGCTCACCAACTTCCTCTACTTTTCAGGTATTATGGTGTATACTATCGAAGACAGTTGTGAGGGATCGAGGGATTCCGAGCAGGAGTATTTTGATTTTAATACCTCCGAGGAAAATTCTTTTAATGCTATCCTAAGGGAGGAATCCCATCCCGTCGAGGGTCAGCTTGAGATAGTTGTTCCAACCCGTGACCAGGATCTCACTACCTGGGTGGCTCCGGACATTTGTTTGAGAGGATCGTGCGTTACTAAACGTCCGAACGAGATTTTCGATGCCATTGATTAGTATGATTCTAATGGGGAAGATGTGAATGAGGAGGAGAAACGAGAGGACTGGGTTGTATATATCTCTACAGCCGAGCATCAGGTGTGCTCAATATATGAGGGAGACCAAATCCCAGTGTTCGACATTTGGTTCAGGGAATTGGGGTTCTGTCTCCCCTTTACTTTCTTGCATGTGGCAGTGTTTGATCCCCTTCGTTTGGCTCCATCGCAACCACAACCGAAGGCGATTACCTTTATCAGGGCGTTTGAGATCGTGTGCGAACACTTGGAGATAGGTGCTACCCTTCCCCTGTTGTTTCATATATTCTGCCTTCATAGGGGGTCGTACAAGACAGATGGGGTAGTCCGATGGATCTGGGTGTCATTTTGACAGTAGAATGAGAAGCTTTTCAAACCTTATCAAGAGTCTGTTCGATTCTTCAAGGAGAAATTTATGGTGGTCTGACCGGTCGCGAAATAGGATCTCTTCAACGTGTTCATGAGCACACCTATTGTCCAGGAGGATGGTTCCTCGAAGATGAACGAGCGAGTGGAGCGCGTGCACCAGCTCGTATCTAAGTGTAACTATCAATGAAAAAAGGAGCATTTCGACCTGAATGCTGATCAATATGTGTGGGCAAAGGAAGAACTGGATCCTGAGGACGTGGTTGGCCTTGGAGTTCTGACATCATATGTCGAGGGGCTTGCTCTTACCCATCGGATGGGACGAGAGGAAAAGCCACTTGTGGGAGAAGACGAGGGTTATGTTTATGAGCCCCCACTTATCAATGTGAGGGATCTCCTTCTTAGTGGAGATCCTAAGGCTTACTTGGGTAAATGTTTTATTATTTTAACTAACCTTGCATCCTTTTTCTTCTATGCTATCGATGAGTGCTTTGAAATTTATCTGATCTTAATTTGTGTCTTTTCTTGTTGAAGCTAGGATGAATCCCGTGCAGGAGCGCATAGCTCAGAATATTTTGCAGAAAAGGAAAACAAAGGGGACGGGGTCGCCAAATGAAACTGGTGGCTCCTTTAAGACTGGTCCGGGGAAGTCGTTTGCGAGCTTGGTGGCTCAATCTCCTCAAGCGACTCCCTCAAAGAACAAGAGGGTGAGAGGTGAAGGGCCCGTGGATCTGACCGGGGAAAAAGGTAAAGAGAAATTTGATCTTCCTCCTTGCTGTCACGATAATGCTTATTTCGAGAACAAGAGTGTCATTCTTCCTCAGGCTGAATCTCTTTTGCTGGAGGAAATGGACCGACCTTCAAAAAGGGAAACTCTTGCCAAAGATGCGGGTGCGTGGGTGCACGTTTTTGAAATGGCGGCCGCTTATTTCGAACTTGGTCAATCTCCTGAGGTTGAGCTTCGGGAACTCAGGGACAAATTGAAGGAAGCAAAGGAAGTTTCCAAGACCCGGGAAGATGCCTGAGAAAAGTTATCCTCCGAGCTCAAGTAGGCTATCGAGGAACGTGATGTAGATAAAAATATAAGAAGCAGCTGGCCGATGAAGTTGCTCGGCTGAAGGCTGACTATGCCCCAACTAAGGGGGAGCATGAAGACTTAGCAGGGTTGAGGACCCAGGAAGATCTGGTCGAGCGCGTGCTGCTGGCTTATGATGGCGTTGAGGCTGCTTCGATGGGGAGTTTTGAAAATGTTGTGGCCCAGATACAGGCCCTTAACCCAGGTGTGGAGTTGGTGACCGAAGGGATGAGAGTCCATTTTTACATTGAAGACGGTGAGATAAAGATGCCCGACTTCTTCGATGAAATAATTGTGGACGAGACTCAGCCGACCCCTGGAGATGGTCAGCCTGTCGAGTGATTACGTCTTGTTGTTTTTGTTATGTTTGCTTGGGCGTGGCCCATTTATGTCATGATAGTTTTTCGGCTTTTGAGGTCGTTTTGACTTTTTTGTTTTGTTGGGGTGGATCCCTCATTTTAACTCTAGGATAAATTCGGTCTTTAATGGCCTTATTGTATCGTTTGTATGTATTTGATACTTTATGTTTCAGGGAGGAAACACTTATAGGTAATGTATGGTCTTTGATAGTGTGGGGAAACTAGTCAAAGCGGGCCAGTTCATTTCTGGATTGGGTCCGGAGCTCAAGCTTCGATTGAAGGCCTGAGGTCGGTGGTGTGAACGTCCCATCGGGAGCTGGGTGTCCTGTCGGGCGAGGTAGTTAGACAGCGGGGCTCGTTTGAGTCCCCTGCATCTAGCAAAGATCTGGATCATTATATGAATGGAGCGAGTATCTCTTTCGTTGCCATGATGTTACGCATCGCTGGTACCGGGGCGACTGTATGATGTCGAGCCATAAACACCCGGGCGGTTTTCCGAGGTGTGTCGACCGTTATTAGTTTAACTATAGTATTGTTTGAGTTTTTCAGCGTTCCATGATCGAGTAAGTTGTTCCCCTTGTAAGTTTTCTAAGTAGTAGGCCCCCATTCCAATTTTGGCGTAGACACAGTAGGGAACTTCCAAGTTTGCTGCGAGCTTCCCTTCGGTGGAACTCTTAAGATTTCGCTTAAGGACTAAGCTTCCAACGTCGAATTCGTGGGGAATGTCTTTGGCGTCGTATTAGAGGGCTATTCTTTTTTTGAGCGATGCTTCTCTAAGGGCAGCCCCCGTTCGTATTTCTTCGACCATGTCGAGTTCTTCCCTCAAGGATTGGTCGTTCATCTCCACATGAATGGGAGATTTGGTTCTTCTTGAAGGATCAAAAATTTCTATTGGAATAACTGCTTCGGTTCCATAGGCGAGTCAGAATGGGGTTTCCCCAGTGGACGATTGAGGAGTTGTTCAGTAGGCCTAGAGCATGTTGTATAACTCCTTAACCCATTTCTTCTTTGATTCGTCCAACCTTCGCCTGAGTCTGCGCAGTATGACCCTGTTAGCAGATTCGTCCTTCCCAGTCGTTTGCTGATGTTCGACCGATGTGAAATGTTGCAAGGTTTCCCAGATGGGCGACAAAGTCTTGAAAGTTTTTATCAGTGAACTGCGTCCCATTGCCAGTGACTATGGCTTGTGGAATGCCGAACCGAGAAAATATGTTTCTTTTGTAGAAATGTAGGATGTTCTGGGTGGTGATTTTGGCCAACGCTTTGGCCTCTATCCATTTGGTGAAGTAGTCGACACCTACTATTAAATATTTGTTTTGATTGCTCCCAAGACAAACGGTCCGAGGATGTCGAGCCCTCACCATGAAAAGGCCATAGAGAAGAGAGGGACTTGAGCTCGCTTGGGGGATCCAGGTGTATGTGTCCATGCCATTGGCACTTGTCACATCTCTTTACGTGTTCCTTGGTGTCGATCTGCATGGTCGGCCAATAGTAACCGGCCCAGAGGGCTTTTCGGGCTAGCGATTTTCCCCTAGGTGTTGGGCACTGGTGCCCTCATGTATTTCTTTCAATATGTGTGACACTCTGGTTTCTTCGATGCATTTGAGAAGGGGGATGGAGAATCCCCTTATGTAGAGTTTATCTTCGAGGATAACGTACGAGCAAGCCCTTCGCCTGATGACACTCGCTTCCTTGGGGTCGTCAAGAAGGGTCTCATCGGTAAAATATTTGTAGACGAGCGTCATCCAGGAGATTCCCTCTTCAATGACGAGTATTTCGTGACCGGGATGACCTTTCTCCAGGCTTGGTCGAGGGAGTATCTCCTGGATCACTGACTTGTTCCCTCCTTTAGTCCTCGTACTGGCGAGCTTGGATAGTACGTCTGCACGAGCATTATGTTCTCGAGGGATTTGTTGTATCTCAACTAAAGTGAACTTTTTTAGGTGGTATTGGACGAGGGTCCAATATTCATCCAGTTGGTTGTTTTTAACCTGATATTCTCCCCCGAACATGGGAGGCTACGAGTTGCGAATCTGTGAGGATTTTGACTTCTCTTGCTCCCATGTCCTCTGCAAGGCGAAGATTGGCGAGGAAAGCTTCGTACTCTGCTTGATTGTTGGAAGTGTGGAATGAGAGGGTGAGGGATACCTGTAATACGGTGAACTGACTTTGAGATTTTTTGTATCGCAAATGTGCGGATAGCAAGAGTCGCCACCGACTTTCTTTTATCCAATTAAGGGAAGGTGAAAAGAACAGGAAAAGACCTTCGTTAGATTCTGAGTAAGGGAGAAGGTTATGAAAAGGGAAGGTATTAGCACCCCCTTTCATCCGTAGTTTTCTACGGGCTCTTAGTTGCTCTTAGATCATTTTAAAAAGTGCTTTTTGTGTGTTTGACAAAAATGATTTGAAAAGACATTTCGCTTTGACTTTGTAATGATTCATGTAGGAATGTATACAAAGTGTTCGGAAATGTTTCGTTTTGAAAAGAGTTTGAACTTTGACAAAAAGTGTGAGGTGTGAAAAGTATTTTGATAGAGCAAGCAACTAAAAGTCTTATTACCTTCTCAGAATGGTCATTTTCGTGTTATTTTACGTTCCTTTAGAATAGTGCTATCCATACCATTAGTTGGTAGGTAACCCTATTCGTTGGATGTAAGAGGGACATTCGAAGGGACATCGGATGGTCATAGTAGGCAACTTGTAGGAGGTATCCTAGCACATTCGAAGGGACGATCATCACTTTTTGTAGGCAACAATCGAGGGACGAGATCATGTTTTTCGTAGGCGACATCGTGGGTCTATGATCTTTGTATCGAAGGGACTATGATGATATATTTCGTAGGCAACGGTGCTAGGATACCTCTACGTTCGAGGGACTTGACCATTTGTATTCGTTAGGCAACGAGAGAGAATTACCCTAAGGGGTGCATGTGTGAAAATAGTGTGTTAAATTCAGATATATTATCTTGGAATTATGAGTGATCTATGTCCAATTTTATCTTGTCATACATGCCTAATTACTAGCAGTTTATAGGGTGCGGAAAATAAATGGCGGAAAGTAAAGTGCGGAAAGATAAAGTCCTACGCTATTACATGGCTTTGGGGCAGTTACATAATAGGAGTGCAGAAAATAAAAGTCCTAATTAAACTATTACATCCCATAGGCAGTTACATAATATGAAAAGAAAAGCAAGAAAAATCGTCCGAAACGTTACAACCTGTAAACAGATACATAATCGGAAAATACGAGAAAATTGCATAAGAGGAAACATGTTAGTAAAAACATGATTTTTGGATGAGGAAAAAAGTTTCAAGTTAGTAATGACAATAATATGATAACATAATTTTTTTGTAATTTTCGGAATCGATTTCGATAATTAAAAACAATTAAAAGTCAATTAAATGGTTAATTAGCAATTAATTAAAATATGCATGCAAAAATATTAATTTTAATATTAAAAATTAAATAAACATTTTTCTGATTAAAATGCAAAAGAAAAATATTTTTGGTGTTTTTTAAATGCATGATAAAATTATTTAAAGATTAATTAAATAACATGAAAATATTAGAAAAATAAGAAAATAGAAAAAAAGTTAGTTTTCAAAGTGATAAAAAAGAAGTGGTCTTGCCAGGATTCGAACCCACGTCCTCTGAGGAAATCCACACACGCGTTGCCATCTGAGCTAGCTGTCTTTGGTGTTTGAAATCTGGAAACGTTGGATTATAAGTGAAGACGTGTCATGAATTTGGGAATTTAACACACAGTCAGCGCGTGGGACCCAGGATTACGAATGGACGAATCAGAAAGCTTCAAAGCGCCACGCCAACCCTTGCCGGAGTCAGCCAGGTCAACGACGCCGGAGCCCTAGCTCCGGTCGTCTTCTCCGATTGCCCAAAACTCCAAACCTGAAAATTAAGCCAAATAAAGAACAACGAGGGACCTTACCCCCTAAATCGAGGGCTGCGAACACGATGGTGGTGTTCGTTTTCCCTGAATCGGCCTGGAAAACGAGATTCAAAGCAAACAGTTCAAATTGCCCTAACAATGGTGATTCGTGTTTTCTACGTCTAAGCTTGCATGAGATGCATCATTCATGGTCTAATGAGTGTCCTGAATTCATACAAAAAACCAAAAACGATTAATAATGCATGGATTAAAGAAATCGAAATTAAACAAAATACCAAATCGGAGTGAGCTATATAGCACGATCTAGGGTGAATTTGCTTTGAGTAAAGGCTGGGAATGGTTGCTGGGATATCAAGGAAGGCGATAGAATGCTTGAAACTCCTTGAAACTGGCTGAAAAATCAAAATCGAAATTGACAACTTTAGAAAAATTTTGAGAAAATAACGGTTGCTTCTAAGGGCTAGGGTTTCGTCCCTTGTCTTTGTCAATGTGCTGGGTATTTATAGAGTGTGATATTGGAGCAAAAAGAAAGAAAAAAGATATGCCATTAAATGCAAAATAATTTCTCTTTCAAATCAAATCAAATCTCTTCAAAATTTGATTTTTCCTTCCATGCATGAGCTAGCACGAATTTGGCAAGTTGTGTGGGCTTTCTTGGTCCCTAAGCTTGATAGAAAACCAATCCAATTCAAATTATACATTGTTTTCATATTTTATTTAATTTAAATTTGAATTAAATGCTTTTAAATTAAAAAATAAATCAAAAAAATAGAAAGAGGTCGTGGCAAGGCATCAAGAGGTCACAAATAATATTATGATCAAGTTTGGATCATAAAATTATAGGCCCATTTGGAAAAAATTTGATTTTGACAAGTATCTTTCTTTGTTCAATTGTTCAAGAATACCCAACTTGTACAGGGTGTATCTTGCTCAATTTTCAACATTTTTGGGTGTTCTTGGACTTTTTAGAAAGCTCTAGATGTCCTCTAAACAACCTCTTTGGTTTCATCTAAATTGGAGTTTCCATTCTCAATATCACTTCATTACAAAACGTTGACTTTTTGTTGACTTTGAAAATGACCTGTAATGTTTTGATCCATATCTTCAAAATGAAGCATTTTTTGACCATGCTTGTGAGACATGAAGTTGTAGAGAATTGAATTTCCTTCAAAATGAGAGGTGGTGGAAAATTTTCTGATAAAGTATGAGAAAGTTATGCTCAGTCAAAGTTCTGTTGACTTTTCCTCAAAAAACCCTAATTTGGAAAGTTTGACTTTTGATCAAATCTTGAGTTTTCTTGATGAATCATGATCAACCCTTGATCAAATTATGAATGTCACTTCAAAATATAGATGTTGACCAAAAATCATGAAGTTTGACTGTATGTTGACCACAATTGACTTTTTGTCCAATACAACTGATTTTCAACCATCTAAGCAATTGTCTGAGGAAACTTGACTTGTAAGGCTTGAAACTTGACATGGGGATTCTTTGAAGCATATGAGAAGGCATGATGACAATTGGAGATGTTGGAAGTCCCTTGACCTGAGAATTACCAAACCCTGGTTTGGGTTGATTGCCTAGGAGAGGGTTTGTCTGGTCAACCCTTGAGAAATCCTTGAGCATGGATGTATGAAATGTCTTGAGAAGTAGGAGGGTAAATTTTTGGGTATGAAAATACCTCGATGATGATTCCTTCTATGTTTTCCAGGATTATACCTACTCCGCTTCCTGATGAGCTAGAGGCACCGTCGATGAATATGGTCTATTTGTTGGTTCCTCCTTGGAGCGTTGGGAAAGTCATTTTAGCCACGAAGTCTGCTAAGACTTGTGCTTTGAGGGCTTTCCTGCTTTCGTATTTGATGTTGAATTCAGACAGTTCTAATGACCATTTGAGCATTCTTTCGGCCTTGTCTGGTCGACCTAATAGTTGTTTGATGGGTTGGTCCGTTCGAACTATGACGGCGTCTGCTAAAAATTAATGGTAGAGCCTTTTGGCAGCGTTGACTAGCGCGAGAGATATTTTTTCGATTTGTTGTTATCTCAATTCGGGCCCTTGTAAGGCCTTTCTCGTGAAATAGACAGGTTTCTGTCCCTCCTATGTTTCTCGGATGAGTGCGGCGCTAACAGACTTAGGAATCACGGCCAGATATAGATATAGTATCTCCTCTTTACCAGGTCGAGATAGAACTGGTGGTTGGGATAAGGTTTTCTTGAGATGAATTAAGGCCTGCTCGCATTCCTTGGTCCACTCGAACGTAGCTTCCTTTCTTAGCAGTTTGAAAAATGCGAGTGCATGCTGGGCCGACCTCACGACGAATCGAGATAACAAGGTTAACATCCCGGTTAGGACTTGGATGGATTTTTTGGATTTCAGAGTGGGAAACTCTGAGAATTCCCGACATTTGTCGGGGTTAGCCTCTATCCCGCGTTCAGTGAGATAGAAGCCAAAGAACTTTTCGGCCCGGACTCCGAAGGTGCACTTTTCAGGGTTGAACCTCATTTTGACTCTTCTGGCTTGATCGAAGGACTTCCTGAGGTGTTGGGCGTGATCGACTTCCTCTTGGGATTTCACGATCATGTCGTCCATGTACACCTCGAGCATGTCTCCGATTTCGCCTTTAAAGACTTTATTCATCATTCGTTGGTATGTTGCGTCGGTGTTTTTTAGACCGAAGGGCATGACGTTGTAGTGATAGTTGCCCGATTCAATCATGAAGGCCGTATAAATTTTATCCGTTTTGGCCATTGGAATTTGGTTATAGCCCGAATAGGCGTCCATAAACGAAAGAAATTTAAAACATGTAGAGTTATCAACGAGTTTATCGATGTTGGGCAGGGGGTAGGCGTCTTTTGGACATGCCTTATTAAGATCAGAGTAATCGATGTACATGCGCCATTTTCCATTGTTATTTTTTACCAGTACAGGGTTGGATAGACACGTAGTGTATCGAGCTTCCGTTACAAAGTTGGCATCTAGAAGGTCCTTAACAGCTTGCTCGACAGTCTCGGTTTTTTCTGGGGACTTCTTTCACCTGCGCTGTGCTACGACCTTAAGGGCAGGATTAATGGTAAGGTAGTGACATGTGTCGCACCCCAAAATTTACCCTCTTCATCTTGATAATATTTGGTTACAAGGAGTTCTTGTGTTTCGGGACGTCTCAATATGTCTGTTGCATCGTCAGATGTTTAAGTTCGCTAGAATGTTGGATTTTGTCAACGTGCGTATTTAAGATAGATGGTTTTACTTTCCAAAGGGATTTAGAACTCGAAGAGAGGTCGTCAAAGACATCATTCCACTGTTTGGCACATGATGGAGCTTAGTGAAGAGTATGGTTTCATTTTAAGGAAACTAGTTGTTTTTAGTAAAGATCTTGTCTGGTGTTTCAATTTTCGAGTTGTGAAATAATTGTGATTTTAGTTGATTCGAATGGGGGTGATAAAGCTCAATTTATGGCTAAAGATCTCAAGTTTGCAAGAACATAATTTTTGTGTCGAAATTGGAGGATAAATTCTTACATGATAATTTTGTACATTATGAGATATATCATCCAAGTTCTATGCCACAATTTTGCACACTTAAGTTCTATGTCAAATTCAATGAGGCCACCGGTTGTTATTTCGAGATCTTAATTGGTGCAAGTTTATCCATTTCTCAATTCATCTTTTACAAGGAAATTACAAGATACAATACTACAAATTCTTTTGCAAAGGAAATGTATTTATTTATCTCAGAGTTTCTACAATCGTTACAAACATGTTCTATTTGGTCGAGAACTTGCGTTTCTTTAAGTTTGTTACAAGATTGATGTAATTCCTAATAACTAATTACAATACAAGTTAAAAATTAAGATCCTAGGATTTCTAAGAGGAGCTCTTTGGTTCTTGAATTTCCTTCCAAGTTACTTGTACTTTGCCATTCGCTTTCTCCAAGTCTTTCTTCTCATCCAAGCTTTCATCCTAGCATCCAACTCACCATGATCCATACATGAAACACAAAAAAATATGATTAGCAAGTTAACTCAATTGAAAGAAAAAATGAAATTATTGTAAATAGTTTGTGACTCATCATTAGGGATGGCAGCAAGAATCATAATGCAAGGGGTTTTCAAGTTATGTTCAATTATTTCTAAGCCTCATACAACTATAATTTTGTTTTGATCATTAGCCTAGGGTTCTCTCTACAAATCACAACCTAGGTTGGTTCACAAAGAGAACATAACTCAGATTTTTCATCACAGTTAAATGGGATGGCAGAATTTACAAAGCAGCCTCACTTTGTTCTAGATCATTGGCTGAAAGTTCAAACAGAAGGCAGCAGTATCATAGCATAAGGCAGCAAGCATCATAGCATAAGGCAGCAAGTATCATAGTAGAAGAAGCATGGTTATCAGCAATTAGAGTAAATTTTTTACCCAAAGGCAGCAGAAAGGATAGCAGGGTCAGCAGCAGGAAACAAAGCCAAAAATGCCAAAGTTCAGCAGCAGGTTTATAACTAAAGGGGCAAGGCAATCAAGACAAGCAACATACCAACAGGCAGTATCAGAAAAAAGGAAATTGATGGTTCCAAAGACAGTTTTTTCACCAAAAGTAAAAAAGAGTAAAAGCAGAGATAACAACCAGCTTAGTTAAAAGAGAGAGAGCTCTCAGTTCAAAAGGACAGACCAAGCAAGCCAAGAAAACCAGAGAAAAGAGTATTATTCAACAACCAGTTTCAAAACCATAGCAAAAAACACCAAGGCAGAGTTCTGTTCTAAACAGCAAAAAAACCAATCCAAACCATCAGAGTTCTAAACAGCAAAAAACCATTCCAAACCACCAGAGTTCCAAACAGAAAAAACCAACTAGAAACCCGAATCCAGAAAACCATTCCAAACCATCAGAGTTACAGAAAACGTAAACAACCTAGAGACAGAAAAGCCATAACAGAACATAAACCCTAATCATCACTTTATTGCTACTTATCCCTTCAGAAGTCGAAAAAAGGGCAAAAGGGACAAGTTCAAGAAAGGTATTACTTGTTTCCTTCGAAGGAGGAGGAGGTTGCGATTTGGGTCGCCGTCCTTCTTCCTCTTCCGTTTCCCTCAATCAGCATGCACGGACTTCTGATTCTTTCCTTTTCCAGTTTTAGGCAACCTGTAAAACCACGAAAAATAGCTTGAAATCGAGAATATAAGAAAACCATGAGAGAACGAATCGAGAGAGAGAGATGAGGGTTCTGTCAGAGAGCGATCGAGAGAGAGATGAGGGTTCCAACAGAGCGATCGAAAGAGAGAGATGAGGGTTCCAACAGAGGAATCGCGCGAGAGAGAGATGGGTTCTGTGTGCCAATCGAGAGAACGAGAGAGATGAGATTTTTTTGTTCTGGGTCAGAGGTAACGAGCAGAGAGTAATCATGAGAGAGAAACTAATTCTGTGTTCCAATTAGTTTTAGTTTTATTTTAATTTTTAATTAGAGTTTTTTTATGTTATATTAGTGTTTTAGTTTGGTGGTGACAAGTGTCACCACCTTGGTCTTTCTTTTTTTTCTTCTTCTTTTATTTGTTCAATTATTTTGTTTTCTTAAAAAGTACTTGGTAAATACTATACCATTTTGGCCATTGGAGAATTTTTGAAGGAGAGGCTCAGACGCGTCCGAAACACCAACACGTGGTGAACTCGTGCTGACCAGTTACGCTAGATCAGATGGGCTTCTTCACCGACTTGGGCTATTCTTGCTTCCAACACCCCCAGATTCACGGCAGTATCAGGCCCATTTCTAAACTCTCATCTTTTAAATTATTTTATTTTTATAAATGATTTAATTTTTGTGCGATGTACTAAATAATAATTAGTTATGATAGTTTTTATTTGATGATTTATCGATTAAACTATTAGTTGATTTTTCATCAAACAGAAAAAATCGTTTCTAATAATTATTTAAATTTCCGATTGTATTGTGTGATAATTGTCTGTTTATTCGCTCATTCGGTATTTATTCACCATTGTACACTTCGCACACAACAAACATTAAAATTAATCCGACTTTCCTTTGATTGGCTCATAAGCCGATTTCTTAAAGGGTCTCATAGTTGGGGATGGGCATGGCCATCCTCATGAGGTTAACTAAAGCCCTTGTTGCTTTAGTTAACCATAACCTGAAAATAACATTGGTCTATATACCAATTTTCCATGCACCAGGGTCTCATAGTTGGGAATAGACGACTCGTTGGACATTGAGCTCATCTTGTTTCTAGTATTTGAATCGTAGGATGCTAGTCCTATTGTTCGGTACTTTTCACCCACCTAAAATCAATTCAACTCACTCAAAATCCTTTTTCGCTCATATGCGATTATCAAACTCTTTTCTGACAAAGAGTGTGTAATAGCCATTTCAAACACGAACGAGGACTTAAGCTTTTCAAACAAACTAAACAAGTCCAAGTTCAAGCATTTGAAATGTCTAATGCACGATTTTTCTTATATAATCAACACAACCAACTTAAAACATTTTTGAGAAGAACTACGGAGTTTTGACTTTCCCATTGCACAAGGGAATACGTAGGCACACGGTTTTGAAACCGTGCCAAACTCAAAATAATTATAAACAAATCCTTTTCTCCTTTTTATTCATAACTTAGCAATAAACACACACACAAACACTTAGAACTAAATGGGTCCCATCGAGTACGATGGATGTAAGGGGTGCTAATACCTTCCTCTTACATAACCGACTCCCGATTCCGTGATTTTGGTCACGTAGACCGCCTTATCCGCATCTATGGGGTTTTATCTATATTTTCCCGTTCTTTTTAGAACAAATAAAATTAGGTGGCGATTTCACCATTTTTGAAAATTAAAATGATTTTTGAAAATCGAGTTGCTTCAACATGCGACCTCGGGGTCGAGACCAGGCATTTCGACATTATCCTTTAAGCATGCTTTGATCTATTCTCGCGCCACTTCTGGGAGGTCTATTTCGATTTTGACTCCTTTGTTGGGGTCGTCACCCAATGGAACGAGCTCGAAATCCCCGTCTGGGATTGGACGCATGTGTTGCTTTGAGGATGCTCCTGAACTTCTGGAAGAGGTCGAATCTTCTTCGACCATAGGGGCTTTTCCTTTCCTCATCTTCTCGGCCAAGTCTTCTGGCTCCACATGACTATCGAGGTCGATAGTATCGACTCGAGGAATGGGTTCAGGCTTGTGAGAGCTCTCTGGAAGGTCGATTCTGCCCTTGGTCTAGGGTTGGAGGTTGATGGAGTCTAGGCCTTTTACTGATTCCTCGAAACATCTTTGGGCTACTTGGATGTCTCTGTGCAACGTTGCCACCTCCCCGCTCGTTGTATAATATTTCATTTTTAAGTGCGCGATGGATGGTAAAGTAATCTATTTGGCGAGAGTGGGTCGACCGAAAATACATTGATATAGAGACGGGCAGTCAACGACCAAAAATTGCATTTTGATCGATATACCGTTCTCTCCTGCCCCAATGGTTACGATCAGCTCGACATATTCCCATGGCTTCGCGGTGGAGCCGTTGAATCCCTGCATATTTGAACCGACGTAGGGAGTCATGTGGGTTTCATTGAGCTGTAATGTCTTGAAGAGTTGAGTGTACATGATATCAGTCGAACTTCCCTGGTCGACTAATATGCGCCTAACATCGAAGTTGGCCATCTGAGCTCGTATAAGCAGAGGGATACTTGCATTGGCGTCGCCCCTAGGTAGCTCCTCCTTATAGAAGGCCAGTGGATGAGACTTGCCTTGGATTTTGTCGAGGGTGGCGCCCAGATCCGAACTCATCCTTACGAGGTCGTCGAATCTTCTCTTAATTGATCCGATGGAATTCTTGGCGAACCCTCCATCGGAGATGACCATGGTCGTTAGGAAAGATTCCCAAGGGCTGTGAGCGACGAAGTATGCCGGGGTGATATCCAAATCAGGGAAGAATAAGTCTTCTGGCCTGGATATGCTAATTGCTACGTGCATAGAAGACTCCTCCGCGAGCTTTTCTTCCTCGGCCTTGCTGGACGAGGGGGGTTTCTTCTTTTGCAGATTCTTTTTTCTTGTATTGTTTGAGATGCCTGTCTCTGATCAAGATCTCAATTGCATCCTTTAGGTGGATACAATCCTCCTTCACGTGTCTGTGACTCCGATGAAATCTACAATATTTAGTCTTATCTACCCCTGGTTTGGCCGGGGTTTGTCTAGGAAAGCGTACTCCCCCTTGTTTGAACTCAAAGTTTGCACAATCGGTCAAGATACGCTCTCGAGAAGTGGTGAGGGGAGTGTAGTCACTGAATTGACCCACCGACCCTTTGTGATCTCTAGAATCACGGGTTTTGTCTTCCCGCCTTCTTTCTCCTCCCCGAAGAGATTTCGAGGGCTCTCCATTCTTAGAACTCTTGAAGTTCTCCCTATGTCGGGTATCGCGAGCAGAGTTTGTGGCTTCCTTTTCCTCATATTGAATATATGCTTGAGCCTTTAGGAGGAAGACATCCAACGTGGAGGGTGTTTTGATGCCTACGGCCTTCGCAAAGTCGTTACGAGGGCGTAGTCATATGTCGAGGAGATATTTTTTCATATCGTCCATAGTTGAAACTTGGACGGCTTCTTGGTTGAACCTCTCGATATACGCTTGGCTCTTAGCCCTGAATGATGGCTTCCAGGGATGCCTCTGACTTTGGGTGGCGTCGGGAGGTGGTGAAGTATCTGGATAATAGTCTCGATAGGTGCTTCCAGGATGTGACAGATCCGTCGAACAAGCTTTTATACCATGCCATGGCCCATTTCCTCAAGGTTATAGGGAATAAGCGGCATTTGATGGCCCCACAAAATCCTCGATAATCGAGCAAGGCATCGATGTTCTCTATATGTTTGTCAGGGCCGATGGTACCGTCGTATTGACCGAGCCGGGGAGGTTTCTCTAGACCAGATGGAATAGGAATGTCCATGACAGCCCGACAAAGAGGACCGCAATGCTCGTCTTTGTCGCTCCGGTCGGGAGAGAAGGAGACAAAATGACTATTTCTCTTGTGATGGAGGGAGAGTTCTTTCTCATCTATTGATTTGGGTGACAGAGATCGATCACGGGGGAGATAAGATTCGTTCTTCGTCTTCTTTTGTGAGGGAGGTCCCCTATTTTTCCGAGGTGGGGTATGTCCCCTCCTTTTCGGAACATGTCGGTCGGGATAATCTTATTTCCGAGCAAGTCTTCTTGGTGAGGGGCTACGGGAAACGACCGCTTTAGGTCTCTGAGATGGAGACGGGTGGTAGTTCCTTTCCAGAGGCTCGATGCGCTGGCCATGCTGGAGGAGGAGACAATTATTCTGATTGAGGGAAGATAGAATAGCAGCTAATGCTGGATCCGTGTTGATCGACAATGGTGCCGAGGGTTGAGGGATGACGGGGTCGTCAACACGATCCTTGGTTTTCTGGTTATCCAAGAAGAATTCTTGGTCGACAACATCTTCAGAATCTAGGGATGCGGTCCTGCCATCCCTGTGATCGATGGTGTCCTCTAGACGTGAGAAGGAATAACCCTGTCCGTTTTGCGGACATGTGAGAGAATGGGCTTGCTGGAAAGAGGTTGATCGTTGAATTCTGCCATCTCGTGAATTTGAGATTATCTTTGATCTTCTGGTATCTGGATGATGAATGGAGAAGAGGAAGATACTTCCCACAGACGGGGCCACAAATTTGAACAAGTGATCAAAATCAGAGACGGCCGAAGTGAACGACGGTCCTTCGAGCAAGTGGATGTTGAGGAGGGGGTGGTGTACCTGCAAGGCACTCCGATGCTAAGGTAAGCAAATGTTCAAGATGAGGACAAGAGAATATTAGGGTTATTAGCGTAAGAATGTGATACCTTTCCCTCAAAGATATGAGGGTTTATATAATGGACATAGGAAGATTCTCATTGGTTTCTATATTTGGTCTGAGATACGCGGGTCCGCAAATATAGCTGTTCGAGCTGACTAGGTCAAAACCAAGCAAGGAGGCCCGTAACTAGCCGTTATGTCTGGAAGATGGGATGCAACGGGTATAGCTCCGGACATTGTAAGCATTGATTCCATCCGACGAATGTCGGGCAAGGGACCTTGCATAACGGGCGATCCCATTGTTCGACGCGCTCAGCAAGTTTCAGGACCTCGATTGGAGACTCGAGTCTAGAAGAGATGAGGCTGCCCGTTGAGCATTCGCGTAGTCCAGTACAATTAATTTTAAGAAGAATAAACATCATTGTCATACCCGAGTGGTAAACATACTAATTGCCCAAAATTATGAGAAAAGAGTATTTCATCAACTCAAAGTGGAGGATAGAGCTTAGATTTTCATCGACAAGCATCACTTAACACCAAGTGGAAAATTATCACTCCACTACATATTGTAGAAGTACAGTAACCTTTTAAGAAAATGGTTTTAAAGGACAAAAGCCAAGTTGACTCAAAAGTTTGAATGAGGTTAATTGAGTTTTAGTCTTAAGAAAAATGTCAAAGTATTGTTAAATTGGTTAATAGTTTATTAAATAAAAGAATTTTTTAAAATGCATGGACCTAAGTCCAAGTTTATTATGAAAGTGGTTTGAGTTAGAAAACAAGAAGCTTTTTGAAAACAGGGAGAAGATTTTGAAAATTAAAGAAGATAGGAGGAGATGAAGAGACTATCTTATGTACAAAAAGTAAAAGGTAAGGGTAAAGAAACATCTAACCAAATATGAAAGTAGTACTTAATATCAAGAATACAATATAATATTCCCATCCTTTGGATTATCAAACAAGCCAAACAGTAGCCGGAAAAAAATTCCAAGTCTCAGATAAATCAATGCCTCAGATGAAATTTCGTCTTCAAAAAATTGAGCAGAGTAATGACTATATTTAGAGGAAACCCAATCTTGGATGAGTATAAACATAATAGCCTGCATAAAGAAAAGATAACAACCCAAGAATAGACGGAATAATAACAAGATCATAGAGTCTCTGAGCTAAGGTCAAGATCCTAATGATAAGTCTAAGAATTAATCTCCAAGCACGGGAAAAGTAACCAAGTCCAAGTTAATAGTTTATTAAGATTTTGGTCTTTTATTAATGATTTAAACAAAGTAAAAGTAAAAGGTCCAAATGTACAAAAGGAAAATAGCGGAAACATAAACATGAGAATGAATGCTGAAATTAAAAATAAAGCGGTAAAGAAAGCATAAAAAAGTGATAATTTAAATGTTAGTAATTAGTGATTAGTTGTTAGTTGGTTTCATATGAATGATCTCGTCAACTTTGGTCATTAGACATGTTGAAGAGTCTCCTTTGTTCTAAGATATCCACGGATAAAAATGATCCTAAGAGCTTGCTCCTTTCATAACTAATTCATGTACTTTAGTAGAAACAACATATTCTGATTTTTTGAAGTTCGCTTTAAGACCTTGATCACACAACTGGCTTATACTGATTAGATTGGCAGCCAGTCCTTCAACGAACAACACATTGTCAAGATTAGGAAGACCAAGATACATCGATTTCCCTATATGTTTGATTCTTCCTTTTACACCATCACCAAATATAACATAGTTACTTCTGTAGGCTTCAATCATGCCAAGATAAGTCTTCACCCCTGTCATGTGTTTGGAACAACCTCTATCGAAGTATTAATCTTATCTAGAAAACACTCTGAGTGATGTATGAGCTATGAGGCTTTGGACTTCCTTTTTTGGTTTTCGCACCTTCTTAATTTTACACTTATTTTCTGTAGGACCTTTATTTACTATAGGGTTAAGGTTATCCGCATAGTTTATAATAGTTGGGCCTTATGTGTCCATATTTTCCATAATGATAACATCTTCTATTGAAATTCCTATGATTCCTGTGTTGGGAGTGCACATGTCGAGGATGATGCTAGAGCATGTGGTCCCTCTTTCTCATACAAGTGTAGTCAAATCCTGTAGCTGTAGAATTTCTTGTCTTCTTTTTTTATTCTTGGATTTCTTTTAGCAATTTAGCACTAGCTTTTGTACTTGACTTCTCCCAATACTCTACAATATTCTCTGATATGTCATAACCTACATATTTTTTCATATCCTCTAGCTTGGATGTAAACACATAATTTTCTTCTACCAGACCTATGTGTGTAGTAGTAAACTTTTCATTCTCTTGTTGAATTTCACTTATCATTTTCTTGTATTTCTTGTTTTCCTTGCAAACTTCCACCCACTTGGTGATCAATTTCTTATAAGTCTCAACTATCTCTTCATCAGTCAAGTCGTCATCACTTGACTCACCTTCAACAATGCATTTTCTAGTGTAATCCATCATGTTGTAAGAGGTTTCTTCATTCATTTTTGGATTCTTAATCCTTGTAGATTGAAGTTGTAGCCTTGGCATATGAGCGTTAAGAGTGCCTTCATGTGAAATCTTGAGAATCTCTTGTGCTTCTTTAGCTTCTAAACATGAGTTAATCAACATGAGCATGTTCTTGTCCACCCCTTTGAGCATATAATTCAGGGCCTTGGAGTTTGCAAGGGCTTCATTATCTTTAGCTTTGGTCCAATCAGCCTCTGGTTTTAGCCTAGTTGTGTCATCTTCAAAGGTAACCACTGGATGCTTTCTTCCTTTTGTCATATTTTTCCATTCTTTGTTTCCTAAACTTTGAGAAAATAACCATCATAGCCTTCCAATACTCATAATTTGTACCATCTAGAACAAGCGGTTTGTTATCTGATCTTGCAACTTTCATTGTCTCCATTTGAGTATAATTTATCTTCCATAGAGCTCCCCAATAGGTTAGGCTGCCTAATATTATGCCAATTGAAATTTTGTTTCTCAGGAACAAATTTCATACGCGATGTTGAAACAACTGGTCCAACAAGTTGCACAAGTATTACAAAAATATTTCTAGAATATGATGGAGCAGAAAAGAAGTAAATAACCCAATCAATTGGTAACCCATTTCGGCGAAACCACAACTATGTCTAAAGGGTTGAGTCCACAACCCAAGAAAGGAAATTAATTATTAGTAGCTTAGTATATACAGTCTTACAAGCAACAACAAACCCTATCATGTCATATTCCTTTTCTTAAAATTATCCAATGACTTTCTATTTAGGTCTCCCCCTAAATATGAGAATATGCTCACTTTATTTCTAAAACACCAACATATTAGTGTTTGGTTTACAATCACTAAACCATATTGATCAAACTCAATCAAAACTATGAGAGATGTTGAATCTTACAACTTAACTAGACAAACTTATTATGCCAAGTTACTGACAAATAGAGGTGTACATAAAGATTCAACACTAATCCTATTAGGGCATTATCGTTGAATACAGGACACAAAACCTAGATCTCTAAGATCTTCAATAGGAACGCTTTAATTTTAATGCAGGTTATAAGCTCTTTATATAGCATAATTCTTCTCGAATTTTCTTCATGGATATCTGATTTGATTTTGTCCATAAGTAATGCAGATTATGTTGGATATTTGATTTGTTTCTTGATTATCTCCAATAATAAGATATGATTTGAATTGTTACAAATTCAAATTTAAATCTGATTTGATCTTCACAATTGTCCAACAAATCAAATAATCATATTGATAAACTAGTAGCAATAAAATATTTAACAAATCTTCTGTAGAACATACTCCAAAATTCAATAGTCTGGCGCATGTTATGCATGGCCCAGATGTCGTAACAACACGGTGAGACATTGTGTCCAACATGTGTCCCTTCTACACCTCAATACAACTTAAAAAAGCTAGATCTACTTGAACACTTTGAACATTTATCTATGTTATTGTTTTGCAAAATGCATCCAATCCAAAGGATCAATTCACAGAGAACTTCACAAGTGTGAGTGAAACTTCAGCATTAGATGTATTGCATGATGTCAAAACTAGGAAAACTTAGAATTTTTGTATATTGGACTATATCTCAATATCTTTTAGTGAACCCTTGCATTAAAGGTCTTATGAAGCATTTGAAACAAGTTTGAAAGGTCTTAGGAAGCATTTGAAACAAGTATGAAATTGGCCAAAATCATGAAAAATCAGTTTCTACACAAAAAAAACCAGTTGCATTTGTTGGCACATCTGAAATTCATGCTGGCACATGTTCTATAATATTAAAGCCTGTAGCTTCTTTTTCTATGTGCTGGAACATAAGCCTTTTTATGTTGGCACATATTGTAGCCTTGCCTATTCGTGGTGGCACATCTGAGTTTTGTGCTGGCACATAAGCTTTTCATGCTGGCACATGTTGTAGTCTTGCCTTTTCGTGATGACACATCCGAGTTTCGTGCAAGCGCATAAGCCTTTTCGCACTGACATATGTTGTAGCCTTGTTAAAAAATTGCATTATTTTTCAATTTCTAAGCTTTCTTTTTTGCCACCAACTTCCACACCTATAAATACTTCATACATGCATCATTTCTAACTTGATGAAACTATAAACACTTACCACCATTTATCTTCATCTTCAATCTCTAACCTATGCATACACACTAACAAACTACACATAATCATTTTTTGTTGGGGTACCATCTAGACTAGTTTTGATAACGTCCAATTAGATTTGTGTAATCGAGAATACTGGGTTGAGAATAGTGGGGGTTTCATCTGTAAAAACCTAGGGTTTGTCCTCCAAGATCTTTGTTAGATTTGGGGGTTTTATTCAAGACTTCGCAATAGTGGATTCAGCTGAGTGAAAGCTTTGAAGATTTGGTATCTTGCAAAGGAGTAGCGCGAGGAGGTAGACCGTATTGGAAGCTCTTGTGGTCAATAATTCAGTTGAGTGAAAGCTTTAAAGCTTTAGAGATTGGGTATCTCGCAAAGGAGTAGCGCGAAATGGTGCATCAATTGGATCTATTATGTATTGGTCTTGTTCAATATCAAAAGAATAGAATGGATTGACTTAACAACAAATAGTTATGGTTTGTAGGGTTGCTCTTGGAACAATTCTCTTGTAATCAACTTTTAGCAAAGTAAGATTGATATATCAATTTCAATTGAAATTGAGGGCAGACGTAGCCATAGCAAAGACGTATTGGTGAACTGCCTAAACAAATCCTTGTGTCGCTCTCTCTCATTCATTTACTTACTATATGTAATTTGTTGAACTTGTTGTTTGATCAATCGATTCATATAGAATTTTAATTTAATTGTTAAAGTTCAAATTGTTTTGTTGATTAGCTTATAATCACTTTGATTGTAAGTGCTTTCTCATATCAACAAAGCTCAAATGAAAAACTGAAAAATCGATTGCGCGCCACATGTTCGATAAATTGCAAAGTTTCGTTTTATAAATAATTTCATTGGAAATAAGTACTCGTTCTGATTTGTGATAAACGGTTAATTGAGATATAATTGTGCTTATTGTTTTTATCAATGTTTTAATTTCATACGACTTTCACATATTCGAATTTCCAATAACAAGGTTCGTTTAAACGATTTTTTCGATCTAGGCTACAAATCTCTTTCAATATTATCTTTCAAAATAAATTTTAATTACGTATTTTTAAAAAGTAATTTTTATTGAAGATCTATTCGCCCTATCTAAATAAGCCGCTGTAGTCTAACCACAAGAACTAAATTATGTGTTGAACAACCACAAGAACTAAAATATGTGTGTTAGATAAAGATGTATACGAACAACTAACAACAACTAATGAGAATTTTCATCAACCACATGAAATATGTTCATATTAGATGAAGATGTAGATGGACAACAATTATTGACTATATTTTTATGTAGGGGTGTTCAAAACCAAACCAATCCAATAGAAAACCGCAAAACCAAACCAAACCAAACCAAAACCGCAAAAAACCGCATTTGATTCGGATTAGTTTGGGTCAGTTTTTAACAAAACCGCACGGTTTGGTTTGGTTCGATTTGCGGTTTGTAATTTACAAACCGAACCAAACCGAACCAAACCGAACTAAACCGCATTATGTTATAACTTAAATTTTACTTAACTCACATCTAACCAAAACCTAAATCTATTATACATTAGCCTTATGATTACAGACAATTTTCTCATCTTTATAGTTATGATTTCATTTTCAATCTTCTTAAATATATATCTCCTAATATTATCACTTCATCTTCACCACTTACATCTTGTCTCTTCTTATCTAATATCTACTCTCTTATATTTATTCTTTTGCACGTTCTTATTTTTTATGCAATTTTTCTCTCTTTCAATTTCATTTTATCGCACATCTTTATCTCTAATCTCTCCTCTCTTATGTTCTTTCTTTTTCATCTTCACTAATTTCTCATCTCTTCTCTTCTATTTTTTTTGTTTTATTATAATATTTTTTATATTGTTTTATACTATTATTTTATGTTTATTATTTCACTTTTGTCTAATCTGAATTTTGCATATTAAATGAGAAGTTATTGTCCAAATATGATTAGTTTTTCGGTTATAATTTAGTATTGTATCATGTATGAATGACCAAATACAAAGTTATGTTGTCATATATATATGTGAATGTATGACTCAATAAATTATTTGTAAAAAACTGAACCAACCGCCCCGAACCAAACCGCATTGGTTTGGTTTGGTTTGGTTTGATTTTTTTTCTAAAAGTCAACCGAACCAAACCAAACCGCATGCCTTTTTCTCTCACAGTTCGGATGATTTTTTGCGTCAAAACCGCCCAAACCGCACCGCGAACACCCCTATTTTTATGTGTTACGTGCAAGGCCGAATTTTTATAAACTACTGGTATAAGAATTTAATAAGTATATCTATATTATCTGTTGTAAAAATATTTAAGTATACGCTCACCGGTTTTTATAAATAATAACCTGTATTATTTGACAATTTGAAAAAAAGTTCTAAATCGAAAATGTTAGTTTAGCTACCATAATTTAGCTACCAATTATAGCAGCGGTTAATCTCGAGTTATGATGATGAATTTCAACTGAAAATAATATTCTGGGCATAATTGTTCTAGAGGTCCTTTAAGTTATTTTACTGTAACAAATTGATCTTTTAATTTTTTTTGTAACAATTTGATATTTTAAGTTTTTTTGGGTCGAATTAGCATCTGACGTTATATTTTTTGGGTATTATTTTATGTATTTAGGATTCTAACATATGTATTTTGTTACAACTTTATGTAATTTTGGTGATTGATTTAATCTCACATTGACAAAAAAAGGCAAAAAAGGTCAACCGTGTACACACTAGTTAACTTAAAGGACACATTTATAGCAAACAAAAACTTAAAAGATCAACTTATTACAATAAAATAACTTAAAGGACGCATAGTTGTCCCACCTTATTTATAAAAAAACTTAAAGGACCATCTTATTTATTTATTTCTTTATAGTTAATATTATATTATAAGATACATTTGTTTTCGCTGTTTATGTTTTGAGAAGAAACACATGTACTCTCTCTCTCTCTCTCTCTCTCTCTCTCTCTCTCTCCAGTGTTCACAAAACAAATTAGCTCTTTGAATCGCTCTGAAAATGCAGAACAAAACTCAAAATCTTTGTCTCTTTCATTTTCCTCAATGGTTTCCACCGAAGAAACCCTACACAAAACCTTAACCGATAAATTCTCCGCCGTCAAAATCCAAGGTAACATCACCCGTTCACTCAAGACTTCAATGAAACCTAAACCTAACATTGAAGTTATTGTTCAAGCCATAAACACCTAAAACTTGAGAAATCATCGATCGAGAAATCGTGTTAGTTGTTACTCTCTGGCTCCGATTCTCGTGAATTCATCCATCAATTTAATGTAAACACGCTCGAACGACAGTTGTTTTATATTTTGTTGTTTAAAATTTATCGCGGTGTTGCTAGTCTATATGATTATGGTCATCCAAGTTCTGTCGTTAAATCCAAAGTCATATCCTTCTGGGGCCAGGTCAATTGTTAGCGGTTACAAAACTGTAAAAACTAACTAATTAGGGATTTATCAAATTAATTTCTATGCAACGAATAATGAAATGTGATTTGGAGTTGTATTTTATTAGATTATGAGCTGAATTTTGTTAGATTAGGAGTTGTTTAGATTAAATTATTTGAGCTTATTTTATCTCGTAATCAAGGTTGTCAGACCCGCGAGTCTACTCAGACTCATAAAGGATCTGTAGATTCGACTCGCATAATCGACTCGCAAACTCGTACAAGCCTATGGAAAATTAAAAATGGCTCTCAAAAACCTGTAACTGAGATATATAACACACATATGTATATTTATAAACCTAGAAATACCTCATATTTGGCACAAATATATATAATAGAACACCAATTAACATAAAAATTTAAATTTCGTACTCCATAACAAACCTCTTAACAAAAAACCTCGATAATAAAATAAATAAAATAGAAACGTATGTAGTTAAATACTTAAAGTATTAATTCCTTCTTAATTGGATACTACATAAAGAAAAAAACACATAAAATAGATATGTAAATGGCTTCAAACATCAATACAACATTTATACACGCGGATTCTTTATAATTATTAATAATTAATTAATTAATTTGTAAAAATTATAAAAAAATAATTCATGTGAGCAATGCATTATTACAAGACATACCAAAATTTTTTCTTTCATAAATCATAAGAAAGCCATGTCACCAAAGAAAAAGATAGCATATAAGAAAGCCATGTCACCAAAGAAAAATATAGCAAAGAAGCTTAGTTTCATTTAGAAATATCAAAGAAAGCCATGTCATTAAAGAAAAGAAAGCCATGTCACCAAAGAAAAATATAGCAAAAAAGCTTAAAAGGAAAATTTACGATGAGACTGAAAATACATCCCAATCTGAATCAATCAAACCCTAACTTTTAACTTGTTGCTTTTATGTATATGTTCTCCAGTCAGATTCTTGGCAATGTATTACCTCTATTAGAAGGAACTCACCTGAGAATTTCAAAGCGGTTTTTAATCGCCGCCGCACCTTGAGATCAGCTGCAAAACCTACTCAAAAGAGAATAACATCTTTTTCAAGAGGGCATCATACAAATTGATTTTTGTCTTAGTTTTTAAATTGATAATAATTACTATCTATTATGATACTTAAACCCCCTCCAAGAGACCTGATAGCATATTGTTCCATTGAAACCAATCCCTCTTGATCAGCAAGAGGAGATTTTGCAAGATGAAACAACAAATAATAATCAAAGCAAATTCAAGGGTGGATGTCCTTCCCAGTCATATATCTTGAATCTATCTAGAATGGTTGTTATATTGGGAAATGAAATTTTGGTGATGAGGTTGATTCTATTTCCTTCTCAAAAGGATGTCAATAGGACAATTCAAGTTTATCTATAATTAGTTAATCATTGTCTTCGATGCTGCAGATACATACAGTCTTGGAATCATGGCATCTAGCAGATGACTCATTGCTACCTTTAAGCACATTATTCTGAATTAAGTATTTTTGTAACTGTGCTATTTAATGTTATTACTGAGTCATAACAAAATATAATACCCTTCAAAGAATGTAGTGAGATAGATTTTTTAATTGGATTGACTATTTAGTCATGTTAATACATATTCTGCTCATTGGATTTGCTTAATCGACAAGCTTGCTGCTTCTAACTTTCTTACTTGGTGTTTCTACATACCAGGTTATGTGCTTTCTGTTGTAAGTGTTCATAGTTGCTTGCATTGTGCTCTAAGTTTTAATGTCAAAGTGCATGGTGGTCTGAATATAACTGTAATTGTAGATGCTTTTGAAGCATCAGGATGGTGAACACCATATCTTATAATTGACTAATAATATTATTGATTTAGGCTTTACATTGAATAATGATATTATAAAATTGTTTTTTTTAATCTTAATGAGTAATGGATTAGTTAATGAAGATATATAAATATGAAATTGATTTTAAGGCGTGTCTCATTCTAATAATTAAGTATAAGTTTAAATGAATGCTTAATCAATGTTTATTGAATGAAAAAAATATTAATAATTTTAATTTTTTTATTTAAATCAATGTTTAATTATTGACAATTACGATATCATCAAAAATCGTTTGAGATGAATAACTTTTTTATAATTTATTGCCTAATTGGGTTTTGATTAGTAAATTAAAAATATAATCTATCCTAATTTAGGATGAGATTTACTATGATATTTTTGAGATTTACGATGTTAGGGCATTTAATATTTTTAAAAATAAGTTCAAAAATATAATTAAATAATTAAAGTTTCACAACTAATATATTAGGCAATAAATTAGGCAAAGAGAAAATATATAACAAACTCAAGAAGGGGAGGATTGTTATATGCTATGCGATTTTCTGTTGGAATTGATAACTGAATTTTTTTCTCTCCTCCTTCTGTTCTGCTGATTTTGTAATGTGATTTTGCAGTGAGAAAACAAGTTTGTTAGAGTTTGTTGAAGTTTGTTAAAGTTCTGTTAGAGACAGATAGGGTTAAGTGTTGGGATTTTCTTTGAGTCATTTGAATTTCCCTCTCTATTTCTCCTGCATTTAGTCTTCTATTATATCCTTTTAGTTTCCTGATTGAACATTACCTTGATTTTTTGTCAACCCAAGACTGTTTTTTTCTTCTTTATTACATTCTTTAAAAATTATAGTTGATGGATAACCGACTAAACAATTAGTTTTTGAAGGTTTTTTGTTTTAGTTTAATTTTTTTATTATATATTTGATTTTAAAGTAGAATAGTTGTGAGGATAATTCTGATTGGATATATGTTCTGTCAAATATTCTAATATAAATATAAATATAAATTTAATAATATAAATATTAAAATTTAAAGTTTATAATGTCATGAAGATATTTAAGTATATTATTCTCAACACTTCACCTTAATTAAATATCTAAAATTCTCTTGTTTTACATTTTTCTTTCTTCTTTCTTTATTAAGTTTAATGTCAGCTACGTGAGCACATTTTAGAGAGTTTAGAGGCCCTATTATAATATTTAAAATAGATCCTAATAAAAAATAAAAAATATTTAATTTTATAAAATTATAAGTAACTTAAAAATTAAAGAACAATAAATTACTTATATATATTCATCTCAAACGATTAGGCAATAAATTAGTTGTGAAACTAATTTATTGCATCTCACAACTAATTTATTGCATCAGAATAGAACAGGGGAGGATTTGTTCATCCTAATCTATCAGAAGGAAAAGAGAAAAATAAAAAATAAAATCAAGAAAAAAACTTACTTTCTAACCATGGTTAGAAATTTCTCTTTGATTCAATCATTTTCTCAATCATGCAAAACTAATATTTATCAGTTATAATCAACCCCTAGCTGATGACAAGGCTTCTAGAAAGGGAGATTTATGAAAAATGACTTATAATTTTGAAGCATGAACTTGGAATTCCATGGTTTTGGAGTTCTATGTTTCAAAATCAAAAGCATAGCTAGACAAAGTGTTTTTGCAAGTTCTTGGACTTTTTAGAAAGCTTGTAACAAGGGCTACAACTTTCATCTTTTGAGTTTTTCTGAATCCAAATGGATCTAGGTGAAAAATGGCCTAGAAAGTGAGAAAAAACCATGTTTCTTAACACTTGAAAATTTTTCTAAGTGTTAGAAAAATTTCAAATCTTGACTTTTTGTTGACTTTTTCACATTTCTTGATTTTTTATGATCATGATGGATTATTTGAAATGTTTTTATGATTGAAAAAGTTGACCAAAAGTCAAAGTTTGACTTTTTGAGTAGATGAATTTTCATTAGATGGTTCAGAATTTGTCTGATGAAGAAACATGGATTTTTGCAATGTTTTGAATCAAGAAACTAGGTCAAGATGTTACATTGAAGATGTTAAGATCAATCTTCAAGCAAATAGGTCATCCATTGAGCAGAAAGTCAATGATTCACTATCTTCGATCAAAACCCTAATTGGTCGATTCAAGGTAGATCATGAGAAAAAGTTGGGAATCTGAAGATCAAATGTTGATGATGGATTAAGATAGATCATTTGAGGTGAGTGGAAACTCAAACCCTAATTGATCACATCTTTAACAAATGAAATTTTGAAGAAACCCTGACTTTGACTTCTAGAAGCCACGCACGATCTATTATGTTCTGAAACTGTTAGTGATGCAGTGATGCATATGTAAGGTGGTATCTTAGGTCAAAAATTGGGGTATGACAGAGAGAAAGAGAAAAAATACGGCTAGGGTTTCAAGACCAAATTTTCATCAAGTGAAATGCTTCAGAACAAGGGTTCTATTTATAGAACCACAAGTGTGGGCTTCCAGCTAAAATCCCAATAAAGGTTGTAAGTTAAAAGCCTAATTAAGCATACGAGTATCATACCTTAAAATGCATTGCATATCACTTAAGCGTGTGGTACCTTACCATATTCTGTATTCCACTAAAGTACATTGTACCTTACGATGTTTCTCATTTACTATATCTTTCATTAATATGTCCTTGTGTGTGTGTGACCCTGAAGGTTTCAACGACATTGGCAATTATATTAAATCACATTTAACGTAATAAACAATGAGAAGTATCTAGCAACACATCACTGTTACCCAAGTCACAAAAATGTCATGTGATATGACAAAACCTTTATGTGATAATACTAGTGTGTAAAATTACCCTTTTACCCTTATGTCTATATTGAACACAAGGCATTGACTGTGTCACCCTTGTCCAGTTAAATATTGGACCCTTAGACATTTATCCTGTTACGTAGGATGGGCAAATTCCATCTAGGTCACTCATGTCCCTCATCATGCTTTGTGAAGTACCCATTAACTATCTTTATGGTCATCCAATTACGGATAACGTTTGATCAACAATAAGCACTTGACTCTACATCTAGGGTCCATAGTTGTTTCAGGTTGAAGGGTGGTATACACCACTTATCACCATGAGAATAACTTATGAAACTTTTGCATAACATTATACGTAGTATTCTCATAGTGGGTTAATCCAATATTAATATTACTCCTAATATTCTTACCTATGTCAAGACTTGATAACTCCTTATACATGATCCATGAGATGTGATCATCAGTCTGTCTACATAATAATCTCAATGCTTTAATGTTATCCCACTTCACATTTAGGCTTGATTACAGATACTTTAAGAATAATGTCCTTTATGTTTAATGGGATCTCATGATTAAGTCATACTTAACATTTCATTAAGCAGACTAACTATTCTAGGGACTTTATTATTTTGGAAAAGAAAACATAATAAATAAATTCCTTTTATTATTTAATAAATAATTCGATAGAAGTACCAAAATTATTGGCCTCTAGGGTTTACACCAACAAATAATGCCATATTCACTCATCTCTGCTAGTTGCAGTTGATAGGCATTGGTGCTCTATCACATTTAGTTCAATCTTGAAGGTTCTATTCTAAGACATAAGAGCCTTCAAGATTAACCTTCCTCATGTATCGATGACTCTTATCATATTTTCTATGAGTGATACTTTGTAATTCTTATTGAAAAATTCCCTATGCTATGCAAGTTGCTCTTCATGTTGATATGTACAACACATTAGAAATTACTTACCTTTTGCCATCTTTCCTCTTAATCAGAACATCTCCGATACCTTCACCTGCCACAGTATTTTCATTTGCAAATTTTACCATGTTCTTCATTGAGTCTTTTAGGTTGACAAACCATTATTTCATTCCATACATGTGTGATGAGCATCTACAATCTAAGTTCATTGGTCCTTGAATTTCTCTTCATCTCTGTTTGTGACCATCAATGTCATCTCTTCTTCTTCATACTTTGCAAACTTTTTGTATCACTTTCTTGATTCTTTCGCTTTTTTGGACAATCACTAGAATAGTGACCACACTTTTGATAATTGTAACACTGAATGTGACTCTTATCAGTTTTTCGACCACCTCCTCTTCCTTTACCTCCATCACGACCTCTTTGGTTTCCTTGGTATGGGGATCTTCTATGATCTGACACAGATCCTTCCTGATGGTTTCCTATACATGTATAATTGTTGTTGCCACCTCTAATTTTTTTCGAACAAGTTTCCTTTGCCTTTACTTTATTTTGTTGAATGTGCCTACAAAGCCATATCACTCTTCGACTTGCCTGCAACTCTCTCGGAAATTCTTTGCTCATGAGCTTCAAGTGTCCCTTGAATCTCTTCCTTTGTAAATTTCGCCAAATATTTCCCCTCTTCTATAGCCACCACCATGAGATCAAACTTAGGGGACAAAGATTTCAAGATATTTGCAACAACTACTCTGGTTGTTAACGTTTCTCCAGATACTTTTATTTGATTCACTAGTTTCGTAATCCTAGTGAAAAAATCAAATACACTTTCGCTATCTTCCATCTGAAGCAATTCAATATACTTTCACCTTCTTTACACCTCCAAAGGATTTCTCAAGATATCAAAGACCATGATAACTGTAACGCCCCGTTTTAATTACTATTATATTATATTAATATTTTCGAGTTACCGATCGATATTTATTTTGCGACGAGAATATTTATATTAATCGATATATCTGTTAATATATTTGGCGACGTTTCGATTCGGTCCGGTTTTTATTCCGTTCGGTTCGGTAAAATATTATTCGGACCAATATTTAATTCCCCGGATTATTTTAATTAATTGAGTTAATAATATTATTAGATATTATTAGTGTGTTAATTAATAAAAATAAGTTAGGGGTGTGAGGATTAATTGTGTAGAATTGGGTTTACACCCTTGGCTTACTAGTAGAAACAACATAAAAACACATTTTCCTCATTTTCCTTCTATTGCAACACAAAGCCAAACTTAGCAACATAGAGAGAAAGAGAGGATTTTGGGAGAAGAAGAAGAAGAGCAAGAGCAAGGTTTGGATTTTGTGGAATCATCAAGAATCATCCAAGCACTTGAGGTAAGGGGTTTGATTTTCGTTTCCATATAGTTAGGGTTTGATAGATATGTTTTGGATTTAGGAAAAATTGATAGGTTGATTCATGAGTTTGGTTGGTTGAT
Source organism: Vicia sativa (assembly GCA_021764765.1). Classification (NCBI taxonomy): domain Eukaryota; kingdom Viridiplantae; phylum Streptophyta; class Magnoliopsida; order Fabales; family Fabaceae; genus Vicia; species Vicia sativa. Next base: position 17,325,941 of record CM038793.1, on the reverse strand, counting down.
TTTTGAAATAACTTAGAAAGGTTGAGTTAGGAGTATAGATTGTGGGTGTTTTATTTCTAAGCTAGTAAGAATAAGTTGCTAGAATGAAGGAAAATAAGGAAAACTGCAAACTGTTAAAAAACCAGAAACAAATTGCACTGTCTATAAAACAACAGGGAAGAAGAAGAAAAATTGGTGGAGGTTGGAACATGGGGGAGGCGCCCACCTCAAGCTGAGGGGAAGCCGTTCCCCTCCCTAGGGCGCACGCCTTCAATCAAGAACAAGCTTGGGACGATCGTCCCTGTTGCAAGGAAATGCCATTTCCGTTTTCTGTATACTGCGTTTTTCTGTTTTCTGCAGAATTTATTTTCTGCATAATTTGCTTTTGTTTCTCTTCAATTCTCCAATTCCATACACTACTAGTTAGTATTAATAAAATATAATTATAACATAAGTTAGACGATTAAATTTGGAACCCGATTATGTTCCGATTTCGGTAATTTCGGCGACGGAGAAAGTTGCTCCGAATTCAACGAAAATTGACGTGCTAGCTAAGTTCGATGTATAGAACGTAGTGGTGAGGTTAGTTTTTCGAAACTACGAGTTTTTACAAAACGACCCAAAATAGGCCAAATTACAGTTAAATTGAACCGGATTGCGTTTTAGTCGATTTAAGATACGTATGGATAATCCGATTTCGATGTTGACGATTATGATTAGTGCCGGTTATTAAGAATGGATTTCGCGACGATTATTGGTATTTTGATTCTTTTCCGTATTTGGAATTTGGTGAATTAATTGATAATAATGTGGTGTGATTAAACATGATGTTTGCGATGGTGTATTTATTAATGAATACTTGATGATATGCGATGCGATGATATGTTTATCTTGATGTGGATGCATATGGCGATGTGGACTTTATGTCAATTTTGATGAGCGATGATGATGTTTTTGTTGTGTTGTTTTTATTGTCGAGTCACATACATTGCATTGGCGACGAGGGCTTTTATGTCAAGCAACGAGGGATTTTATGCCAAGCGACGATGGGCCTTATGCCAAGTGTTCCTAATTATGGACAAAGCGACGGGTACCACATGCATAACATAGTCGTGTCTCATGGAGTCGGTTATGTTTATGTTTGAATTATTTGGCGTTGGGTTTTAATTGATGGATTATATGGAATTGCGATGATATATGATGCTTCGTTTGGTGATGATCTTTATGATGAACATGAAATGAATATGACTTGATAATTTCATGATAACTATGCGATGAGTATAAATGATGAGTTTTGCGATGATTTGACTTTGATGAAACGCTTAATGCAAGTATGATGTGATGATGTTTGTGACGATGGGCTTTTATGCCAAAAAGCGACGATGGATTTTAGCCAATTTGTGATGATTTTGTTTATGTTGTGTTGTTATATTTGATTGGCCTGAAAACTATGGCAACCATGATGGGAGTTATACTCCAAAGTTTTGCTGCTTATGTTATTAGCATTGTTTAATATTGTTGTTTGATGTTGTTGTTTATGATTGTCGTGTTGATTAGTGACGTATTGACTTGTGATGATTTCGTGGTGATGAAAGTTTATGTGTTGGGATACACTTACTAACCTATATCTTTTATGATTCCATATATATATATATATATATATATATATATATATATATATATATATATATATATATATGTTATCATGCCTTTAATTATATGTTTTGGAGTATCTCACTCTTTACTTGTTTCGTTACCTTTATCTGGTAACGCAGGTTATGAAGACGGAGTTTATAGTGCTTAGAGTCGGTGTCGCTCTGATACGTAGCACTCACGGGGAATATTTATGTTGTCTTGTTGTTGTTCTTTAGTTGTTATTCCTTTTGTGAATAAGAATCATACTTTATGAAAACATGATTTGATGAGGGAGTTTAATAAAGAAGATGTTTTGATTTTTAAGAATCAATTTATGATTTCCGACGATGCTATGTATCCGAAATTTATACTTTAAAGCAAACTGTTTAAAGTAATTTGGTTTTGAAGGTGTGACGCCTCAGTATTGAATTTATGAAATTTTAAATTACTCTGATTTTTGCATATAAAACCTTGGGTAATATTGGGGTGTTACAATAACAGAATATAACCTTCATCTATTTGCACCAATTAACATAGTTATCTACTTTCAGAATTGAGAGACTTACTAGAAATTCTCATTTGCATAATTCCCCTCCATTGTGATTTTCTTCTTCTTCCCTTGATCGCTCAACCGGAGCTCTTGATACTATATGTTGAAAATCCATAAAAACCTATGGAGAATTTCTCTCCATCTTGATGAACTAAATACATGGAAAATGTACATTGAAATACCATGACCACTATTCTCACTAAAAACTTTGAACTCTTGCATATAGGCTTCAGTTGAGGTGTGATGATGACCCGAGCAAATTTTTGTTTCGTGATCAAGTCTTGTCTGATGTAGTTAGTTTCAAGGAAAGTACCTAACTTTTTACTAGACCTCTCTTTCGGGTTTTCGGACTACCGTGAAATTTATTCTATTTATGTCGCTAACTTTTGCCTAGACCACCCTTTCGAGTTTTCGGCCTACCGAGACACTTTTTTTTGCCTAAGCCGCCCTTTCAGGTTTTTAACTTAGCGAGTTGTTCTTTTATTTACTTTAGGTGAAGTATTTCTTGACTACATCAGCATTCAAAGGACATGGGAACTCCTCATCATCCATAGTATCAAGAATTAATGCACCACCAGAGAAGGCTTTCTTGACAACATATGGTCTTTTTGAGCTTAAAGACATGATCTTTCTAAGCACGAGTTCGCCTTCTCTAAATACACAAAGTTTGACCTTCTTATCAAAAGCTTTCTTCATTCTTTTCTGATATAATTGACCATGACACAAAGTGGTCATGTTTTCTCTTCAATCAAATTCAACTGGTCAAACTGATTCTGAACCCATTCAGCATCTAATAATTAAGCTTCCATAATCACACGTAAAGAAGCAATCTCAACTTCAAAGGGGAGCACTGCCTCCATGCCATAAACAAGAGAGAAATGGGTTACACCTGTCGAAGTGCGAACCGAAGTACAATACCCATGCAAAGCAAAAGAGAGAATCTCATGCCAATATTTGTAGGTAAAAACCATCTTCTGGATAATATTCTTAATGTTCTTATTGGCAACTTTCCACAACCCCATTCATCTTAGGTCTGTAAGGAAAAGAGTTGTGATGGACTATCTTGAATTCTTCACAAAGTTCTTCCATCATTTTATTATTCAAATTCGAGCCGTTATTAGTGATGATCCTGCTTTGCACATCATACCGACAAATGAGATTGTTCATAATAAATCGCACCACCACTTTCTTGGTAATGTTAGCATATGAAGCCACTTCAACCCATTTGGTGAAATAATCAATTGCTATCAGGATAAAATGATTTCCATTAGAGGCCTTGGGTTTAATCATCCCAATCATGTCAATATCCCACATAGAGAAAGGCTATGGGGAGGAGATAACATTGAGAAGTGTTGGAGGTACATGAATCTTATTCGCGTAAATCTGACATTTGTGGAACTTCTTCACAAATTTGTAACAATTAGATTCCAGTGTCAACCACTAGTAACCTGCCCTTAGCATCTTCTTAGCCATAGAGTGTTCATTTGCATGGGTACCAAAATAACCATTATGGTCCAAGTCTACAAAAGGAAAGTAGCAGAAACATAAACATGATAATGGATGCTGAAATTAAAATAAAGCGGTAAAGAAAGCATCGAAAATAAAGCTGGAATTTAAATGTTAGTAATTAGTGATCAGTTGTTAGTTGGTTTCATATGAATGATCCATAATGATTTGGACGTTGATCCTAAGTCAAAGGTTATAAGGACTCGTCAGAAGATTGATAGAATCAAAACCTCTACACGATGAGTTGACAATTTTATTGGCTATATATAAAAATCTAATCATCCTTGGGCTTGTAATTCAAGTCTTGGGGCACAAAGAATCAATCATACAAAGCAAGAAAAAGTAAGATCGTATGGTTCACGATGATTTAAGCCTTGAGCCTAGGTCAAGGTTATGAGGACTCATTAGAAAATTGATAGAATCAAAACATCTACGCGATGAATCAACAATTTTATTGGTTGTATCCCAACTCTTGATCATACTTGGACAATTTCAAGCATAACGATTAGGCCACGAAGAACCAAATTTCTTATCCGAGGGACAAACTGTAGAGCTATGTTAAGCACTCGCCAAGTAACCTATATAGAGGTTACCCTAGAACGAGGCCGGTCAATGATGATCTATGTGTTGAAAAGACAAATTAGAGGAATGATATGTAGATCACCCTCTTGATGTTCGCAACACATGTAAAAAAATAAGAATGGGATGAGAAGAAGAGGGAGGGGAACAATTCATAGAATCAACAATGCGTCAAATGAATTCATCTGGTCTAACTTCATCAAAATCAATCAATTATCTTGGTGGATTTTGTAACGCCCTATTTTAATTAATATTATATTATATTAATATTTTCGATTTACCGATCGATATTTATTTTGCGACGAGAATAAATATATTAATCGATATATATATGATAATATATTTGGCGACGTTTCGTTCGGTCCGGTTTTTATTCCGTTCGGTTCGGTAAAATATTATTCGGATCCGATATTTAATTCCCCGGAATTATTTTAATTGATTGAATTAATTATATTAGTAAGTTAGGGGTGTGGGGAGAAATTGTTGAGGATTGGGTTTTCACCCTTGGATTACTAGTAGAAATACCATTATAAAACCACATTTCCTCATTTTCTTTCCATTTTTACAACAAAAACCAAAAATAGAAACTTGAGATAAGAGAGGGTTTTGGTAGAAGGAGAAGAATAAGATCAAGTGAAGAACAAGGTTGGGTTTGTAGAATCATCAAGAAGAATCAAAGCTTTTGAGGTAAGGGGTTTAATTCTCCATCTCATTATTGCTAGGTTTTGATAGTTATATTTTGGATTTGGGGGAAAAGTTGATTTATAGGGTTTTGGTTGATTGTTTGTTGAAATAGATTAGAAGAGTTGGATTAGGAGTATGGATTGTGGGTGTTTAGGAGCTAGCTTGTAGAAACTTGATGTATTAAGAATGGAAAAATGGAAACAGAAAACCTAAATAACCAGAAAAACATTACTGTCTGTTATGGGAAATATTGCAGGAAGAAGATGAACGGATGGTTGGAGGGGGTAACATGGGGGAGGCGCCCAACTCATGGTGTGGGGAGGCCGTCCCCCTCCTTGAGGAACCCACCTCCAATTATAGAGGAGGAGCAAGGGACGTGCGTCCCTGTGTGGTCTGGAAGAATGAGGAGTTTTGCTGTTATGGGATTTTTCTGTTTTGTGCAAAACTCTGTTTTTCTGTCATGAAGTTTTCCTGCATAATTATCCTAAATGGCTTCTGTTTCTTTACGTTTTCCAAAATTTACCTAGTAACACCTTATATCAATAAAATATAATTAGGGTATAAGTTATCCGATTAAATTTGGAATCCGATTATGTTCTGATTTTCCGATTCCGGTAAATTTGACGACGGAGCAAGTTGCTCCGAATTCAACGAAAATTGACGTGCTAGCTAAGTTCGACGTATAGAACGTAGTGGTGAGGTTAGTTTTTTGAAATTATGAGTTTTTATGAGATGACCTGAAATAGGCCAATTTACGGTTAAATTGAATCGGATTGCATTTTAGTGGATTTAAGGTACATATGAACAATTCGATTTCGATGTTGACGATTATGATTAATGCCGGTTATTAGGAATGGCTTTCGCGACGATTATAGGTGTTTGACTATTTTTCCGTTTTTAGAATTTAGTGAGTGAATTGGTAATGATGTAGTGTGATTAAACATAACGTTTGGGACGGCGTATTAATTAATAAATACTTGATGATTTGCGATGCAATAATATATGTCTTTGTACATGATGATGTGATGATTATATTGATGTTGTTAATAAATGCTTCCGATTTGTGAATGCATGATTTTTGATGATGATGAGTTATTGGTGATGTTTTGCATAATGCAAATATGATGCGATGATATATTTATCTTGTTTTGGATAAATTATGGCGATGTGGGCTTTATGCCAATTTTGATGAGCGATGATGATGTTTTTGTGTTGTGTTGTTTTATTGTCGAGTCACATACATTGCATTAGCGACGATGGGCTTTTATGCCAAGCGATGAGGCTTTTATGCCAAGCGATGAGGATTTTATGCCAAGCGACGAGGCTTTTATGCCAAGTGTTCCTAATTATGGACAAAGCGACGGGTACCACATGCATAACATAGTCGTGTCTCATGGAGTCGGTTATGTTTATGTTTGAGTTGTTTGGCGTTGGGTTTTTGTTAATTGATGGATGATATTGAATTGCGATGATATATGATGTTTTGTTTGGTGATGATCTTTATGATGAACATGAAATGAATATGATTTGATAATTTCATGATAACTATGCGATGAATATAAATGATGATTTTTGCGATGATTTAACTTGATGAAATGCTTAATCCAAATGTGATGTGATGATGTTTGTGACGATGGGCTTTTATGCCAAAAACGATGATGGGCTTTAGCCAATTGGTGATGATATTATTTATGTTGCTTATGTTATTAACATTGTTTGATATTGTTGTTTGATGTCGTTGTTTATGATTGTTGTGATGATTTCGTGGTGATGAACGTTTATGTGTTGTTGTGACGACCTATGCCGATGAAGTTATGGCGATAAAGTGTTGATTATACACATTAGGATGACGGTTGAAGTAAGTGAGTTTTGGATACGTGTTGGAATTGCACTGATTAATCTATACCCTTTATAATTCCAAAACTATATATATATATATATATATATATATATATATATATATATATATATATACTTTATCATGCCTTTAATTATATGTTTTGGAGTATCTCACCCTTTACTTGTTTCGCCGTTACCTTTATATTGGTAACGTGCAGGTTTTGAAGACGGAGTTTATAGCTACTTCTAGTCGAGTCGGTGTCGCTCTAATACGTAGCACTCAGGGGGAATATTATGTTGTCTTGTTGTTGTTCTTTAGTTGTTTTTCCTTTTGTAAATAAGAATCATACTTTATGAAAATATGATTTATTAAGGAAGTTTAATAAAGAAGATGCTTTGATTTTTATGAATCAATTTATGTTTTCCAACGATGCTATGTATCAGAGATTTATACTTTAAAGCAAACTGTTTAAAGTAATTTGGTTTTGAAGGTGTGATGCCTCAGTATTGAATTAATGAAATTTTAATTTACTCTGATTGTTGCATATAAAACCTTAGGTAATATTGGAGTGTTACATTAGTGGTATCAGAGCAGGTCAGTCTGTCGGCCAGGTTATTAATGTGTTTAACCCTGTTGTATGCGACATGTGTGTGAAACACTGTTGAAACAAGTGGGGGAGAAGTTTTACTTCTTGGTGGCGCTTGTGGCTTAGAGATGGAGCCTTAAGCAGGGTTACGCTTTGGTAACTTGAAGGGTAAGTTTGAAGACGTTGTTGTAGTTTGGTAAAGATGAATTATGTCACCATCATGATTGTCGACTGCCTATTGAAAAATTGAGGAACTGATCACCCTTAAACTCTTGTTGATAGTAGTCAGGAATTGTGTTGGTTGGGATAGACTTGTCTTGCCAACTCAATAGTGTAAGAAGCAGATGAGTTAGCACAAGGTAGTGCATGGTTACTTGAGTTGTAGGCGAATTTGGATTTTGGTGAGAAAACAAGATTTTGGCAAGCGAACTTCTTGGTGTGATTCTTCTGAAGTATATTGGGAAGATGTGATTGAATTACCGCCGTAGTGCGAGGTGATGTTTTGATGGATTTAGTTTTTGGAATTAGTTGTGATTCGAAGTATCCTTAAGGGATGTTTGTTTTTGAGTTAGAGTTGAAAAGTCGACTTGAGGATTGGTTTGAGCAGAGTTGTTTATTCGAGCGGGTCACCGTGGAGTGCTACTGTTGTGTTGTTCGAGAAGAGCAAAGGTTGCCCGAGTTGGGGTGTCGTTTGCAGGCAAGGAACGAAGTGGATATGGAGGGCAAGTGTCTATTTCCGAGGATTGGTATTTGGATGAATCATTCATTTAACGTTTATGTGTTTAGTGAGATCGATGTGAAGTCTGGCTGTCTACGGGCTAGTGTGAGAGCTGAAGATGTTTAGACAATGCTTTTCAAGATAGTGTATGGTCCTGGCGAGTATTTGTTGATGTCATTAGTGTCACTAATGCGTTAGGTATGATTTTGGAATGTTCAGACAGTACTCTCATGAGTAGCTGTAAGAGTTATTCCGTGTTCATGGATATTATTGGGTTCACATCAAGTTAAGGAAATTGTAGCAAGCATCCGATCTTTGTGATATCAGTAGTGAAGTTAGACCGGTGCATGTCGAGTATTCTAAAGATAGAGTTTTGAATTGTTGGACGTAAGTGCCTTAAGTAAGCGACTTAGACGGTGATATTTTGGACAGTTCCGCGAAGACTTATTTTACATCTTGTAGAAGACTTTAAGGGGTTATTTCAGAGCTTAAAAGTTCCTTTATTTTGGATGGTTAGCTTTGTGAGTTTTATGGAAGATCTTTTTATAAGTTGGTATTGATCGTGGGTACTTTGACTCGAAATGGTTGAGTCGCTACTTGGACTTCGCAATGGGAAGCGAATTTGTTTGAACCAGTGCAAAGTTTAGCGAATGCTTTGATTTTGGTCTCGTTTAGTGCTGAAGAACCTTGTGCGGGGTATTGTGATATTTCATTTTGGACTTAAGATGTATTTTGACGTAGAGTTGGAGAAAGTGTACTACTACCTTGGAACGATTTGATTTTCATAAGGAAAAAATTGTCGGACGCGTGAGTTAGAGTTTGATGCGGTTGTGCTCATTTGAAATCTTAAAGGTGCAGATGTTGACGACAAGAAGATTGGAATTGTTGAAGACAATTCAAGTTTGAGTACGATCTATAAAGAGACTTCGTCTGGTGCTGAGTTTAGTATGTTGATATCGCGTTTAACCCAAGAATATCTTATTTGGGATTTGTTATTTTGAAGAATGTTGCATGTTTGTTTTGGGACACTGGTTGAGTTTAAGCTCAGAAGGTTATTAAGGATTTGTTCACTACTAACATATGGATTTGGTCGGATACTAATGGTCGCGGTGGATTATTAGATTACGACTAAGATAAGTCTTGACGGTAAAGAATTTGGCGATGGTTTGGTAACCACAGGTACTTTAAGATGATTGATGTTTTATAAAGGGAAGTTTTCTATTTGGGACTGAAGTCGGTCGCGACGATGTTCTTGTTGGGTTCCATAGAAATTGATGTTATGGTTCTAAGTCCAACCTGTTTTGTAATTAAAGTAGTATGAGACAACGTTGATGGGAAGATTTCTTGAGAAAGTGTGTTGGTTTGAATTACCACTTTGGAAGATTGAAAGTTATGAAAGGTGTTTCGAATAAGAAACCTGTGTATTGATCGTTGCGACGGTGCGAGGATGGTGATTACTTAATACAAATTTTGGGAATTGAATTGTTATAAGGGAAGACTTCGTTGAAGTCAAGTGTATACGTCGAAGTTTCACAAGCGAATATTTGGACAATATTTGAAAAGGTCAAACTATGTCATGTATTTTAGAGGATCAATGGACATTGATCAATCGAGAATGAAAGAGTAATTTTTTGAGTTGATAAGACTGATGTTACGAGGTGTCCTGATGGGTGTACGCTTTGAACGTATCCATTCTGAGTAATTGTGAAGTTGAGGACTAACCAAGTTGTTTTGCGGTTGACATCATATGCGTAAAAGTGAAGCAGCGTGGTTTATATACCGAGCATTGAATTTTTAGCGAGTATGCGAGGTTGTTGGATTTGGACTAGTGAGTTATAGTCGCAAGTCTTCAGTATAAGCCCTAGAATGAGTGGTGTTCGCAGTTCGGTTATGTTTGAGTAGCTTGTTATTGTTCAAGGGTTGTACGTTGATGATCTACAAGGATGATGTGACCTTGTGATTTTCTGGAAAGGAAGCGATAACTGCAAGTGTAATTCTTGAGTTCGTACTTATGCGTGAATGAAGGCATCTTTTTCGTGGTTGCGTAGCACGCGTGGTACTATCCTATTCTGATTGTTTCAGTTTTGGTTCGTATAACCATTTTGTTGTTTTCGTTTTAGCGATGGAGTCGGTGTTGTGTCGTAGGACTATATGTTCCTATCTTTGGTGACTCGTTTCCGAGGTGTCGGTTCGAGTGTGTAACTAATTCTATGGTTGAGGCGTTAGGATAGTATCGATCTTGTTTGTTTGGTTCTCGAGTGAACCGGTGTGTCTGCGACTTGTTTAGTTATTGGATGTTAGTTGGTTGTCGAGTGCATTGTATGGGCTTTGCATCTCGACATGGTTGTTCTTGTCTAGACGTTGTGGTTAGGGAGATGCCCTCGTGTTTGGTGTATTTTATATGTTGTTTAATTGACGCGAGGATTGAGTGGACGAATGCGTACATGTCCCGATTGGTTCGTTTTAGTCGAAATTTCGAGGACGAAAGTTTATAAGTGGGAGAGAGTTGTAACGCCTTATTTTAATTAATAATATATTATATTAATATTTTCGAGTTACCGATCGATATTTATTTTGCGACGAGAATAAATATATTAATCGATATATATATATATATATATATATATATATATATATATATATATATATATATATATATATATATATATATATATATATTTGACGTTTCGTTAGGTCCGATTTTTATTCTGTTCGGTTCGGTAAAATATTATTCGGATCCGATATTTAATTCCCTGGAATTATTTTAGTTGATTGAATTAATTATATTAGTAAGTTAGGGGTGTGGGGAGAAATTGTTGAGGATTGGGTTTTCACCCTTAGATTACTAGTAGAAATACCATTATAAAACCACGTTTCCTCATTTTCTTTCCATTTTTACAACAAAAACCAAAAATACAAACTTGAGATAAGAGAGGGTTTTGGTAGAAGGAGAAGAAGAAGATCAAGTGAAGAACAAGGTTGGGTTTGTAAAATCATCAAGAACAATCAAAGCTTTTGAGGTAAGGGGTTTGATTCTCCATCTCATTATTGCTAGGTTTTGATAGTTATATTTTGGATTTGGGGGAAAAGTTGATTTATAGGGTTTTGGTTGATTGTTTGTTGAAATAGATTAGAAGAGTTGGATAGGAGTATGGATTATGGGTGTTTAAGAGCTAGCTTGTAGAAACTTGATGTATTAAGAATGGAAAAATGGAAACAGAAAACCTAAATAACCAGAAAAACATTACTGTCTGTTATGGGAAATATTGCAGGAAGAAGATGAACGAATGGTTGGAGGGAGTAACATAGGGGAGGCGCCCACCTCATGGTGTTGGGCGGTCGTCCCTCTCCTTGAGGCAACCGCCTTACTTCACAGTTTCCTCCAAGAACATAACACCTTTTTACCTATAGGCTTCGAGGTGTACACATGGTGACCTTCCCACAATCCGGGAGGTTCACTCAACAAACCCAGCCCTAAAAACTACATTATATTTAATCACGACTGATTCCAAAATTAGGTTATAAAGCTTCTATTTATAACCTGAAATTCCTGGAAGCAGATACGTGATGTCACAGAGAATGTTATGACACACTATCTGACATTCTGTTAACAATTCACACAATAAATTTAAACAGTAAAGAACACAATAAGTTGTTTACCCGTTCGGTCTAACTACACCTACATCCGGGGCTACCAAGCCAGGAGGAAATTCACTATTAGTAGAATTAATTGGAATAAACCAACAGTTTATCTCCTTCACTTAAGACCTACCCAATGCAACTTCAATCTAAGTCCTACTTAGACCTGAGTTCCTACTCACTCCCCCTTAATCACAGCAGTGATATCAACCTATTGATTAATTGAATTGTGAAGACACACTTCAATAAACTATCTTGATCTCGCTTCAAAGCTTTCAATCAAGAGACAAACACTCGTGCTTTAAAGCTTTGAGTGATAAACTACCCTTACACACAAATCCTAGTCCAAGGCACTTATCAATTGATAATTGCTTGGCTCACAAGGGATACTAGAATTACACAAATAACAACTGTTAACTCTCCTAACAGTACAAAAAGCGCAGCAGCAGTATAAGGGTTGAATTCCTTTTATAGAAGCAGTCCTGAAACTTCAGTCTTGGGCTTCCATAAATATATCTAGGGTTCACTTAATTTAATCCTAAAAACATGGTCTTTTCAACAACCAATTTAGGTCTAATTAAGATTAACCTAGCAGCCACGTGAGCATGCATTCTAGTAACAGAAAAACATAATACTGACTCAACAAACTTCCGAAAAGTCTCGGGAAAACAGTTCTCAGAATGTCACAGAATGTCATAACATATTATGACATCGACTATTTTCTCGAAATTTCCGGCTGCTTTTAGCTTCCATGAAATGTCCTTTAACATCCTTGTCAAGTAGGATTTATCTTCAATCTCTGAATGTCATGACCTTTATCAAGACATTGCTATAGCCTAGTTTTACCAAAATTAATGCCAACTTAAAACACTAACAAACTCCCCCTTTGGCACATTTTTGGCTAAAACTACTTAACACATCAGAGTACCTATGCAGCAGAAGACAAAATAGTTCTAAGCTTAAAGAAACTAGAACCTAGAGATAAGATAAATTCTACCCATACAGAAATCCCACAATTCCCACAATTGCCCACATACAAATTTTAAATTTCCATACAGTTTCCCAAATTCCCAATACTACTGTCACACAATAGTTCTTCTCCCCCTTTTTAGCCATAAAGGGCCAAAGGAAACAATACAATTACCCCAAACATTCAACAAATAATTAAGTACATCTCTGTCAAGGCATTACAATTCTGTCAATAAAAGGATTACAATCATCCAGAATACACAAAAATTGGAAAATATAGAACAAGAACAAGAAACAAACAGAACAAACAGAACAAAAACAACAAAAACAAGGACCATCACCGCAACTAATCAGTTGCTCTCCTTTCCTGAAGAGGCATTGTGATCATTATCATTGTGAGCAACACCATCAGCAACATTACCAGCTACCACTTCAGCCTGAATCTTGAAACCAGAATCTTGATCAGACTCTGCAGGTTCAGGAGCTTTCCTTTTCTTGGCAATTGGTGTCCTCTTGGGTCTTGAGCTACCAACAGATTTAACTCTATACTTCTTTGAAGAAGTTCCAGTTTTGGTCATCTTCTCAACTTGAGAACCAGAGATACCACCCTTTGCTTTGACAGGGGAATCAGCAGGAGTAGCAATATCAGAGTCCACAGGAGTTGCCTGGACGTGATCAGATGTCATAACATCCTCTGTGACATCTGGATCAGCTAAACTAGGGCTAGTGCTTTTGGTTAAGGGAATGAAATGCAGTGGAGAGATTTTCGTTCAGGATCCTGGTGACTATCCTATCAATGGTTTCTTGCACATATATAGTACCTTCTCTATTTGCTATCTCAGAGGGAACAAATGAGGATGATCCAGAGATCTTACCAGAGAACGAAACTGATGACCTTTGAGTATTCCGTGCATGCTGATTCTGGGACTTCTTAGGGTCAGTGGCCATGGAACGCTGAGGAGAGATCTTCACAGGTTCAACATTCAATGCTGCAGCACTTGCCCTAATCTCAGCCATGGTGGGAGATGGACAGTCAGAGTCTTGGGATGAAGAGGATGAAGAAGACATGTTTCGCTGAGATATGTTGAGAGACTGAAACCAAGAATGACAAAGAGTTTGAGAGTATCTTTTGGATGAAGAGGATATGATACTTTCAAATGAAAAGGCTATTATATGGAGGAGTCTCTTCATATTCTTGAAACTTATAAAAATAAGAGGGAAATAATTAAATGACCCACTTATAATTAATAAAAGGTCTCCTCCCCTCCTTGTAAGCAATCTTAATTGCTACAATTCCTCATACTGACAAATACCCAGTTTGCTCCTTAAATTTTCAAATTGACTAGCATCAAGAGCTTTAGTAAAAATGTCAGCCAGTTGAAGTTCAGTGACTACATGATCCAATTTAATCACTTTCTCCTCCACAAGGTCTCTGATGAAGTGATGTCTAATGTCAATGTGCTTAGTCCTACTGTGTTGTATAGGATTCTTTGAAATATTAATAGCACTCAGATTGTCACAGTACAATGTCATGACATCCTGTGTGACATTGTACTCAGACAGCATTTGCTTCATCCAGACCATTTGAGAACAACTGCTACCAGCTGCTATGTATTCAGCTTCAGCAGTGGACAAGGACACGCAATTTTGCTTCTTGCTGAACCAAGAAACAAGATTGTTTCCCAAGAAGAAGCATCCTCCAGAGGTACTTTTTCTGTCATCAGCACTACCAGCCCAGTCAGCATCACCATAACCAGACAAAATTGGTTCACATCCATGGAAATATAGGATACCATAATTGCAAGTTCCACTCACATACTTCAGAATTCTTTTCACCTGGTTAATGTGACTTACTTTAGGTTCAACTTGGTATCTTGCACATACCCCAACAGCAAATGCAATGTCAGGTCTGCTGGCTGTTAAGTACAACAAGCTTTCTATCATGCTTCTATATAAACTTTGATCAACCTTTTCACCACTTGTGTCCTTGGACAACTTCAAGTGTGTGGGAGCAGGAGTCCTTTTATGGATGGCATTCTCCATTCCAAACTTTTTGACAATATTCCTTGCATACTTGCTTTATCATCAATTATTCTTCTCAACTGATCTGGCATATGTCTATGTGTTATAGGTCCAAACACTTTAAGATGACTTAATCTAGGTTTAACATCATACCAACATTCTTCTGGAGTAATTACTTCTGGTTTCTTTGTCGGATATCTGTTCAAAATGTATTTTGATGTCGACATAACTTCTACCCATAACTCTTTGGGTAGATGCTTGTCATTCAACATACTTCTCACCATGTTCATGATGGTTCGATTCTTTCTTTCAGGAGTTTCATTCTGTCGCAGAGTGTAGGGTGGTACCACCTCATGTAAAATCTTTTCTTTCTCACATAATGTATCAAAGTATTTTAACACATACTTTACAGCACCATCAGTTCTAAAAAATTTGAGCTTTAGACCATTTTAGCTTTCAACCATAGATTTAAACTTGACAAATACCTCAATCCCTTCACTTTTCTTCTTGATCAGGTAAGTCCAAATTTTTTGCCTAAAAGCATCTATGAATGTGATAAAGTATTTGGTACCTCCCATCGAATCCACCTGGATTGGTCCACATACATTAAAGTATGTGACTTTAAGGATTCTCTTCGAGTTGCTTCATGCATCCTTGTTGAAGATGTTCTTGTGTTTCTTCGCCTCCACACATTCCTTACACACCTCATTTGGAATGTCAATTTCTGGTAATCCTGAAACCATATTTCTTCTCTTTAAATCTATGATGTCTCTGAAGTTGAAATGGCCAGGTCAATAATGAAGGAAAATTGCGATACAAAATCGTAGTGGAAATAAAATTTTCCTTTAGCGATCCTTACAAATGGGCATGGTCAGTGATATAATCTATTACCTCTTGTGGAAATTTGGATCTTTGATGTTATAATCACGAGCGTTGATGAAGACAACGCATCCACTCAATCCACACGAATAGATAGCTTTCGGTCACAGAGCTAGCTTCTTACAAACGAAAGCTTTGAGTGGGAGTGTTCGTGTTAAAAAGTGACGCGCGAGGGAATCGAATCTGAATTTGAATTCTCTGGCTCGAAACGATTTACTCTTTTTGATTTGTTTTAAAGATGTCGCGAACATCAAGCCTTATTATTTCCAACACAAGAAAAATGATATGAAAAAGGGGAAAGTTGCAATACCCTCAATTGATATGATATGCATTACGACTAGCGCGAACTAGACGCAACGTATTGGGGAGATTCCGGGCAAGGGGGTTTGTTATATAAAGGGAATAGATGTGGCACCCTAAATATATATAGTTATCTATAGCTTTATATATGAATAGTTTGATATGTTTATGTGTTTTAATTTGCTATTTCTATTCTTGGGAAAGTTTCTCCTTTGGATTTTAAGAAGGGTAGATTATGTGGGATCCTAGGTTTTGTTATTATTGTGCTCGCAAAGATCATTGGGATCTTCTGCATACATATCCCTTAATGGGAATCAAAGCATCTGTAGCTCGGATCTAAAGGGAGCTATGGTTTTGTTTGGTTTGAGGGAGAAATAAATTTGCTCTCCAAGGATGAGACCTTATGCCTATGTATTCTCAAAGGGATGTTGAGAAAGTCAGAGCAATCGTAGTTCCCACTTATGCTAGTGGAAGCAACGGGAGTTATTAAGAGACAAAGACAAATGTCATCTTAATGAAAAATGTATCTAATCTATTTCATCACATACATTTTTGAAAGGTTGATTGATTAAATCTTTCATCGTAAGTTATAGGTGTTTTGCTTGAGTGTACAAGCGTTACCACTTACAAGTTTAAGAAAGATGTTTGAAAGATGATTGAATCTTTAATTGTAAGCATTGGGCATTTTTCTTGAGTGTACAAGTGTTACCACTTACAGTTAAAGGATGTTTTTGTTTGAAAAAGAGTGTGAAAAGCATTTGATTGTATGTGATGTGATAGATGAGATACTTCTTCCATAGAGATGATAAATGTCTAAATCTCGAGGAGAAATTGATTGGATTTAGGGGGTGCTTTTAAAAAGCCCGTGGGTCCTTGTATTGTAAGCCCAAGAGGAGGCATTCCGAGGGTCATCGAGGGTCCTTGTATTGTTAGCCCAAGAGAAGGCATTCCGAGGGTCATCAAGGGTCCTTGTATGAAGCTCAAGAGGAAGCTATAGGGTATGGCTAGCTTTGGCTTTAAGAGTGGTTTCATCGGGAAACCATCCTCTTAGGATTTCAAGAGTGATTTCACCGGGAAATCATCCTCTTAGGGTTCTATCCTAGCGCGGGTGATTCTTTGTATTGGAATCCCAATAGGAGGCTGTTAAGAGATTTCCAGGTCTCTTTCTTATTTGATGCCCAAGAGAAAGCTAAACTCAACGAGGAGTTCTTTTGAACGAAGCCCAAGAGGAGGCTGACTCAGCAGGGGTGTGTTGTCTTATATGAAGCCTAAGCGGAGGCTAAACTCAACGGGTGAGTTTTCTTATATGAAGCCTAAGAGGAGGCTAAATCAATAAATGAGTTATCTTGTACAAAGCCCAATAGGAGGCTAAAGGGGAACCTAGTTGTTAGGCTAATTGTTATGTTATAACTGAACAATTATATAAACAAGTGTGTGATGTGTATTCACAGGAGTTTATGAAGGAAATATAAACAAGTGTATAAAACAAGCGTTTAAAGCCAGTGTAACTTGAATATTTACAAGGTTTTGGATGTGTACAAGGGAATGAATATGTACACGAAGGGGTATTTATATACAAGGAAATGAATATGTACATAGGAGGGTTGAGACTTACACCGTGAGGGAGGCCCATTGGTTTAAGAGTAGTTTCACCAGGAATAATGCTTCTCTTAATACCAATGGAATTGATGTATAAACAAGCGAATGAAAACAAACGAAAGAAGTTTGTTTATGCTTGGATACTTATAAAGATGATTGAATATGTACAAGGAAATTAATATGTACATAAAAAGGTTTGGGACTTACACCGTAAGGGAGGCCCATGATCAATTAAGAATTTCAAGGAGAAACCGGGTTTGGTTTATCTTTAAATTTTGTCGATCATGGAAAAAGGTGTGTAAGTTTGTTGAAATGTTTTGAAAAGGTTTTGAAAATGATTTTTGAAAAGTGAAGGACATTCACAAGAAGTTTTGAAAAGATTTGAGTTTGAAAGTTTGAAAGAAAACATTTCTGAAAAGTATTAAGAAATACTTAAAATATTTCATTTTTTGACTTAATAAAAATATAATCAAAATAAAATATTTTTGGATTTTTTTGACATAATCATAAAATAGGTATATTAAATGACAAGTGTGCAAAAAATCATCTCAAAATGAGAAGTTTTGATTAGTTTTTGAAAATGTTGAAGTTTGCTAGAAACTTGAGAAAAAAAGAGTTTTTTTTTTTGTCCTAAGGAGGTTTGAACCTTGGACATTTGGCTTTAGAAATGAAGATTTTCCATTGAGCCATTTGTTTGACTTGTCATTTAATTACCTTTTTTAGAAGGAATTTTGAAAAAAAGAAAGTTTGGAAAAAAGTCCAAAAGTTGGACTTCTGAAGGGTTCAAAAGTTGGCTTACTTCTGGAGGATCAGAAGCTAGTTGGCTTCTGGAGCGTGTTGCTAGCAGCTTCTGGGGCGTGTGGGCTAGCATGGTGCTTCTGGATGCTTGAAAAGGCTTGCTTCTAGCTGCTTCTGGCTTGCAGAGCATGTTGAGAAGGCTTGCTTCTAAGGGTAGAAGCATTAGAAACTTGAAGATTCTAAGGATAAAAGTACTAGAAGTACTTCTGGATAGAGTGTAAATGAAGAGCTTCTAGAGGTAGAATCTTCAGAAGCACTTCTGGAGGCTGAGCCTCAGAAGGACTTCTGGAAGAACAAGCTTCAGAAGCTTGTGTTTCCTTTTATTAAAAAAAAGGTTCCAGGGGGATTCGAACCCTGGACCTATGGCATGGCAAGGATTTGAAAAGCGCGCTGACTACCACTGGGGTGGCTATACATCTGTTTATTTATTTCACTTTAATTAGTAATATTATAAACGAATTATTTGAATTTGAAAAACAAACAGAAAACGCGCGTAACTCCATCTTCTTCTTCCTCAAGCTTTGATTTTGTAACTTCTTCATTTCTCAATGAAATTGAAAGATGTAAACATCAAAGTTGCTTGTTTCAATCCCAGGAACACGATGGTGATGATTAATTTCATTTATTTTAAGTGTAAGGTGACTAATTTTCACATGAACATGAAGAACCCTAATTTTGAAAATGATTATGAAATCGTGTTTGTGCAACAAATCAAACAATTGATTGAGGGTTTATGATCCTTATAGGTGCAGAAACATGATGGCATAGCAACTCTTGAACTGTTATTTTCAGAAATCAAAGAGTTCCAAGTTGAACAACTTACCTCTTATAAGCAGAAATCGAATCCTTGCTTAGAGTGTTTCCAGTTGTGTTTTGATGATTGCTATAGCTTCACTGGACCCTATGGAAGGTATCTGGGTGCTTAACTTGAATTGAAATGGCCTGGATCGTTCCACCCAAGTTCAACTGCAGCCACTTAGAGTGAGTTTCGATTTTGAAGCTGGAGATGTTACAGGCCAGTGATGAGGACTTGGATCACTCATATGAAGTGTATGGAAGGTATTTGAAGTGATAAATCAAGGCTAGCATGAGTAAATTGAGAGATGGCAAGTTAAGGCTCAATTTGCTAGTTTATGGATTTTGGAGCATGATTCTGAGTTTGGACAGTTTTTCTGGTGGTTTTAACTCTTAGACAACTTCTAATTGATGTTTAGAACATGTTAGAAACTTAAATTCACTTAGATTTTGCAAGGTTTGAAGATTGCAAAATTTCTCTCTTTGAACTTTAGTCTTAGTTAGTTTGTGTCACAATTTGACTATTTTTACATTGTGTTTGAAGTGTGGTATCTTCAAACTATTTTTAGTTTTGTTTAGTGTCATGGTTTGTGATATTGAGGGAGTGCGCAGAGGTTCTCATACATAAGTATGGTATCTTAGGTAGAAGGGTCCTTGGGTAGTTTGATTAAGTGAGGAGGTGTAAACAGAGAAGGTTTAGCTCTGAACTAATACTGCTGAAAGTGAACTTCATCCCTGGCTTGGAAGCCCCCAGACGTAGGTTTTTTAGAACCAAACTGGGTTAACAATTCCTTGTGTTCTATTGTTTCCTACACTGTTATTTTAATTCTACCTTGTCTGTTTTATAATATCGGATTAGATGTCATGACATCCTGAGTCTGCCAAACACCAAAATTTCAATTGGTATCAGAGCAAGCATCCTGTCTGTTTTTGGATGAGATCCATAGGGGATACTTTCTGGTTGTAAACAAGGTAGAAGATTGTTTGAACAAGGAATGTTTAAATTGTATGGTCCCTTGAAGTGGAGGATGGACCTATTTGTGGAAAGCTAGACCAACCTGACCATAACTTATGTACTTCTTGAAGAGAGAAGATAATGATTAGAACAAGAAAGTTAAATTCAAAGACTTCATACGGGGGTGAGGATTTTGAATTGTATTGTTAAGCCTATAATCAGCATAGAGAAAATATTGTCAAAACCTTCACGCGGGAGTGAAGTTGTTGATAAGGTAACTTTTGTGCTTATGTGTTTCCATATTGGTCAGGATATTGGTTGGGTCTAGTTTGTTGCTTGGTGGAAAGGCAAGCTTATTATAGGGTTGATTTATTTTCAATCATTATGTGTTATTCTTACAAGTAAATTATGGAGTAAGTATTGTGTACATTCTGTTGAAGTATGGCTATATTCCGCTGCATAGCCTCTGATGCAACCCCTTAAGTGAAAGAAGGATCCTAGGGTTATTTTTATTCAACAGAATATTGATCAGATCTTACAACTTATTAAAAGTGTCAAAGATACTTGACATTTCCTCAAGTCCACTCATAAAGGCATCTATTAATAGAGTTGATGAGTATCAATTGATTAATGATTCTCATATACATCTGCAAGTTATTTGAAGACCTTGAAGATTATAAAGGATGATGTGTTCCAAGGAGATGGAATAGATGTTCTATAGGATGTTCTATAGTATGCAGCTACCAGTTGAAGAATAGATGTTCCGGGTGCTAAAAAAATGTAGTGTGAGGAGACATCTGTTTATTAGTTGATTAAGACACGATCAACTAAATTGTTATACTCCAGATGTCTGTTTATTTCTTACCTAAGCCTATGGGAGTATCAAAGTATAGCTCAATGCAAGTAAGAAGACTCGTAAAGGTACCTTCTTTAGTCCTCTTATGTGAGATCAATATGAGCTTATGTCTGGTACATTCTTCTGATCAAAGGAACCAGATATGTGGAGACTTGCTCATGCCATAGAACAGATTTTTTTTGGAGCTGAATATTGTGTCTCAACCATAGTGAATTATAGTCATGAATATTGAATGCCCTAAATATTATCCAGGAAGGGTATTGCAAGATGAATCAAGGAAGACAAATTATATTAAAGAATCTGCATACTTTTGTGTTATGTCATGATTAAGTCTGTTCCAGAAACCTAGTTGAGGGAATATCTTATACATGTACAGACTATGGCATCCATCATCTACAAATTAGAATGAGAGTGTGAAGAAAATCTTATTGATATGTGGATCATATTTTTCCTTGATATGTAAATTGGTTGGATGTAAAGCTTATAGTTGTCATGTTTCTTATATTCCTCCCCAGTGTTATGAATTAGGAATTATGGATGTTACCCTCAGAACCATAATGAATGATGTTGTATCAGATGTCAAAATATCATCTTAAAGTCTTCAATTATTCAAAGTTTTATTGTTTCCAGGAAGTAAATATAAGCGTGAAGATGTAATTAGTCAGGATGATCTAGTGTGAGTAGTTAATTCTAACTGACTAACTGGTAGGTACTTTGACGGGAGACTAAGTACTTATTAGATGTGCAGCCTAAATACAAAATTCATATACTCTGTCGAGAGTTGAGTATCTGTATGAAGAATTCATGGCCTAGTGTGGACTAAATATCAATACTAAAGTTCACTGTTATCTGCACAAGTCAAGGATGTGTGGCAATGTTATCTTGTGATTATTTGAAGAGTTGATTGAACTAAGGGGATGCATACAAATGTTGTTAAATATCATGATGGGAGCTGGATATTTGTGATAACTATATGGAAATCTGAATCAAGAAAGAGATAAAGACCGTGATGTATAGAAGAGAATATTCTACATGAAGATGCAACATCGCAACTGTTGAAGACACCAAAGATTGAAGAAAGATGATAAGATTCAGACTTATCTCTTGAAGACTGATAATTAGTTATACACATAGTTAACAAGGAGGTTTCTTATATTACAAGTTACATAGTGTGGAAATCTGAATCTTGTGAAGCAAGCAAACTAAGGATTCCTAATTTGGAAACTGTGGAAAATTCCAAATAAAGAATACTTCAAGTATTATAAGGACCAACATCAAAGATGTCCTTATTTAGTGTATCGCAGGGGGATTAAGGGGTATTGAGATCAACAAAGACAATGTAATTCTGCTTCTAATGATATGGAAATTCATTTAAAGACTAATATTTTCAAGCGAGAAGAACAATGTCGAACAAGAAGCTAAGATATATCTCAAGACATGTTTTATCCTTAAAGACCAGCAGGGATAATTCTTAAAATTTTCATCCAAGACGTGTATTGATGGTGTGTATCACGTGTTCTGACTTAGTGCATGTTTTGGAAATTGTCAGTTCCAAAATAAAAAGGTTGTAATAAATGCATTCATTTCCTTCAGTTAGTGTGCAAATTCACCTGATGCGGTTCTTATTGAAGTAGTGTTTCTTGACCAAGACAATTGTTACAATCTAGGTAGGTTATTTTAGTTTCTCAGGTATTTAGAATATCTTTTGTTTCTTTTTCTTTCCTTCACTTTTGTATGTGTCTTTGTTTGTTGTGCTCCCATGTCTTTTGTTCGGATATGAGTAAGTTTAGAGTCTGTGAAGGTTATGGTTGTCAACTTGTGGCAAACATAGGGAAAAGGGTATTGCTCATACATTGTTAAGTTTGAGGTCAATCTTTGCAGCTCTTTTTGCAAAGATGTTGAATAGGATGTCTTATTCTAAATTTTCTAGTTCTTGCATTTTCTGCAAGTATTCTTGTTCTATGTCTTGTTTTTGAGTTATGAACACAAATTGTGTCTTGTGTTCTGAGTTATCCAATATAGAGGTCTGGCTCTCTATGTCTGTAAATGGATAGTTCAAAGTTTTGTTTCTGTTAGTGAGTTTCCTATTGTGCTCCAAAAGAGGATGTTGTGTCAATCTGTGTCGTAGCATAGTTCTTAGTTTAAGGGGGAGTATTTAGTATCTTCTTCCTCGTGTGCATCATGGCCTCAATACTTCTCCTTCTTTATGAAGATGGTGCCTATGATGTTATGTTTCCTATGCTATAGTGAGTTCTCTTTCAACAAGTCTTTGTCTTGTTATGGAAAAAAAAGGGGATAAGTGGTTATGTTATGCTATCTTTGAAGTGCAACTTTTAACGGAGAGAAACTTTGTGTGATCTGTGGGATCCTTAAAAGAGAGAAAACATTGGGGTTGGACCTGCCATAAAGATATCCTAGTATGATGTTTCAACATCATAAAAGAAAACTATAGACTGTCACTTGTAAAGTTTGAAATATCATAAACGGTGACTACTGAAGACTTCTAAATTGCTGCTACTGGATTAAATTGTTTAAACCCTTGTATATTTTATTATGCTTCTGTAATAAAAAGGTTATGTAAATTAGTTTTAGCCAAAATAATCCAAAGGGGGAGATTGTTGATTCTACATTTTTTGGGATTTGCTTTATGTTTGATAAAACTAATTTAGCTGTAATAGGTTCAATAGGATTTATAACTTGTAAGGAAAAAACATGTTGAAATTCTATTTAATGGAGAAACATGTTGTGTTGAAATGTTTCAACATCTGGAACAACATTGCGAAGAAGATGTCACGACGTCGTGTTTGAGCTGACATATTGGATTATGTTATGAAGTAGAATATTCCTATGGAGAATCTTTTGCAGAATTGTAACAACTTACTTGTTGTTACTTGGAGCAAAAATTATGGAGATATATTAGGGAGACTTTATGGGAGAATCTGTTGTAGAGTTGTTGATTCTCTATTTGTTGTTATAACAATTTGGAGATATTTGTGGAGAATATATTGGAGCAATTTTAGCAAGCTGTTTTGTAGAATATTGTGGAGCATTTTTAGCAGCAGTTTGTTGTGTCAGTTTGTTATGTTTTGAAGACTCAAATCCAGTGGAGTAATAGGTTATAAATAGAAGCTTTATAACCTAAGTTTGGCACCAGCCGTGATTAAATATAATGTAGTTTTTAGGGCTGAGTCTATAGAGTGAACCTCCCAGATTGTGGGAAGGTCACCATGTGTACACCTCGAAGCCTATAGGTAAGAAGGTGTTTTATTCTTGGAGGAAAGTGTGAAGTAACTCCAGGGTGTTTCCTAAGTTAGAAGGATATTTCTTTTAGTCTTAGTTAGTTTATGTCACAAGTTGAATGTTTTTGTATTATGTTTGACGTGTGTTATCTTCAAACTATTTTTAGTTTTGTTTAGTGTCACGGTTTTTGATACTGAGGGAGTGAGTGGAGGTTCTCATATATAAGTATGGTATCTTTGGTAGAAGGGTCATTGGGTAGTTTGATTAAGTGATGAGGTTTTAACAAGGAAGGTTTAGCTCTGAATTAATACTGCTGATAGTGAACTTCATCCCTGGCTTAGAAGCCCCCAGACATAGGTTGTTTAGAACCGAACTGGGTTAACAATTCTTTGTGTTCTTTTATTTCCTACACTATTATTTTAATTCTACCTTGTTTGTTTTATAATGTGAGATCAGATGTCGTGACATTCTGAGTCTCCCCAACACCCGAATTTCAATAAGTATCAGAGCAGGCATCCTGTCTATTTCTGGATGAGATCCATAGGGGATACTTTCTGGTTGTATAAAAGTTAGAAGATTGTTTGAACAAGGAGTGTTTATCGTGTATGGTCCCTTGAAGTGGAGGATGGACCTATTTGTGGAAAGCTAGACCAACCTGACCAAAATTATGTACTTCTTGAAGAGAGAAGATAATGATTAGAACAAGAAAGTTAAATTCAAAGACTTCATACGGGGGTGAGGATTTTGAATTGTATTGTTAAGCCTATAATCAGCATAGAGAAAATATTGTCAAAACCTTCACGCGGGAGTGAAGTTGTTGATAAGGTAACTTTTGTGCTTATGTGTTTCCATATTGGTCAGGATATTGGTTGGGTCTAGTTTGTTGCTTGGTGGAAAGGCAAGCTTATTATAGGGTTGATTTATTTTCAATCATTATGTGTTATTCTTACAAGTAAATTATGGAGTAAGTATTGTGTACATTCTGTTGAAGTATGGCTATATTCCGCTGCATAGCCTCTGATGCAACCCCTTAAGTGAAAGAAGGATCTTAGGGTTATTATTCAACATAATATTGAGCAGATCTTACAACCTATTAAAAGTGTCAAAGATACTTGAGATTTCCCCAAGTCCAGTCATAAAGGCATGTATTAATAGGGTTAATGAGTATCAATTGATCAATAATTCTCATATACATCTGCAAGTTATTTGAAGACCTTGAAGATTATCAAGGATGATGTGTTCCAAGGAGATGGAATAGATTTCTATAGGATGTTAGGACATTATTATTGGTATACAGCTACTAGTTGAAGAACATGTGTTCTAGGTGCTAAACAAATGTAGTGTCAGTACATATGTTTGGAACCTTCTCTTGATCTGGAAGAGGAGACATCTGTTTATTAGTTGATTAAGACACGATCAACTAAATTGTTATACTCCAGATGTCAGTTTATTTCTGACCTAAGCCTATGGGAGTATAAAAGTAAAGCTCAATGCAAGTAAGAAGACTCATAAAGGTACCTTCTTCAGTCCCCTTATGTGAGATCAAGATGAGCTTATGTCTGGTACACTCTTCTAAACAAAGGAACCAGATATGTGGAGACTTGCTCATGACCATAAAAAAAAATTTGTTTGGAGATGAATATTGTGTCTCAACCACAGTGAATTATAGTCATGAATATTGAATGCCCTAAATATTATCTAGGAAGGGTATTGTGAAGATGAATCAAGGAAGATAAATTATCTTAAAGTATCTGCATACTTTTGTGTTATGCCATGATTAAGTCTGCTCCAGAAACCTAGTTAAGGAAATATCATCGGCATGTACAGACTATGGCATCCATCATCTCAAAATTAGAATGAGAGTGTGAAGAAAATCTTATTGATATGTGGATCATCTTTTTCCTTGATATGTAAATTGTTTGGATGTAAAGCTGACAGTTGCAATGCTTCTTATGTTCCCCCCCCCAAGTGTTATGAATAAGGAACTGTGGATGTTACCCTCATAACCATAATGAGTGATGTTGTATCAGATGTCAAAATATCATCTTAAAGTGTTCAATTATTGAAAGTCGTATTGTTGCTATGAAGTAAATATAAGTGTGAAGATGTAATCAGTCATGATGATCTAGTGTGAGTAGTTAATTCTAATTGACTAACTGGTAGGTACTTTTATGGGAGACTAAGTATTTTTTAGATGTCCAGCATGAATGCAAAATTCATATACTCTGTCGGGAGCTGAGTATCTGTATGAAGAATTCATGGCCTAGTGTGGACTAAATATCAATACTAAAGTTCATTGTTATCTTCACAAGTCAAGGATGTGTGGAAATGTTATCTGGTGATTATTTGAAGAGTTGATTCATCTAAGGAGATGCATACAAATGCTGTCAAATATCTTGATGGGAGCTGGATATTTGTGATAACTGTGTGGAAATCTGAATCAAGAAAGAGATAAAGACTGTGATGTATAGAAGAGAATATTCTACATGAAGATGCAACATCACAACTGTTGGAGACACTAGAGATAGAAGAAAGATTATAAGATTCAGACTTATCTCTTGAAGACTTATAATTAGTTATACACATAGTTAACAAGGAGGTTTCTTATATTACAATTTACATAGTATGGAAATCTGAATCTTGTGAAGCAAGCAAACTAAGGATTCGTAATTTGGAAACTGTGAAAAATTCCAAATAAAGAATACTTCAAGTATTATAAGGACCAACATCAAAGATGTCATTATTTTGTGTATCTCAGGGGGAGTAAGGGGTATTGAGATTAGCAAAGACAGTGTAATTCTTCTTCTAATGATATGGAAAGTCATTTAAATACTAATCTTTTCAAGTGAGAAGAACAATGTCGAACAAGAAGCTAAGATATATCTCAAGACATGTTTTATCCTTAAAGTACAGCAGGGATAATTCTTAAACTTTTCATCTAAGACGTGTATTAATGGTGTGTATCACGTGCTCTGACTTAGTGCATGTCTTGGAAATTGTCAGTTCCAAAATAAACAGGTTGTATTAAAGGCATTCATTGCCTTCAGCCAGTGCACAAATTCACCTGATGCGGTTCTTATTGATGTATTGTTTCTTGACCAAGACAATTGTTACATTCTAGGTACGTTATTTTAGTTTCTCAAGTATTTAGAATGTATTTTGTTTCTTTTTCTTTCCTTCACTTTTGTATGTGTCTTTGTTTGTTGTGCTCTCATGTCTTTTATTCGGATATGAGTAAGTTTAGAGTCTGTGAAGGTTATGTTTTTCAACTTGTGGCAAACATAGGGAAAAGGGTAGTGCTCGGACATTGTTAAGTCTAAGGTCAATCTTTGCAGCTGTTTTTGCAAAGATGTTGAATATGATGTCCTATTCTGAGTCTGCTGGTTCTTGCATTTTCTGCAAGTATTTTTGTTCTATGTCTTGTTTTTGAGTTATGAACACAAATTGTGTCTTGTGTTCTGAGTGATCCAATATAGAGGTTTGGCTCTCTATGTCTGTAAATGGATAGTTCAAAGTTTTGTTTCTGTTAGTGAGTTTCCTCTTGTGCTCTAAAAGAGGATGTTATGTCAATCTGTGTCGTAGCATAGTTCTCAGTTTGAGGGTGAGTATTTAGTATATTCTTCCTCATGTGCATCATGGCCTCAATATTTCTCCTTCTTTGTGAAGATGGTGCCTATGATGTTATGTTTCCTGTGCTATAGTGAGTTCTATTTCAACAAGCCTTTGTCTTATTATGGCTAAAAACGGGGAGAAGTGGTTATGTTATGCTATCTCTAAAGAGCAACGTTTAAGAGAGAAAAAATTTGTGTGATATGTGGGATCCTTAAAAGAGAGAGATCATTGGAGTTGGACCTGCCAGAAAGATGTCTTAGTATGATGTTTCAACATCATAAAAGAAAACTCAAGACTGTCACTCGTAAAGTTTGAAATATCATAAGTAGTGACTACTGAAGACTTCTAAATTCAACTGCTGGATTAAATTGTTTAAACCCTTGTATATTTTATCATGCTTTTGTAATACAAAGGTTATGTAAATTAGTTTTAGCTAAAATAATCCAAAGGGGGAGATGGTTGATTCTCCATTTTTTGGGAGTGGCTTTATGTTTGGTAAAACTAATTTAGCAGCAATAGGTTAAATAGGACTTATAACTTGTAAGGAGAAAGCATGTTGAAATTCTATTTAATTGAGAAACATGTTGTGTTGAAATGTTTCAACATCTCAAACAACATTGCGAAGAAGATGTCACGACATCGTGTTTGAGCTGACATATTGGATTATGTTATGAAGCAGAATATTCCTATGGAGAATATTTTGCAGAATTGTTACAACTTACGTGTTGTTACTTGGAGCCCAAATTATGGAGATATATTAGAGAGACTTTATAGGAGAATTTGTTGCAGAGTTGTTGATTCTCTATTTGTTGTTATAACAATATGGAGATATTTGTGGAGAATATATTGGAGCAGTTTTAGCAAGCTGTTTTGGAGAATATTGTGGAGCATTTTTAGCAGCAGTTTGTTGTGTCAGTTTATTATGTTTTGAAGACTTAAATCCTGTTGAGTAATAGGTTATAAATAGAAGCTTTATAACCTAAGTTTGACACCATCCGTGATTAAATATAATGTAGTTTTTAGGGCTGAGTCTGTAGAGTGAACTTTCCAGATTGTGGGAAGGTCACCATGTGTACACCTCGAAGCCTATAGGTAAGAAGGTGTATGTTCTTGGAGGAAACTGTGAAGTAACTCCAAAATGTGTCCTAAGTTAGAAGCATATTGCTTTTAGTCTTAGTTAGTTTGTGTCACAAGTTGACTGTTTTTGTATTGTGTTTGAAATGTGGTATCTTCAAATTGTTTTTAGTTTTGTCTAGTGTCACGGTTTGTGTTACTGAGGGAGTGAGCGGAGGTTCTCATATCAAAGTGTGGTATCTTAGGTAGAAGGGTCATTTGGTAGTTTATTAAGTGAGGAGGTGTAAATAGGGAAGGTTTAGCTCTGAATTATACTGCTGATAGTGAACTTCATCCCTGGTTTGGAAGCCCCCTAACTTAGGGTGGTTAGAACCGAACTGAGTTAACAATTCATTGTGTTCTTTTGTTTCCTATACTGTTATTTTAATTTTACTTTGTCTATTTTATAATGTCGGATCAGATGTCAAAGTGGGTGAAAGCAATGAATGAAGAAGTGAAGCCCATTGAAGACAACAACACCTGGTCACTTGTGTAATTTCCTCAAGGCAAGAAGGAAACATGGATGGTGAACTTGGTCGAAGAAATCACAAGGAAATATCATGGAACAATTACCATGAATATCGACAACACGTCACCTACTAACCTAACGAATAATGCGATAGCACATGATCGAAGCAAGCACATCGAGATGAATTCCATTATCTTCGAGAGTAGGTAGTATATGAGAATATGAACTTGGAACACTAGAGAACTGAGAACCAAATTATAGACATCATGACGAAGGGTATGCATGTCATAGTGTTCAAAAGACTATGAACTATAATGAATGTAGATAACTTAAATATATATAATTAGGTGGTGTGTTGAAAGTGTAATTTCTTTTGTCGAAAGCAGCATGTTGCTCGACACAAGGTATGTCGAAATAGCCTAAGTGTGTGTATGTGTCAAATTATTTATCGAGTTATGTATGTCGAACTATCAAAGCAATTTGCTTCACACATGATTTCGACTTATTACTAAAATAGATATTGTGGGCTTTTATAGTTTTGAGATTTTTGGCTTATGGTGAAAGTAAGATCATTATAAATAGAGGGAGTAACTCCTATTTTAAAATAACTTGTATTCATATAATTTGCAGTTGCAAGTGAATAGAGATTTTCCATAATTTGTGGGCAGAGAAAAACCCAACAGAAACCCTAATTTCTTTTCTTCTTTAATTTTCTTTTCATCATTATTGTGTAATGATACAAATCTCGTTCATCAAGATTGAAAGAAACTCGCCATAAATTTTGACGGATTTCCAACATTAAAAAATTGGTCAAGGTGATGAACGTCTCGATGCAAATGGACTTAGAGATTGGTAGAACGAAAAAGAAATGAACTTCATGGGTGCAACATTATGATAAAGATTAAATATTTAATTAAGAATGTCGATTTTAAACACGTCTATAATTACGTCAATTGATCTTTAGATACTTTGAAAATTATGGAATGCGAAGCTGAGGTTGATTTCTTGTTGCGACAATTTCCATCGTCTCATATTTGTTAGATATATACACATGATTCTCAAAGTATTGTGTTTATTTGTTTTATAATTTTTTCTTAAGCTTAAATTCCATAGTATAATAAAAATAAATAAATATTTAATATTCTCCTTTATATTGACACAAAAGTAAAATATTATAAAAAAATTTAATTAAAAAACAAAACAAAAATTATGATAAAAACTCATAGTATATTTATTATACAATAGTTAAAGTTATTACTATGATGATCTCTGGAATGGAAAATATAACCTTAATGCACAAATTACAACGTAGGAGCAAGTAAGAAGATATTGGGAAACATGTTAGTCCACTTGTGTCAATGGGTGAAGGTTTATTGAGTTTGATTGTAGTGGATAAATTCAGGTTCAAGTGATCATTTTTAATTTGTTGAATTCAAATCAATGGAACATATTTATATTTGAGAGTTGAAATTAATTCATTATTGACCCAAATTGATTATGTAGTCATATGATTAGAGTTTCTAACTCCACCATCTTTTAAGTATTTGATGTTTTTATTTGGAACAAAGTAGGGTTGGAATTTTCAAACTCGTTTGTGTTCTATAAATCTTTCGTTTGCTGCCTTTCACAATCTTTAACACAAACTTGCAATCCCTTTTATTCAGTCAACATTCCTCTTCATCTTCGATTAAAAATCACAGTTACAGGAACACCTAATTTTGGGTGTAATTTCATTAAATAAAAACATTTAAAATTATATTATAGATTTAAAATGATATCTTAAATATTATAGAGATATTTAATATCTTGATCATGTCTATGTTTCAAAAATGTTTTTCATGTCCACACTTTAGTATACTTATATTAATATAAAACAAAATATCTTATTATATATCAAATTGGCATCCAATTTTTTGGATAACTTATTTTAAATCATTAATAATATTCAATTATTTTTACATAAACTTAAAAAATAAGAAAATTTATCAACTACCTTATAAACCAATCATTCTTAAAACAATTTCCTGCCAAATATAAAGTATTAAAAAATTTAGTAGAATTTTGTAGATAAACTAAATTCACATCTTACGTCACAAAATTTGTTTATGATCAATGTTAAGACTAATATGTTTAATATATTTATTAATATTATGAATTTATATTTAAAATATAATATTAGCTTTTGAAGTTAAAATTTTATTTAAGAACAAATACATATTATTAGAGGAACATAAACCTAAACCAAAAAAATAAAACTAAATAAATTTATATTCACAAGTTTTATACTTTTGAGTGAGAATTATGCATATGAAATCTATAGACTTTTGTTTAAAATGTTATTTATTTATTTAAATAAATGAATATTTTATTATAATGTTGGATTTGTATTAGATAATGAATAAAAGATTAATTGTTTAATATATAAAATAATGAGTACAAGATTAGCGCCTAATGTATTTAAGAGATATGACGATTAAATGCTAATCGTTAAATTTAATAAATGATCTTGATGATATTATGGTTATAAATATTCATCAAAATTATTTATCAAATTCAACCGTTATAATTTAATCTTCTCATCTCTTATTTTAAAATTCTCATACTTAATATATCTCCTAATAACTATATTTCAATTTGTTTAATGTAATATGATCATGTATTATTAGAAGATAGAGATCAACAACTAATGTTCAATCATTATGAATTTATTTGGTTTGCTTTTGTAAAATTATTTTTTAGTTTTTAAAATTTAAGAAAATAAAACTTGTTTTGTTGTCTAATTTCATAGAATTATTTTTTAAGACTCTTTTTTATTTATGACTTTAAAAAGTTTAAAAGCTTAAACATATTTTAGAGATTATGATTTTTAGAATTTAGTTTTGGAAATTAAAAAGAAAAAAAATAAAGAAAATTAGTACACTCTTCATTATTGGCAAATTTGTAATATTATTCAAATTTATAACACTTACTAAAATTAAGATTACCAAATATATATTTATTTTGTTTTTTTCTTCAAAATTAATCCTTTAAACTAATTTACAAAATAGTTTTTAAAAATTAAAAATTAAACTAAATCGAATAAATCCTAATTTTTTAAAGATGGAATAGATATATAAAATAATGCTATATAGTAAGAATCATTTGAATATAAAAGACAAAAATTTAAATTTATTATCTTAAATTTAAATTTTTTTTAATAAGGATCAAAGATAGTGGTAATAATGAACGATTGCAATTCAATGTTTATAATTTCTTACTTGCATTTTTTTTTGCTATTAAGCATTTTCACGAAGATGTAGATAACAAAGACAAAATATAAAAGGACAAGATCCAACAACCAACAATTGCATATTTATGTGGTACATGCAGATTTAAAAGAACAACCAACAACTGAGAACCATATCCATGCTCATATTACATGAAGTAGATTTACCATATAACCAACAACAAAAAACCATATCCATGCTCATATTACATGAAGAAGTAGATTTACCATATATATATATATATATATATATATATATATATAGAAATTAACACCCGAAGAGTTACAATCGCTCAAAAACGTCACTTCTGATTAAATATTTTTTTAAAATCAACCGTTGAATTGAAACTTACTATCATATAGATCATACCTATAAAGTTTGAGATTAATCTATAATAATTTACTATACGATCAAGATATTCAAAGATTAACATCAAAATAGACTTTCATATATATATATATATATATATATATATATATATATATATATATATATATATATATATATATATATATATATATATATATATATATATATATTAATTATGTATTATTTGAAGATGTAGATTAACAAGAACTAACCGGCAATGATTTTGAACTTAAGATATTTAGATAAGAAGGGGTTTTAAGATTAATTTACCTAAATATCTTTAAGATATTATAAATTTTTATTTAAATATAACATCATTAGAGTTTTCAAAGTTTTCTCGTTAATATAATCTAAGTTACACAAAAAAAATTTGTAATGTCAAAAAAAAAAATCTCTTTTGTAGTAATAAAAATCAAACAAGATAAGTTGATTTGACTAGCTAGGATTTAGACTTCTGTCCAATACGAAATACAGTAAAAATCAAACTAGAATTAAAGAAATGACTAGTTGTTTAGCCAATTATCCTTCTGGGTTTGCTGCTAAGGCAGTAGCAGCTGAACTGCAGGCCATTTGGAATCTGCTCCAGCATGTTTTCCCGAATTCAGCAACGAAGGATTAGATCTCCTGATCGTTGGGGAAGGATCAAGCTTATACGGTTAGTTCTTATTACAGTGAGTACAATTCCATCATTTTTCCTATTGGGGAGGGGAATCGCGATGATAGATCATTCAGTTTGGTTTGGAGTGTTGATTTTTCTTATTAAATTAAGGTTTTTGGTAGGAGATTTTTTTGAACAGATTATCAACAAGGGACCATTTGATTTCAAGAGGTATTTTTCCTTCTTGTAATATTGATTGTTCTTTTTGTTTCTCAAACCCGAAATTTCTTTTTCACTCCTTACTAAGTTGTTGAGTAGTTGTGTTGGTTTGGAATAGAGCCTTTAATTTAAAGGGCTTAAAAATTTGGACCCTAGCCCTCATAATAAGAGGGTCTAAAATTTTTTAAAAATAGTAAGCCCTCAAATACTTAGGCCCCAAAATTATAAGGCCTCAAAATTAAAAAAAGGCTATAAAGTCCCAAATAAAATTAAAAAAATTAAATTTTAAAATATAAAATAAATAAATAAATCTCTTAAATCTTTTTTAAAAAAAGTAAAAAAATTTGTGAAAATTAAAATAAAAAACCAATTTTAAAAAAAAAATTTCTAACAAAAAAAAACTTATGACAAAAAATTCTAAAAATTAAAAACAAATTTTTCTCTTAAAATCTTATTTTGCATATTCTAAAATATAGAAGAAAAGAATATATATATATATATATATATGAAGGAAAATCGCCTCTTAAAATTGCAGCGGAAATTCGATTTTCTTTTGTGATCCTTACGAATGGACATGGTCAGTGATAGAGAATTTTTACCTCTTGTGGTGATTCGGATTTCTGACGCTGTGATCACGAACGTTGATGAAGAACAACGTCTACTCGATCCACACGAACGACTTGCTTAGATCACTAGCTCACGAACGGAAACTTTGGTGAGAGAGTGAACGGAATCTCGAGGATTCGGGACCGAATTTTCATCAAGTGTTAAGCTTCATCACAAGGGTCCTATTTATAAGACCACAAGTGTGGGCTACAAGCTTAAAAGCCCAACAAAGGTGTAAACTAAAAGCCCAATAAAGCACGAAAATCATACATTATGATGTATCGTGTATCACTTAAGCATGTGGTACCTTACCATATTCCGTATTCCACTTCCGTATTCCATTTAAGTACACCGTACCCTACGATGTTCCTTATTTTCACTATCTCTCATTAACTCCTTATGTGTGTGACCAGTAGGTTTCGCGACGTTGGCAATTATATTAAATCATATTTAACATAATAAGCGATGAGCGGTATCTAGCAACACATCATGCTACCCAAGTCACGAAAATGTCATGTGATCGACAAATCCTTTCCGTGATAATACTTGTGTGTATAATTACCCTTTGCCCTTATGTCTATATTGAACACAAGGCATATACCGTGTCATCCTTGTCCGATTCAATATTGGGCCCTCGAACATTTATCCGTTATGCAGGATGGGCAAATTCCATCTAGGTCACTCATGTCCCTCAGCATGCTTTGTGAAGTACCCATCAACTGTCTTTATGATCATCCAGTTACGGACAACGTTTGATCAGCAATAAAGCACTTGACTCTACATCTAGGGTCCATAGTGGTTTCAGGTCGAAGGGTGGTATGCACCACTTATCACCATGAGAATAACTTATGACACTTTGCATAACATTCTATGTAGTACTCTCATAGCGGGTCAATCCAGTATAAATATTACTCCTAATATTTATACCTATGTCAAGACTTGATAACTCCTTATCCATGATCCACGAGATGCGATCATCAGTCTATCTTCATAATAATCTTAATGCTTTAATGTTATCCCACTTCACAATAAAGCTCGATTATGGATACTTTAAGAATAGTGTCCTTATGTTTAATAGATCTCATGATTAAGTCACACTTAACATGGCATTAAACAAACTAACTATTCTAGGGACTTTATTATTTCAAAAAAGAAAACATAATAAAGAAAAGCCTTTTATTATTTAATAAATAATTGATACAAGTACCAAAAGGTATTGGCCTCTACAAACAATATATATATATATATATATATATATATATATATATATATATATATATATATATATATATATATATATATATATATATATATATATATATATATTCTTTAAATGCAAGCAACAATATTATGCATCTCAATATAGGAAAAATACCCTTTAAAACATATGAGTAGGACTTTATATTCTTTCTTCAAATACAAGCAACAATATTTTGCTTTGAACTCAGATGATTCATATGTCAATACTTCTAACATTCAACATTCGAAATTGAAGAAAATCAATACAAACAAAAGCCAAATATCACATAAACAAATACATGAAGCCATCCAAAAAGGCATGAAAAGATCAATTCAAAAATCACAATAAAGTATATGACACTAAAATTAGTTCTCCACTTCAATCTTGCAATCCAAATGTATGTTGAGTCAATGTCACCTCGGCACCGCATTCATCCTTAGTATTGATATCGTCCTCATCTTAAAAACACAATAAATCATACTTAGGTGCAGATGCAACAAATTAATGAACAAATAAAAATAAATAAAATACAATATAATTACCATCCATATTTTCAGAAAATCCATGCAACCAGCTCCGAGTACAAATCAACATTTGGATGTGTTCCGGAAGAGTAGAACTTCTATATTTGGTAAGAACACGTCCACCGATACTAAAAGAAGACTCGGATGCTACAGTCGTGATAGGAATGCTAAGCACATCACGTGCCAT
The DNA here is from genome assembly GCA_021764765.1 of Vicia sativa. Lineage (NCBI taxonomy): Eukaryota > Viridiplantae > Streptophyta > Magnoliopsida > Fabales > Fabaceae > Vicia > Vicia sativa. Next base: position 17,289,609 of record CM038793.1, on the reverse strand, counting down.
TACGGAGAGTATGAGAAATTTCTTCTCATTAAACTTCAAATTAAGAAGTACATCAAAATCTTCAGAGTGTTCTTCATCTAGCTCCATTAATTCATCTTCAAAGTATATATGTAACTCACTCTTTCCAAGGACAAACCTACTCTCAATCGAGTTCCATGATTTAAAATCCTGCAAGATGTATATAAAAATGATTATTATGAAAATGTAGCTTGATAACTTATTGATCGAAAACAGATCTCATGTCAACCTTTATACAAAACCATTGGTAGTGTATATGCAACACAACTACCAATTTATATTGATAATTTACAACTAATTTATAACTACAATTTGTAACTAATGTTAATATCTAACTACAATAATCATAGTTGTCTCTACACAGAACATGACTAAACAAATACTCCAAACACATGATAATATCTTATCTAACAGTTAATACAATAACAACCTATAGTTTTCAAACAAGTAAATATAAAAACAAGAAGAGTTGGGATAAAATATAAAAAACTTACACGGATAATCTTTGATTATTTTGCTTTCCCCTCTCTAGATAACTTAGCCGATGAGTTGACCTCATAAGATGATTGAGAAAGAGAAACACCTTGATTGGTAGGAAAACTCACATACTCTGCATAAAGCTCTTTGAATTTATCCACCACATTATCAAGCTTCTCTTTAGAGGTTGAGGAATCAAGTGTAGTGTAGCAAAACTTTAAAAATTTATCCTTCAAACGTGGATTGAGAATTTCTCCAAAAGCTAGTACAACACTATAGTTTTTCCAGTATTTGTCAAATTTCGCTTTCATCTTATCAGACATATCCCTTATCACCTTCTCAATAATTTTTTGATGTTTCTCTAAAATATATTGTACTTTCCACACTTGAAATATAGATTGGTAGTTGGATAAGTTGAACTAGAAATCAAATTAGTAATATCATAAAACGGTTCTAAAAAATGACAAATCCTTTCCCCTCTTTCCCATTCCTCATCAGATGGACAATATTTATAGCTTCTATCTGCCACCTTATAAAATTCAAAAGCTTTCCTATACTGCAAGGCACTTTCAAGCATCAAATAAGTGTTATTCCATCTGGTTGATACATCAAATCTTAAACCACCGCTAACATTTATGCCTGCATCCTCGATATAATCTTTAAACTTAAGCATTCTTCCATCAGATCCTTTAATATACTTGACACTCCCTCTAATTTTATGGAGGGCTTCACTAGAAATTTGTAAACCCTCTTGGACAATTAAGTTGAGTACATGGGCCAAACATCGAATATGAAAAAATTCACCATCACACATCAAATTGCCTTGCACTCTAAGATGAGTTTTCAAATGGTTTTGCATGTTATCACTGGCAGAGGCGTTATCCAACGTAATAGTAAATATTTTCTTATCTATTCCCCATTGTTTTAAGCAATCAAATAAAGTAGCTTCCATTGCAATACCTGTGGGGGGGCTTCATTCGAAGAAAGTTAAGAAGACAACTTACTAATTTCCAATTTTCATCAACAAAATGAGCAGTCAAACAGATATAACCTTCACTAGTAGATGTTGTCCAAACATCCGATGTTAGACAAATTTTATTTGGAATCCTACCCATGATTTCCTTAAGCTTGATCCTTTCTTTATCATATATTTTTTCAATATGTGACACCATGGTGTTTCTAGAGACCATTTCAGCATATGGATTCAAATATTTCACCCAAACTCGATTTTTTTCATACTCAACAAAGCTAAAAGGAAGACCATGTGCAATAATGGCTTCTCCAAGTAATCCACGATGAGTGTTTTGGTTGATTGGGGTTAGACTTAACGGTTCCTCTAGACTAAGAAGGGTCAACTGTAAACTTTTACAAATAAACACATGACGACTTAGATGTGATGTTCCATAACTTTGACCGGACTTGGGGTTTTTTCCGATGGCAAAATCAGTACTACAAAAATTGCGTGCAGCTCTTTCAACTCCATCATTTCCTTTGTCGATTTTAGTGAAAATAATCCAAAGTGTTGACAATGTTTCCTTACGAGGTTCATCTTGATCTTGTGCATACTCACTCATATCCATAGACTCCATACTATAACAAAAAGAAACATGTGTTATGTCATGGTTCCATGTTAGAAGAGTTGTTACCGCATTGTCACCCTGTAATTTCAAGATCACAATCATATGTATAACACGCATGGGAAAACTAAGAATCATTTTGACAGGAACCAATATCAAGGAAAACAAGGAAGCATTTTGACAGGAACCAATTTAAAGATCACAATCATATGTATAACACTCATAAATCAAGATTAGTTGTTATCACTTGGTTATTTCCAAGATTAGTTGCCAACATTCATAATACGTTATTTCAGAATCAACTTATATGATTTTGAAAACTTATACATTATCACTCATACGATTTTGTAATGTCTGTTATCTCCTCTCATGTAATCTGCAGCTAAATTTGATCATACACCGAAGCAAAAGTTAAATAGAAGTTACATATACTTTACATGTTGTTATTAGAATTACCTTCTGTCAGAGTGAATAAAAAATTAAAACTAGTACCCTCTTATGTTTATTCTTTCAAGAGAATCTGTATTATCACAGATAAACTTTTTGGCAGATAACTATATAGAAACTTAACCCTATAACTAACTTTTAACCACCTTCTAACTTTTTTAACAAACTGTAAGAATTAGCTAGTTAGTTAAACATTGACTATGTTTATTACTTGACATATAAACTACTGATTTCTCATTGCTTGATTCACAAATAATTGAATTATTATCTTGTTTGTATGCAACTCAATGTAAGTGTTGTTTTTTTCCAGTGTTTATTTGTTCTTATCACTATCTAGCACTATCTTTCGTATCATATAATATAATATATGCCACCACAATTGAACTAATTTTAAATTTGTTGCATAAATTGAACCAAGTATGTGGATGTAATAAATAAATATAATAATACATTACTATTATATTACTTAAATAGAACTTACGTATATTGATCCTAAGAACCAAAGGAAAAAAAAAACTTGGATCATTATCAATGTCTGCGCATTCCAGATTCTTCTCATCGATGAAACAGGTATGAAATCATAATTTTCAACATCTTAAATTGTTGTTCTTGACAATATTTTAATGAATAGATTATTAAATTTAATACATAGGTTGAAAAAAGGATAAAATTAGAGAATACAACAAAAACAAGAGAATCACAAGTAGAAGAAAGCAATGTTTTATCAACATTGGGTTCACCTTTGTTTCTCCAACCTAGTTGCAGCCAAACATGTCCAACCCTAGAAAGCAGTGAACCTCCCCAGCAATTCCTCTCAGCTTCTGAGATGAAAAATGGAAGTTATTTTAGGAAAAATAGATATTAAAGAGAAATGGAGAGAGAATAACATCTTTGTTCTATGATGGAGAAAACTCAAAGGCATCGCAGTGGAGTTGACAGCGGCAACAACAGTGGTGGTGAAGCTTTGCTCAAAAGAGATGAATGGACTCGATGGTGAAAAGTTAAAAAGCTGAAAACATGTCTTTGAGTGTTTTTGAAATAAAACAAGGTCCCTTCAATGGGGCCAAAAAAAACATTACGTAGAGGGCCAAAAATTGTAGGGTCTAAAATCAATTTTAATAGTAGAGGGATTAATATATTAGGGCTTTAATAGGGTTTAATATTTGGGACTTTTTAATATAGGGCTTATTTGACAGCTCTAGTTTGGAAGGAAGTGGCGGATTGGATTGGTTTTTTTAAATTTTTTTGCACCAGCTTTATGGAGAGCTTTTTGGATTGGTTTTCTTTTTGTATAAAATAGAGTGAAGGCCGATAAAGAATGTGTTATTGGGTTGACTTTTTGTTGGAATCTGTGGATTATTCGGAATTGTATCATTTTCAAGAATACCTAGTGGAACGGTTTAGACTTAGTCTAGAACGTTAAGATATTAGTTTGAAGGTAGTCTTTTATTGGTAAAATTATTCATCCCAATTACAATTTGTATGAATTTAGCAAAGATCATTTCTTTTATTTGTCTTAAGTTTCAATTGGTATGTAAGCTCTCTTTTGTCGAGTTTACCTCGTGCTTTTGTAATCAAGGTTGAGTACCGTTTGTAATCTTGTCAATATATCTCTTGCTTACAAAAAAAAATCCTTCACTATCACTTTTAATTTTTTAAAGTTGATGAAATGACCATGCAATTACATGCAACAACCATTATTATAAGTAATATATTTCAAAACAAAGTTTTCATATCAACCTACTAATAATTGAAGTATATGTCTATGCAACACCATCATTTATTTATTTTTCAATATATTCAACATATACCATCAGTTATTTATAAAACTGGGAGAATATAACTACGAGGGAGTTTGATTTGAATCCCAATTACTGCATGTTATGTTTTATTATTGTTTTATAATTTATTTAGAGTCACATGACGTTTTTTCCTCTTTTCTTTTTTATTTATTATTATTATTATTATTATTTGCATTTCTCTCACAATTATTTTCACCAAATGATGGATAATATCTTTTTCATCAATATTTTTAACTATTACTTTTTTAAAAAATTTTTATATTATTTTTAATTATTAATTAACCAATTATCTTGGGTTTTTTTCTAAAAACCGGTGCGAAAGTTATTTTAAATAATTTCTTAGGTTATGGCGCTATATGAGGCTTTTATATTTTTTTTAAAATATTTTTAATTGATATGTTCCCTCGGTTTTTTCTAAAAACTGACGTGTTTGTTCTTTTGCATGAATACTTTAGAGAGCTAGACTCTAACTTTTTATTTTGCTATCAACGAAAACTCTAACTTTCTCGTCATTCTTTTCACAAAAATCCTAGCCGATTTTCATCAACTCTTTAACACTAACTTTTTAACATCAACTCTTCAATATCAAATTGAACATTATCTTATTTTTAAAACTCGTTGAAGCTTCGTCATCACATTAGAGGTACTTACCTCATTGTTCATAGAAATGGTAACTAACTGAATTGTTGTTAGAAATGTTGTTACCACTGGAGTTTTGTTTAATATTATGTTAGAAATGTAATACCATTAAAATATTTCAACTTCAACTCTTCCATATATGTTTCATCATAACTTCTTGTGCATTCCGATATTGGTTTAGTTGCTGTAATTTTAAATTCTAGCAATTTATAAAATAGATGCCGAATACAATGTTAAGACATCACAAACCAGGAAATTAAAAAAATAAGAACTACTATAGGAAGTAAAAACATGTTTCAATTATTTACCCAGTTCGGTGCAACCTCACCTACATATGAGGGCATCCAAGCCAGGAAGGAAATCTAGTATAATAGTATTAGTTTGAAGTTCTAAACAATCCCTGTTTTACAAACTTCTCATCTAATCACTACCCATGCAATTCTACCTAAGAGCTCCTAGATATGAGACCCCTCTCACTTCTCCTCAGTCACCCAACTGTGACAATTACAACAAAGACAATAAAAATAAAAGATATTCTTCCAATTAAATAGAACACAGTAATACTTCACAGCTTATGAGTGGTTCACAAATTACAATTCAACTAAAGAGTCCAACTCATGTATCAACAAGATACAAGAGTGGCTCACAATGAATAATGAACAACAAAAAGAGGAAACCCTAAAGTCTATACTCTCATGCGCAGCTTTGTGATTCTTTAGGTTTAAAATGCTTCTATTTATAGCCACAAAAGTGTCTGGGCTTGGATATTAAATATAACCAAACAAATATTCAGCAAATTAAATCAAATCAAATCTTCGGGCGTGTAACACCCCAATTTAATTAGAATTAATTTATTTAAAATAATTTAGTGTTACAGTGTAGAATCATGGAATTGGATAGAGGATACTAGTATTAGTCATATCATTAGTATTATTATTATTGTTATTATTCTTGACATTTTTATTATTATAGATAAAATATTATTTATAACACTATTAGTTAATTATTTAACTAAACAAGGATATTGTGGTAAAGTTTGGTAGTATAAGTGAGATTATGATGGGAATAACAATATTAAGGGTCCTAGGGGTAAAATAGGACTTAAGAGAAATTGAGACTTAGTTTTTCTTATGGTACGATCGTAAAAGTAGAGAATAAGAAAAATGTCGTGGAACGAGAAAGAGGAAGAGAAAGGAAGAGTTAGGGCAAGAGGATTCCACAACCTGTGGAATATTGAAGCTTCGAATTAAGGTAAGGGGGTGAATGGATTCTATAATTGGTGATTATATCATGAGAGGGTATTGAGGGTTCCTTTCCCTCTTAGGTTTTTATATGTTTGATGTTTGTTGGATCTATTTTGATGTTGGGCATGTGATTATACATGAAATTGTGATGTTTATGTTGTGAATTGTTGTTGATGATTATTTTGTGTAGTGATTGTTTCATAAAACCCCAATCTATAAACTATAGGTAATGAAGGTTAAAACTTTAGGATTGAATTTGGTAGAATAGCCTTAGGTTTGGTGTATGATTAATTGGGGATTTTTAGATGAGGATTCGATGAAAATTGATGAAAAACCATGTGTTTAATTGAATGAATAAGTGAAGCCTTGGTGAATATATGATGTTAGGACCTTTAAATAATTGTTATAGGCTATTGATAATGTTATAGAACATAGGATTTCAAATTCTAAAATCGGGACTTTTTACAAAATCGAATTCGTCGGAAGGCCTCTAACAGCTAAAAATTGCAAAAGGAAACAAATGCAGAAAAATTTAGCAGCGAGTAGTTTGCATCGACGCAAACAGGGCTGCGGTCGACAAAAATAGCAAACAACAAACAACAAACAGCAAAAAACAAACAACAAATAGTAAACAGCAGCGAGCGGTCGACGCAAATAAGGGTGCGGTCGAAGCAAATAGTAACGAGTGTTCGACGCAACACAACCCGAGGGAAGCCTTAATTTTGACCGATTTTGTAACAACCATAACTTTTGAACCGTAACTCTATTTGATGCGTTGTCCGAAGAATTGGATAGCTAACGCGATGAACTACATTTATGTGGAGTAAAATTAAGAATAAGAAAGATAATTCTAATACCTAATTTAGGATATAAGTAGTTTGCCCATGTCGAATCGAAAGGATGAGTTGTCGGTTATGATGATTGCTTTTCTTATGATAATGATATTGATGACTATGATTAAAAAAACGATGTTGATGGCCTAAAATGGCATAGTGACGAAGGCTTATGCCTTGTTGTTGTATAATTTATGTTGTTGCACATTCATGTTGCATGCATTCATTTGGTGAGGGCTTATGCTCTGGTTTTATGATGAGAGCTTATGCTCTGGTTTTATGATGAGGGCTTATGCTCTAGTTTTATGATGAGGGCTTCTGCTCTGGTTTTCTGATGAGGGCTTATGCTCTGGTTTTGTGATGGGGGCTCATGCCTTGGTATTTCACAATTTACATAGCGATTGAGGCTTATGCCTTGATGATACCACATGCATTCAATTGTTGTTGGATGTATTGCATTGCATAAATGCTGAACTAATGTCATGTGATGTGAATCAGTGGCGGAGCTAGAAAAATTATTAAGCCTGGGCAAACATTATTACATCGCTTCGGGGCAGTAATAGCGATGAAATAAATCTATGCTATTACATTATTTATATACAAATCTATACATTTTATTTAGAAATTAAAATTGCAAAAATAACTAAAAATACTAGAAAAAGGTTTTTATGTCCTTAAAATTCTATGTGTTAAAAGATTAGATTATTTTTTGTAAGATATTGAATTAATTTAATCAAAGAATTGAATTAATTTAATCAAATAAATAACTTAAAGTTAAATTAAAAAATATGACAAAAGCTATACTTAGATGGGCGTCGCCTCCTATTCCAAATATAATTGTAGGTTAGTTTTTTCTAACCTTGCCTAAGTCCAGCCACTTATGCAAAGACACATGGCATTGCAATAAAAAAATGAAGAAATTAAGTTAATAGAAACAAGTTATATTCTAAACAATCTAATGCATATGGCCTATGTGAAAAGATGCAGAAGTGTGATATGTTTAACCAAGGAAGTACCATATGTTACTTCCTCACATGTTATAGTACAATAAAAATTAAACAAAACTCCTAGCCATTAAAGATTAGACACATGGTATGATTTCATTAAACAAATAAGAAAAATAAAACAATAACATAAACAGAGAAGAGAAAGAGCACTCATTTATTTCCTATCTCCATCTTCTACGACACTCTCTCTTTTACTTCAAACTTCCATTTTTCTTTAACCATTTTCCAAACAAAATCCTTCTTCTCAAATAAAGACAGACATATGATCTAAACAACAAGTAATAACATAAAAAGTGAGGTAAACCAACATGAAGGAAAAACTTACTGATGGTGGCAAGGAAACCCAAAGGGTTTGTGTGGCGGCGGAACGCGGATCCGCGACGGAGATTGGCGATGCGTGGCCATAGAGAGATTCGCGGAAGTGCTCGGTGGTATATGTTGTAATCGGAGCTGGGCGGATCGCGACGGATCTAGAACAGGTTTCAGTTGTTGTTGAGTGTTGTTGGCGAGCATGGAGATCTGCCGCGGCTTCATGGCGGTTATGGGTTGCGGAAAAGTCTGGTTGGGCGGAGCCTGGGCAACTGCCCTACCTGGCCGTATGCTGGCTCCGCCACTGATGTGAATGATGATTGTTTTATAAAGTCATATGTGAATTACTACTCCTTAGCATGTATTCTTTACCGTATAATTATTGAATGAAATTTTCATCCCTTTTGTGTTGATTGTGTCTGTGCTCTCCGGGAGTACAGATAATCAGGTATCCGAGTAGTGCTTGAAGAGATGTTGCCATATCGAGTCTTAGGATTCGCTTTGATACATAACATGGGATTTGAGACTTTTCTTATGTTTTGCATGATTTCTCTTGTTACATATTTTATGTTACACTTGTGATGGACCACGTATTGTGAAGTTTTATTTGTTGTTGAGGCTTGAACGCCATGAAACCAAATTAAGTTATTTTTCCGCTATTGAATCAACTATTTGAATACGTGAAGCAATAAAATATTTTTAAAACTTTATGAGGATTTGGAACTATGTGACATCCCATTTGAAGAACTCTGATATATGACGTATATTTTATTATAATTATTAGTATGAGAAAATGGGGTGTTACTGGGGGCATTATATTTTGAGAACTAAATCTTCAGATATTGCTAGCTGGAATCAAATCTTTGGAAAATAAAATATCCAGATGCGTAACTTGGTCCACAAGGAACAATAACCAAAACTTCTAAATTATTTAAAAAAACTTCCAAAATTGGAAACGTCACAGCTGCAACATAATACCAACATGTCACAACATCTTGGTGAACTAGTTGTTTTAACAAAATGCATCCAACAAAACAAAATCTAATAATTTCTCCCTCTGGCAATATTTTGGCTAAAACAACCATTGCATAAAAAAACCAAAACAAGAGAGCTAAAAAACCCAACATTACTTAAAGAGATAATAATGCACAAATACAAAATGAAATAAGAACTACCCAAGTCAATATTATAGGCATACACAACAGGAATTTATTTAGAACATTGTGTCACAGAAAATAGAGAGATAAACTCTCACAAACACAATTAGAGAGAAAAAGTTCTCTCATAGAGAATATTACATACATGGTGTCAGAATATCAGGTATGAAATGTCACACAGCAGAAAAAATAATGAACCAAAAAATATTCTTCGAATAATTATTCCATATCAAATGTGACATCAAGCACACAAAACTCCCCCTTAATCTCATATCAACAACTACCACGACTACAAATAACACTTCTAAACTCGGACGCGAAATGCATTTTTCCTCGGCAAAAGAAGCAAGGTAAATAAGGTCGTCATAAAAAATAAAGATTTATCACCTCGGTGTTTAAAAAATCGGGGTACGATTTTATCAACACATGGGTTTGATTATTTATTTATTTATGTATTTAAATTGTTACATTATTTACCTAGATATTACATCGTTTACCCATAATATTAAATTTAAAATAAAAATAAAATTCCCTAGGGACATACATAATAATCAAATTTCCTCAAGATTTAGACTTTAGATCTTTGAATTATTGAATCAAGGTGAAGATCAAATGTTGGGTGCAATAATTTTCTCTACAAATCTTATGTGCATTTGTTTCTTGTGAAAAAAGGTAAGATAATTAATAATTAAAAATATTTTTCGGTACAAATAAAAATTTAATAAAACAAATCTTGAATCCATATGATTTTCTGCTCTTACAATCAATCATAGAGAACTTTTCCAAGTGTCCTTAGGTTTCAATCGCTTCATATGTTTTATTTAGGTTAGATTTCCAATATCGTAAGAGAACTTATATAATAGACGTCCCTTAAGTTTCACGCAAATCACTAATGGAAGATTCTTGAGCGTTGATAACCTTCAAATGGACGACAATTTTTTTAAGGCCGTTGAAAATAGTAAAAAATAACACTTAACCATCCTCTCGGTTTTTGAATAAAACTGAGGTGCTATATTTTTTTACAAAAATAGTTACATTATATACCCAGAATATTAAAATTACATTGTATACAATAAATCTTTGCAGGATATTGTCATACCCCAATTTTTGACCTAAGATACCATCTTATATCTTTTGTACCCCAACTTCCCCCCTAAGATTATCTAATATCTCATTTCATTGCATTCCACAAAGATCACAAATTATGTCTCTCTCTCTCTCTCTCTCTCTCTCTCTCTCTCTCTCATCTTTGGGTTTGCCCTTGGGAGAACACCAGACACCTTGAATGTGTATGCTTTTGTGTATAATGATTGATTCTAAACTAATCATAATGTATATATTATTTTCCCTCTAGATGTTGTGATGTAGGTGGATGATGCAAAGGTTTCTTATCCAAGAAGTCTATAGGTTCATGAGTTTATTTCCATGCATTCTCTCCCTAACTCTCAATGTTTTGAAATATTTGTTTTCATTATGGGATTCTGCTGTCATCTATTATTGTCTATCATCTTGAGTGTGTGCTCCATATGTGATAAAGATCATCAAAGTTGAAGAATCTTCCATGTCATGGCCATCTATCTTGGAATTAGGGTTTTGGATTTCTGAAGACCATATCTTGGTGTTTGTGTGAAATTTGTGGATGATTCCAAAGATATTGGACTAAGTTAAAAGGACTTCTAACATGTACATTCTTTGGTCCAATGATTTTAATTGATGAGAAGATTGTTTTGAAGATCATTGATTGCAAGCTCTCTAGATTGGTACTTCATCTATCTTGTATGACTTCAAAGGATCATAACTTGGTCATTCCTTATCTCCTTGAGCTCATTATTTCTCCGCAATGAACCTATGAATACTTAATACAACTAAGTTCAATTGGTAGGAAAATAAAATGCTTGGAAATTTTCCAAAGAAGTCAATAGGTTACAAGTCATTGGTGGGTTTCTCAATTTTTGATCAATCAACTTCAAGAGATTATATCTTGATCATCATTTATAACCTTGAGGTCATTATTTTTGCACAATAATCTCGAGGATGTGTATTTTACCCCCATTTGTGTTTCAAAGCTTGGAGATGTTTGGAAATTTCTTGAAGAAGTCAAAAGATTATAGGTCATTTCACAATTTTCCATGAACTTCACAAGACCATGACTCTCTCAATTTTTGGAGATTTTGGTTGGTTTTGTAACATCCCTATATCTATATATGTATATAATGCTAAGTGTTAGTATTTTAAAATGCATAATTTTTTTGTTATTATATTTAGCATTGTAAATATATAATTATACATACTACTTTTATTCTTATATTTTATTCAATTCATTTGTAAATAAATAAGTTATATTGTAATGATCTTCATCGTGTTGCAATTTCTAACTTTGAATTCGATACGACTTTCGAATGTATATAAACACAAATACATTGTTTGACTTCCTAAAATTAATTTCTACAATCTATCCTAATTAATCTAATAGAATGCAAATGGTCAATAATCAATACTTGCTTCTCCGCATTAATTTTCTGTTTGTATCCCGTTGTAATGTAATTAATTTATCGTTTTCTCTTTAATTTATTTTCATCCCCAGTCGAAAAATTGTATCCCGCTCCCTTGTTGCGTTGTAAATAATGTATTGCTTTCTATTTTTATTTTATCTTTAAATCCCCGTTTGTAATCAATGTATCCCTCTCCCCAAAAAAACTTGTAATAATTATTTAGTTCGCATTTATTTCATTTTAATTTAATCGTCACTTGCACAAAACCAAAAAAAATTATTTTCTAACTAATATTCATTTGTGAATCATTTTAAACTCGTAAGTCGACAAAGCTACGAAGCGTCACGATAACCACACATGGACACATGTACGCTTGATCCCGGGCCTTCTTATAGTGAGCCTATTTTGATTAATTGTTCCAATTAGTCGTCTTAGTAGACTAGCCCACTTTTCTAGTACACATGTAATTTAATCGCTTTATGTTTGTGTTGGCCATCATGTATGGGCTTTTCTCGATTTATTGATTTGTTTGCAATTATTCGTTTCTCTTCCATCTCCCGCGCCTTGGTCCATATACAAAGTTTTCTAATTTCCATTAGGGTTTCATGGTAGAGAATAGGCTTGGCTATTCTCTCGAGATCGATCAAGTTTCATGGCTTGGTTTATCATAACCTGATTCATTCTTTCTCCATTCACCAAGAATTTAAAACACTTTCAATAAAACTCGATCCAATGTCGAGTCTTCTTTTCAAACCTCGACCCAACATCGAGTTATTTTCAAAATGTTTTCACAATAAACTTGGATGGTGTTTGTTTAAATCGTTGGATGATAGCCCAATGGTTTAAAGAAACATGAAGTCTTTAGATTGTTGGATGATATCCCAATAAGCTAAAAAACTTCAATCCGCGTCAAAAATAATGGATTGACTTTCGGTTAAATTGTTGGATGATAGCCCGACGATTTAATCGAATTTAAAGTATTTAGGTTGTTAGATGATATCCCAATGAGCTAAACACTTTTATTCACACACTAAATAAACGTGAACCTCACCTTACCTCACATTTTTCATAATAAAGTTTTTTTTTGGGATGAGAGATGATTGGTTGAGCTCACTCGCCAATTTTTAGTATTTGAATCATTAGATGATAGCCTAATGTTTTGGTACTTGTCATCCATAACTTAAAATCAATATTAACACATTCAAGCCTTTTGTGCGTTCGAGCACCTTTTACCTTTAAACCCTTTTCAAGATTAGACATGATTCATTTATAATTGAGATGTTCTTTCCTCTATCCCAACGGTTTTCGACTTCTCCAGTTGAGTACAAGAGGCATTCTCAAACCCTCCCTCATGTTGGTGCATAGTCCTTTATTCTTTATCACACCTTGTGGGCGTTTAGACGAGTCTTCTCCTTTAAAAATGTTGACTTGTCTTTTCATTTAAAATCAATCAACAAAAAATCATTTTCTAGCCGAACTACGGCGCTCTGAATTTCCCATTGCACGAGGGAGTACGTAGGAACTAAGTCTTACGACTAGAGGCGAGAAAAAATAATAAAAACATTTCTTCTCTCTTTCTTTCTCCTTTCCACCTTAGAAGATCGTAAATTTTTCCATTAACACACGAACACACTTTGAACTAAGTGGGTACCATCGAGTACGATGGATGTGAGGGGTGTTAATACCTTCCCCTTGCATAACCGACTCCCGAACCTGCATCTCTTAGTCTCGTAGATAGTCTTATTCTTTATTCGTGGGTTTTATTCGATATTTCCCCTTTCCTTCTTGGAATAAATAAATCTTGGTGGCGACTTCATTGTTTTAAAATCGAATTATTAATAAATTTTTTGATAGGCGTCGATAGTTTGGCGACTTCACTGGGGAACGTTTTCTCAAGTGAGCTAACCCTAGTTTAGTTCATTGTGTGGTTGTGTGTTTATTGTTTTATTTTACTTCATTCTTTGTACTTTTATCTTATTTTTATGTTTCAGTCATTTATTTCCTTTATGCTTTATTTATTATCATGTGAATATATCCATTGTGTTGGAATTCTTGATGGGATTATTGATTCGTAGATAAGCCCAATACCCAGGCTTCTAGGTAACGTTTAGGATAAAGGGGTTGTGTAGCCTAGGTCCCCATGACTCCAATGTCTTGTGGACCGAAGCAAAGACTCCGTCTTAGAGTTGGTCGTTTTAAGGAGGTCGTTGCCCCGCATGATAGTGCAGGACATTAATTTCTGGACAAATGACCTAAAACTCCAAGTAGTTTAGGATATCTGAAACCTGGACCAACCGCTCAACAGATTTTGAGTATCCCGTTAAGTGCCGTTTCTTGAGGTATACTTTTGCAAATACTATTACCATGTAGGCCTCTCGCGTGATGATAGTGTTTGTTAAAAGGGGATCTGAGACTCTGAGGAACACTTAGCAAAAACCTTAGAACCATCCCATGGGGAATTATCGAGTATAAAACTTAGAGTCATCCTATCGTAGGAGCCCACCTAATTAGGTTGTTCTGATTACCCATATCATCCATGATTCATGTCTCGTTACTATCATTATGTTGCATTCCACTTGTATATGTGACATTGCATTTCATCACATCTTTTTCATTGATGACAATGCATTTCATTGCATAATATGCATATCTCATACATACATTCAAGTTGTCAAAAGAACTCATTTTGTTTGTCTCCATCTTCAGTAGGTTGTTTACCGTCAAGCTGATTCCTCTACACAAGTACAGAACTAGAGCCAGCATCAAGAGAAGAATGGAATACCAAGAGCAAAACAATGCAGATGTCCGAATGGAAATCGATGATTTGAAGTCAGGCATGACTAGAATTACCGAAATTATGCAAGTTCTGATCGCTAGAGGTGAGCAGCCTCAAAGGATCATAGTTTCTAAAGTCTCAACTGCTGTTATTGATCCCTAATCCTCTCAGATACCAGTTACTACTTGGCCAGAATTTGGGTTACCCCAGAATTACGTTCCACCTGTTGCAACTGCTCCAATGGTTGGTGAGTCTTCCCGACCAGTTTTCCAGGCTCCAGTCTTTGCTGAGCCCTAACCCATTGTTCATACTTCCCCTCATCAACCTTTCGTGCAACAACCTGTTGCACAAGTTACTTCTAGGAATCCTCTCTTTGATTACCATACTGACACTCCCCGAAGTGTGAGTCAAGGAAATTTTGATGAACATGAAGAAGTCCGCGAGCAATATCAGACTCTAGAAAGAAGGATGAGAGCTATGGAAGGAAATGATGTCTTTGGTATTGCTGCAGAGAATATGTGTCTGGTTTCTGATCTGTTTATGCCTCCTAAGTTCAAGACTCCTGATTTCGATAAATACAAGGGTCACACCTATCCAAAAAGTCACTTGGTGATGTACTTCAAGAAAATGTCTGCTTATACAAGGAATGACAAACTTCTTATCCACTGTTTCCAAGACATCTTGAGTGGAGCGTCATTAAAATGGTACATGGGACCTGAGAAAGGTTGTATCCATTGCTTCCAAGACCTAATTGATGCTTTCATGAAACAATACCACTAAAATCTCGATATGGCTCCTGATCGTTGCCAATTGCAAAATATGTCTCAGAATGATAAGGAATATTTTAAGGAATACGCTCAACGTTAGAGAGAGCTGGCCTCACAAGTTGAACCACCTCTATCTGAGAAAGAGCTCACAGGCTTATTTATGGATACCTTGTCTCTTTTCTATTGGGAGAAGATGATTGGTAGCGTGTCCTCTTGCTTCATAGATTTGGTGACTGTTGGCCAAAGGCTAGAAGAGGGAATCAAGAGAGGAAAAGTGTCTGTTGCTGGTGAATCCTCTAGTGGTGCCAAGAAATCCTTCAGAAACTTCTAGAAGAAGAAAGAAGTTGAAACTAATGTTGTCTCAATTGAAAGAAGAGGACCTCGCCGTAGGCCTCAATACTATGACCAACCACAAGTAGATGTTGTCACTCCTGCAGTCAAGCCTCAACCAATTCAGAACCGCAATGCAAGGAATAGGACTCAGTTTAACCATATTCCAATGACTTACACTGAATTGTATCCTCAGTTGGTTGAACTAGGTCTAATCACAACTAGGCCTTTGACTCCTCCAGATCCTCTCCCAGCCAGATTCAGGTATGATCTTCATTGCGAGTTCCATCAAGAAGCTGTCGGCCATGATTTGGAAAATTGTTACCCACTAAAGGCTAGAGTTCGGGAGCTAATCAGAAGACAAGAGATAAATTTCAGAGATCCTCCACTAAATGTTATCAACAATCCATTACCAGGACAAAGTGGCTGAAGAATGGGTCGAAATATTTCAAGTCACCTCATAAAGCCAGTGTTTCAGACAAGACAACTCATCCTTGTTGTTGATTCGTCCCTAGGCCATGTTTCCTTCTAGTTTGCATTTTCCTTAGTTTATGTTAAATTTTCGCTTTCAAATATTGTTTGTACTTTCATGTTGATTTCAATGAAATGAGCATTGCACTATTTTGATTCAAATCATTTACATTTGTTGCTTTCAAATATATATATTTTTCCTATTTAATTTCTTTACCAAGCTATTGCTTTTGCAAAGATTGGAGGGAGGATGATGAAAACAAGATACTCATAATTGTTGTTGGTATGCTTTCGAATAAAACTTTGCTGATGATATACAGACATTGTTTCAATTCCTAAACACTGGAGAAATAAGGAAGTTAATCCCTCGTCAACCCCTTCAAGCCTAGAAGTTGGAGTTTCTTTCTATACGAAAAAACCCACAATTTTAACCTCGAGTAGGGTAGTTCTTAGTTAATTCGGTTATGCATTCATTCAATACCCCTTTTAATAGAGGTTGTATTCAATCAAGCTTTCCTTCATGCATATCAAGGAAGTGTCGAAGATGTCATATAAGTCATAAAGTGGCGATGATGGTTCTCCGTAACCATGAAAGTCAAACAGTCACTATCTTTCCAAGAAATATATATAAAAAAAGCCACTATGTTAAAACTAAAAGGCAACTTAGGCAATAAACAGGGCCATCCTGTTGACCGTAATCTTAAACGGAACGGTTCAGGAAAAAGTTAGGGATGACAAATTCAAACACGAGTTGACAAAAGTCCTCAAACAAAAAATGTTGTAAGAAGAAGTGAATTTCGTTCTTAGAAATCCATTGGCTTCGGAGCCATCATCACTATCAGTGTACAATACAAAATCTATTGGAACCTAAACACGCAATCTGAGTTAACTGAGCGTAGGACTGAAGAACATCACGAAGATTGGGTTGGGTACAAATAAATTTTGAGCCTTTATCTTTTGTTTCTTAAACCGTGAACCAGACCACGTTACAACCCTCAAAAGACCTAATTGAAGCCAGGTTTCTTTTTAAGGCATACTACAGCAAGGTTGCGTAATGTGACTCCTAAATTTTTTTACAAATCAATTGTCTTGGTATATCCATGCTTTTGTTTTCTCTTTCACTTTTAAATTTTCAAACCGCTGTGTTTTAACCAGTGATTCATTTTTTATATACCAATTACATCATCTCAAAATAATTTTTATTTCAAAACTTTTGCATGAACTTTGCATTAAATTTACCATGTTTGAATAAACAATTTTTGCTTGCAAACAAGAATTCCACATCAAAGAAGTCCAAATTGTTGAGAAACTTGGTCAGTCATCCTAATCAGGGGCAAGTATCTTTCAGATCCTGTTGTGAATCAGTTCAAGATTTGTTGCTCAGTGCAAGTCATTCTCATAATTGTTTTAATCAGAAGATCACTTTTAAGACTTATATTGGGGCACTCCTTTCCCTCAGTTATTTCAAGAATGGAAGCCATGATCAGTTTATTTTCATCAAACGTTCGACTGAGGCCATGATTAGTCTATATTCAACAATCAGCTAATCTAAGGCAACCCTCAAGCAGCGCTTCAGTCCTTCCTCCAAGGATCATCATTTCGATACAGTTCACAAGTGAGTTAGAAGTGTTTCTCAAGACATTTTCGCTTCAATCAGAGTTGGTAGAGTTCTCTGTGTTGAGGAATCAGAGTTCCCATCTTACCACCACAAAAGAGTCAATCTCCATTGTCATAAACGTCTGCATTATATACTACATGCATAGGTCATTCATATATCATGCATCATAAATTTAATATCATTTCATATTAAGAGTGTTTTATCCTCATTTTCATTTTCTAAGGTCTTGTTGCAGTCAACATCTTACCTTGCGGTCAAAGTCTAACTTATTTGTCACCTACCAAAATAGATGTTTGTCATTCTGTCTCTTTTCTGTCCAGTTCCATTCTTGGATGACTCTAATGGAGCTTCAGATTTGGATGTATCTGATTGTCTTTTCTAGAGAGTTATTTTCCCTACATCCAAAGCAGATTATTGGATGTCATGATCGTTTTCCGTCCAGTGCCATTCCTGGATGACTCTGATGTAGCTTTAGATTTGGATGCATCTGATTGTCCTTTCCGTAGAGTTTTTCCCTTCATTCAAAATAGATTATTGGATGTTGTGTTCATTTTCTGTCCAGTGCCATTCCTGTATGACTCTGATGTAGCTTCAGATTTTGATGCATCTGATTGTCTTTTCTAGAGAGTTTTTCCCTTCATTCAAAGCAAATTATTGGATGTCGTGGTTTCTTTTCCGTCCAGTTCCATTCCTGGATGACTTTGATGTAGCTTCAGATTTGGATGTATTTGATTGTCTTTTCCAGAGATTTTATCGCCTCATTCAATGTTATTCTTGGATGTCGCCACTTATCTTTCCAGGGTTTTATCCCTCATTTTTCCAAGTATTACTGATTACTCTTTGTCACCCCGATGGATATCCAAAAATATCTTGTTGTTCCAACGTGTCGTTCTACATCATATCATTCAGTTACCACAAATTTCCAGTTTCAAAGTCTTCCAAATTACCATAGAGTCTGTCTCGTACCATACATCATTCAAAATAAAATATGTCGAAAAAAAGTATTGCATTCATCGCATTCTCATCATATTTCATTCACCAAATACTCATTGCATCTCAGGGCAAGATTTTAGGTTTTTGATATTTAACTATCTCCCACTGCGATTATATGAAGCATGATCATCTTCATATCATATAGTTGAAGATATTTAAATAGGGGCAGCTGTTGTACCCCAAATTTTACCCTGAGTTTTTACATTCATTTATTTATATCATATGTAAATTTACTTGCATATTTTCATTTTTTATTCGCATTCCATATTTATTTCCAATTTAATTTGCCCTCCTATCTCAATTTTATCCGGCTTAGGCTTCACATTCATCTGCATATGCTTCCATTAGGCTAATGACATAAAACAATCATTTACAAATCGCATTTGCATCATTTCGTCGTATTTAAGTTGACCAAAAGTCAGTTTAAATCGATATTTGCATCATTTTTTAGTTGTAAAATACTCGTTATCTTACTTCATGCATTTTTATCTCTCTACCTGTTTATTGCATCATGTTAAGTTGATTATATGTCGATAATATTGATATTTCGGTTTTATAAATAGACCGTTAAAAGCGATTTGACACTATGCGGAAAATTAATGGGAAAATATTTCAAGTTTTTGTCTTTAACTCACTGTTTTATGAATCTATGTGTCGCGTAGATCATGAAAATGTTCTCTCTCTAATTTTTTGATAAATTTTTTAGTCTCGTTTTTAACTGTACGTGTTTTAAAGCCAGATATAGTTTATTATCATTTTATTTCGATTTTAACCATTTCAATAATTTTTCTTTAACCTTTGAGACCCGTAGTTTATTTTAAAGTGCTCATTTAATTTTTTCGGATAATTTATTGTCCAAACTTTTATCGGTTTTGACAACTTTAGGTGTTCAATTTTTATCTCCAAAAATCAAAACAAAAATATTTTCGAATAGTTTATTTTTTACACTATTGGACTTTATGGCCCATTTAATCAGAAGGAAATTTTTGTATTTTAAAAAATTATCTAAACCTAATTTATATATAATGAAAGAGGAGGAGGCCACACGAAAAACATCAAATAAAAAAAAAGAACAAAAAAGAACACAAAAGAGAACACAACCCTGCTTCACCCTCACCGGCGACAACTCCCTCTCATCTCAGCGCCTCTCATTCTTTCCATCATCATCCACCTCCATACACACTCTATTTTCGCCCTGTTCCCTTCATCTCGCCTCACACAGCCTCCACTGCCTCCACTGCCACTCCTTCTGTTCCCTTCAACCGCCACCTTCAACCCCTTTGTTATCTCTGCCGGCATCCTTCCTCAACCCTCTTCATCGTTCAACCCAACCTCCGTCTCATTCATACCCCCTCTCCACGCGTACTCCCTTGCGTCTCCAACCAAACTTCCTTCTCCACCGTACTCCCTTCACACCTCCATCGTTCTGTCGCCTTCTCACCGCCGTTCCATCCGTCGTCTCCCTCTGTCACATCATCATCCCTTACCGCCAACTCTCGTTTATCTCCGCCGCCATACCCTCCTCCTTACACACCATAACTCCCTCCATTCTGTCCCTGCAACACCCTTCACAACAACCAAAACAGCACAACCATCGTCACTTTGCTGCGCCTCTCTCCCTGTCTTCATCAGCTCACCATCAACATTCTCCTCAGTTCTGAGAATCTGAGTTGGTTGTGATAAATTATGGTCAAACTGTGTTACTGTCAATATCCTGTGTTGAATTGTTGTGGCATTTTTTGTTGATTTTAATTGATAAGTTGTTGCTCCATTTTTTTGTGAGTTAAACTGTTATGCCGTGTAAAGAGTGAGTATGCCAATGATTGATTCTCGTTTTGTGAATACTAAACAGTTATGCCCATTCGATGTTGCTTTTCTCCTTTGAGATGAAACATTACGATACTGAGGTTTGTTGAAGATTAAACTTGAATGTCTTTAAATTAGAAATAACTTTTGATGCTAAACAAATTTGTGGTAAAATTGTGATGTTAGTTTAGATATCGACACCATTTTAAGGATTTACTTTGTTTTAATTCTGATTTGAAGTTATGATGGGATTCCATGTTTAGTTTCGATGATGGTTTAATGTCTATGTTACGTTATTTTGCATAGATCGTTACAGAGAAATTAGAGAAACAATATGTCGTTCATTCATTTTATGTGATTTTAAGTGAAGTTAACTTTTTTGAATCCAAACAACGTTGAAGTTAGTTATGATAGTCAATATTTGTATGGTTTCGATGAAGGCAAAATTGATTCCGCGTTTATTTGTGTAGAAACTAGTCGAGAAACTTATGGGGCAGCATGTCCTATCATTTTATTTTAAGCAATCGATTGAATTGTGACTTCTTGTATTTGCTTTAGTCGATTAATTTTGAATTCGAATTCAACTTTGTGTCATATGGTCGAACCATTTTGAAAGCAATACTTTTAAGGCTTTGGTTGACTTTTGAATTGGGTTTGGAGGATAAATGTTGGTTGTGATGTCATTATGTTTCCGGTAGCATTTGATTGTTGGAAATAAATTCACGTGGTTGTTGCTCGGTTTCGTCTTGTTTAATACTAGTTTGCTTTGTAATCAATTCTCCATATATCAATTTATTATAACTTGAACTTTCTTTGATTTTAGTTCATTTGTGTATTGAAATATTTGAATAACCGTTTGTTTAATTCATCATTTTGTTCATGTACATATTGTATCATTTAATTTATTTCGATTTTATACTTTGTAAATATTAACTTGGTCATTATTTCTTTGATTTCGATTATGATCGATCGTTTATTTCTTTATCCATCCATGTACATAGTTCATGATAATTTCATTTCGATCTGTATACCTTGCTTACTAACCATTTTCCAAGTTGTTGCGATTCCATTTCGTTTTAATTTTTATTCCACACTTATGCTACTAACGAATTTGTTACTTTTGGAGGCATTTAAGAATAGTTCAAACATCATTTTCTCATAGAATATATATACCTTTCTCCATTTACATTTTTATTATAGTTATTCTATTACTTCAATATAATATTTAGTTATGTATTTTTAATTTTGTAAATATAAAATACATAATATTTTTGTTATTATATTTAGTATTGTAAATATATAATTATACATACTACTTTTATTCTTATATTTTATTCAATTCATTTGTAAATAAATAATTTATATTTGCAATTTCGAACTTTGAATTCGATTCGACTTTCGAATGTGTATGAACACAAATACATTGTTTGACTTCTTAGAATTAATTTCTACAATCTATCCTAATTAATCTAATAGAATGCAAATGGTCAATAATCGATACTTGCTTCTCCGCATTAATTTTCTGTTTGTATCCCGTTGTAATGTAATTAATTTATCATTTTCTCTTTAGTTTATTTTCATCCCCATTCAAAAAATTGTATCCTGCTCCCTTGTTGCATTGTAAATAATTTATTGCTTTCGGTTTTTATTTTATCTTTAAATCCCCATTTGTAATCAATGTATCCCTCTCCCCAAAAAAACTTGTAATAATTATTTAGTTTGCATTTATTTGATTTTAATTTAATCGTCACTTACACAAAACCAAAAAAATCATTTTCTAACTAATATTCATTTGTGAATCATTTTAAACTCATAAGTCGACAAAGCTACGAAGTGTCGCGATAACCACACATGCACACATGTACGCTTGATCCTGGACCTTCTTACAGTGAGCCTATTTCGATTAATTGTTCCAATTAGTTGTCTTAGTAGACTAGCCCACTTTGCTAGTACACATGTAATTTAATCGCTTTATGTTTGTTGGATGATAGCCCGACGATTTAATCGAATTTTAAGTATTTAGGTTGTTGGATGATAGCCCAATGAGCTAAACACTTTTATTCACACTTAATAAACATGAACCTCGTTTATAATTGAGAGGGTCTTTCCTCTATCCCCACAGTTTTTGACTTCTCCACTTGAGTACAAGAGGCGTTCTCAAACCCTCCCTCATGTTGGTGCGTAGTCCTTTATTCTTTATCACACCTTGTGGGGGTTTAGACGAGTCTTCTCCTTTAAAAATGTTGACTTGTCTTTTCATTTAAAATCAATCAACAAACAATCATTTTTTAGCCGAACTACGGCGCTCTAACTTTCCCATTGCACGAGGGAATACGTAGGCACTAAGTCTTACGATTAGAGGTGAGAAAAAATAATAAAAACATTTCTTCTCTCTTTCTTTCTCCTTTCCACCTTAGACGATTGTAAATTTTCACATTAACACACGAACACACTTTGAGCTAAATGGGTACCATCGAGTACGATGGATGTGAGAGGTGCTAATACCTTCCTCTTGCATAACCGACTCCCGAACCTGCATCTCTTAGTCTCGCAGACAGTCTTATTCTTTATTCATGGGTTTTATTCGATATTTCCCCTTTCCTTCTTGGAATAAATAAATCTCGGTGGTGACTTCATTGTTTCGAAATCGAATTATTAATAAATTTTTTGATAGGCGTCAACACTTATACCAACCAATGTCCTTGGAGGTGAGCCCTGTCAACCTAGGAGCGCACTTCATAGTGTGTTGAGCATTAACAAAAGCACCATGATGAGGAAGGTGACCTCTGAACCAACGATATAGCAAAGGAGCGCAACAATGAACCACACCCCCTTTCCCTTAGTGGCTTCGTGAGTGTATGGAATGATAAACATACCCCAAGAGAGTTGGCACGAGATTCTTCAGATGAACAAAGCAACAACATTCTCATCAACAAATTTGACCTTATTGGTAAACAACACCATCCCATAAATACAGCAAGCCAAAATAACATTAAAACCCTTCCAATCTTTATTATCATCCTTAGCATTAGCCTCTTTCAACAGAAAACTCAAGTGATAACCATAAACTATGACACCCCTAAACACAAGGCAGCAGCGGTTTGAGCAACACTAGGCTTCACCATAGAAGTGTGGTAAGGAACTCGAGGTGAAATAGGAATATTCAATATGGTATAAAACTCCTCCAAGGTTGGTGCTAATAAGTAGTCAGGGAACATGAAACATCTCAAACTTCGATCGTAAAACTGCAACAGAGCTTAGAGAGCATCCTTTTGGTACTCATTAAGAGGCGACTTCAAACATGACAAAATCCTTCCATAATCTTTGGTGAAGACTGCATCATTATCAGCAAAAGACCTCTTGGTTAACTGAAGAAGACCATTGAGAGGCAACTCAGAAAACTTGTAGACAACATGATATCTACGGTTACATCTTCCATCAACATCCATCTTCAAAGGTGGCCCAACAACCAGACTCAGAGACTAGTAATCCTGGAAAAGATAAACATGTATGTTAAAAAAATGCAGTTTGTAAAATGTTTCATGAATGCATCGGATCAAATCTCCATTTTGGAACATTGTTGTGCTGATAATAGAACCATCTTCCATATGTAACAGGACCAAAAACTCGGAATACTTCAAAACATCAGAGAACCAAGTAACAACAATCACCATCTGTACCTGTCCCAACCCAACCTCACGGGTAATTCTAGACACAACTGGGTATCTAATGATACATAGAGTCGGCAATTCTTTATCCAATACTGCACCATCTACACAAAGAATGTAGGGCGACAATACTGTCAATCGAACCTCGTCTAAGTGCAGTATCTCATGCCTCCTCGCACGTGTCAACAGAACACGAGATTCGACATGAGTATCCCTCTAACCTATAGTGCTCTGGCCTGGGTATTGGGCCTTTTACCTCTTGTAACTCCCACCCACCAAAAAACAACAACACATCAGCAAATAAAATAATATAGCCAGATCCATATGCAAATGCATGCAAACATGTACAAGTATATATATATATATATATATATATATATATATATATATATATATATATAATAACAACAAGCTATAAAGCAATAAACAAAACAATATAACACCCAAAATAAAAGAAAACAAAAGCTAGGATCGACTTCTGAACGGACCAGCAATAGATCAACTGTCCCCAGTGAAGTCGCCAGTTGAAACAACTGGTCGAAAAATCAAAGAAATATCGGAAAATATCAATGAATTTTCCATCGAACGTTTTTTATCCCGTCGAAAGGGAAAGGTAAACATCGAGTAAACCTAAAACAGAGAAATCACGGTCTTGCGACCGAGAGATCAGGTAAGGAAGTATGTTACGTGAGGGGAAGGGATTAGCACCCTACATGTCCGTAGTACTCTAGGGTATCCGCTTTTACTTTCTATCTAATGGGTGTAAAGGTCTAACTATATTTGCATATGAGGTATAATGCATGGATAAAAAAAAAGAAATGAAGAATAAAGAAATAAAGAAAAGAATAAAAGAAAGAAAACACGGGGAAAAGAAGAAAATAATTACAAAGGTTGCTCGATCAAGCCCCAGAACAGGGTGCCTATGTATTCCCTTATGCAATGGAAAAGTCAGAATGTCGTAGTTCGGCTAACTTATTTTGGTTGATTTGTGTTTTTTATTTTAGAAGACGAAACATTAGCTACAAACGGGGTGACGAAACATCAGCTACAGAAGGGATGACGAAACATCAGCAAACGGGATGACGAAACATCAGCAGACGGGATGACAAAACATCAGCAGATGAGATGACGAAACATCAGCAATGAACGGGATGACGAATCATCCTAAGACTACAAATATTGGTTTGTATCTTTTACTTTGGAAAATGTTTCATATTATTAAGGTATTTTAATGCGCTTGACAAAACAAGATTTTTGTTTTAAGGATGCAAAAGGATAAAGGTAAAATAGCTAGGGAAAACTAACTTATTTCTAATCCTAATTATTATCATACAAAGGTGCTACCTATTATCTACCTAATGTTTGCATGCATGGATACTTAACCAAATGTATAAACTTGATGACTAATTTGATCAAGTGATCCTAAGGGAAAACTATAAAATCAATCATCTTGGTTAGAAAACCAAATGAGAAGAAGCAAACAAAGTGCTTTCGCAAAATCACACAAACCAAACACTCACAAAAGGCAAAGAAAGAAGAGAAGAAGATGAAGTGGAAATAAGTGGGTGAAAAATCATACAAGGTGTCATATGAAGTGAGGTAAGTAGACATAATATACATATATAAGGTTTATACAAACCACAAACAAACATAAAACATCACTATGAAGATAGACATGCAAAGTTAGTACGCAAACTAGGTCAAAACTAGTACTAAAAGCATACGGAAAACAAATTACATGAGATTTAAACATAGATGATATGAAGGAAGAATTAAAAGGTAAAATAACATAAAGTTCAGTATCTAACATGTTAATATCTCATTTACATCATGCAGACAAAGCCACAAAAAATCATGAACAAAAATTCTACAAGAGTGCGTAAACATGCAACAATTGTGTGTGGTGAAGTGAATACAAGTGTGTGACATACATATCATGAAAAGAGAGTTCCAAGATGAAGTGATTACAGTAGAAACATAACATGAAATAATTCACAATAAAATCACAAATAAAATATTACAAGGATGCAATCATAACACTACTACAAAAACTAGTCGAAACTTGATCTAGAATGCATCTAAAAGTCAAAAGAAGCCAAGAAAAGGTATAGATGAAAGGAAATGAACCATGAAAGGTTAAGAGGCATACAAAACATTATAAAATACACCAATACATTAATAAAATCATACAAACATTCATGATAAAGATTCACAGACAAATCACTTACGGAAAATAAATTCAATCCATACAAGTGCAGGCAAAGGTGTGTGCGTGTGTGTGCTTGAGCATACTTGTGTTAAGTGTCTCATAAGAGTGAGATCAGAAGAAAAATTTAATGATTCAAGACTCATGTTAAACACAATCAAGTTATAAGAAACTCAAAAGAGCACATATACAACACTAGTACAACAACTAGTCAAAAACGTGACCTAAGATGCATCTAAAAGTTAAATGAAGCATGGCGGTGGATAGATGAAGAGAGGTGAGATTTAGAAGATAAAAAGACATGAAATTAAATATCTAGAGTGTTAAGAACATATTCGCATCATATACACAATCATCATGAATATTTCACAAACAACTTATCATAAGAAAGCATAAACATGTATCCCAAAAGTGTGTGATGAAATGTGTGCAAAAGTGTATGCATGTGTGCGCTCAAGCATACTTGTGCTAAGTGTCACATAAGAGTGAGGTCAGTGATGAACACATAGATATGATATTCATACAAAGCACAAAAGCAATTATCATGCATCAATAACCCAAGTAACACAAAACTATCAAAGGAAGAGGTCAATATTCAACCCTAAAAGTCAACTTAAAAAGAATTTACAAATCAAATAAATAATCATGGCCAAGAGACAAAGTGTTAGTGTTTTAAGTTGGCATTAATTTTTGGTAAAACTAGACTATAGCAATGTCTTGATAAATGTCATGACATTCAGAGATTGAAGATAAATCCTACTTGGCAAGGATGTTTAAAGTACAACTCAATCGAAGCTAAAAGCTGGCCGAATTCTGCAGAATATATTGATGTCATAACGATGTTATGACATTCGTGACATTCTGCTCGCAGAACTGCTTTTCCCGAGATTTTTCGAAGTTTGTTGAGTGCTTTATTTTGTTTTTTTATTAGATTGCATGCTCACGTGGATGTTAGGTTAATCTTAGTTAGACCTAAATTGGTTGTTGAAAAGACCAAGTTTTTAGGATTAATTAAGTGAATCCTAGCTATTATTATGGAAGCCCAAAACTGAAGTTTCAGGACTGCTTCTATAATAGGAATAGAACCCTTACTCTGCTGCTGCGCCTCTGGAATGTATTGAAGATTTAGCAGGTTGTATTTTGTGTAATTCTAGTTACTCTTGTGAGCCAAGCAATTATCAATTGATAAGTGCTTTGGACTAGGATTTGTTTGTAAGGGTTGTTTATCACTCAAAGCTTTGAAGCACGAGTGTTTTGTCTCTTGATTAAAGCTTTGAAGCAAAATCAAGATAGTTTATTGAAGTGTGTCTTCACTATTCAATTAATCAATAGGTTGATATCACTGCTGTGATTGAGGGGGAGTGAGTAGAAACTCAGGTCTAAGTAGGACTTAGATTGAAGTTGCATTGGGTAGGTTTTAAGTGAAGGAGATAAACTGGTTGGTTTATTCCTGAATTAATTCTACTAATAGTGAATTTCCCCGGCTTGGTAGCCCCGGATGTAGGTGTAGTTAGACACTGAACTGGGTAAACATTTTATTGTGTTCTTTACTGCTGTTTGAATTTATTGTGTGAATTGTTAACAGAGTGCAGGTACTGTGTCATAACATTCTCTGTGACATCACGTATCTGCTGCCAGGAATTTCACAAAGCGTAGAGGTGATGAAACACGCAAGGTCAGTAGCTTAATATCCAAACAAAAAACAAACAAAAGTATCTCAAGCAAAGAAGAAGGCTTGTACACAATAACACATAAATCAAGGTTTGAAAACATCAATACTAGTCAAGTTTAAAGCAATTGATAAAGATCAAACAGATGGTCTTAATTAGATAATTAAGACATGTGTAACTTGTGTAAAAAGCTAACTCAAGATGAGTTTAATGAGCTAAAAATGAAGAAGACAAAACTTCAATATATAAAATAAGTCACCTAATTGATTATCAACATCACAAGAGATGGAAAACACTTGTCTAAATCAATGATGGATGATATAAATCAAGTGTGAAAAGGAGAATTGGTACTTATAGATCCTAGGGCAGTGGAATTTCCCTACTAAAAACATCTATCATAATCATTCAAGGAACTTTAATCAATGTTATCAAATTAACAAGTTAAAGTGTCATGACAACATATAGGTGTATAGTCTCTAATGCATAAAAGCAAAGGTGATCATGAAGGATCAAAATTAGGGTTCTCAAATGTTATGTACTATAGACAACACTAAGTAAACATTGAGTAACCATAAAGATATGTAGAACAAGAGCTCATGAGCAAATATTAAAGAATTAAACTCAAAAACAACAACAAAGAGACCAATTTACCTTGACATGATACCAAAAATAGATGACAATGAAATGTATCCCTATGGTTCAAAGAAGCATAAGAAATAAGATGACTAATAGGTATGAAATCAAGATTCAAACATCAAAAGAAGTAGACATGAAAGTCCTCAAGCAATCACACACATGCAATTAGGTCAAAACTAAAAGATATGACTCCTAATTTGTCACCACGATGGGTGGACAATGAAATGTCAAACAAGTATCATAGGAGCATTGTATGATATCAATCCAATAAAAAAATATCAGAACCATGATAGGTCAAATTTGAAAGTGCTTCACATGAGGTATTCAAGGTGGTGCACAAAAGCTACCTCCTAAACATTGATCATGAGCAATCATCAAACAAAATTGAAGAAGAAAGTATGTTTAGGGGAAGTGAATTGTTCATTGATGAACTCAAATCCCTAAATAAAAAATGAGGATAAAAAGAAAATATAAATTGATTCCTCAAGGGTTGCATAAATGCATTCCAATATACCTCTAAGTCAAAAGAAACACCAATGCATCTATGGATGAGATGCTTGGTTCAAAAATAGTAACAAGGCTTGTAAAATAAATATAAAAATATAACAACATTCTTAAGACAATTAAAAGTCAGAATCAACAAGCACAAGTAAAAATTGGCAAAGTTCAAGTAGAGAATGAAAATGCACAAGCAAGCAATGTTCACAAGATGATCAAACTAGAAACCCTAATTTAGTAATGTTGGGAAAATATCAAATCAAGTCCTAAAATCTAAACAAAATTAGTTTTAAGATCTAAGGGAGTATACAAGCCTAGTATAATCAAAAGTTGACTTGAAAGTCAAGAAAAGTTAGCATATACACCCTAACTTGAGGCTTCAGCAACAAAAACCACATAATTGATCAATTTAAATAAAAATATTCCAAACAAATAACATCCATTCAAGACAAATTCAAATCAAAATTCAAACATCAAGATATGAACCTCAAAGGGTCATAAAAGTCAATTTTAGCATTTTTTTTATTAATGAAATTATTAAAAATTAAATCTAGAAAGATTAATATATCAAATAAGCCATGAAAAATATTCACAAAAGAAAAAAATGTTAGAAAAATCATCCAAGTTCAGGGACCAAATATATATCATGAAAATGGACCAAAATAAAATTGGTGAATTTTTTATACTTCGAAAAGTATTTTAAAATCAATTAAATTACCAAAATAAACAATTATTCACATATTTTCCAAAAATCAATCAAAAATTAGAAAAATATTAAATAAAAATCAGAGATCACAAATATTCCCATAAAATAACCTAAAATATTTTTTGTGTAATTTTTGTATGAAGGAAAATATTTTTAATAATGACTAAAATGCATGAAATGCAATATAATGCAAAGAAGTTATTTAATTGTGCAAAAAATGCAAAATTATGAAATAAAATTCATAGATGCATACTATATGAATAAAATGATAGAAATATTTTTTATGCAATTTATGCATGGGGGAAAGTATTTTAAGAATAACTAAAATGCATGAAATGAAATATAATGCCCAAATTTATTTAATTTTGCAAAAATTAGAAAATAATTGAATAAAAATGATGGACTCATCACAAACCAATCAAAGAGTTCAGAATAATTTTTATGGAATTTTTTATGATCGAAATTTTTTTTTCAAGAATTTACAATAAAAACTAATTAAAACAAAATTAATTAATCTCATAATTTATTTGACCAATCGAAACATTTACAAAAAAATCCATAAAAATTCAACAAAATATTTTAAGTTGATGAGAGCCTAGGGTATTTTTTTGTAATTTTTGGACAATTTTTGAATGCAAAATAAAATGGATGAAAACTTAAATAAAATGAAATAATAAAAAAAAATTAAATAAACACAAGCCAGCCAATCAGGATGCGCCACCTAATCGTCTTCAACCTCTAAACCATGCCCTAACACATGTGACAAACTCAGATCATGCACCCATGTTCAGAACATCATAACTTGCTTATTTATCAATCATTTTTTCAAGATTCAAAGCACAAAATAAAGACCACATGGCAAGGAACAACAAGCAACTCATGGATTTCAAAAAAATCAACCACACATCAAGAAATCAAGCCAAGAAAATCATGAAAATCATCGAAACACAAATTTTCAGAACTTCATATTATGCAACATGCTTCCCAAACAAGTAAATATATACATCAAACCTAATGTTTGGTCAGCTATACCCACGCATACATGCTTTATTTCATCAAAAATCAGTTGAAAATGAAGATTCAAGTTTAAAAACATACCTCTTGAGTTGAGAAATAAACTCAATTGGTGCCTCTAAACAATAAGAAAACCACTTCTCTTGACCTTTTGAACTTCAATGAAGAGTAATGGACGGAGAAATGAGCTTTGGAATGAAAGAAAATGAAGCTTCGAAGAAAAGGAATTAAGAGTCCAGATCTGGTTTTTGATGAGAGAAGGCGTCTAGGGTTCAAATGGTTGAGATTATGAGCTTATATAGAGTGATATGAACGAGGGTATGATGGTCTCAATGGCTCAGAAATCCGTTAGAAGATAATTTGCAAAAATAAAAAAATATGAGGTGTGAGTTGTGTTTGCGTTTTGCTTGCTATTTTCTTGAGTTTGTGTTCGTTTTAGACAGCCAATGATGAGTGGAAAATGAGTGTTGAAGGTGTGAATGATGAGCTGGCCTCGTGCTATAGGTATGCGCAAAGATTTAAAATTGCAAGTTTTTGCTATTTTTGGTAAAATAAGGAGAATATGATGTATGTACTATCATGGGCCATGCTGGGCTTATTTTGGCAAGGAAAGAATCAAGTAATTGTGCCACACTAGTGTCAAAACGACCTGTAATCAATCCACACAAAAAATGCACAAAACCAGAAAAATGACCACAAGTCTCAACACCCAACTTTGAACTTGAGCCATTCAAAATTGGCTCGTGCATTTTCCTTGCAACTTAGGCCATGCATAGAACTCTCCATGCTCTCCAAACTGAGCTTTGAATCATGTAAAATGATGAGGTATTGAGTGATATATCATCTTCCAAAGTTTAAGAAAAACAATTCATGGCAAGGCAAGGTCTGCACGCGCAGGAGTGTGCATGGCGTGCATGGTGACCAGTTGCAAGGGAGCAACTTCATGGATCTATATCTTGATGAATACTTGGCCAAAATTAATGATTACAAGATTGTTGAAGAGATTTCATGGGGAACTAAAGGATGCACACTTTAATTTAAAAAATTAAAGCTTGAAGAAGAAGAAATAGGCTTAGACATTTGGCACTCTAGGTGTTTGTTGAAATTACGCGTGCGGAAGGCAAGGAGAAGGCAAGCATGACCAGCATTTTACATGTCTTATGCACAAAACTTCAAACTCAAATATCTCTCAAATGGTGCATTTTTGAGAACTTTTACACAATGACAAACTTGTAGCATTTTTCTCAAGATTTCCAAAAATGTATGGTATGCAACCATTGGATAAAAATTGAGAAAGTTATGACATGTCAAACTTCTATAGGGTGGGGACTTGGAAAATTTTCAAACTTCAAATAACTTCAAGAACAAGTTAACCCTAATTTCTTCAATTTTCACTTGATTCAATGGTGAATTTAACCATGAAATATGAAAAGAGTATATTTGAATTTATGGTTGACCAAAAGTCCACTTGGTCAACTTCTGACTTTGACTGATTTTGACCAAAATGACCAATTTGCCCCTTGTGATCAATTGACTTGCTTCCAATCAAAATTGAACCTCAATATTTCAACCATAGATGCTCAATAACATATATAAACACATGAAATCAAGTTTAAGTGAAAAATTTGAAGAAATCCTGATTATATCCAAAACCCTAATTTTGCACCTTGTATTAGGAGATGGTCAATCAAACTTCAAAACCTCAAATCTTCTGAATGCACTGAGAAATCATTTGAACCATGAAAGCAAAAATGATAATAGAAATATGATACTTCAAGAAATTAACTTAAACAAACTTCAAACTTTACAATGGGCCAAAACCCTAATTTCATCAGATGGATGACATAGATGAATTCCTCTCCAATTCTTTGCAAAACTTTAACTCTTGGGAAACAAATGAGACAAATGAGATGCCTTGAGCCATAATATATCATTGTGACTTGGAAAATCCAAAGACATGAGAGCTTGAAACTCCCTTAGTACAAAATGTTCACGCAATCAACCTCCATAGCTTGTAAAGAACTTGAGAACCAAAGGACTTTGATCCTATCACAATGTATGAATGCAATGCAACATGATGTTTATGATGAAACATAAGTCTAAATCAAGAGGGTAAATTTTAGGGTGCCACAACTTGGACTTGGTTATTATCCCTATACTCAGAGATTGATTCTTGGACTTAGGATTAGGATCTTTGACCCTAGCTCGGAGATTCTGCGATCCTGTTGTTATTCGGTTTATTCTTGGATTGTTATCTTTTTTGTGTGCATGTTATTCTGTCTATTCTTGCACTTAAATCTACCCTTTAAAACCCTGCAAATTAATCACAAATAAAACATCACACCTTCGACACTTCAATCAATAATCCCAACCATCCTGCTATCAACTAATTCAATTCTGATAGCCCAGACATAAACACAAGCTCAATGACAATTAAACCAATTAGAAGCAATGTTTACCAAAGGAATAGAGATAAGAGAGTGACGTTTAAGTTTACCGTATTGAAATCGTAACAAAATAAAATGGTGAGATTTGTTGTGACATTGCAATGTCTTGCTACCACGTTTTTATTGTTGACGAATTCGCAGCACTTAGAACAGTTGTTAAAGAGATTGATGGAACGATGTTGTAGAAACGAATCTGACGAAGGAATCACGAGCGAAGGTCGCCAACACAGTGACTTGAGATTCGGCAACGAGGGAGTGGCTCAGAGGTATTACGGTTGTTACGACGAGAGAGAATGACGAATAGTTAGGAAGTGATGGAGGAGGAGTTTGGATGGTGTGGAAGGAGAAGAAGAAATCGTTTTCAGGGGTTTAGGGGTTTTGTGAGAAGAAGCAAATAACTCAGAATAGAAAAGGGGGAATATAATCTATTTTTTAATTTTAATTTTAAATGACCTTAGGCAGCGCTTTTGTAAAGCGCTGTCTAAGATGGGCCTTTACCAGCGCTTTCTCTTTCTTTAGCAGCGCTTTTACATGGGCCTTTAGCAGCGCTTTTGAAAAGCGCTGTCTAAGATGGGCCTTTAGTAGCGCTTTTGGAAAGCGTTGTCTAAGGTGGGCCTTTGCCAACGCTTTTTATAAGCGTTGTCTAAGGTGCCCCTTTTAGCAGTGCTTTTACACATTTTCGTTTATAGTTTCTGTGTTTTTTTTAATTTAACTTATAGCAGCGCTTTTGGGGAAAAGCGATGTCTAAGGTACGCTGCCTAAAACCCTTTTGGCGTAGTGTGTTTACCTTTCCCACCACGGGATAAAAAACATTCGATGGCGACTTCATTGTTAACCCGATGATTTGTCCAGTCGTTTCATCGTAGTGTTGATTTCTTAACAAGATGACATCACACACCTTATCTTCAACGTCAGAACCTATTAGCAAAAACTACACGCTAGACGAAAAACCGTTAGAGTACTAAATTGTTCTATAAGATATCATATAATGTTATCATCAAAACTCAAAATTCAGAATGTATGTTGGTTCAATAACAAATAAGAGAATTCATGAAATTGCTTCCAAATTTGGTTTCATTATTGGAACTTTGAGTTTTCTCTACCTTGGGATGCCAATCTACAAATGCAAGCCTAATACTATTTACATAAGATTTATTGCTGACTTGATTAAAGCCAAACTCTTTCTATGGAAGACTTATATTCGTTCAATAGCCGGTAGATCTCAAATGTTGAGAAGCATGATCCAAAGTAAGTTTCTCCGTAATATTCTCATCTAGGGATTTTTATGGTTGGTTATTTTTAAAAACTAAATCATAACCATTTAAATGGTTTGGATTTATAATCAAACCACATTTTAATTAAAATTGGTTATAAAATCGGTTATAAATTTGGTTATGGTTATATGATCGGATTTTATAAAAAAAATCAGTTTTATAAAAACAAAATTAAAAAAAAATATTTTAAAAATTAAAAAAATTGGATTTTGAATAATAACCGGATTATAACCGAATCCAAAAAAATTTAACCGGTTAATAACCATTTAATTATATTCGGATTATATGAATGGATAATCAAAACTATTAAACATTAAACCGGTTAATAACCATTCAATTATATTCAGATATTTAAAACGAATTTAGATTTGATTATGGATATTTTGCACACCCCTATTCTCATCTTAAATATAAGGCTCTTATGAAAGTAACGAAGGGTTTAATGAGAATTTTATAGTTTCTTGGGCCATGGTTTGTAGACCAACTCAGAGGGAGGACATGATCTTAGAAGTTTAAGTAAACTTAATAAGGCCTAAGGCCTCCAACCTGAGGTTTTTTAGGGAATTTATTCAATCCAACAAGCAATGAAGCTTTTTCCTGTGGCACAATTTGATAACATCAAGAATATCCATCACACGCTTCATCGATTTATCAATTTGGAGCTGTATCAAAGATTAATTTGGCGGGCTTTTGGATAACTTTGTCGAATTTCTTGAGGATAAGGCTATTATAAATTTCTAGTCTGATTATAGGTGTGTCGCTTCTCTCATAGATGGGTTCCTTGTATACATTTTTCAGTAGATTTTAAAAGAAGTTCTTGATATTATGTTAAGAAATGTGGTTTGGTTTAATTCATTTTAACAAAACCGGTTTCTAGGATAAAGGTTATCCTCACTTATAAAAACATGGTCAGTTCATACATTGTCCGACGACATACTCTTAACACTTTGGTCTCTTTGAAAAGAATGTATGTTTTTGTACATGTGCCCAGCAGAGAGCATTTTGAAAAAATAAAAGAAAAAGAGGCGGTTTCACTCGAAACAGCATGCTTGCATTCTGAGATCTGAATGAGCAGCAAACAACAGTAAGAAGCACTTTCTACTTTCTTTATTTTTCCTTCACTTTTTTAGCGTGTGATATGAATGATCTTTATCTGTTGAGATGTACAAGACATAAAGGACTAGATAATAAATATATATATACATGCATATCTTTGACAACAAGAGCAATAGACACAATTCAACCCACATGCATAATGAAAGTGCCTAAATCTTAAGAGGTGAAAAAAAGGTTTGCATACCCCTCTGAAGTAAATGGGATGTAAGAATTTTTTAAGAGAAAACTTTGTTTCACTTAGAACATGAATGAAAAGGATTGCGAACCACAAACAACTAGACCAAATTTCATTTTGGATATCTCGTGAGATTTTCGGTCATTGTCAAACACATTTTTCATGTATCAAATGATACTGGAAATAAGATAAGCCAGAGAGATTTGAGCGTGAAAACCATTTATTCTATTTATTATACTTTTTTACATTAAATTTCAAAATATCACATAAATTTAAATTAATTTAAGTAATTTTTTCTAAAAATATTTTTAAAGAAATAATTTTGTTTTTATAATATTTTTTAAAACACTAATTATGTGAATTTAATCATGTTTAAATTTTAATAATGTACATTTATGTTATATGATTAATTTTATAATTTATAAAAATAAATTGAATAAAACTTAATAATTTAAAATAAGGGAGTGGGAAAATTATTTATATTGTGGCCGCTGGGTTACACAAAAAGGGTAAAACATTTGATCGGTAGACAAAACAATTTCAAACTATGGCACGCCCAAATAAAGAAACACTATCTAAGCTTAAATATCAAGTTCGGTAAGTTAAACCCTTCTTTTTGCTGGCATGCAATAATTCTGTCTGATATTCTTTTTATCTTTTCTATCAAGTCATGACTTGGTTTATCCTTAAAATTGAAGGTATCATATTTGTGGAAAATAAAATATAAATACACAGACATGTATGCAAACAAGTGGCTAACTAACTTATATCGTTAAAACAAAACACATCATTTTTAAGGAATATTTTCAATCCCACCCTATTTCACAATTACACCCGAGTAAGAATCTCTTTACAACAAATAATAATACATTTTAGGATAAAACTTTTGTTATAATTATTAATTAATGAAGACATTAATTAAATATGTAATTATTGTTGCGTTTCAATAATAATATGACGTTTTGTAAATGTTTCAAAAGAGAAAATTGTAGTTGGTGTATAGACAATATTCAGAGGTCTGTACAGGACCAAATCGTTAGTTAATTGCCTCTATATGAAAGCAAGTTTTGTATTTATTCAAGGTGGGTGAATACAAAATCTTGACTGAACAACTAGATATGCTCAATAAGTTGATTCTTGATTTGGAAAATATTGAGGTTACCATCATCGATGAAGATCAAGTGTTGTTGTTCTTGAGTGTTTTACCAAGATCTCATGCACACTTCAAAGAAATCCTCTTGTATGGAAGAGAGTCTTTGGCTTTTAAAGAAGTTCAATCAGCCCTATACTTGAAGAATTTGAACAAAAGAAAGGAGCACAAGTCATCGTCTATTGGTGAAAGATTGTTCGTAAAAGGAAAATTCTTGAAGAATGATGGTAAATTTGAGAAGAAGAAGAAGAAGAAGGGTAAAGGTCCACATAATTCTTATGGTGGTGATGTTCCTGCTATTAGGTGTTACCACTGTAAGAAGGAAGATCATATTAGAAAAGTGTATCCTGAAAGGTTGAAGAGTTATGGCAATGACAAAGAAAATGGAAATACAAGTATTATTCAAGATGATTAATGTATTGGTGGTTTCTAGTGGGAATTCTAGCAAGGAATCAATTATGGATTAAGGCTGCACATTGTTATACCCCAAAATTTGCCCTCCTATTTCTCAAGTCAATTCACATC
Source organism: Vicia sativa (assembly GCA_021764765.1). Lineage (NCBI taxonomy): Eukaryota > Viridiplantae > Streptophyta > Magnoliopsida > Fabales > Fabaceae > Vicia > Vicia sativa. The sequence goes on along the minus strand of CM038793.1, from coordinate 17,251,761 downwards.
TCTATACTCAAGAATTTCTCAAGAGTTGACCAGATGAACTCACTCCTAAGCAATCAACCCACAATTAAGTTTTGGTTCTCTCAAGTCAAAGATGGTTTCTATTGCCTCAAGTGATCATCATACCTCCTCATATGTCTCAAGGTATCACCATGTCAAGTTTCAAGCCTCACAGTTCAAGTTTGTTCAATCAATTGCTCAGATGGTTAAAAATTAGTTGTATTGGACAAAAAGTCAACTGTGGTCAACATATAGTCAAACTTCATCATTTTTGGTCAACATCAAGATGTTGAAGTCACATTCATCATTTGATCAAGGGTTGATCACGATTCATAAAGAAAACTCAAGATTTGATTAAAAGTCAAAGTTTCTAAATTAGGATTTTTTGATAAAAAGTCAACAAAATTTTGACCAGGCATAATTTTCACATACTTTATCATAAATTTTTCCACCATAGCTCATTTTGAAGAGAATTCAATTCTCTACAACTTTGTGTCTCACAAGCTTTGGCCAAAAATGCTTCATTTGAGAGTTATGGATCAAGACATTATAGGTCCTTCTAAAAGTCAACAAAAGTCATCTTTTTCCAAAGAAGTGTACATGAACATGGAAGCTTAAATGAAGATGAAATCAAAATGAGTGTTTAGAGGACATCTTTAGCTTTCTAAAAAGTCCAAGAACACTTCAAAATGTTGAAAATTTAGCAAGATACAACTTGTGCAAGTTTGGCATTTTTGAAGTAGTGCATGAAGGGAAATACTAAGCAGATTCAAATTTTTTCCAAATGGGCCATGGTTTTTATAGTTTGGACTTATTTCTAAGATAGTGAATGACTTCCAAGACCAATTGCACGCCTTTCTTCAATTTATTTTGAAATTTATTCACTTGAATCCAATTTTAATTAAAATAAAATGCCAAAAATCAAATTACTAAATGCAAGGCTGGATATTTGTCATTCTTGAGGTCCAAGCAAGCACAAATAGCTGGCCAATATCATACAAGGCTTAATTGAAGCAAATTTGGAAGCTTTTGATGCAAATTTGAAAGATTGGGAAATCACATATTTTCTATTCAATGCAATATATTTTCTTCATAGCTCTTGACCTAATTCTCTTGACCTATATATACACAAGATATTCATACATCAAGGACACAAATTCTGGCAGCCAAAAAGCTAGGGTTTTGCTTTAAAAATATCAAAGAAACTTGCACCATCGAGTTTCAATTTCCAGCCATCCACAAGCAATTCTAGACGTCAATTCTTGTTCCTGAGGTATTGTAGGGTAAGTATAAGTCCATAACCATGGCCAAACACGTTTGAATCGTGCATACCATGAACTCCAATTGCATTGCATTCATGAATCTCGATTTTTTATTTTTATCGAGTTTTAATGTGAACTAACCATGCAGATGAGTTCCTGAGATGTAATAGAACAGGTTTGATCCATCGTTTGCAAGGTTTAGTGGCCAAATCGTGACTTTCCATTTCTAGGGCATAACAAACGAAAACTTTTGTATCCTTATTTACAGACACTTTCAGGCCAAACCAAGGCCACTATTGAACTCGCATCCCTCGATTTAGGGGGTAGGGTCCTTCTGGTTTATTTATTTGCTTTGTTTTGCAGGTTTACAAAAACAAGCTCGTCGAAGAAGACGACCGGAGCTAGGGCTCCGACATCCCTCAGACCCTCTGACCTTTGACCAGTGGTGTGGCGTGACGTGGTTGGCTCGTTCGAAATCGGAGGGTCCTAGGCATGTGTTTGTTTGAAAATCAGAAAATAAGGGTTAAATTTCACTTACATATTTATAGTTGTGTATATATTAATGGATGTATCACCACTCCAGTAGTTAACCATGGACACGCTAAGTCTCTTCCTCTCTAAGGGCGTGGGTCCGATCCCTGCCTTTTGCAATTTTTCTAACATTTTCTGATTTCCCCAGGTTTTCAAATATATACCATTGGAAGCGTGGTTTAGACACCACAAGCAGATGGCATAGTGGTCATGTTTTGACTCAATAACCATAGGATCCTGGGTTCAAACCCTGGCAGGACCAAATCTATTTTTTACCACTTGTTTCACTAACCTTTTTTTTCTTATTTCTTATCTTTCAAATCATTTTAATTTTCTTTCAAACTTATTTTCACCACTAATAAAAAACCCTAAAAATATTTTAATTTTAGATTTAGGTTAATAAAATGTTTCATTTTAAACACAAAAATATTTTATTTTTCGTTTCATTTAAAATTATTTTCTTAATTAATTACTAATTAACATAGAATTAGGTTTTTTTCTCTACATTAAAATCAATCAAAAAAATTCACAAAAATAATTTCCTTTCTAGTGATTAGGTTTACTAGTCTTAAATCTTTTTTTACTAACCTCAAAGCATTTTTCTTTATTTATTGTTTTATTCTCATTTTAAATTCTAGAAATCAATGTATAGGTCGCAAGGATATTTTTGTAATAACGTAGATTTAATTTCTCACAATTTACTTTCTGCACCTCTATTATGTAACTGCCCCAAAGCCCTGTAATAGCTTAGGACTTTTCTTTTCCGCTTTTACTTTCCACGCCTTTATTTTCTGTACATATTAACTGTTAGATGTATGTTAATAGGATTGCATGGCAAGATCTAAAATCAACCGTTAAATCACTTTAAACAATCAAGATAAAATATCTGAATTGAACACACTTGCACCCGTTAGGGTATCCTCTCTTGTTGCCTTTAGGATAAACATGGTCATGTCCCTCGAACATAGGGATACCATTATCAAAAGTACCTTGATTCAAAATCATCACAAAGATCATAGTCCCTCGATGACCCTCGATGTTTCCTACAAATATATGATCTCGTCCCTCGATTGTTGCCTACGAATAAATGATGATCGTCCCTTCAAAATGATAAAGTACCCTTACATGTTTCCTTCTATGACCATACGATGACCCTACGATTGTCCCTTCATATCCAACGGATAGGGTTACCTACCAACTAATGGTATGGATAGCACTATCCTAAGGGAGAAGGAAAATAACAAGAAACGACCCTTCTGAGTAGGTAATAAGACTTTTAATTGCTTGCTCCAATCCAAATCATTTTCACACCTCACACTTTTATTTTCAAACTATTTTTCAAACAAAACACTTTGTATACATTCCAACGAGAATCATTACAAAGTTAAACATTTTCCAAACAAACATTTCCAAACACTTCGAATACATTCTTGAGGGCTGATACAAGAATCATTACGAAGTCTAAGCGAAATACTTTTCAAATCACACAAACACAGAAAGCAAATTTACAAAAATGAGCTACGCAATTAAGATCCCATAGATAACTATAGATGGAAAGGGTGCTAATACCTTCCCTTTTCATAATTGCCTCCCGTACTCAGAATCGATAAAAGGTTTTTCCTGTTCTTTTCACCTTTCCTTTATTGGATAAAAGAAAAGTCGGTGGCGACTCTTGATATCGGCAATATTTGCAATAAAACGTAAAACAAACAAGTCAGTTCTCCCACCATCTTACACATATGACACATGACTCCAAACAAAGACGTGTTTGAGAAATTATGTGATCAAGATGCTAGATCAATGCTATTGTAAAACAATAAAGCTTGCAAAATTGCATGAATTGGATCTGTCAGATTCAAGCTTCATGATGAGTCAATAAAGTTGTTGACCGGCGTCAAGTGTGTACCTAACCTTAAGAGAAATTTGATTTCTCTTGGTGAATTCAACAATAAAGGATATGTTTTCAAAAGAGAACAAATCATTCTAAGAGTAATGGAGCGGTCGAAGAAAATCTTGAGAGGCATCAAAAGGAAAAGCGTGTATAAGGATTTAAGATCGAACAAAATCGACTATCAACTTATTTCTTTTATATTGTAGAAGAAAATGGTGAGAATCTTGTTCTAAAAATTCATATTATTCTTCAAGTGGGAGATGATACCAAGACTTATACGAAAACAATAGCTTCAATTGACATCTTTTTTGGAAGGATGTTACCCGAGATAAAATGGACTAAATAATAGCATAGGTTAAAGACTCATTGGGTGCAAATGGGTGTTTAGAAAGAAGTGTCATATTGATGGTACACTTAACACTTACAAGGATAGACTAATAACCAGGGTTTTATACAAAATCAAGATTTCGATCATCTCGACAGATATGTCCGAGTAGCAAGCACAACAAAAATTAGAGTTTCCTTTGAATTAGCTTCCTTGCATGTCGTTATAGTTCATCAAAAGAATGTCAAACATCATTCCTAAATAGAGATCTCGATGACGAAATTTACATGGAGTAATCGGAGGTTATATGCTTCATAATAATGAACAAAAGATGTGCAAGCCTGTCAAATGCTTATATGGATTAAAACAAGCACCAAAACAATGACATTAAAAGATTGACTTTTTCATTGTAAGATTCACTGATCCAGAAGAAGACACACAACTTAGGGGGGATTTTTCAATCATTATAAAATAAGAGTTCAAAGAGTTTCTCATCATCAAAAGGGGTAGATTATGAATATTCTATTGTATATATAGTTCAGTTTTGATGAAAATTAATATTATCAAAGAAGAAAAGAATAAAAAATGCCATGAACATCAATGATGAAATTGATCAAGAAGGTTGAACATAGAAATACAAGTGAAGATTTGAGAGAAGTGAACATAACTAAGATACTAATTTCAATTCATACTATACTACTTTAAATTGCTCAGAATTTCATCTCTCACTTCATCTAAAACCTTCTTGCATCATCATACACACTAAACCAAACAAGACTTTAGGCAACGCTTTTTTTTGGATTAGGAAACGGTTTAAAGTGCTCTATATACTATCGATGTGTAATGTATAGCCAACGCTTTCTTTTAATGAAAAAGTGTTGTCTAATGTCCCCTTTAGGCAACGCTTCATCCCAAAAGCACTCTCTATGAGCCCCTTTAGGAAATACTTTTTGCTTGAAAAATGCTTTCTATTATCCCCCTTTAGGCAGCGCTTATTTAGTTCCATTTTAGGGGGACTTTAGGAAGTGCTTTTTTACAGTTGACCTTTACACAACGCTTTTTAAATATATTTTAGGGGGACTTTAGGAAGCGCTTTATTTCAAAAGTGTTGTCTATTTCCCCCTGTTGTACCCCCAATTTTTTCTCCTAAGATCCCTTATTATCTCATCATCACAATGCATCAAGATCAAAAACAAGGGTTGGTTCTCCTAGTTATCCTATTCTTAAGTTTTCTCCCAAGGAATCGCCAAGCACCCTGATTGTGTATTGTGTATGTGTATGATTTGCATTTATTTCATTTACTAACCTCTGATTAAAATACAAAAAATATTTTTCTTTTGTTTTGTATATTTTTTATTTTGTGGGTATTAAGCCAAAACATCAGACAAGCGAAAACTTTTGGTGTTTTTTCTCTAAATTCTTTTTGCACTAATTCTCAAAAAATTTGAAGTGCAAATCGATTTGCACACGCGAAAGCCTGAAAAATTAGGCAATTTTCGAGTTTGTATATTTGGATCCAATTTTGTTTTTTGAATTTATATTTTTGATCACCAAAATTCCACTACCTCGTCATAATTAAATCATGTAACACCCCATTTCTACTCAAGGAATTATATAAAATCAGAGTTTCAAATTTTCAACAAAATATGAAATGTCCCATTTACTTCATAGGAAACAACACATAATCAGATACATAACACTTTAATTTCAGAGGATCACATAACCACTTGCATCAGCTTTTTAAACAAAACAATCTTTTATTTAATACGCAACGAAAATTCATAAGTATTCAACTCAAACAACTGATCATCTTTATTCATTTAAAACAACTTGAAACATCATAGTACCTTTTATTATTCAACTTAAAGCGCACCAGTAATAACAACAACTGAAACGACATAGACTAAATATCCCCCCCAAGTGCTACGTATCAGAGCAATGACACCGACTTGAACTAACAGCAACTAACTCTTCAAACTTGAATACCTGCACGTTACCCACGTAGAGGCAACATCATAGTAGAAGGGTGAGATATCGAATAATATAAACAAAAGTATGATAATTAATATATTAGACAAGAATCATATAATTTTCACCGCTTCACAACAATCATACAACAACTACTGATAAACAACTTAATAACAACAACAACTTGTATCTAACAGCAACTCATCACACAACAACAACAACTTATATCAAACAACAACTTCAATGTCAACAACAACAACAAGAACTTAAACATCAACAATGACAACTTAAAAAAACAGGAACATACAAATAAAATGCGACTCAGCTATGCAAATGCATGTGGTATAATTTGGAGCAGAACTCTCAACTTAAACACAACTTAAAAATATGCTAGTTTATCGAGGCATTTCAACAAGGCATAAGCCTTCAACTTCAACATGGTGCCATCAAGGCCAACTTAGTCATGCAATATATGCGATGTTATGAATGAAATACAACAACATTAACAATCAACAACAACAACAACATCGACTTCAATCAACAACGTAAGCAACAACTTAGACAACAACTTAAACAACAACTTAAACATGTACTGGTCGTTCGACCCACAATTCAAACTTGTCCATGAATCTGGACAATTCAACGCATATGGTTGTACCTACAAATCAACGAAATCCACATTGTTTTGAAAAAACAACTCAACAAAGATCACCTACTAATAAACACAAACTTTGTCGACAATTTTCGGGTAATTCCAAACAACTAAATTTACCGCTTATTTCGGCTAAATCGATATTGTTTTTAACATTATGTTGTAACTTCTATTTATCTAAGTATCCTGTTAATCATCTCTTTTACTGTATTTAATTACTACAGATCAAATTACTACAGCTACTAAATAAATCCTTCTACTTCCCAAAGCTAAGCTCTGCTAGACTCCTGCTAATTTGTTCAATTTCTGTTTTCTGCAAAAAAATGGATTTGAACTACAAACCTGATGATTTACTGCTACTGAGTATTTCATAACTTCAATGGATCAATACCAATTATCATCTCTTACATACTGCCAATGATTTTCTACTGCCAAGTACCAGTTTCTAGTTTCTGTTACATTCACTTCTGTTAAACATGTTGACTTTCGTTTACACCAATTCTGATAATTTTGTCACTGATTATTATCCTAATAAATCATTGATCCATTTTCCTTAGTATCACTTACTATAGTTAACTCATATATACATATGTGAATTTACTTTAAAATAATTGCCAGAATACTTAATTATGCCTAATACATGCAAATTGAACAAATAAACAAACAAACTCCCTGGCCCACACAAAGGCATGTCGAACGACATACCTCCTTCTCTCCTCCTATATACTGATCGGCACAGGCCTTGTGAGCCTCTTTTCCGTTCGGCAGGCTCCTCTTATCCCACCATCTTCATCCTCCTTCAATGCATTTTCCAACTTGCAGGCTTAGTTTAATCAGCTTCGATCTAGATTCTTATACCATAGCAACAAGAAACAAATTGTTCTACAGAGATACACTACTAATTAATTTAATTACTACTCATTCTTACCACCAGCAATTTTTAACAGAATTCAATACATCGACAGTTTATTTTTCCAGAACATCAACACAATCATCAATTTCCAACAACATAAATAATTTAATTCAACACAAAATTCAACACAAATAATAGAGAATTACACAACCCCAATTCTACATACTAATCATCATACTCCCGGTTATAAAATTCGAACCCCACCCTTACCTGGATTTAACGACGGCTCGAATTTCCAGACTGAATTCTAATTATTTCTTCCTCTAGCAATTCTACAACATGATTGTGTTTCAGCTTTGCAGCACCAAACCCTTGCTCTTTCCTCCTCTAATTTCTACGTATGCTTTAGGGTTTTGTTTCCTGATTGTATTCATAGGGGAGCATAGATACTACGTTACAATTTACATTAAAAGGATGATTCTCCGCCTGACTCGAAGTCATCAGTCAGCATCTCTTCATCATTCGTTGTGTTTGGTTAGAACTTCTCTACAGTTATTTCCTTTTTTGGAGAAAACAATCTTCTTGTTACTGGTGGCTTGCCCCCAGTCTACATAGTTGATGTTTGCCTGTTGCTGTTGGTTTCGCCCACTTCTTTTGAGGCTGACTCCTTTTCCTCTTTCTTCATTCACTGGTGCCTTCTCTATTGAGATCTGGACATTGGGTTTTTGCCTTTGTAATTTTCCAGCCTAATGTCTTCTTTTTTTGAAACATGGAATTTTTTCCTGTATTCCATGGCAATTCTGCCTCCTTGTTCATAACTCCTCCATTTTCCTTTTCCTTTGTCAGCTTTCTCCTGAAGCCATCTGTCTGTAGGAATTTCAGCAGGTAACTTGAATGTAACTCTTCGTTCTCCCCTGGGATAGGGATTATCAGGCCTCCTTGGTGTCGTTCCTGCATTGAGATTGGGAGCCACAAGGTTTCTAGTTTGGTGATTCCAGGAAGACATGAAAGGAATTCTTTCAAAGGCTTCAGACATCCTTCGATCATAAACAGCAGCACACCTTGGACACATCAAACACTCAGTCCCACTTTTGTGCATCGAACTAGAAAACGTAGCAGGATTTCTCCAGCCCTTGGATATACTTTGAATAGTTGATTATCTTGCCTCCAATTCACTCCCGTTCGAGCACGTTGGATCCTTTTAAACTCTACAGCAATCCTTTGGTTACAAATGATGCTACATCTTGGACACAACAACATTTCTCCATTCCTTCTGTGGTAGTGAAAAATATAATCACGCAGGCTAGTTTCTCTCTTTGGATAGCCATCTCTCATCTACTCCCTTTCCATTTCGAGACATTTCTCCACTTCTTTCATCTCTGGACAAGATTGCTTGAGATCAACCATGTGGACTCCTAGACTTTGACCCTCAGTGATCTGTACCTTTTCAAACTTGACTCTGAGGCCCTCAATAGCCTTTGCCATATTTGCATCAGAAAAGATTGGGCCTTCAGTAGCCTTTGCCCCATTCGAAACTCCAAGATTCTTGTTGGTGGGACCATCAACAGTCCCCATGTTGCCACGAACCATAACGAAGTCTTCTTCTTCTTGGGACTTATTTCCTTGGTCAGCATTTACTCCTCTAACTTCCACCATATTAATTTCGAATGGCTCAGCATAATTGGTCTCTACTATTTGTAGAGGGTCTATGTAAATCTTCATGAAATTATTGGATTTGTCTGCACACTTAAGCCTGTCCTCCTTGATAGCATTCTGAATTAAATCCCTGAAAAGAAAGTATTGTGAGGTTTTATGGCCCAGGAAATTATGATACTTGCAAAAACCTCTCTTATTCCGTTGTTCTAACGGAGGAACTTTAATATTAGAAGGCATTATCATTTGGCCATCTTTTACAAGTAAATCGAAAATTTCATCACATTTAGTTATGTCAAATGTGTATACTTTCTTAGGAAATTTATCATTCTTCTCGTTTTCAATAGGATTCTTGCCATTCGATGGGACAAGGACCTTGCAAGAATAAGGGGGTGCTTGTTTTAATTATGCTAGATCTACTTCGAATTGATCGAAATCATAAGGATCATGGCAATCTTCTGCCTCTATATAAGCTACTTTTCTTTTTTATAATTTTTACTAGCCCTAGCCTTTTCAGCCTTCAAGCGCTCTACTTGTCAAACCCTATCTGCTAGTTGAGCCATGTCTCTCAAATATTGGGTGTCTAACTTCTTTTGAATGGAATAATCAAGACCACTAGCATCCATTTCGACTAACTCGTGTTCAGGTACTACCGTGAAACACCTAGACTTTAAGCGACGGAACCTATTCAGATAGTCATCTATTGGCTCTGTGAATTTTCTCTTAATACTGGCCAATTCTTTGAGGCTTATTTTATATTGTCCCATATAGAATTATTCATGGAACAATATTTCTAAGTAGGTCCATGTATCTATGGATCCCGGAGGGAGGGTAGTGAACCATGTGAAAGCATTTTTGGTTAAAGAACTTGGGAAATATTTTATCCTAAGATTTTCATTGTTGGCCAAATCTTCTGCTTCTGTTAAATATATAGCTATGTGTTCCACTGTTGACTCACTAGTATCCCCAAAAAAAATTGTGAATTTAGGGACTTTGCAACCCCTTGGCAATTCAGTCTGTAGAATATATTCTGTAATGGGGGACATATAGTTTGGCCTCCTAAATCCTGAATTCAAACTGTTATGGGTCATAATCCTTTCGATCATGGAAGTTAAATTATTTTCTTCCATAATGTTATCATTTCTGACCCTATGGACTACTTCGTCAGCGCTTTAACCCCTATTTACCATTATCACTCTTCTGGGTTTCTCTTCTTGAACTTCTTGTTGTTCTACCCTTGCCCCCATATTTCTCCCTTCAACATTTTGTCTAGGGGGTCGAATTTGGCAAAAGTAGGTTCTTCATCTTGAATTACTACTTGGTTCTGCCTACGTCTCGCAGGCGCATCAGGGGAGCCAAACAAGTCTGCTATTCGTGCCATTTGCGTTGACATTCGTTGGTTAGTTTGGGTATTCTCCTGATTAGTTCTATAGATATTTTGGATTAAAGGGGTGAAGATTGTAGTTATTTCGTGGGCTAAAACCCTTATTATGTCATGGTTACTATCATCCATTTGTTGCCTAAATGTTTCCTAATTATTTGTTGTAAGCATAGGCATTTGGGTGAAAGATCCTAGATTTTGTGTATTTGGACCCATATGATTCATCCCAGAACCAAATCCTTGGATTGGAGAGTATGTTGTTGTGGTATTATGCAATCCTGCCATAAATGAAGTTGGCATTCCATATGGTAGATTTTCCCTTCGAGGCCTAAACGTTTTGAAACTTGGAGGCCTAGGGGTTGAAAAGTGGGCTTGATTTCCTACATATGACAGGATAGGCCATGTTGACACATTTGTTGGCATCTCCGTTGTGCCTGAAGGAACCATGTTCGAACTACCCGTGGCCGGAGTATTCGTGGGTACTGATATGGCCTGAGAATTTGGGATTACACCAAATGCATCAATCGAACTACCAACGATCGTGCTTGTCCCTTGTGGGGGATTCTGTCCCCCTTCATGGCTAGTTGTGTTAACCATTTCTTGATATGCTTTCTTCTGGGTATTGGTTGGTAACTGTAACACTCCAATATTTCGATTATTAAATAATTCGAATTTTTAATTATTTATTTAATTAGAAATTTAATTATTTGTATTTTGGGATTATTAGACTTAATTTAATAAAGTGAAATTGGACTGTGGTGTAAAGATACAGTGTGGGGGTGTGTGTAGTAAAAGAATCTAAATCCTATTATTTGTTGTTATTATTATTATTTTAGAATAATAAGGAATAAAAGAAGGAAAAGAGAAAGTGAGAAACAATTGGGAATATTCATCGTACGTGAAAGTGAGAAGAGCAGAAGGAAGGAGAAGAACCAAGAGTGTCAGAATCCGACGAATCCTTAAGGTAAGGGGTGATTTCGATGCCTTATCGGTTTTGGGAATAAATAGAATTGATTAAGCATGTTAGAAATCCCAATTTAGGATTTTCTAGGTTTGTAGAACGTGTCCCTATTGTTGTCGAATTGAATAAATTGCATGATATAGGATTGTTAGGGATGACTGGATTGTGTTATATGACATTATGTTGATGCCTATTCGATGAATTTGGTGTTATTTGATGTTATGATTCGTGTTGGAATGAAGAGAATGGATTGGGGAAACATGCTGCTGTCAAACTGCAGGTTTTCTGCTACTGAGTTCGCAGGAACCGGTTCCCTTGTGGGAGAAACCAGGTTCCCAATGTGTTGGTCAGTGAAAATGGGGATTTTTGAACGCAGGAACCGGTTACTCCTGGGGAGGAACCGGGTTCCCAGTGCAAATTTTACACATGAAAATGACATTTTTAGCAGGAACTGGTTCCCTATTTGGAGGAACGCGTTCCCACTGTTGCTTTTTGAAAAATACTAAACTTTAAAAATTCATAACTTTCAAACCGTAAGTCCGTTTTAGTCGCCGTTTTGGACGTTGTTTCTTAGATTAAATAATCTATTTTTATAAAATAAAGTAAATTATAATTAATGGATTTTATTTTGAAAAGATTCGTTTTTCCGATTTGTGAACAATGGGAGTTATGGGAATGGTGGATGAATGAGTATAGGATTGTTCTGACAGGTTGAACGTGAAATGAAGCTTGTATGCTATTTTCCTGTTGTTTATTCATGATTGTATTGATATCATGTGTTGTTGTCGGTGTTGTATATTCATGATGGTTGTTGATATCATGTGTTGTTGTTGATGTTGTATATACTTGGTAGTTGTTGATCTCAGTTGTTGTTGTATATACTGGTGATAGTCTTACTAATTGAAGGGTAAGCATTTGGCATATTTATGCTTTCTGATGATTTATTTCATGATAGGTGATGATATCATGTTGTGGTTGATGATGGTTTATGATGTCTGATATGGTCATAACCTGTGTTGAATGTTGCATGTTTTATGATGTGCATGCATATGCATTATGTTGGAGTTAATTCCCATTGTGTGGAATTTGACTTGTATTACCAATACCCGTACCCAGTTGATTAATGGTGGTGAGGCTGAATTCGCGTCTGAATGATGTATGGGCGAATCACGGATTAACGATGTGTCCGAGTTGGAATGGAACAGTGTGTGAATTTAGTTCACTGTCGGTACCACATGCATAGAGTCTGCATCATATTTGTTTGGATTATAACATGTTAGGATGGATTCCAATGTTATAGTATGTTGTTTATGTATGATGTATGTTTATGACTTGTGTATGAAGCAGATCTGATTATGCTGAATAGGATGGACTGATAACTTTTGATATTTTATTGCTTTTGATGAACTTATAATGCATTCTAATTATGACGATGTCTCACCTTTACTTTGATGATTTCAGATTGAAGTCTTAGCTTCTTAGGAGCTGGTGGGGATGGCTCTTGAACTATGCATTTAGTTTATCCGCGTGTCAGTGTCATGCTCTGGTAGTTGTAACACTGGGGAACGATTGGATTAAAGTGCTAATGAAACTCTGTTGATTTATTTGAGATTATTTTGGATCATTGTTGTTTTGAAATTATCCTAGTTTTGATTTAATTCTGCTGTGTAAAACATGTTATTTCCTGATTATGGATGTTTATGTTCCTCGGTAATGCATGACAACTATTTTGGTTAATTATATTTTGAAAAATAAATTGTGACATCCCTTATTACATGTTAACTCTGAAATATAATATGATAATTCGCGGGGTATTTTAGAAGGGTGTTATAGTTACTGTCGGCTATCTTACCACTTCTATGGTTCATATAACACAACGAATCTAGACTCATAAGATCACAAACGAAACAAAAATCTTAAACTAAATTACGTAGATTTAAACAAATAATACTTGGACACTTTTCCACTGGGCGTGTCAATTTGTTTACAGTGATTTCTAGTAAACAATCGCTAGTCTTCTAAATCAACAATATCTTTGGTAACTTACAGGATCGACTAGATTGATCCTAGGACATGTGTCTAAGTATTGGTGTTTAAACTTGTATCAGAATTTATGCCTAACATCTTTTGTCTAGACTACTAAGAATGTTTAAGAACACAGATATAAATAAATTCGATTAAGGAAGTAAAGGCTTCGATTAAAAGTGATAACGAAACTTGACTAAAACATAAAAAACTTTTAAAGCAATGTAAATGGTGGATAAACGAAATGTAAAAGATTTGTTAAAGAAAAGTAAAGATTTCGAAGGATATAATTTCTGATTGGAAAGATAAAAGGATAAACTGGAATCTGAATGACTTTAAAAGATAAAGAAACTTTGATTAATTTGAAAGTAAAGATGGTGTTTCTATACGTACATTGCTCTACAAAACTCGTTTCCCTAACACTTGGTAATTTGAGTATATATATGAGTTTTTGTACAAAATGAACACACGAAATCCTAACACTAAGACTCCTATTTATACTAATTCCGACCCTAACGGTCTTATTATAGAATGATGCCACGTTCAATCATTGCATGTCTTCTGAATTCCCTAGCTTCCATGCGTCCTTAACGAAACAACGTCTCATATTTGAATTTGAAATCTTGTTTGTTGTAGATATAAAATTCTCATTTCAAATTCGAAACTTTAACGGTAAAATCCAATTCAAATCCTCTTTCTTTTCAAACGAAAACAAAGCAATTGGATCATATTTTCTGCATTCGAACGCAAGCCCAATATAAAAAAGTCCATTATCTCGAATTTCGACTTGTCCATCAAAATCCCCAGCCAACACATGGGTAGATAAAGAATTGCCTAATTTTTAATTTCTTTTTTGTTTTATAATAAATTTTTTTTTCACCGCCGATTTGATTTGGAGTCAGTTAGTGCTAATAATCATCGAATTAAATTGGTATAATGAGCTATTTTTGAATTCGCTAAATTCAGAAGAAAAAAATCAATAGAAACCATTGGAGACTTAAGTTGAATTGATTGGTAAAGACTTTTTTTCCCCTTATTTTCAAAAAGAAAATGTACTTATTATTCAGCAAAAATGACTACCGATAGAAATGAAAGTGTCGGTGGATTCATTTGTGAATGAAATGTAAAATAGAATGACAAATAGATTGGAGTGAGAAAGCAAAATCATGGTAGCCACTCATGTCCATGCTTGAGTTGACAAAAATCAATTGACAAAACATATATATTCATAAAAATTTTAAATGCAATAAACAAATAATCATGTATTTGTCACTTTTATTCTCTCTTTTTTTTCCTTAATTTTTCATTCTACAGACCTAAATAAGAAATGCATGTGTATTGTATATGATATCGGACTTCTCAATTATTCATATGTTAACTTCTTGTCAAAAAAAACTTCGAAAAGTACATTTTTCCGAGGTAAGTACATTTATTCAACAAAATGAAGACATATTTGCGCAAAGCACGCGCTGATGTCATCTACCACAATCAACGCGGTTTGAAGATTGGGAACACGCAATTCACTTTCAATAGAAAAAATGGATTAAGAGGAAATTACTAGTGTATTCGGAATGAATTGCGTGTTCCTCTCAAAATGAGTGTCGGAATATTTTTTTTCCTTCTAAAACGACACTTAATTTTAAGGTGTTTTATAAAATTTAGAGAGATCAAAACACTTTTAGTTGAGTGTGTGCTGCATTGCCTTAGTAATTTGAGAATTACTTTAATATTTTTATAATATTCTAATCACTCAGACTAAATCAAGCGAGCTTTCACATTTTCTTTCTTTCATAATCTTGATGATTTATCATTAATTCAACACTTCATACAGAACTTGACTTCATGTAACTAATAAGGCTTCTTGATAGAAGTCATTCTCATTGAGATTGTATATTGTTCTTAAGATATTGGCTTTGAAATCTTTATATCACAAAAATAACATCTTAATCAAAACTTCGTGTGATGACTTCACATTGTAGTGTTGTCATCATCGAAACTAGTGAGATAATTATACTATTGTAAACATTATACCTACAAATATATAGATTCACAAATAGTTATAGATTCTATTGGTGGGTAGTGTCTTTAATATATATATATATATATATATATATATATATATATATATATATATATATATATATATATATATATATATATATATATATATATAGAGAGAGAGAGATCAAATTACACCGAAGAGTTATGAGTTACTAAAACGTCACGGATTAATATTTTTAAAATCAACAGTTGGATTGTAACATATAATCATATAGATCATACCTATAAAGTTTGAGATTAATCTATAATGATTTACTATGTCATTGAACTACATCAAAATTAACGTTATATGAAAGTCTATTTTGACATTAATTTTCGGATATATTGATCGTATAGTAAAACTTTGTAGATTAATCTCAAACTTTATAGGTATGATCTATATGATGGTATGTTTCAATCCAATGGTTGATTTTAAAAAATATTAATTCGAAGTAACGTTTTTGAGCGAGTGTAACTCATGGTGTAATGTGTAATTTGATCCTCCTATATATATATATATATATATATATATATATATATATATATATATATATATATATATATATATATATATATATATATTTCCTTTAAACCATCTTAATTCATTTAATTTAACATAACAATATGGTTTCAAATGTTCAACTTTGTACAGAAAAATACATTAAAAGGTAGTACAATTGGATTTCTTCATAGCATGACATATATAATTAAGTTATTTATTAGGTTTATAACCTAGTCCATTTTTATTGTACGAAGATCTTTGATTAAAAAAAATTAAAAGTATCTTATCTTTACCCTCAGTAAATTTTCCTATGGTTTCAAGCAAATGGTTACTTCATTTATTATTGAGAGATTTCAAATTTTTATGATTTTAAAGATTCATTTCTATTTTTAGTTATTTCTTCACCAAGAATTTTATTTCTATTTTTAAAATATAACTTAGATATTTATTTATTGGTTAGGTTTATTAGCATAGTGTCGTCGGCTTCTCTTATGATTTTGAACCAACCAATGTTTCTCTTAATCATATTCTCATGGGAGGAGATGCTTCATGAGAATATTCTACGGATTATTGGGGATATTGTAAAAGGCATTTTTGTATAAGTCTCTTGAGGTTGTATCATCATCATCATGTGAAGAAAGGTTTTGATCTGTCAAAAATTCTACTTGATGAAGCTTCTTCAAATCTTCTATTGGATAAAACTCTTTCAAATCTTCTATTGGATAAAACTCTTTCAAATCTTGTATTGGACGAAGCTTCTTCATCATTTTCATCGAGTGACGACTCTTTAGATGATCGTTCATTTAATGTGATTTTTCTTTCAAATACTTCTGGTGTTGATCCTTTATTTATTTCTTTTGATGGTGAAATTGATGACTCTTCTAATGTTCTTGAATACATTCATTTATCTTTAAATATATGGATTACTTAGTTGAGTTTCTCAGTGATATATTTTTCCCTAGATTTTTTCTAAAACTCATAAAACACACTTCTATCTTTTTAATAAAGGATTAGATCATATTTCTTTCCCTAATTCTTGAATTTGATATATTTGTTTAAATAAATCGTTTTAACGCAAACTCCAAGGATTCCAATGTTTGAGAACCATCTATAAAGATGACCATCATATTCAATTTGGATTTTCATTTTCATGGACGTGTTTGCTCATTGTCTCTTGTTTGATCTTAGGAAAATCTCCATGAATAATCTTAAGAGTGTCTCATACTTCCTTGGCCGAAAAACAATTGAAAACATAAAAGGTACTATACAGTGCTTAGAGCACTCATCATTAAGCACTTGTTTTTAAAATCGGGTTTGATTTTATGTTATTTTCTATGGTCCACAAATAATATGGTTTATTTAATAATTTTTCTTAATGTAATTAGTAGGAATAAATTTACCATTAATGATAATATCTCACCTATCAAAATCATTATCTTTAACGAAAATTTACATTCTTGCTTTCCATGATTCAAGTCTTTCACAATCAAATGGTTGAGGTATATTCATAAAATACCTTAATTATAAATATAAGTATTTACGGTCACCATTCTACCTCCTCGAATGATTAGTTTTATATCAAGAGTTAAGCTTGTATGTCATTTGTTGGATAAGTGACTCAAAACATATTAGGGGTGGGTAAATTGTGTGGATTTGAAAAACGACTTCCAATAAAAACTTATTTGATCAAAGATATTGTTTAAACTAATTTTGTAAACCAAACAAAGAATAGGCATCAAAATGAGTAAAGAAAATGAAATCAGAGTAAGGGAGAAATAAAAGCACAATGGAAATATAAAGATATATGGTTGAGATACTTACACCATATATTAATAGAGGTTTGACCTAACTACTTGACCTACTACTCTCTTCATGAATTTCTTATTGAGAAGTTACACTATAGATGTGAGCTTTCTTACAAGTTCTTCCCACAAACCTTCTTATAAACCAATTGGATTTTTACAATGTATATCCTTCAAATCAACTACTGGATTTTACACTTGGCTAATCTTAGAACCAGGTGAGAGCTTTTACATCAGTCTACACTCACGAACCAAACAAATATTTTGACATACAAACTCATGAACCAAGAAAGAGCTTTTACACTGGGTGAAGCTCATGAACCAAAAGGATATTTTAATGGACAATCTCGCATACCAAATGAGAGATTTTACTGGGCAAGCTCAAAAACCAAACAAAAACCTCTCGCAAGATATGTTATACAAGATATAAGTTCCTCTTGTATAAATCACAATTATACCCCAACACCATAAGAAACAAAAAATGTACCACTAATATTTTTCACTCTCAAAGTATTAAAAAAATTTAGTAGAAAAAAAATAAAATTAGAAAGGAGAGAGTACAAAATAAAGAGTGAAAAAGTATACAAAAATACATTTTCATTTTGAAATGAGGATAATCCATTAATTTATAGGTGAAAAATTCGGCTAGAAAAGGGAAATGGTCCATGGGCCTTTAAATGTCATAATCAATTATACCATAGTTTTAATCGATTATGAGCTCCGCAAAAACGATAACCTTGATTCCCATAAAGAAAAACCTACAACGACTAATGTCTTAATCGATTAAGAAGCTTTGATCCTTTCTCTAATTGATTAGCTAAGGGTGTTAATTAATTATGCAATGCATACAATCTTTCTAAATATTTAGGAACATCCTTGATCAATCTCACAACCACCTTGATGGTTCCTCTAAGGGTTTTAAGTGTTTTTACAAAATTTAGATAGGTCAAAACACTTCTAGGTAAGTGTGTACATTGCCTTACTAATTTGAGAATTACTTTAATATATTTACCATACTCAGATCACTCAAACACAAACCAGTGGAGTTTTCACGCTTCCTCCTTATCACAATCTTGAAGATTCATCATTGATTCAACACTTCATCTGAGATACTTGTAAATGATGAGGCTTTATAAGGTTTCTTGACACATACCACCATCATAGATATTTCTTGACTAAATATCACTAGGAATACCTGTTAGAACATAGTTTGGTTCTAATCATATCTTAAAGTTTTGATGATAACTAGTGAAATAAATTTTGTATAATAAATATGATATTCTGATGTGTATTGTTTCTATTTCAGATAATGTTCTGTCTCAAGCATTCTAGAATAAAAGAAATATCAAACTATGCTACGTAACCAAGTTATTAGAAGTTCTAATGATGAATAAAACTTCTGGACACGCACGTTGAAAAGCAACTTCTGAAGAAAGCTTGCTAACACAACCTCTGATAGAAGCACCAAAGAAACCTCTGATTAGAAGATACTTGAACAAGGCTTGCAGAAGATCATGAAGTATCAGTACGTCATCTTCTAAGACAAAGTCTGCTACAGTATCGTTACTCTACTAAGTTTAAAACGGCTAAATCACTTGAGTGGATCAACTTCCAAGGCACATTGAGAAAACAAAGCACATGCAACTAAAGAAACATTAATTATGTTTTTCTCATCACCCAAGACACGCAACAGAAGCAACGGATTTATAAGAAGCTATATAAAGAGCAACATTCAAAGAAGCAAAATAACAATTGCTTAAAAGAAAACTTACGCTGCCAAAATCAAACCTTGTTGTGTTAAGTTTATTTTCAGTTTTGAGCTTAAAATTTCTGTGTAAAATTCACTTTTGTGATACAGCTTTTTAGAAGCATCCTTATACACTTTGTTACAAGTTCTTGTGTAATTGTTCCTTGAGAGACCAGTTGGGTCAGATTTCTCAAGAAGGCTAGGACTAGAGAGTCTTAGAGGTGTTAGTCACTTGCAGTTGGCTTGTGCATTGTTGTTAGTCACAACAGTTGGTTGTGCAATTGTAATCAGATTCATTATAGTGAATTAAGTCCTCGTTGAGAGAGGCTAAATCACCTTGACAGATAGACTGGAGTAGTTTGAGTTTTAAACGAACCAGGATAAAAATCATTGTGTGTTTAGATTGTTGTTAACTAAAAGAAAAATTTAAAAGGGAAAAACTTATTCTACCCCCCTTCTAAGTGTATTCTAAGCCTTCAATTGGCATCAGAGCTTTTGATTCCGGGGTCAAACACTTAACCGTGTCAGAAAAGATCCAGAAGGAAAACAGAAAAATGGCAATAGATCATAACAACAACAACATTAAACCTCCAATGTTTGATGGAGAAGATTTGGAGTATTAGAAGGATAGATTAGAAAGTTTTATTCTAGTCTATGACCCTGATCTTTGGGATATGGTCTTGGATGGCTATAAACATCCAGTAGATAAGGACGGAAACAAGATAGATAGAAAAGTGATGGATAAAACACAGAAAATAGATTTTAACAATCATCACAAAGCAAGAAATATTCTACTGAATGCCATTTCAAAAATGGAGTACGAAAATATTACCAATAGAGACACAACACATGATATTTTTGAGTCACTCAAAATGTCACATGAAGGAAATGCTCAAGTCAAAGAAACTAAAGCTCTGGATCTTATCCAGAAGTATGAGGCATTTAAAATGGAGGAAAATGAGTCAATTGAGGCAATGTTCTCAAGATTTCAAACTTTAACTGCTCGCCTGAGAGTTATAGACAAAGGATACACCAAGGCAGATCATGTAAAGAAAATCATTAGAAGCTTACCTAGAAGATGGGCGTCAATGGTCACTGCTTTCAAAGTCCCAAAAGATCTTAACGCTATATCCTTAGAAAAACTTATCAGCACGCTGAGAAGTCATGAAATAGAGCTTGATGAATATGAGCTTCAGAAGAAGGAAGTTCTGAAGATTCAGAGTCAGAGGAAGATGGTTTATTTATGCTTTCCAGAAGGATAAATCAAATTTGGAAGAACGGGCAAATGAAATTCAAAAACCACAGAAGATCATAAGATAGAGGAGAATCTTCTGGACACAAGAAGTTTAGTAAAAGAAACATCATCTGATATGAATGCAAAGAATCAGGACATTTCAGAAGTGATTGTCCCAAGTTGTAGAGAGAAAAGCCAAAGAAAAGGTTTGAAAAAAAGAAAGGAATAATGGCCATCTGAGACGACTCAAAATCTTCTGAAGCTGAATCTGACTCAGAATATGAGAATGCCAACCTAGCTTTTATGGCCACAACAGCAGATGACCCAGGCTCTAAATCAGAACCTGAAGAGGTATTTTCTGAATTTACTCGAGCTGAATTGGTAGATAGTTTATCAAAACTTCTGGAAAACCATAGTCAACTCAAGATCAAATACAAGAAACTTAAAAAGAGTTTTGTATCTGAAATTGAGCAACTTAAAGCAAAAAATGTTGAACTGAAAGAAAATAGTATTAAACTCAAAAATGATTTCCAAAAAGTTCAAAAAATATCTAGTTCAGATACTGCTTCAAGTTCAAAAGATATTCTTAAAGAATATGACTATAGCTTTCAAAAATTTCTCACTAAAAGCATAGATAGAAGCAAAATAGCTTCAATGATCTATGGAGTTAGTGGAAACAACAGAAGAGGTATTGGATATGAAACTCCCAAAGGGAAAGAAGTATATCAACCTAAGCCTGTTGATGAAATGACTATCACGTATAAACCACTACAGAAACAATTCAGTTATGGTCACACACATGATATAAAATACACATCTTATTCTGAAAGTTTTCATGTTAAACCAAGGTTCAAACAGAACCTTAGAAACTCTAACCAGAAAGGACCCAAAAAGATATAGGTACCTAAGGAGAAAATAATTTATGTTGCAGACGTCCTTAACAGTGAAGTTGAAACACCAACCATGGTACCTGGACGCTGGACGCTCACGACATATGACGGGAAGAAGGTCTATGTTCCAAAGCCTGGAACCTAAATCTGGAGGTGAAGTAAAGTTTGGAGGTAACCAGAAAGGAAGAATCATTGGTTCTGCAACCATTGGAAACGGTACCTCTCCTCTATTTCTAATGTTCTGTTAGTAGAAGGATTAGCGCATAACTTACTGTCCATAAGTCATTTAAGTGACAATGGTTATGAAATTATCTTTAATCAAAAGTCATGTAGAGTTGTAAGTCAAAAAGATGGGTCAATCCTCTTTTCTGGCAACATAAAGAACAACATATACAAAATCGATCTTTCTGATCTTAAATCTCAAAACGTAAAATGCCTTCTATCAGTTAACGATGAAGAATGGGTCTGGCACAAAAGATTGGGACATGTTAGCATGAGAAAAATTTCTCAAATTAATAAACTCAATCTGGTCAGAGGACTTCCTAATTTGAAGTTCAACTCAGAAGTTCTGTGTGAAGCATTTCAGAAGGGAAAATTTTCAAAACCCTCTTTCAAATCAAAAAATGTTGTTTCTTCCTCTAGGCCATTAGAACTTCTGCATATTGATCTATTTGGACCAGTGAAAAATGCATCCATCAGAGGCAAGAAGTATGGATTGGTCATTGTAGATGACTACAGCAGATGGACATGGGTAAAGTTCTTAAAACACAAGGATGAGTCACATTCTGTGTTCTTTGACTTCTGTAACCAAGTTCAGAATGAAAAGGAGTTTAGAATCATAAAGGTCAAAAGTGATCATGGTGGAGAATTTGAAAACCAATTTTTTGAAATTTTTTTTAAAGAACATGGCATTTCTCATGATTTCTCTTTTTCTAGAACTCCCCAACAAAATGGAGTTGTAGAGCGAAAGGATAGAACCTTGCAAGAAATGGCCAGAACTATGATCAATGAAACCAATATGGCTAAACACTTCTGGGCAGATGCAGTGAACACAACATGTTATATTCAAAATAGAATTTCTATAAGACCTATTCTTGAAAAGACTCCCTATGAATTGCGGAAGGACATAAAGCCCAACATTTCATATTTTTATCCATTTGGGTGCACTTGCTATATTCTAAACACTAAAGAACATCTGAACAAGTTTGATTCTAAAGCACAGAAGTGTATTCTACTTCAATACTCTAAATGCTCAAAAGTCTATAGAGTGTACAATACAGAAACTCTGATTGTTGAAGAATCAATCAAAGTAATATTTGATGATAAGCTTGGCCAACAAAAGCCAAAGCAGATTGAGAATTCTGCAGGTACAAAAGTTCATCTAACAAACTCTGAAGGAATAGAGGAAAAAGACAACTCAGAAGTTCCTGTTGTTGAAGATTTTATGGACAACTTAAGAATTTCTGAAGAACCCTCACAAATATGATTTCCAAGAATCACATCAGCACATTCAGAAGATGTTATCATTGGAAAGAAAGATGATCCTATCAGAACAAGATCTTCTCTAAGAAACAATGAAGAATCACTATTTGGTCTGGTGTCTCTAGTTGAACCTAACTCAATGGATGAAGCTCTTCAAGACAATGATTGGATTATTCGATGCAAGAAGAATTGAATCAATTCACAAGAAATAATGTGTGGGATCTAGTTCCTAAGCCTAAAGGATTTAACATTGTTGGAACAAAGTGGGTATTCATAAATAAGTTAAATAAGCAAGGGAAGTTGTCAGAAACAAGGCACGATTAGTTGCACAAGGGTATAGTCAACAAGAAGGTATTGATTATAATGAAACCTTTGCTCCAGTCGCCAAGTTATAATCTATTAGACTATTAATTTCTTTTGTTGTTCAAAATAATATTACTTTATATCAAATGGATGTTAAGAGTGAATTTTTAAATGGTTATATAGAAGAAGAAGTTTATGTCCGTCAACCTCCTGGTTTTGAAGATTCAAAATTTCCAGAACATGTTTTTAAACTCAAAAAATATTTGTATGGGTTAAAAGAAGCTCCCAGAGCTTGGTATGAGCGTTTAAGCAATTTTCTTTTAGAAAAGAATTTTACCAGAGGAAAAGTGACACAACTTTATTTAGAAAGAAATTTAAAAATGATATTCTGATTTGTCAAATTTACGTAGATGATATTATTTTTGGAACTTCTAATGTCTTTCTTGGCAGAGAATTTGCTAAGTCTATGCAGACAGAATTTGAGATGAGTATGATGGGAGAACTAAAATTCTTTCTGGGAATTCAAATCAATCAATGTTCAGAAGGTACATACATACATCAAACTAAGTATATTAAATAAATTCTAAAGAAATTCCAATTATCAGAAAGTAAGGAAGCAAAGACCCTAATGCATCCTAGAGAATCTCATTTAGCGTTTGTTTGTGTGCAAGATTTCAACCAGATCCCAGGGAATCTCACTTAACTGCTGTTAAGAAAATTCTAAGGTATCTGAAAGGTACTACTAATGTTGGACTATGTTACAGAAAATCTAAAGACTTTCAATTAGTAGGTTCTTGTGACGCTAACTTTGCTGGAGACAGAGTAGAACGAAAAAGCACCTTTGGAAGTTGTCAATGCCTTAGTGAAAATATGATCTCATGGTACAGCAAGAAGCAAGCCACAATTGCACTTTCAACCACTGAAGCTGAATATGTAGCTGCTGTTGGCTGTAGCACTCAGATGCTCTGGATGAAGAGTCAACTAGGAGACTATCATCTGTATGAGTGTAAGGTTCTTATCTTCGATGATAACACTTATGCCATTTTCCTCTCTAAGAATCCAATTTTACATTCTAATGCAAAATATATTGAAATAAAACATCATTTCATAAGGGACTATATTCAGAAAGGAATTTTGAGTCTAAACTTTGTAGATACAGACCATCAATGGGCTGATATTTTCACTAAACCTCTTTTTGAAGATAGATTTAAATATATTTTGAAAAATATAAGTATGGAAGTTTTCCCTGAATGAAATTTCTGTTTGTTTTCAATATAATCAGAATTTCTATTTTTAATGAACGTTCTAATTAACATCTCTTCAGAAGTTAGAAGAGAAGTTCAATTAGAAGTCATACATGGAAGTTCTGAAATATTTTTTGATGTTTCATCACAAGTATGGTTCAGAAGTGCTCTATATCAAACAACTGTAACGCCTTTAACCTAGAAGTTGAACACATGTTCATAACTTCTGATAGGTTACACACACGCGTGCTAGCTATTGACACAAAGTTCCTAGGTTACTGTTGAAATCCCTTCAAATCTCAAGAAATCCCTCTAAATGTCAGACGCCATTTAATGCGTATGATGATTAATTTTGTTTTAATTAATTTTTAATCAGTTTTAAAACTTCTCATTTGCATGCGTTTTTCTCTCTTATAAATACTCTTTCCAAATACTTCTATCTCTTTTCGCTCTCAACTGCAAGCTTATGCATTTTTGCCTCTTTTTCTCTCTTCTTAAAAACCCTAAACCCAGAAATTCAAGAATGGCTTCTTCATCAAACTCCCTCATCTGACCAAACCACCATTTCTATAAAACTTCCACCAACTCTCTCACTAGAACTCAACACCATACCTATAGAACTTCCACATCCTCACTCCCCAGAAACTGTTGTCAATCCAACCTCTGAACCTACACCTACCACACAAAACCTACCATTAGTCTTCACTCCAAAACTTCCCTATCCACAAAATCTTGACTCCCCATAATTTCTTAGAACCATAGTGGATCTCAACTCCCTGACCAAAAATAAAGTTGTGCATATAGATGTTAGTATATGTTTGTAGAAGTTTGAAACAAAAATGCAGAATTGGCTAGAACCTCTAAAGAAAGATTACACCAGCAACCTGAGCCCCCATGCATTAGTTGATATATGGAAAACATTCAGAAGGAGATTCAACGTTGAATCCCTAAAACTCAAAGAGCCGTGTTACTCTCATGTTTATGAGAAATTCATTGAGTGTCTGAATGGTCTGAAGCAAGCAACTTACAATATCTGGCGAAAAGCCACTACTACAGCTTGACAATGCTTCGTGGCAACCACCTGCTGACCATATGGATATTTCTAATGATGAATCTTCTAAATCAGAAGTTGTTGATCCAAACTCTACAACATTGGTTTTATGTATTAATCACCTCTTCTTCGTCCCAGAGATACCAGTAAAAAGGTGCCGACACTTATGGTTGATCTAGACACACTCTTCTCGAGTACCTTCTGTCCCAGATCTATTGGTTCTACATCAAGGGTTGCTATTGAGGTACTAGAAACTATGAAGGAGTTAAAGAAGGAAAATGCAGCTGTTCGTGCACGTCTGGACAAATAGGATGAGACGAACAAGGAAATCAAGTCTTGGATGCAGAAGCAAAATGACTCTTCAAATGAGATCAAGAACCTTCTACTTTCCCTAGTTTCTCGTCCCACTTAGTCCTTCTATTCTAAACCCTTCTGCGCATTAGTGTTTCAATATTTTCTTTTTGTCCAACTTTTGTAACCGCGTTTTTCAAGTTAATGATTATCAGAACTTTGCTTTACTTTACAATGTTTTTAAACTGAATTTTTGATTATGACAAAAAGGGGGAGAAAATTGAGATTTTGATCTGATTAATTATAACATGTTACTAGAACAAAAGTGTCAAACATTTTTAACAACAAATATACAAGTGTATTTTCTACTTCTGAAGTTTTACAGGATTACACAAGCTCTGAAAGAACATCTCAGGGAAGTTCTAATATATACTTAGTTTTTTTCTTAAGTATTTATCTCAGGGAGAGATTGTCTATCTCAGGGGGAGATATGTTTTTTCATATATACAATTTTTTTAAATCAAAATCTAATATTTTTGTCATCATCAAAAAGGGGGGAGATTATTAGAACATAGTTTGGTTCTAATCATATCTTAGAGTTTTGATGATAACAAGTGAAATAAATTTTGTATAATAAATATGATACTGATGTGTATTGTTTCCAGTTCAGATAATGTTTTGTCTCAAGCATTCTAGAATAAAAGAAATATCAAACTATGCTGAGTAACCAAGTTATTAGAAGTTCTAATGATGAATAGAACTTCTGGACACGCACGCTGAAAAGCAACTTCTGAAGGAAGCTTGCTAACTCAACCTCTAATAGAAGCACTAAGGAAACCTCTTATTAGAAGATACTTGAATAAGGCTTGCAGAAGATCATGAAGTATCAGTATGTCATCTTCTAAGACAAATTTTGCTACAATACCGTTACTCTACTAAGTCTAAAACGGCTGAATCACTTGAGTGGATCAACTTCCAAGGCACATTGAGAAAACAAAGCACATGAAACTAAAGCAACATTAATTATGTCTTTCTCATCACCCAAGACACGCAACCGAAGCAACAGATTTATTAGAAGCTATATAAAGAGCAACATTCAAAGAAGCAAAATAACAATTTCTTAAAAGAAAACTTATGCTGCCAAAATCAAACCTTATTGTGTTAAGTTTATTTTCAGTTTTGAGCTTAAAATTTCTGTGTAAAATTCACTTTTGTGATACAGCTTTTTAGAAGCTTCCTTATACACTTTGTTAGAAGTTCTTATGTAATTGTTCCTTGAGAGACCAGTTGGGTCAGATTTCTCAAGAAGGCTAGGACTAGAGAGTCTTAGAGGTGTTAGTCACTTGCAGTTGGCTTGTGCATTGTTGTTAGTCACAACAGTTGGTTGTGCAATTGTAATCAGATTAATTATAGTGAATTAAGTCCTCGTCAAGAGAGGCGAAATCACCTTGACAGGTGGACTGGAGCAGTTTGAGTTTCAAACGAACCAGGATAAAAATCATTGTGTGCTTAGATTGTTGTTAACTAAAATGAAAATTTAAAAGGGAAAAACTTATTCAAACCCCCTTCTAAGTGTTTTCTAAGCCTTCAATACCAACAAACATATTTGACATTAGGTGTCATACTTAAGAGATTGGCTTTTATATCTTGACATCACAACTAGAACATCTTAATCATAACTTTAGCTAGACACTTCACATCATAGTGTTGTCATCATCAAAATTATTAAGATCATTTAACTACTGCAAATAGTCTACCTACAAGCACATAGATATACACTCTAGGAGGCATCCCTACAGAGGTTCATGAACCACCCCTCCTTTTAGTAACCAGTTATCAAAACCTCTTAAGGAAACTGGTCCACCAGTTTTCAGTGAGTATGCACTAACATGTTTTCTACCATAAATATGTATAATGTCCTCCATAGACACTGGGTCACTAAGGGATTATTTATCTCATTTCAATGAGTGAGCATCTAATTGATACACACAAACCAAGAGATGTTTGTAGGAGTCTAAAATAGTTTGAGAGTGTGGAATTTCAACAATTTTCTTGATCGGAAATCCACCATATCCATGAGTGAAATCATGACACAGGCTAATTAATACATTAATAGAAAAGAGAGCTATGCAGAGAAGAAAACTAGAGAAATCAAAGAACGAGCCTCCGATAGATTTAACTCATCACATATGAAATTCTGTCACACAGATTCCAGATGTTGAACTAGATGCTGGGACACTTGGATCAAACCAGTTAACATAACATAAAAAATATGAAATCAAGATAAGTAGCAGAAAGTAAATAATTCCAACAACTATTAACCCAGTTCTGTGCAACATCACATGCATTTGGGGGCTACCAAGCCAAGGAGAAAATCCACTACAACAGAATTATTTTGAAGCTTTAAATAACCCATTGTTTACAACCTTCTATCCTAATCTCTACCCATGAAATTTCTATATAAGACTCTCCTAGATATGAGATAATTCGCAGTTTCCAATAGTCACAACCCCGTGATAAACTTTCAACAATAACCAAAAGAAATAAGAAACTCTTCAAAGACAAAATCAACTATGCTTAAAAGCCTTTGACTGGTGAAAAAAGGTAACTTGGCCTACAATCTACTCTTGCTTAAAAGCTTTTGAGTGATTGACAAACTAAAAAGTCCACCTCTAATATCAAACAATAATAGAGAGGATCATAATGAACAAAGACAAACTAAAATCCTATACCCTTATCTCATGTATATTGTTTTTTTCATGAATTTTCCAAGTAATTTAGGCTTGGAATGTCTTCGTAAATAGACTCTTACAATCATAGGCTTGAGATTTTCACACAAATCAAATCTTCCAGTTGTAAATCAATTGCAAAAACTTTTCCACAATAATATAAACTAAAAAAAGTTTCCTAAAAAGGCTCAAAGATCCTTTTTATGAAACCAAAACAAAACAAAGAAAGTTCCCAAAACAACCTTGCTTGGTTGTGACTGCATGAGTAACAAAAACATACAGAATCTTCAAAATTATCAAGCCAATCTTCAATGATTTAAAAACCAGAACTGAACTGATGTTTTGGTATAACATGTTGTGACATTTGTCACAACACCAGATTTATTAAACATCAACATGTCAGAACATTTGTCCAACATCTTGCATAGAACTATGTTTTATCAAAATTGTTGTCAATCCTAAGACCATGGAACTTATTGCATCAGTAGCACATAAGCCACTACACCTCGCTCATAAGGGATATGTCAACTTTCAAACATACTAGGAGGCCTACAAATAACTTCACGCCCTTCAGATTTGGCATCAAGTTTTCCACACCAATGATATTATGCCTTCACTAGTTCACAAGTCATAGCCGATGGAACCTAAACTTAGTAGGTGGTGCAAATACCACAAAGTGAAATGTCATCACACTGGTGAATGCTACCAATTAAAGAGATAAAATTTGCGGTTTATCCAAGAGGGTCACTTGAAAAAGTATATTAAGAGAAGCTCTTAGAAATTAGGAGGAAATTTTATTACTTAGGGGAGAGGTTAACCCAAAAGGTTCCACAATAAGAGCCAAAGAGAAAATAAGAGCACATGTTAGTCTTCTAAACTAATACCGTAGCTTGAGGGATTGACAAATGAAGGGAATCTACATCCTCCCGTAGAAGATATGTCTGCCAAGCTTGGGTGGTAGAGGATTCACCCACTAAGATTGGGTGGTAGACTCAGAGATCACTTTCTCCCACTAAGACGCCACAATCGTTCTCATGATAATGATTATATGGTCATAAAGGTGCAATGTGATGAATAGTAGATCAAATGAGTGTTGATAAACCAAAGAAGTTTACCTTATGTTCAATATTGGGATGTCTTTGATAGACTAAAGTTATATCAAGACGACCTTCAGCCTTTTAGAGGTTTCTTGGTTGGTTTCTCTGGAAAAACAAGTTCTTGTGAAAGGCTAAATCCCTCTCAGTAGAATGTTCAAGTTGAAGGAGAATGCCAAAATGATAAAAGTCATGTATCTCGTAGTAGATGCCCCATCTTCGTACAACATAATCATTGGGCGACTTGCTTTTAACCTTCTAGGTACAACCCTTTCAATACTCTACTTGAGCATGAAGTATCCATTATCCAATGGACATATTAATGTGATACAAGGTGATCAAGAAATTACTCGCAAATGTTGCCAATATAGTTTGAGGATTAGAATAACAACTATGGCAGTTGCTGCCACACTACAACATAAATTTGTGGGGAAAACTTTGTAGATTTGGACTACATGATAGAGCTTGAGAAAAAAAGTCCCATGCTCACATAAGACCTGAATAAGGTCTTTATTGGGCCCTAGAAATTCCACACCATCAAAATGGGCACCTTCATGACAGAAGTTAATGAGGACAATCTAGTTACACTACTCAAGAAGAACATTGCTTTATTCACAAAGATTCTTTATGACATGTATGAGAAACTCAACCACGATCAAGGAGGTTAAATAGCTAACAAGGCGATTAACCTCCCTTTCCATATTTCTTTCCTATGCAAAAGACAAGGTTTTTCACTTCTTCGCCACCATAAGTAAGAATGAAAAATTTAAACTGACAAATGATTGAAAGAAGACGTTCACAAGGTTAAAGATGCAAAGATGCCATTTGTCAACCCCTTGTGTATTAACATGTCCAAAAAAAAGTGTCATTGTACTTATATTTGTTAATGATAAAAAAAAAGCATTAATTATGCTATACTTTTTATAATAAAAAAATTCATATTATTTTCTACTATATTTTTTCATCTATCATTGTTCCAAACAAACATTTCCATACTCTTCATGAAAAAATATTTTAAACAGAACTAAACCAAACTGATTAATTAGATTCGATATTATTTTGAAAAAAAACACTTAAAACTAATCCAATCTGAATCGTTACAAAGCAATCCTTAATCTTAATGACATGCATGAATCTCATGTTAATATGTAGATTCATTAAAATAGAACCCGTTAAAAAATTTAATAACACAAACATAAAATAACATAAACCACCAGTTTAAGAAATGGACTATAATGTTTAAAGAGAGAAACTTCCCCCTCTCTTTAAAATTAGGGTTTCCCTCTTTTGGTGAGCATCGTTTCCCCTCTTGTAGGGGCTCCTCCTCCTTCATCAGAGCTATTCACTATCAATATGGTGTTATCTCCTCTTCAATTGAGGTTTCTCCTACTGTAAATTTTCCTTCCTCCCTTCTCACTCCTTCAAAACACTCATCCATGTTAGATTTCACACATTTTTCTATCTCCAACATTCATCAAGTTTTTCCTACTCTCTGCCATCAACCATCAAACACTTGTAACTCAAAAATCATATCCACCAACTGATGGGATGGGTTAAAGTGGTTCGGTCATGAAAAATGACCCCCACCAGATCCTACACCCCTGGAAGATATGAAAATCCTAAGTTTATATGTGTGTACCTATAATGGTTACTATTATTGTGTTTGTGTTGTTGAGGTTTATGTTGTTACTTGTTTGGTTTGTTCTGTTGTGTGTGTTGTTCTTAGGTTTAGATTGTTGTAAGTTTATGCTCAGTGTGTTTGATGAAATTCCTCAAAGAAGCTTGGATGAAGGTGATTTGTTTATGAGTGAGAATCTAACTAAGGTTGTTGCAAATCAAACTTCTTCGTCCATTCAACAAATGATTCCTCTACAATTTGCATGATAAAGCTAAATAAATA
Source organism: Vicia sativa (assembly GCA_021764765.1). Lineage (NCBI taxonomy): Eukaryota > Viridiplantae > Streptophyta > Magnoliopsida > Fabales > Fabaceae > Vicia > Vicia sativa. The sequence goes on along the minus strand of CM038793.1, from coordinate 17,219,953 downwards.
ATCTGTAACTGGATAGATTTAAATATTGTTGTTCCAAAACTCTGTTAGCTCTTGCGGAAGAATTTTGATTGGTTGCTTTGATTAGGGATTTGGATTGATAAATCTATTGATTTCTAATTTCTCAATTTTTTTTATGTCTATAGCTTGTTTGACTTAATTATTAGTGTTGTTGTTAAATTATGGATGAGAAATATCCTAACACAATATCTTTCTTTTATGTCTGTACCCTCTTTTTTACCTCTAATGCATGAGATTGTTTACCGTAAAAAAAAAAAAAAAAACAAATATAAACCACCAATTTAAAATAAATAAAAATAAATTATAGTCCAAAAAGTCTAATTTATGTAGTAAAGGTCATTGAAACACTAGTAGTTAGAAGATGAGAACCTTCATTGTCATTTGCTTGTTTAAATATTCTGAGCTCAAACTTCCACTTGCATTCATTGTCAAAAAAACTGAGCTCATCAGAACTACCATGCAAATGTCATAAAACAACACACATTTTGGCAGTTTGTCAGTGTTTTCTGCAGCCACAATATTCTTTATATTTTGTATGAAAAACATGATGAATTATAAATTATTATATGAGTAAATTGTCCTTTTGGCCCTTGAATTTGTTATCAGTCTGCAATACTTCAAAGTTCAGATAAGGGGTCAAAGCTTTGATGCAAGAGTGAAGAAAAAATGGTTATATTATCAATAACAATGAATATAAACTCTTGAAATATTAGACCCTATTTAGCATGTAAGATATTGATGTCTAATGTTCAATCCTCTACTATAGCTCAATTGTAATCGTAAATATTAGAGATAAGACAATCTTTAAACGTGAAAAGCTAACTATTATACAAAGTTCAAAATCTCACATACTTAGTTCGTACTTAAAAATGACCTCGTAAAATATTTTTTACAATTAAACAGAAACAAAGTAGAATCTCTATATATGTTTTTATAGCTAAATCATAGTTAACCTACACAAGATCTCCGAAAATTTAAAACGACTCTATTAAGAGACTTGCATAAGGAATTGTTGGTTATGTCAGAAACTATTTGGGAGAGGATCTGCTGGCAGATCAGATCTGTTTTGCCACCCCTAAACATAGACATGTCGACATGACACAGACACTAGACGCTGACATTCAAGATTCATAGAAATCATTTGCATTTTGCAGGATTCATTCAACAGAGTTAAAAATTTCTGAGATGACAAACCACTAAATAAAACCAAACAGATCCAATAAGAACTTTGACAAATATAAGATTATGAAACTATATCATCAATTTTCACAAACAAACTTATCATCACTCCATTCTAATCTATACAGAACAACAACAAAAATAATCAACAAACACACCTCTGACCAAACCAAATCCACAAACCTATCTCTGGCATCCCCATTGCATCTGCAACATGTAATTAACATCATTAAAAAGTATCCAACACAAAAATTACAAGTAGGGTTTTAAAAACGGTCCGCAAGCGCAAAATATGTCGTGACAAAATGATATTGTCAGATGTCGATACTGTTATTATCGTTTTTAGCTTAAAGAACAAAAATTGACACTCTGATGACCGCAATCAATGTCACGACACCTATGCCGACCAAAATCGTGAAAGTCTTTACGCGATCGCGACCATTTTTTAAAACCATGATTATAAGTTATCCAATCAAAAACTCCAGAAAGAAAATAACACTACTGGTAAAATCCTCACCTTATATCTGAAGACTTGAGCACAGTGGAGCAAAGCAAACCAAATCCATTTTCTATTGAGATTTTCTATTTCCTCAAACTCTACCAAATATACAACAACAATTAAAAAAACATTTTTTTTTATATAAACCTCAAACTCTGCACAAACCCATGAAAAATCTCTCTAATGTTCTGAACTTTGAGAATCATCCTTAGTAGAATTCTGATTCTGGTTCTGATTTTGCTGATGAACCCTAGTTTGATGATTTTGACCAAACTGCTGATAAATCTGACTCAAAGCCTGTTGATTCAACACCCCAATATGTCCATCTTGTGACAAACCAAGTTCCAACCCAGGTGGCATCTGCTGATTCCCACCCAAAATTGATGTAAAACTCATCCCACCCAAATTACTCCCTGGCATATCAAATCCAGAGAACCCAATTTTCTGAAAATAACTTGAACTATTCTCACTAGCTGTACCAGTAGTCAACCCAGATGATGATTGATGAAATCCAAATCCATGTGGCCATAAACTTGATGAACTAACCTGATGGGCCTGATGGGTGGCCCAGCTGGTTTGCAACTGTAAACCAGAAGACAAAGAAGAACCTTGCTGTGTCAAACTGTTACCAGATGAAGCCAAAGCTGAAGCTGGAATTGTTCCTGTTCCTGTTGCAGCAATAATTGACGGTTCAGATTGTTGAAGAAGCCATTGAATTGTTTCACCATCGGATTTATGACCCAACTCTTTGGTCAGCTGAAAGATTCTTGCAGCGCATAAAGCCGGCATCCTTATTCTCCTTCCTCGTCCTTCAACTTTTGTGTGTCTGTCTTTGTTTGATGTTCTTTTTGGTGCTAGCTGTTTCTTTGTATCATCTTGTTTGGTTTCCGATAACACTGTCTGAAGATTCTTTGATTCGGAAATATGTTGTTTGTTGTTTTCATCTCCCATGTTGTTGTTTGATGGTTGTGAGTTTTTGGGATCCATGAAATTGAAATGATTGAAGGTGTGGAAGATGAAAAGTCTTAAAGTTTCATGAATTTGAGTTTCACTGTTTCTTGCAAGAATTGAGGGACAAAGTTTTTGTTGATTGAATATTAAAATGGCAATGTGTGTGAAATATTTAATTTGAGTTTGTGGCCTTTTTTGTTTGTGTTGTCTTTTCTTACCTCTTTCTTTGTGTAGTGGGTTTTGGGTTTGACCAAACAGATATGAAAATTTTAATTTTTGAAAGTTACTTTAACTGCTAGTTTTACTACCTTGGAGACTACATCAATAGGATTTATGAAATGTAAAATATAAAAAAGTTGTTTTAAATTCATTTTATAAATTAAAAGATATACACTAATATAAATATATGTTATTAAAAATTAAAACATAACTAATTACATAATTAAAAATATATCTTTTTTTAACATACTTATTTTGAATAAATTTATTTGAAATAATTTCAAATTAAATAATTTTTTAAAATTTAAGTTTTAATAAAAATAAAGATTAAATATGTTTTTGATCTCTATAAAGTTATCATATTCTATTTTTAGAACTTTAAAAAATTGTAAATTTTAATTCTCACAAAATCAGTATGCACGCACGTAGTATTTAGTCATTGTTGTCATTGTAATGTGTATTTTTATATAATTATTATACAAACATACTTAGAATGATATAAAAAGATCTACGGAAAAAAAGAAACACAAAATTTGATACTTCAATTGAGATTTTCATTACTTTTATCATTATCATTTGAAATTTAAACAATTCATATTTAATTATTGTTATTTTAAAAAATTCTAAAATTTGATAAAATAAAAATATTTTATAGTATTATAAAGATGTATGTAAAAATTATTCAAAAATTTAAAAGTTTGAGAACAATTAAACAGTTTTCAAAATTTTAAAAATAGTTGAAACTAAAATCGCACAGATAAAAATTTTATAAGGAATAAAATATATATTTTTCTATAGGAACTAAAAATAAAATTTAAGATATTTATATAAACAAAAAACATATTTAATCCTAGAAAACATAATAAAATGATTAAAAAATTTAATCAATTTTTTTAAAATTTAATCAATATTTTTAAAATTAATTTTTAAAGTTTTTTGAGTTGTTTTAACAAAAACATGTAATAGTATAAAAAATAAAATAAACAAAAACAAACAAATTCGTAATATTATAAAAAAAAATTAACGGAAACAAACACTACTATAAAAGCGAAATGCATCTAATATCGGCTACATAATCGAGGTAACAAAGGACATCATGAAAATTTATCATTTTACTCTTCGATATTTAAAATCCTGAAGAATAAAGTTATATGCTTATGGATTCGAATCCCAACATTTACACTTTTCTTATTTTCAAAACTGACACATCATTCATCCTAATTTAAGCATACAACTGAGAGCTAAGATAATTTTTTTATGGATCACGCTAACTAGTGCCCTTAGGGCACTGTTTTAGGATACCAAATAAAGAAAACATTCTTTATAAAAGTCAATTATTTCAATTTTCAATGTACTGTACTGATTACATGTATTCCTAAAAAATGTTACTATTTTAATCACTTAAAGAGTGCCTAAAGGGCATTGGTTAACATTTCCCATTTTTTATTTATTAAAAAACACGTTACAAACTATAGAATATTAATAAATTTACCCAGAATTTATATTCTTTACACCTAATAATTTTGTAAGAATATATAACAAATTTTGAATCTGATTATCGTCATCATTGCCAGTAAGAACAAATTATGGATCCTGGTTTCATTAAAATCTTGGGAAAGAGAAAATATTGGGTGCAATATATTTCAACTGACTTTTGGATTCATTTAATTCGGATGTAAAACTAAAATTGGTTAGTTAAATAAAATAAATATACATTTATATGATTATTGAAGAACACATTGTTGTACCCCAAAATTTATCCTCTTCATTTTAATCTTTTTGACTTATAGTTCCATTATAATAAACACAAATACATATCATTGATCTCAGGGTTACGAGGTTGAGAGCATCTCATGTTGTGGAAGAAACTGTGCGTTTCGGCCATTTTAGACTATTTTGAACCAAAAATTGATATTTTTCAGTTCGTATGCTCGTTGCATGATCTTCTAGTCAGGAGGTCATCTCGGGTGGGTTCTACAAGCATTGGAACCATCTCAATATGTTATCCAATTCATCTGTTCAAAGTGAAAGCCAATTCATCAAGGAAGGACTCCGATAGTTCATTTCTTAATAAACTGGAATTTGGGTTTTGGTGCATTCTGGATGCTCTGGAATGCATAACTCTCAGCTCGCTGGGTATTTTTGGATGATTTTCGACTAGCGAGTCCTTCTTGATGTTATCTCCAACTTTCATTCTCAGGCCGGAAGCTGATTGTGTGAGGAAAGCCTCCGAAAAATTTAATCTTTCAAGTGGATTAAACTGAGTTTTATGGTTGAACCGTGTTTACGATACACTAAAAAATTCATAACTCCTGACTGGAATATCGAAATAAAGCGGGGCCGGTGTCTAAAATTTTGTCTCGAAGTCCTCTTCGACTTTCATTCACAATCCGAAAGCTAATTTCTTATGGATCAATACCAGAATTTTATTCTTTGAAGGTGAATTTGAGCTTAACCGAGCATTATTTCATCTGACGCGCAACGTTCGAAAAATCACATCTCGCCCAATTTTTATCAAAATGTGATGGGAATTGTGTCAAAAGTTCACAAACTCCGTTGGCTTCAATGCTTATTCACATCCCGAGTTCGAATTTTGATCAGAAGATCCCTGTTCGAAACATTTTCCTCGAGTGGCGCAAATAAAATTCTACATGTGTCAGATGCCCGAAAAGTGTGCTGAAACTTCAAAAATACATATCTCCTCAACATTTCGTCCGCTCGAGTCGAAATTTTGTCTTGCGCAAAACAATTTTTTGTTTCGGACATTTTCCATTTTGGGCCCGATTCCGAATCCGACACGGTTCATGAGGTTTGGGGTTGTACACGAATTTTTATCGGATAAAGACGATTTAGGCCTAATCTTGAATCCAAGGCACTCTAAGCCCAAAAATTAACACCTATAAATAAAATTTCACTCTCACAAATCAAGGGGGAAGAATCATTTGTTAAATTTTACACTCAAATGTCACAGTTTGCTCTCAATTTTCTCTCAAGTCACAAAGAAGAAAATTCAAAGAAAATAAAAACTTCTCCTCCAAGCCAAGCCTTTCACCACCGACCTCTACCCTTGCACCGGCCAGCTTCCTTGCTCCTCCCGTGCGCCTCCCTCTCCTCCGCTGGACCATCCCTGCCTCGCCGTAACCGGTCAGCTTCTGGCCAACTCTCTCCGGTCGGATCTGCCTCGCCGATCTTCCCTCCTTCACGTCGAGCTTCCGCGCCGACCGCTCCTCCTTTTGGCCAAGCCAATCGGTCGGCCTTCTCTTCCGTTCTTGCTTGGTTCTGACTTCTTTTTCTTCTCTCCTTGCTCGCGCTACCAGCCGGTACTCCCTCCTCCTTGCTTCCTGTTCCCACGCGGTCTTCCTCACCGTCTTGCCTAGCTCCTCTCTTCAAGCAACCAACCTAGCTCTTCCTCCCTTGCAAACAACCTCCTCTTCTCTTTTAAATCAAGATCTTCTCTGTTTCCTCTTCAGTTCAACTTCAAACTTCGATTTCAAGTAAGTTCACTTAATTGATTATTCAAATAAGTGCTTATTTTAAGTTATTTTTGAAATTGGTTATTCTTGATATTGAATTGAGGAATCACTTGTACATACACTAGTGAATTCATATCTTGATTAATTGAAATGAAATTGTTTGATTAAGGTTTGATTCTTGAACTCGATTGTGTTGAGATGTAGAATTTTTGAACATTGAGCATTCATGAAGTGATTTCTTTGTACATAGAGCACTTGTGATATTGTTTGAATTGTAAATAACATGTTCATGCATCGATTAATGCTTGTGTTGATTAATTGAATCAAAATTGCATGTTATGTCTTGATTTTGTGAACTCGAAAGTGTGTTGAGGTGTATGTTTATGCACATATTTATGAGTTAAAGTGTATATTCTTGAACAATTGAATTGATGCATACAAAGATTACACACAAATCAGCCAGAATAACCCAAAAATAATAAAATAACAGAAAAGAAAAATTTTAGTTGCAGAGCAACAAAATTTCAATTGAATTAAAATCAACTATGTATTTTGGCATACCCCGACAACGACACCAAAAACTTGATCGAAAAAATAGCAAGTGTACTATTTTTACCACTCTAGTAATAATGGATTTTACCCCGAATATCGATCTCGAGAAATGCGTAAGAAATACCGAGTTGAATAATTAAGTCAATTGAACAAAAACAACAAATTTGGTGTTGGTTTGAGATTAACTTCTATAACGAAACAATTAACAGAAAGTAAAAGTTGACTTTTTCTAATGATGAATAATATGCTAGGGTAAAGTGTATAATTTGTCCTTATAACTACCTTGAATCCTGATCTACTCAACAAGTTCATAATATCAATTACCAGCCCTTTAGGTTATTTTCCCCTAAGTCCTTAGTTGAAAAACTTTTGAACCTTTAATCCTAAATCTTAAGTCCTTAGAAATTTATGATGAAATCAAGCCTTTGTTTTATCAAGGGTTAAATCTGATAACTATAGGGTATCCCTAGTCCTAGGTGATATCTACTATAGTTTAATTGTACAAAAACCTTAACAACTGCGGTCCAGCTAATTGTTAACCATAAATGAATCCTAATTGGTCCGATCAGGAAAGCATAAAAACATTGCACCATTAAATTGAATAATATAAACCATGAAATTGATCACTCAGGAATTCAAGTCATTACAGAGTCAAATCAGGGACACCCCCTAGCATTTGGGGTTTAGCCTCTCATATTATTCACAAAGAAAACAACAATAATTAATAAGATAGACATTACAAAGAAATTTGGATTGGTAGATTCTTCAATTGCTTCCGCTCATGAAAGAATCTTCGTCTCCAATTCTTCCCGAATGTTTCACTCTCATCTATCGTGTAATCTCCCATTGTGCAAAAGTCCCCTTCTAACACTTAAAAACTAACTTAAATAGTCTAGGTACAAATTACAACCAAGCCAAATGCCTAAAATGCTCCCGAGGATGAAATTACATAGAAAAACCTAAATATTAGAATTGTGTCGCGCCTCAGACACGGGCCGTGCAACTTCCAGAATTATAAAGAAATATTTAACCTTCAATGCTCCTGACACGGGCCGTGCAAGGTTGCACGGGCACCCGTGTCAGTCCCCTGGGTTTTGTACTGTACTCCAATTCTTCTTCTTGCACAGGCTGTGCTATGCTGCACGGGCCATGTGGCCTCTTAGGCTCTTAAATCTTCCAATTTTCTTTCTTTCGATCTTGAACTCTTCGTTTCTGCACTTTTGCCTTTTTCTGTCCCAATTTGTCATATTTTATTCCTACGAACCTGAAAACACTAAAACACAAAACCAAAGCATAAATCACGATAAAATAAAATAAAAACTCAATAAGTAAAAGAAACAATAACTAAAATAACTGCTAAACATATGTGTAAAAACCACTGGTCAATTAACATAATCAATTACCACAAATGCCAACATACAACACACATGCTTTAATGACACGTGAGACATCAATGCAATGTGACTCATGCATGTGGTACCATCATGAACACTCTGCTCACCTCGCTTCTAATTCAATAACTTAGAATCAAAGCCACACGTCTGGTCCATACAATACCAAAGCCACCATTGTGAACCCAAAGTTTCACCACTACTATTTCCATTCAAGGATCAAGCCACATTGTGAACCCAAAGTTTCACCGTTACTATTTCCATTTAAGGATTAAGCCAATCATATACCGAAGTTCCAACTCCCCATGAATGCATGTGCAATTTAACCAACAACATAAGCAATTAAGATTATACATCAACCTTAATTATCAAGCATACCACAATATTCCAACACATTTGAATTATCCATCATTTTGCACAAACATCATGTTTCATCATTAACAAGCAATACACATAGTATTTGATATCATCACACATCACAAGTAACACATAGCATAAACGCCAACCCATGTTATTCTCAACAATTCATCCAAAACATAACATACATACACTAATTCAAGTAGCATGTATTCATCGAAATCGCATCAAAACACAATCCAAAACTAATCAAAACAATTATTAGAAATCATGTAAATTAATGATAATGCATAAGCAAGAAATCCCCTAAGTCAATCATGTAAAATAAAAATATTTATTTTTCTGCACACAGCAAGGCGCGTTTAGCGGCACCACGCCTGCTCAGCGGCCTCACGATTATGTAGAAAAATCTGCAGCGTGACAGCACTGCACCAACTACGAAATCACTTTCCAAAATCAGTTTTAATGCTTATTTGTCATCATTTAAACATCATATAACATGTATACACTATAAGGAACCTATCCATATCATCAAATATCGTTTTAATCATCAAAAACCCCAAATTACAACTTCAATTTGAGTAACCAAAACCTAGAAATTGAGATACCCAATCTTATAGCATGTTACTAATCACCATCCAACATCATAAAAATGGATAAGAATGAAGATTCTCCTCCTTACCTCTTGAAGATTTAGCTTCTTAGGGTTTCCTCTTCTCATCTCTTCTTCTCCTTTTCTCTTCTCTTTTTTCTTTCTTTTTCACCAAATGACAACACTAACTATGTTTTTCCTCTAACCCTTTACTAACTAGTAAACTCAAATTGGGCTTAACACTTAACACCTCCTTATTACTTTTATTCTTATAATTAGGCCCAACATTAAATAATCTTATTTATACTCATAAAACCAAATTATTTAAATAACACACATATTCAAATAATTCAAATATTCATTTAAACCACTCAATTAAATTAATTATCACATAATATAATAAATAATAATAATTAACAATTAACTATTAAAATCGGGATGGTACATGTATCCTCTATATTAGAAGGTCAATATTAAGCAGAAAGGGTTTGCCCTTTTCATCTGTTCCACTAAATTATCCCTCGTGGAAGAATAGGGTCTTAACCCTCTTATCCGACCCTTTATTCATTCAAATCTCTTTTCCCCAGCGTGGTCATGGTTTGAATTTTGGTCTCCAGGCGGCGTTATCATATTTTATCCCTAGACTAGAGGTTCTAGATGGAGAATGCATTGATTTTTCACAAGAAGACTTTATCTCTTCAGTAGGATTGAACTTGATTTTCCCCAAGGAGTCCATTTTCATCCTCCAACAGTATAATTATAATCTTCTCGTTCCTAATAGGAGGTAGCGGTCTCCTTTATTCAAGTAACTGGTATCCCTAGTAAGTCCGTTGGTTCCCCAAGAAAGTCTATTTTCGGTACTCCAACGAGTAATCTCTCATTGTGGATTGGTCGTATCTCGCCAACAGGTGTTTATGACTTATTGATGAATGTTCCGATGGGTGAATTACTAGCTCATTGATGAACGTTTCTTTTCGGTATTCTGATGGGTGAATTACAAGCTCATTGATGAACGTTTCTTTTTGGTATTCCGATGGATGAATTACAAGCTCACCGTTAATTAACCGTTTATTTCCGATGGGCGAATTACAAGCTAATTGATGAATGTTCTGATGGGTGAATTACAAGCTCATTGATGAACGTTTATTTTCAGTATTCCGATGGGTGAATTACAAGTTCATTGTTGATTAGCCGTTTATTTTTTATGGGCGAATTACAAGCTCATTGATGAATGTTCCGATGGGTGAATTACAAGCTCATTGATGAATTTTTCGATGGGTGAATTACAAGTTCATTGATGAACGTTTATTTTCGGTATTCCGATGGGTGAATTACAAGCTCATTGTTGATTAGCCCTTTATTTCTGATGGGCGGATTACAAGCTCATTGATTAATGTTCCGATGGGTGAATTACAAGATCATTTATGAATGTTTCTTTTCGGTATTTCGATGGGTGAATTACAAGCTCATTGTTGATTAGCCATTTATTTCTGATGGGATAATTACAAAATCATTGATGAATGTTCTGATGGGTGAATTAAAAGCTCATTGATGAACGTTTCTTTTCGGCATTCCGATGGGTGAATGACAAGCTCATTGTTGAACGACCCTGACAGATGTTCATGACTAAGTTTGATTTTACGATGAATGGTAGTCTCATTATTATGGGAGGTAGTTTGTCGAAAATTTTATATTCCGATGAATAGTAATATCGTCATTATGGGAAATAGTTCGTCGTTGATCTGTTGAATTCTCCAATGGGTGAAGTTCTTTACTCGTTGGTGAACCATCAATTTTTTACCCTTTCCAGATGAAATATCTTGGTTAAAGAAGAAGTCAAGACCCGTTCTCGGTGAATCTCCAGAATTTTCGGGGAGGCTTAATCCATTATTGATTTTATTTTCTTACTACCTCTTGGTCGGAAACAATTTTTAGTGTTCATTCTGGATTGGTAGTTTACCATCTCTAGAAAGTCGGCATAATTCTCTTGTTTTTACTAACTCCTCTGTGAGGAGATAGTTTTCCATCTATCTATGGATCATTACTATTATTTCCTTGTCTTTCTCCTCATGTATCGAGTCGATGTTATTTTGTCTCCTCTTTGGGTCGTTCCCCAGTAGATTTGAGTTCCTATCCTCCCCAAGAGATCGAGTTCTTTCCCCCGGTAATTTGTTTTCTTGGATAATTTTTTTTAGCGTGTATTTATTATTTTTATTTCCCCAGTGGTGTCTTGTCTCCCCTACGAAATCTATCATGTCTCATTGCATAACCATTAAGCGTTGCATAGCATCTTAGGGCCAAAAATAGGGCTTGTGTTATATTTAAGTATCTTCTATCCTGTTGAGGCGAAGGTTTTCTTCTTATCTCCGGATAGAAGACACTTAAATAAGGGCAGTTGTTGTACCCCAATTCCCCCCCTAAGATTCTCTAATGTCTCATGTTCATTGCACAAATATCACAAATATCACAAATTAGGTATCTCTCTCTCTCTCTCTTACCTTTGGGTTTGCTCTTGGTAGATCACCAAGCACCATGATTGTATGTTATTTTGTGTATAATGATTGATTCTTAAGTAATCATAATGTATATTGATAACACGAATTTATATAACATATTTGATTTGATTTTCATGGATAATGTTACTACTTTTGTTTAATTATATTATTTTATTTCTGTATTACGTTGGTATTTCTAATGTTTCAGGTATTTGTATTAAATAAAGACCAATTGAGCAAATAAATAAAATTGAGGAGAAAATCTAATTAAAAAGCCAAAGAAATGAAGAAAGGGATGATATAGCAAAAAGGAAGAGTTAAGAAGAAGAAAATAATTACATAAAGGCCAGCACGCGTCCAGGCCCAGCAAGTCAAGCCTAGCACGCCCGCCTCCAATCAAACCCAAGCCACTACTTATGTGGGAGACGCTCGTATCATCCTCTCTAACAGCTCTTGGAGGCGCCCGCCTCCCATCCAAAGGGCCCCACCTTTTCCACGTAACTTAATTGAGACGCACGTCTCATCTCATGACTTCAAACTAGAGGCGTCCGTCTCTCCTACTTTTTAGGCATTATATTTTCTCCACAATCACATTTTCATACGAGATTTGGAAACGGAAGTTGCACAAGGAAGCTATAAATACAAAGTACAAGTTTCAGAGAAGGGGTCGACATCTTTACCGAACATCGCAATATTTTTCCAGCATTCTTATTTTATTTTTAGTCTTAGATTTTCTTTTCTTTTTAGTTTTAAGCAATTATATTCTTTTATTTCTTGTCGTATTTTCCTTTCGATTCAAGAAGTCTCCGAGCAGATCCAGCCGACTTGTGGTGGAGTGTTCGTTTATTTCAAAGAATAAGATTTATTGCAGTATTCTTATTTTCCAGTTTTTAATCTAATTATCTTTATTTATTTGAAATATTGTTGCCTGATATTTATTTGTTTGATTATGGAGATGTTTAAATATATTGAATATTATTATTTATGCATGTCCGAATTAATAAATATGTTTGGCTAAACCGAGTAGGTATCGGTATGTAAATTAATCGAACCAAAGGAATCTAAAATAAACTGGAAAAATACTCTTTCTCACTTCGGTATCCATATTTATTCATTAAAAGGTTTAGAAACCAACAGAGCGAAAGTTTGAGGTTAAATAAACTGGACTAATGTTAGAAACCAACAGAGCGAGAGTTTGAGGTTTAAACCGGATAGTGGATGCTAGGTATTAATTTTAAAGACTGAAAGCGTTTTAAAACTGATTAAACCTTATTTATTTTCAAAAAAAGTGTTTTTAAATTCGGCGGGATAGCGAGAGCATACATTAGGATTTAATTACATGATCTGATTCAATAGAGCGAGAGTTTGAGATAGGATTTTTAGATGAATATTGTTTGCTAAAAAGGATTTTTATCAACTTGAGAAATAAGCTAGTGGAAATTCGGATCCCCTTAGGTTAGACGAATTACGTACCGATATCCGTTTAATTTATATTTTTCTTTAATCATCATCTAAAAGAATTATTGGTCTTAGCTATATACAGTAACTTAGGATAACAGTAGATCGATTTATAGTCCCTGTGGTTTCGATATCTTTTAAAACTACGGGATAGGACTGTGCACTTGCAGTCTCTCGATTTATAGACGATAAAGTCGCGATCATATATATATATTATTTTCCCTCTAGATGTTGTGATGTATGTGGATGATGCAAGGGTTTCTTATTCAAGAAGTCTATAGGTTCATAAGTTTATTTCCATCCCTTCTCTTCCCAACTATCAATGTACTGAAGTGTTTGTGCTCATTAAATACTCCTCTTGGAATCTACTATGGTCTCTCATCTTGAGTGTGTGCTCCATATGTGAAGAAGATCATCAAAATTGAAGAATCTTCCATGCCATAGCCATCTATCTTGAAATTAGAGTTTTGGGCTTCTGAGGACCATATGTTGGTGTTTGTGTGAAGTTTGTGGATGATTCCAAAGCCATTGGACTATTAAAAGGACTTCGAAAATGTATATTCTTTGTTCCAAGGATTTAAATTGATGAGAAGATTGTTTTGAAGGTCTATGATTGCAAGCTCTCTAGATTGATATTTCATCTATCTTGTTTGACTTCAAAGGATCATAGCTTGGTCATCCATTGTCTCCATGAGCTCATTAATTTTTCATAATGAACCTAAGAATTTCTAATACAACTTATTCCCATTGGTAAAAAGAAAAAAATGCTTGGAAATTTGCCTAAGAGGTGAAAAGATTACAAGTTATGGATGGATTTCTCAATTTTTGATCAATCAACTTCAAAAGATCATATATTGATCATCACTTATCACCTTGAGGTCATTATTTTTGCACAACAATACTGAAGAGTTGAATTTTACCCCCATTTGTGTTTCAAAGGTTGAAGGTGTTTGGAAATTTCTTGAAGAAGTCAAAATATTATGGGTCATTTTATAATTTTTCATTAACTTCACAAGACCATAACTCTCTCAATTTTTGGAATTTTCGGTTGATTTTTTTGCAAAATGCTCTTTAAGAGGTGTACTTCATATAATCTTTGATGACCAAGAGAAAATTTTGATTGGAATACCATGTTTGAAGGAAAAACATTATAGGTCATTTTTAGAAAGCATGACATGCTTGACTAAGGCCTGGCCTGATTTTCAGTGTTTTTCATAAATCCTAATGGTTGTATCTCTTAACTCAAGCATGCATTGGAGTTTATTCTTTTTGAATTGTGTTATACTATTTGAATACTCCATTTGACTCAAGAAAAGTTGGAAAACGCACGAGAGAATTTGATTTGGCCGCTGTGTGAAAATCGTGTCAAAACTTGTTTCAAGCTCACCACCAGTTTGTGCATGTGCGGTACCATTCATTTTTTAAGCCAAATTAATCCTTGTTTTCGTGACTAATCATGTTTAGAAGTTGCCCATAATTAATTAGCACCTTGAAACGCAAGTTTTGGCTGAGTTTTGAGGCACTTGAGGTCACACTTCCTTCGTGCACATACCTTGCATGATTTCACTCCAAATCTCACTAATTCTCTCAATTCTAATCACCATTCATTTCCTTATAAATAAAGGACCATTCCTCACTCATTTCCTTAAGCTTTGAGAGCCATAAAATTGATGCCAAACTCACTCCACACCTCACATTTCTGCAACTTCATTTTCACTCTTAAAGCCCTTCTAGTTTGAAATTAATCATTCTTTCTTCTTCCTTGAACTTCACTAAAGCTAACAGAACAAGAATCATGCCTTGAGGTCTCCTGAATCATGCTATCCAAGTCAAGTTTTAGAGCTCTGAAAGTGAACTTCGTTCAGGTAGGAATCCTCACCAAAACATTTCAAACTAAGAAATAATTTGTTCTCCTCAACTCCCTGATCCTCGTGATCTTCACCATTTGCATTTTCATTTAGAATTGACTGTGTAATTTCAAAAACAAAAGCTCGCTAAAATTCTGGTTTTTTCCAAAATTATCTTCACTCTGTGTAAATAAAGTTTTCGCGAGCATGTGGTTGAGATCGTCTTGAAGAGACAAATTCAAGGATACCACTCTTGTACATTAATTTTTCCATTTGAGAAGCCTGGTTTTCGGGTTGAAGACGACGACATGTCTCTCTCAACCAATGACAATTTGCCATGCACTTTTTTAGATTTTTGAAATAAGTGATCCTGTGTGATATTTCAGGAGGTCCATAATATGCACAACGTGGTTGATCCTTTGGATTGGCTTACTAACGCCTTTTGACATTATCTGATGGTCCACATTATTTCGTTTTATTTTTATTTTAAATTTTGATCCGGTGTGAAAACCAAGGAGGTCCATATCAAGCACAGCGCGTGTGATCCCTTGGATCTGATTACTCGCATGTTTGACTGTGATCTAATGGTTCATATTTTTTGGCTTTTATTTTTATTTTATGATTTTTATATTTTAAATGTTTTAAACTTCAAAAATATCATAGAAAATTCATTTTTGGATTAAAAATTATGAAAAAAGTTCACTAAAAAATTTTCAAATATTCTCATCCAGATTTTTATTTCTTTTCATAATTTAGTTTCATATTTGATATTTTTCTTATGAATTTTCTCTTTTATTTGATGTATTTAAATGTTTTAAAATACTTTTGACATTTAAAAATTCTGAAAAAATTATGGAACAATTCAATGGTCATTTGACTAATATTGGTGACCTCATTTTTTTTCTTCTGATTTTACTATTTTTGACCATTTTTAGTTTGTTTTACCATTTTATTTGATTTTAAAAAGCGAAAAATCTAGTTTCTGATTTTGTTTAAATTCTGAAAATTTTTGTTAACACTTGTTGACCTTTGTTTGACCTTGGAGAATTTTCTTGAAATTTTATTTCGGTGCATGGATACCATTATGTATTTCATCAATTAAATGATCCATTTTCAAACTATTTTAATTAGCATTTTAATTACTTTATTTTTTTCTACTTTGCTGATTTTTGAATTTATTTGGAGTCATAAACTTCCTCAACATCAATGGAACTTGGGTATTGATAGGTCTCATGACCAAATCCACCAAGATAGTTGGTTGATTTTGACGAAGTTAGGCCAGATAAGTTCATCGGATGCATTGTTGACTTTGAGACTAGTTCTTTCTTCTTCATCTTATTTTTTTATTTGTCCCGAATCGGAAAAGTGACCAATTGGTGGCATATACTTTAAAGTTTAGTAGAAGCCCCAAAAGATTGTTTGAGCTTTGATTTTGGTTCAACCTTGTCGTGTGGTCACTATGATTTTTTAATCAAACTTCAGGAAAGTTTTCACCAACTTTTTCCAATTGAAATTCTCAATCATCTTTGATCAAGTGTTGAGGCCCACAAAAAGTTCCAAAATAGGTGATATACTTGACAAAAAGCATTTGAAACTTGTCGTATGGTCGCTATGATTATATCAAGCTTCTAGCAAGTCTTCATGCGCAAGATTTAAGATGATCACCTAGCTAACGACTAATTACTAACAATTAACTTTATTTTACGTTTTTACCTTCTGCCTTTATTTTTTCGCCCTTTTATTTTATGCTCTTTACTTTATGCACTTTACTTTTAGCATTTTACATTTCATGTCATTTTTTCTTTGCTCACTTGAGCATTTTATTTTCTTGTTATTTTGAATTTGCTCACTTGAGATTTATTTTCCTTTAGAAAGATACCTAATAATTCAACCTAAACATAAAAGACTTTTGATTGGACTTAGTTACCATCCCTATGCTCGGAGTTTGACCTTTGGACTTAGGATTAGGACGTCTACCTCAGCGTTGAGATTTTTGTTATCTTGGTGTTATTATGTCTTGCTTGGTTTATTATCTTGTATGCATGTTATTCTATTTATACTCGATCATGAGTGGATTTCCTTCAAATACAACCGTTACTCTACCTGTTTTTCTTGAGACATGAATTCATCTGAGGCATTGAGAAGCTTGGTTTTTCTGTCTGGTTATTTTTGCTTGTGTGGTAATCCAAAGGATGGGAATGTGGTATTGGCTTCTTGATGTCAAGTACTGATTTTCTCACCCGGTTAGATCTTTCTTTACCCTTACCTTTTACTTTATGTACATAGGTTAGCCTCTTCATCTCCTCCCATATTCTTAAATTTTCAAAATCTTCCCTCTTCTTCAAAGGATTCTAGTTTTCGAAACTCAAAACGTTTTTCACAAAAAACTTGGACTTAGGTCCATGCATTTTCATAATGAATTAATAATTAACTTAGAATTAGTTTTTGCCTATTAAAATCAATCACAAAAAATATAAAAAATGTGTTTTTTTAAT
Organism: Vicia sativa; assembly: GCA_021764765.1. Classification (NCBI taxonomy): domain Eukaryota; kingdom Viridiplantae; phylum Streptophyta; class Magnoliopsida; order Fabales; family Fabaceae; genus Vicia; species Vicia sativa. The sequence continues at coordinate 17,202,427 of CM038793.1, read as the reverse complement.
ACTTAGGGTGTTAGAATATTTTTTCATTAGTTAGAGTATTTTTTCTATTTATTTATTTATTTACGCTTTCTGCTTTTTAAATTCTAGAAAATGATGTATAGGTCGCACAATTATATTTTGTAATAGTCGTAGTTTATTTTCTTGCACTTTTTAATTATGTAACTGCTTACAAGATGTAATAACTTAGGACTTTATTTTCTCGCATTTTATTATTATGTAACTACCCCAAAGCCATGTAATAGTCTTAGGTTTAAATTCCCGCACTTTATTTACTTCTCTGTACAAATATTAATTGTTAGATGTATGGTAATAGGATTGTATGGTAAGATCTAAAATCAACCTAGAATAACCCTAATTTCAAAAGATAAATATCTGAATCACCACACTTCTCACACTTGCACCCCTAGGATATCCTCTCTTGTTGCCTTAGGATAATGGTCATGTCCCTCGAATGTAGGGATATCTTAGCAAAAGACCCTCGGTTAAAATCATCATAAATATCATAGTCTCGCGATGACCCTCTGAGTTGCCTACGAATACATGATTTTGTCCCTCGATAGTTGCCTACGAAAAATGGTGATAGTCCCTACGAAGTTGCTAAGGTATCCTTACATGTTGTCTTCAATGACTATACAATGACCCCAAGAATGTCCCTTAACATCCAATGGATGGGGCTACCTACCAACTAATGGTATGAATAGCATTATCCCTAATGGAGAAGGAAAAGAGTAACGAAGGACCTTTGAGTGGGTAAATAGTTCTTAACTTCTTTCTCGCAACAACATTTCAAAACACAATATATTTTAAACCATACATTTTTCGAACATATATCTTCAAACACTTCGTATACATTCTTGAGGACTGATACAAGAATCATTACAAACTTAAATCAAAATATTTTCAAACAAATCATACACATAAAGCAAGTTTTCAAAAGTGCGATAAGCAATTAAGATCTTGTAGATAACTACGGATGAAAAGGGTGTTAACACCTTCCCTTTTTATAACTTACCCCCCGAACTCAAAATCTATCAGAGGTCTTTCCTGTTCTTTTCACCTTTCCTTATTGGATAGAAGAAAAGTTGGTGGTGACTCTTGCTAACCGCAACATTTGCGATAAAACGCAAAAAAACTAAGTCATTACTCCCATCGTATTACACTCTCTAAGTACCACAATTTTGGAATTGCCCAAAATGCCTATGTATGCATAAAAGCTGGATCAAGACCTGGTTCGACCTATTGCTTGATGTAACGCCCCGAATTTAATTAATTATTTAATTAAATTATATAAGGAATTAATTATTGGAATTTAGTCGAAGTTGGATTCATCAGTAGAATTATTAGGATCATTAATAAATTTATAAGTTGATTTAGGGTGATTAAGTGAATTATCGGAAGTTGGGATTAATTAATGATGAATTAATTTTATTATAGAATATTATTAGAAATAAGTGTGGATTAATATAATTATTTAATTATGGCCTATTTGGTGTTAGGAACATAGAATGAATATGTGAAAATTAACCCAATAAAAATATTATTATTATTATTATTATTATTATTATTATTATTATTATTATTATTATTATTATCATTATTATTACTATTATAAGTTGGATTTAATTATACGAGATATAAAAGGAGAATTATAAGAGTTTAGTGAAGATTTTTGGGAAAAAGTTGTACGTGGGAGAAAGAAAAGAGGAACAAGGGTTTGGAGGAAATTACCGCCAGAATAGGAATTGTAGATCGGAAAGCCAAATCGAAATTCAACCGGAAATTATAGAGAGACCGTCAATCCAAGGTAAGGGTGGGGTTCTAACTCTCTAAACAGGTTTATAATGAATGGTATGTGGGATGGAATTATATGGAAATATCCTAGTTTGTGCAAATTATGTATAGAATAAGTGTCTAATTTTGTAATGGTGATTCAATTGAGTATAGTGAATGAAGTGATTACGAATTAATGCGGAGAAGGTATACCCATTGAGTCTGGAAGTTAATCGAAATAAGTTACGTATTGTATTATTAAGAATCAAGACGGACGTCCTATGTGCCAGCAGGAAGAAGAAGAATTTTGGAGACGGGGGCCACAAAGGAGGTGGGGCGGGCGCCCCAGGTGGCAAACGAAAGGGAGAAAGACGTCTCTATGGTAAAGGTAAAGGGAGGCGAACGCCTCCTTGTGTGGGATGGGACGGCCACCTTAAGGTGGATGGGGGCCACGTGAATTTGTTTTGCTGTTTGTTGTTATACTTAGTTTAATTCTTTCTGGTTTTAGTACATGACCTGAGGTGCTTGAATAATTAATTGAATGTAGTGAGGTGTATATCCATTTTAATTAGTATGAAAGCTAGTTAAATTAAAGGGTACAAGTAAACTCCTAGCAGGTAACAATAGAGATAAGAATAGTAGTAGCAGCAAGTATGTAATGGTAGTAACTTGTAAGTATCAGAATAATTAAACTACAGTGCTAATACATGTACCTATTGGTTGTAGAATTGGTATGTACTCATTTGGCAGGGGCATATGATAGTAGTAAATAACAGGTTTTATCAAATATTGATATAGGTAGCAATAAGGTTGGATTTTAATGACAGCATGAAAGCAGATGCAGGAAATTAAATGTAGCAGTTTAGTAAATTAATAGAAGTTGTATATAATAATAGGTAGTAATGGCAGTGAAGGAAACAATATGGAATTGACCGGTTTAGTAAAATTAAACGGTAAAATCAGTTGTCCGCAATTAACCGGAATTAGTTGGAAATTGTCGGAGAAACTTGTGTATGTGTGTAGTTATTATTGGTTGGTTGAAGAATCGGAACGGTGTCACGTATGTCGAATATAGCGGGTATCTTATTAATGGAAAATCAAGTAGTTGACTCATTAATTAATTTAGTAGAAGACGTTTACTAAATAAGTAGCGTTAGTGGTGAACAAGACGTTTTAAGCATAGATTCGTAATAGTTAAGTTGTGTAGTATTTGTCGTAGTGTTTGCTTTAATTGTTGTTGCTACTAACTTGTTGTTGATAGGTTGATGAAGTTGTAGGCCTAAGACCAATGTTGATTAAATTGAATTAAGTTGCGGGTCGAATGACCAGTGTTGATCAAAGTGATGCCATTGATGCATATTTTAAGTTGTTGTTGTATGTTGTTGTTGTTGTTGTATTGTCGTGTATTTTTTGTTGAAGTTGAGGTCGCATAGCATAAATTGCATGATTAAGTTGGCCTTGATGGCACCACGTTGAAAGTTGAAGGCTTATGCCTTGGCCTTGATGGCACCACGTTGAAGGCTCATGCCTTGTCAATGCCTCGATAAACTGGCATATGTTTAACTTGGGAGTTCTGCTCCAAATGGTACCACATGCATTTGCATAGTTGAGTCACATATTGAGTCGCATGTTAAAGTAGTTGTTATTATTCGTTGTTTATTGATTGTCATTGTGCTGTTGTTGATATAAGTTGTTGTTGCTATAACTTGTTGTTGTTGTTGTTATAAGTTGGTGTTGTTATTAAGTTGTTGTTGTTATGTTGTGTTGATTTAAGTTGTTACGTTGATGATTATGTTTTGGTTAACTATGAAGCGAATTATATTTGTAGTTAACTGTGAAATGAATTATGTGGTTGCTAACGGTGAAGTGTTTTGTGTTGTTGTTAATTTGGAAGTGGTGGTGAGGGTTAATTGCGATGTGATAATTTTGTATGATTTAATCCGGTAATAGTATTTATCATACACTTGTTTATATTGTTGGATATCTCACCCCTTCTGCTGATATTTCCCATACCATGGGAAATGGGCAGGTACTCAAGAATAGTTGTGGAAGTTCGAAGTAGCATTATAAAGTCGTTAGTTGTTGTTAGTTTGAATTGGTGTCATTGCTCTGATACGCAGCATTCGGGGGGATGTGTATGTTGTTGTGATTATAAGATGATGAATAGTTGTTATTATCTGTTGATTGGAATTATTTCTAATTGTTGTCATTACAATAATTCTCGAATAATTATAAATTAAAGTTTTGATTTAGTCGAATAAAGTTGTATATGACTTATAAAATGTGAAGTTCGAATGCTATGTATCTATTTTAAATGAAACACAAGTGTTTGATAATATGTTGAAATGTGACATCTGTTTATGTTTTGAAATTTTGGCACTCTGATTCTATTATAAATGTTGGATAGAAAATGGGTGTTACATTAGTGGTATCAGAGCAGGTCGGTCTGTCCGGCCAGTGTTGTCTAACGTTGTTTACTTCCTTTGTACGCGACAAGTGTGTGGAACACTGTCGGTACTTGTTGCTTTTTGGTTGACTGCTTGCAGGAATTAAGTTGAAGCTAAGTGGGGGAGAAGCTTCGCTTCTCGAATGTGTTTGGTTGAGAGATATCAGATTACTATGCTACTGATGGATACAGTGCAAACGTTGGAGGAGCTTTGTTGTTTCTCGAATTCGAAGGTAATATAGATTTAAGATTTGGTTGTTTGACAAGTTGGGATGTATTGGAAAAGAATAGTTGCTATGAGATAGAATTTAGTAAGTTGATTATTTAAGTGGGCCATGCTGTGGAATTATTGGGATTGATTTAAAAGTTGTAGAAGTTGTTAGAGTTGTTGAGATCTTTGAACCGTGGTTGCGACGGTTTAATCTCTAATATGATTGTCGGCTATCTATTGACAAATTGAGGAACTTATCACCATTAATCTCTTGTTGATAGTAGACGGGAACATATTGGATGATATAGAATTGTCTTGCTGTCTTAATGGTGAGTAGAGCGATGGATGTTGAATAGAGGAGATTGTCTAGACAATGCTGTGGTGGATATTGAAGGAAGTTGAGCCTAAAATTGCGAATTACACATTGTTTAATTGATCGAGGTTTGAATGGGCACTACGACATAAGATGGATAATCAGAGTTGCGCAGCTGAAGCGTGATGTGCTAGAACGTCGTGGTCCTCATAAATTTTGCTGATTCCATAAAGATGTTATTGTGGTTGTTGGTTGATGGTGCGTTGTGTGCATATTTATTGAGTTAAACTGCTAAGTGGGTGTTATAGTGATTTTAATTATGTTGTCATGATGTTATTGTTGGTTATTGTAAGTAAGTGATGATCCCCCATTGTATAATGGAGTTGATGAAGTTGGCTATGTCGATGTCACTATGAGAGTGATATGATGAAATGAATAGGGTTGTTGGTGTTTCGCGGATGAATGACCTCGGAGTATGAGGGTAAGAATTGTATATGTGTTTTGGTGTTGAATATGTTGCCACGATAATGATGTTGTATAGTCAGGTATAAGCAAGTGATGGTTGATGCCATGTTGTAAGATGTTGTTTCAAGGTATTGCTAGAATGGTTGGAGAATGGTGACGATTATATTGCAAGAGTAATTGGAAGATTGAAGCATAAAGTATTAGATTTAAACTGTTATTGAATTGTTAAACCGAAGGATTGGATGCGAATGCGGCGATAAGGATGGTTGTGTCAGATAGATTTTCGAAGACGAAAATATTCTAAGTGGGGGAGAGTTGTAACGCCCTGAATTTAATTAATTATTTAATTAAATTATATAAGAAATTAATTATTGGAATTTAGTCGAAGTTGGATTTATCAATAGAATTATAAGGAGCATTAATAAATTTATAAGTTGATTTAGGGTGATTAAGTGAATTATCGGAAGTTGAGATTAATTAATGATGAATTAATTTTATTATAGAATATTATTGGAAATAATATTAGAAATAAGTGTGGATTAATAGAATGATTTAATTAGGGCCTATTTGGTGTTAGGAACATAGAACGGAGGTGTCAAAATTAACCCAATAGAAATATTATTATTATTATTATTATTATTATTATTATTATTATTATTATTATTATTATCATTATTATTATTACTATTATAAGTTGGATTTAATTATAAGAGATATAAAAGGAGAACTATAAGGGTTTAGTGAAGATTTTTGGGAAAAAGTTGTACGTGGGAGAAAGAAAAGAGGAACAAGGGTTTGGAGGAAACTGCCGCCGGAATAGGAATTGTAGACCGGAAAGCCAAATCAGAATTCGACCGGAAATTATAGAGAGACCGTCAATCCAAGGTAAGGGTGGGGTTCTAACTCTCTAAATGGGTTTATGATGAATGGTATGTGGGATGAAATTATATGGAAATATCTCTGTTTGTGCAAATTGTGTATAGAATAAGTGTCTAATTTTGTAATGGTGATTCAATTGAGTATGGTGAATGAAGTGATTAGGAATTAATGCGGAGAAGGTATACCCATTGAGTCTGGAAGTTAATCGAAATAAGTTACGTATTGTATTATTAAGAATCAAGACGGACGTCCTATGTGTCAGCAGGAAGAAGAAGAATTTTGGAGACGGGGGCCACAAAGGAGGTGGGGCGGGCGCCCCAGGTGGCAAAGGAAAGGGAGACAGACGTCTCTATGGTAAAGGTAAAGGGAGGCGGACGCCTCCTTGTGTGGGATGGGACGGCCGCCTTGTAGTGGAAGGGGCCACGTGAATTTGTTTTGCTGTTTGTTGTTATACTTAGTTTAATTCTTTCTGGTTTTAGTACATGACCTGAGGTGCTTGAATAATTAGTTGAATGTAGTGAGGTATATATCCATTTTAATTAGTATGAAAGCTGGTTAAATTAAAGGGTACTAGTAAACTCCTAGCAGGTAACAATATGGATCAGAATAGTAGTAGCAGCAGGTATGTAATGGTAGTAACCTATAAGTATCAGAATAATTAAACTACAGTGCTAAACATGTACCTATTGGTTGTAGAATTGGTATGTACTCATTTGACAAGGGCATATGATAGTAGTAAATAACAGGTTTTATCAAATATTGATATAGGTAGCAATAAGGTTGGATTTTAATGACAGCATGAAAGCAGATGCAGGAAATTAAATGTAGCAGTTTAGTAAATTAATAGAAGTTGTATATAATAATAGGTAGTAATGGCAGTGAAGGAAACAATACCGAATTGACCGGTTTAGTAAAATTAAACGGTAAAATTAGTTGTCCGCAATTAACCGGAATTAGTTGGAAATTTTCGGAGAAACTTGTGTATGCGTGTAGTTATTATTGGTTGGTTGAAGAATCGGAACGGTGTCACGTATGTCGAATATAGCGGGTATCTTATTAATGGAAAATCAAGTAGTTGACTAATTAATTAATTTAGTAGAAGACGTTTACTAAATAAGTAGCGTTAGTGGTGAACAAGACGTTTTAAGCGTAGATTCGTAATAGTTAAGTTGTGTAGTATTTGTCGTAGTGTTTGCTTTAATTATTGTTGTTACTAACTTGTTGTTGATAGGTTGATGAAGATGTAGGCCTAAGGCCAATGTTGATTAAATTGAATTAAGTTGTGGGTCGAATGACCAGTGTTGATCTAAGTGATGCCATTGATGCATATTTTAAGTTGTTGTTGTATGTTGTTGTTGTTGTTGCATTGTCGTGTATTTTTGTTGAAGTTGAGGTCGCATAGCATAAATTGCATGATTAAGTTGGCCTTGATGGCACCACGTTGAAAGTTGAAGGCTTATGCCTTGGCCTTGATGGCACCACGTTGAAGGCTCATGCCTTGTCAATGCCTCGATAAACTGGCATATGTTTAACTTGGGAGTTCTGCTCCAAATGGTACCACATGCATTTGCATAGTTGAGTCACATATTGAGTCGCATGTTAAAGTTGTTGTTATTATTCGTTGTTTATTGATTGTCGTTGTGTTGTTGTTGATATAAGTTGTTGTTGCTATAAGTTGTTGTTGTTATAAGTTGGTGTTGTTATTAAGTTGTTGTTGTTATGTTGTGTTGATTTAAGTTGTTACGTTGATGATTATGTTGTGGTTAACTATGAAGCGAATTATGTTTGTAGTTAACTGTGAAGTGAATTATGTGGTTGCTAACGGTGAAGTGTTTTGTGTTGTTGTTAATTAGGAAGTGGTGGTGAGGGTTAATTGCGATGTGATAATTTTGTATGATTTAATCCTAGCATAGTATTTATCGTACACTTGTTTATATTTTTGGATATCTCACCCCTTCTGCTGATATTTCCCTTACCATGGGAAATTGGCAGGTACTCAAGAATAGCCATGGAAGTTCGAAGTAGCATTATAAAGTCGTTAGTTGTTGTTAGTTCGAATTGGTGTCATTGCTCTGATACGTAGCACTCGGGGGATGTTTATGTTGTGATTATAAGATGATGAATAGTTGTTATTATCTGTTGATTGGAATTGTTTCTAATTGTTGTCGTTACAATAATTCTCGAATAATTATAAATTAAAGTTTTGATTTAGTCGAATAAAGTTGTATATGACTTATAAAATGTGAAGGCTGAATGCTATGTATCTATATTAAATGAAACATAAGTGTTTGATAATATGTTGAAATGTGACATCTGTTTATGTTTTGAAATTTTGGCACTCTGATTCTATTATATATGTTGGATGGAAAATGGGTGTTACACTTGACCTAGAAATCAGGTCATGACCTGAACTTGTCATCCGCACCATTTTCAACTCAACCATCCTTTTTATGTGATTCCTTTTGCATTTTATTCTTCATCATGAAAATATCATTTTGCACAAAGAACATCTCCAAATGCACGATGGGGTCTGATTTGGCTTAAGCTCTAATGTGATGCCATATACTCTACACTTTACATACCACCTATAACTTGAAATCATCCAATTATTCACTTGGGACTACCAGCACATGTACAAACTCATTTTTCCTTGCAAAATGCGTAGTATAGAGTGCAAAACAATCAGGTTTCATGCCAAAGTCACTCATTTCATCCTCACTCTCATACGGATTAGAAAAATGAAAAATTTTAACTTGGTTCACACGTTCTACATTTGAATTCGCACGTACCATGACCTCATTACATTTTCCATAAATAGAGGACCTCTTTGCCTTCATTGGCAAGCTTGAACAACCACAAAACCTCAGCCATTTCACTCCCGAAATGCTTCCAAAGCCATATACCACTTTTCCAAATTTACCTTGTTTTAAATTCAAATCTCTGCCCAAAATCACTCATCGGCGTCATCTGAAGTTAATTGAACCATTACAGAAGCTTGCAACCTTCAACTAGAAAGGTATATACGAGTTAAATTTTCAAACAAACAAGTTACTTCACTCTTCATCTTGATTCATTGATTCAAAGCCCTCACTTACCTGGAATGTATTATTTCTATTTGTCATTTAATTTTACTTTGAAACACCAAGGTTTCTTCGTGTTTTTGAGAAAATTCTCTTTGCTCTAAACCAATCAATTATGCTGAAACAAAGAGAGTAAAAGAACTAAAGTGTGTTGTGTGACTCTTTTCCCAATTCGCTAGATACTTTAAGTAATATAAATTTTTGTATTCAATTGAACACCAATAATCTAATACCTAGGGCCCCTTTTATACTAAAATCAAAATAAATGTTTTGGATAGCTTTCTCTTTAGAATCTGACACATTGTCACTTGCATGTATCTCATCTTCGATTTGCTTTCACGCGTCTTAAGAAGTGGATAAGGCGGAAAAAAATTATTCCAACCTACTTCTGAATTTCAATTTTTCACGATCGAAATAGTGTCCAAACCAAATCACAAAATTCACTAAGTCTCGACACAACAATGTATATGTAGGAATTTCAACACTTCGCTGTCGAAAAACACCTTTAAAAGATTTGTCAAAGAAAAACCAAACTATCCAAACTTATTTCAAAGATCCACTCTTAACCTTTAAAAAAGACATCACGTCAAAAATTCAGCTAACACTAGCATAATATGATAAATAGGCAAGTCTTTTAAAAAAACAAGTCTTTTTTTAAAAAATTTATTCAAAAGATTAAAGTTGAAATTATTTATGGACTAAAATGATTAATTTATTGCAATCATAACAGAGTTGAAATCACTTGATGCAGAATTAACTTTTAAACTGAACTAATCAGTTTAATGAACTGATATTGATGGTGAATAAAATAATTAATTTATTAAAAAAATTTGATACAACCAAATAATTTAAAGGATTTTAAAATGTATTTACCATTAAGAAAATACTAAACAAATATTATAATAAAAACACTTCTTAAAATTTTAAAAGAGTAAATTTTAAATTAAATTTTCTATATTCTTTCTATTGAATTTTTAAATTCTATATTCATTTTATTGAAAATTAAATTACTTATTATTTTAATAGATAAGTATTTTAATTTGAAAAACTAATTAAATAGTGCTTATAGGTCATGTAACATATTATTTTCTTAATTAATTATCATACACTATTAATGTAAAAAAAATTATATAATCAATGCATCACAGCCATCCATAAATATTATTTTATAAATAATAAAAAAATCAAATATAATTTAAAATCTAACTGATTTATTGACAGTGTACATGTTTTTTTTTCAAAATGAGTATATTCAAATTCATTTTTATTTTTTATTTTTTATTTTATGGCAGAGAAGACCCTTGTAAGAAAGCAACGGGAGATGTCATCACGTCGTTTGAGTTGAAGGCATGACAAATATTTTAAGTTGCTAGAAGTTGCATTAACTTTCTTTTGTCTCAAAAACATTATCCCATGTCTCTCGTAATATAAAATTTATATAATATATTTGTTAATTCATGTCGGTGAAGGGATAGTGAGAATCCAACAAAATTAGTGTGATTAGGCATGATTTATTATACGATTAAAATCCAATGATTTGATTCATTTCATTTATTTCTATTTGTGGTTAAGCTGAAAGGTGTACAATACATTAGCTAACTAGTAGAAGAAATAAGATACCTTAAAGTTCTTCTTTTCACATTTGTTAGAGACAAATTTATACTCTTTTTTTCGAACCAAACACTATCAATACGAAAGAAACCAGATCTGCAGTCACAACACAAAATATCAAGTCATCTCAATATAACTCATGAACCAGCCCCTGCATTTAATACAAAGCAATCCATAAAATTGACAAGACAAAATAAAGCAATAATGAGCAGAAGGAATGCTTCAACAATTTTCACTCTAAGTATAACTCAGACTAATAGTTGCAAGTTTAACCTCCTAACTGTCCAAACTAATTGTTTAACTACAAAAGATCAACTAACTAACAATTTCCTAACCAACTTTTTGGAACATGTTTCTAACTAACTTCGCCAGTAACTGATTTGGGAACTCCATAAACCGGGGGAGAATTTCCTAACTTAATCTCTAACAAACTTTTTGGAAACTATATAACAGAACTCTAACAGAATTGAGAAGGGGGATTCATTCACAAAAAAACCAAGAAGTTCTCAACTTTTTTCACTCTGAAACTCACAAGGGCACATTCAAGAAAACTTACCAAGAAGATTCCACCCTTCTCTCCCTCTGAAATCTATGAATCTTCACCACCATAACCTTCCTTATTCAACATTCAATCACCGAGTTCTCTGAAAACTCCCTCCGCAGCCTATTCAATCATCTTTATCACGCCAATTGACATCTTCATCAAGCTGATAGCAGGTAGTTGTAGAGCACCCGGTTGTTCAGAAGTCGGTTGTTCAGGAGTCGGTGATACAGGAGCCGGTGATACAGGAGCAGATAGTTGAGGAGCCAGTTCAGGTGCTGGTTTAGGAGCAGGTGATACATGAGTCGGTTCAAGAGCCGGTTCATGAGGGAGTGGACGTGGAATCTCGTGATGATACAAACACCACGACTGTTGCATCTACAGAGCCATCAGTGTGTACTGATAGTGGTTTTCCTAGAGGACCTTTTGACATGTCCGTTTTGACGGGTTATGCTGACCATGTCGCTTGTAGGATATGGCAGGGCGAGGTATGTAATATTGGTTTGGTTTAATGCTTAATTTTTATTTGTATTACACGTTTTGAAGTATACTAATTTTTTGTAATTTGTTGTTTTGTTTCAGGAGTGTCCAGTGTTGAAGGTCGCTTCTCATGGGTCGAAGTTGAAGAACTTCCCCGAGACTCCGATGTTTTAGCGGGTGAAGAAGATAGTTGAGGATTTCAAGCTGGAGGACTTTGCTGGATGCTCCTTGACCATGTTGGACGCCTCCCTACTTTCACCTTTTTTTGAGAGGGGGCACCCGGAGACATCATCGTTCCATCTTCCATTTGGGGAGATGACGGTGACATTTGATGATGTGGATTCCCTCTTTCACCTTCTGATTGCTGGTACGTTTTTCACATCAGATTATAGGGACCAGGCGACGGCGGTGCACATGGTTGTGGATGCTTTGGAGATGGATGAGGCGGAGGTCCTACATGAGTTTGTTGAGACTCGGGGATTTCAACTCTGCATGTCTTGGTTGAGGAGTACTTATAAGGCGCTTGTGGAGGCACATAGGTATGAGGTTGCCGCTAGAGCGTACATGCTACATCTGGTGGCATGTACTCTCTTTGCGGATAAGTCTGGAGTTTACATTGATGTTCGTTACTTGTCTCTATTCAGCGCCCTCGACACTCCATGTTGGACTTGGAGAGTGGCAGCTTTGACGATGATTTACAAGGCACTTGATGTTGCTTCCCGTCTTAAGACCAGACAGCTTGCTAGTTATCTGAGTCTGTTAGAGGTATACTATAATTCATTAGATGATTTTTTATAATTATTACGTATTAGTATAATAATTTCATGATTTTTATTTATGCAGTGTTGGATATACGAGCACTTCCCTCACATTTATGATCGGAAGCTGAAACGTGTTCAGCCTATAGACCCATATGCGAATAGTTGGAAGGCCAGACAAGCCCATCCTAGAGGTTTGATGGAGTACATGAGGAGGCGGGAAGCTCTGACCCTGGATGATGTCATATGGACACCATATACGGCTCATCTCCCCCATCATCCTTTTAATGTATCTACTTTATATTCAAGGCATGTCATGTAGGAGAGCTATGTGGCTAAAGACTTTCCTGAGAGGTGTCTACGCCAGTATGGTTATGTACAGGGAATCCTATGATCGGTCCCACACGCCCCAGCTGGTGGCATTGATCGATGGTTTCAGAGTCAAATCATCAGCTCACCCCGTGATGTCATTGATGCAGCCATCAGGGTTCAAGAGCCTGGGCAGTGCCAGGATGGATACCTTGAGTGGTTCCTTAGTGTGTCACGCCCTCGGGTCATACTGTTGTACTCCAAAATTTACCCTCTTTATTTCAATAGTTCTGCCTTATATTTTCATTATCATAAACATACATACATATCATTGATCTCATAGTTATGGGGTTACAAGCATCTTAGTTGTGGAAGAAACTATGTATTTCGGCCATTTCAGACTATTTTGAGCCATAAATCAATGTTTTTCGGTTCGTATGCTTGAAGTAAGATTTTCTGGTCATAAGGTCTTCTCAGGTTGGTTCCATGGACGTTCAGACTATTTTAACATATTCCCCAGCTTATCTATTCAGAATAAAAGGCATTTCGTCAAGAAAGGACTTCAACAATTCATTTCTTAATAAAGTGAATTTTGGGTTTTCAATGCATTTCGGACGCTACGTAAGGCATATCTCTCAGCTTGTTGGGTATTTTCGGACGATTTTCGACTGGCAAGTCCCTCTCAATATTATCTACAACTTCCATTCACAAGTCAGAAGTTAATTGTGTGAGGAAAGTCTCCAGAAAATTGATTGTTTCAAGTGGGATAAACTGAGTTTTATGGCTAAACCGTGTTCATGGTACACTAAAAAATTCATAACTCATGACTGGAATATCGAAACTGATCTTGGGTCCAAGGCACTCCAAAGCCCAAAATTGACACCTATAAATAAAATTTTGCACTCACCAATCAAGGAGAAGTATTATTTGTCAAATTTGCACTCAAGAAAACTCTCTCTTCTCTCTCCTTTTCTCTCAACTCAAAGTGGCACAACCACCAACAACCACCACCGGAATTCCAAAACCACCGCGCTGGAAAAAAATTTCTTATTTTTTCTCTCCTTCTTCGGTACAGCCCCTCCTCCGTGTTCCTTCATCACCGAGCAACACCTTATTCCTCTTCTTCTCCAAGCTTTGATTCAAGTAAGTACTTATTCAAATAAGCACTAATTTTATGTGATTTTTGCAATTGCTTATTCATGAATTTTGATTTGAGGAATTGCTTGTAATTGTTTTGATTAATCTGAATCTTGATTAATTACTTGGAATTCTTTTGAATAAGGCTTGTGTCACACCCTACATTTTATCCAGAATTTTTCATCTGATTCATTGCATCACTTTACATTGTCTTATTCGCATCCCGCATTAGTAATCAATTTTTTTTTACATTTGGCTTCACATCTTTAGTTAATACTTATGTTAATCTCTTGCATTTTACTAGCATTTGCATTTTTATAATGTCTTTGAATTTTAGTTAGCATTTTGACTTTGCATTGTTAATTTGTAATTGAATATATTTTGCATCAAAGTAGTCTTAGTCATACTTTTATCATTTTGAATTTTGCACATTTGACTTTGCATTGTTTCTTTTTTCTTTTTTCTTTTTTTTTTTCAACTTCTGCTCCTAACGCCCAGAACTTTTGTTCCCAACGGCCAGAACTTCTGCTCCCAACGCCAGAACTTCTGCTCCTAAGGCCAGAACTTCTGTAATGTCAAATAATTGTTTTATATGTAGAATAATGTTTACTATTTTATTACCTTTTTTTTATAACTTTCAATTGTTTTATATATATATATATATATATATATATATTTGTTAATATTGATTATTTAGTAATATTTTATTAAGTAACGTTTATTAATTAAACAATTAAATATTTTTTAGTTATTATTGTACATATAAGCAAAAAGTCAGTACAATGTTACAAACCAACGATCCCGCTACTCTGCTCCACACAAATCCACCACCTCTTGTACAATTTCACAGCAAAAACACCATTCCATTATCCCACTAATAACAGCTAGCAAACTTGTCCTCCACTACTTGTACCCATAGACTTCACCTCCAAGTTTTCTTTAATCTTATCTTTTTCCCTCATCCAAATCTCATCTTACCCTCACTCTCATCTTCTATAAAACCAATCTCTTCAACTCAGAACAAAGGCCATCCATTATCACTCTGTTAAAGCTCAAACAGAAACACCAAAACTTCTTCATTTTTTGCACCCTATACCTCCAAAACCGAGTTCCATAACTTACCTACATAAACAACATCTATCACAACTCCAAAACCGAAACTTCACAGACCAACCCAACCTCCTTACAAACTTCTATTAATCATTATCATACCTCCATCACTCAGCACAAAATCCAAAAAAACATATTACTCCCTCTGTTCGCTTTCTTCCACAACCATACACCACCCCAGTCACCTACCCTTCATCTTCCACACTTCAATCTCATCCCAGCCACCACACATCAATCTCATCACCAAACCAATGCTCCCTTCAACACCTCCGCCCCACCAATACCGGTAACACCCTTTCTCTCTTTCGTCGCCTCCGTAACACATAAACATCATCACTGTTACCCAAACTACACGGATTCTACATCCCTCCTGACTCAATTTCTAATTTATTTTTTTTAACTTTTATTCTTTTTTTTAATACAAGTTTAGATTAATTTTTCTTTTCTATTTATTCACTAAATGCCAAATATCCATGATTTTGTTTAGTCAAACAGTTTTCCTAGTTACTACAACATAATTTATTTTCAATTCCTTCAGGCGTGAGAATTTGGTACATGAGTAAATGATTTTGTTTTATTTTAATAATTTTTGAAATAAAAAAATGAGACAAGAAAGGTTGTAGGCTTATAGCGGTTGATCCCAAGGGACTCTAGGGTTTCTCATTCCTTTTTTTGGTTTGGGCTTGTGATCTCACCCATATGCCAAGCCCAACGAATTACTCAAGGGTCCATTTCAGTATTAGTCCGTTTTTTTTATGCTCTAAATATTCTAGACATTTATATTTAATTCAATTGATTGATTTCTAAGTTTAAGTTTATTAAATATTCTTATTTTATTTAATTCAATTAGTCATTTTGACATATTTTGTTACCTTTAATGATGTAATAATTAATTTATCGCTTTCATTTATTTTTCGCCATCCCCATTTGTAAATATTGTATCCCCCCTCCCTATGAGTTGTAATAATTAGTAAATATTCTATTGTTTCATTTAATTATTTATCACATGTGCACAAACCAAAAACATTTCGAATTAATACTCGTGCGAGCCATTTTTAACCTTGACTCGACAAAGCTTAAAGCGTCGCAACGACCACACATTGTGCACACACCATGCTTGCTCTTGGGCTTACAATGAGGATTTAATTGATTAGTTAAACATTATTTAATTATCTAATTAGGTTATTTAAAATTGATTAGTGTTGCACCCTAAATTTTACCCTGCTATTTTTCTACTTGCATTATATTTAAAATTAAAAAAAACAGTCATTCACACATTGCATTTGCATCATTTCGTCGTATTTAAATTGACCAAAAGTTAGTTTAAATTGATGTTTGCATCGTTTTTAGTTGTAAAATACTTGTTATGTTACTTCATGCATTTTTACCTCTCTCTCTGTTTATTGCATTGATTTTTAAATTATTTATATGTCGGTGATATCGATATTTCGATTTTATAAACAGACTGTTAAAAGCAATTCGATACTGTGCGAAAACTAGCGGAGAAAATATTTCAAGTTTTCATTTTTTACTCACTGCTTTATGAATCTACGTGTCGCGTAGATCATGAAAATGTGTTCTCCCTAATTTTTCGATACAGTTTGAAGACTCGTATTTACCTGTAAGTATTTTAAAATCGGGTATTCTTTATTATCATTTTATTTTAATTTTAACCATTTCAATAATTTTTCTTTAATTTACAAGACTCGTAGTTTATTTTAATGTGTTCATATTATTTTTCGGATAATTTATTGTCCGAACTTTTACCATTTTCGACAATTTTAGGTGTCCACTTTTTATCTCAAAAAAAATCAAAACAAATATTATTGGGCTTGTTATTTTTTACCCAATCCATTTTTGTGGCCCAATTTATCATGAAGGGCAATTTTGGCATTTTAAAAATATTGTTTAACCCTATTTATGTTATATATATATATATATGTGTTATATTGTTACAATGGAGGGGGAGCCAATTTGAAAAACAACAGAGGAGGCAATTGAAAACCAAATTGGAGGCGGACCAAAAAATTAAAAAAACGAAACAGTGAGGCGAATTTAAAAAAAAGGGAAAGGGAGGGGGACCAAAATTGAAACGGCTACAGAAACCAAAAAATTATAAAAAATCATCATCCTTCTCCTTCATCAACAAACCGAAGCAGCTCACCTTCGCTTTCCTTCCACCGCTGGTTCTTCCTGGATCTCACTCACAGCCTTCCCTTCCGTTCGTTCACTACTTCCATCTAACACTCCCTTCAAACTCGCCTGTCAACAGACCCACCACAACCTTCCATTACTACCTGTAAACTCCATGCTCATCGTGACCCCCCTCCTTCACCGGAACAGTCACCTTTATCTTCTCACTTTCGGCAACCCAGCCTTCCTTCCCTCACCGTTTTCATCCTGTTACCTCACTGTTCTCATCGCCGATACCCAACAACCCCCTCACCGAAGCTCCCTCTGTCTCTCTCGTTACAACCCAGAAACATTCGCTCCCCACATACTCTCTTCTGTTAACCCCCATCAGCAGCTTCATCATTCCTCTCTCAGTACCCTCCACTGCAACTTCATTCATCACAATCTCTCAACTCACCTTCAGCACTGTAACCTCCATTCCGTTCATCGTCCCGGCCAAACTACCATACTCCATCTGTTCCTTCGCCGTAACCTCGCCTCTTTCCGCTCATCCATTCCAAACCCTTTCCACTACCTATCCATCGTCCTGTTCCCCTCTCGCCGTAAACCCAGCCGCTGTTCCATCTGTCAAACAACCACCGAAACCTCCCTTGTTCTCCTTCCGCCGTTCCGTCACACTCTGATTTCTCTTCACTTTTCGGAACTCACTCCCTCTGTTTCCTTCCAACAGCCAAACCCCTTTTCATCCCGCAACTCTCTCTGTTGATAGCAGTGACTCACCACTTCTGCTAGCAAGCTATCCCGGGTTCTCGTTCTAAGATTCTTCCGATTCAAATTAACCTCTAGATCGGTAATTTCCGTTCCACTCTCTTAGAATAAAATTGCTGATATAAGATAATGTGGTTTTAACATTCTGTTTGTTTCGTTTTTTTAACTATGATGTTGTTATAATGTCTATTGGAAATTCCATTTTAAAATATGAATAGTTTTACTAGTTTGATTTCCATTAAACTTTTGATAGTTTTTGTGTTTGATGGATGAGCTGTTATGCTACCTGGTTTAAAAAAGATTTAAATGTTGTTCCGCTGTGAAAATTGGTGTTAAATTTGGTTGATAATTTTAAGTGCTTTGTAGCACTTTGAAATCATTTGACACCTGGATAGTATGTTTTGTTTTATGAGGGTTGGATTGAAGTGGTGAATTGATATCCATGTTCTAGTTTCGATGATGGTTAATAATGATGCCGCATTTAATTATGCGCGATCTAACCGAGAAAACTGTCATGGGCAGCCATTTTGTTTCGATGACGGTTAATGATTATACCGTGTTACTCGCGTGTAAATCTAACCGAGAAACATTGAAACACCGTGTATTATGTTATTCTCGTTTCTTTTAACTTCGATTGAATTTGAGATAGGGATTCCATATTGGTTTCGATGATGGTTCAAGGTCTATGTCGCTTTATTTGCGTAAGACTTAATCGAGAATCAATGATGGAATCTTGGATGCAATGACAATGGTGTTTCGGTAGTTTAATTGATTTAAGTGGAATTTTTGAGTGTTTCTTAATATAAATAGGTTTCTGCCCGGATTATAATCGCTTGTCTTGGTTGGTTTTGAAACCAATTCTCCATGTTTCGACTTTGGATTAAATATTAACTTGTTCTTTACTTCTTTGGTTTCAATTACAATCCGTTGCTTATCCGTGTATATAGTTCATGTTAATTGCATTTCGATTTCATACTTTGTTTACTAACCATTTTTCGATTTATTGCAATTTCATTTTTATTTTATCCCACTCATGCTACTAACGAGTTTATTGTTTGTGTAGACATTCGAGGATTATTCGAAACAATCACTTTCAATTAGCTTTTATTCTTGTTCATTAGCATATACATATTACTGTTTTTATTTTTATTTAATATTTAATAATGTACATACAATATACTTGCATTTTTATTTTATTTTATATTTTATACTTAGTATTATTTTATTTCATATATTTAGTATTGTAAATATATATTATATACATACTATTATTATTATACTTTATCTATTAATTTGTAAATAAGTTTGAATTTAATTATGTTAATCTTCTTTGTGTTGCAATTTTAAATTTTTAATTCAATTTAATTTTTGAATATGTATGAACACAACTATATTATTTAATTTCTTGGAATTAGTTCATATAATCTATTCTATATAATAAAATATGATACAATCATCGATATTTAATTTCACCGCATTTAATTTCTGTTTGTATGCTTTCTAACATAATCAATTTACTGTTTTCTCTTTAATTTCAATTCATCCTCATTCGGAAAAATGTATCCCAATCCCCTTGTTGCATTGTAATTAATTTACCGTTTTTTATTTTATTTTACCGTTTAATCCCCATTTATAATTCATGTATCCCTCTCCCCAAAAAAACAAATATTGTAATAATTATCTAGTGCACATTTATTTTATTTTAATTTAACTGTCACTTACACAAAACCAAAAAAATCTTTTTTAAACTAATATTTGTAAATCATTTTTGAACCCGTAAGTCGACAAAGCTACGAAGCGTCGCGATGACCACACATGCACACATGTACGCTTGATCCTGGGCCTTCTTACAGTGAGCCTATTTCGATTAATTGTTCCAATTAGTCGTTATAGTAGACTAGCCCACTTTGCTAGTACACATGTAATTTAATTGTTTTATACTTAGGTTGGCCACCTTGTATGGGCTTTGTCGATTTTACTTGTGATTTACAATTATCTCGATCCTACTCTTTCTCCATTCACCGAGCATTTAAAACACTTTCAATAAAATTCGACCCAATGTCGAGTCTTCTTCTCAAACCTCGATCCAACGTCGAGTTATTTTCAAAAATGAATTTCCAAAACAAAAAAAACATGGTGCTATGGTATTTAAGTAAATCGTTAGAGGATAGCCCGACGATTTAATTAAAATGTAAAGTATTTGGGTCATTAGAGGGTAACCCAATGACTTAAATACTTTATTCCATACACTTAATAAAAGTGAACTTTGTTTCACCTCACCCTTTTCATAATAAATATTTTGGATGAGAGATGATCGGATGACCTCAATCACCAATCTCGAGTATTGAATCGTTAGAGGATAGCCCAACGTTTTGGTACTTGTCATCCACAATTTAAAATCAATTCCAACACATTCAATATCTTTTGTGCGCTCCAAGCACCATTTACGTTTAAACCCTTTTCAAGATTAGACATGATTCATTTATAATTGAGATGCTTCTTCCTCTATTCCCAAGGTTTTCGACTTCTCCACTTGAGTACTAGAGGTGTTCTCAAACCCCCCCTCATGTTGGTGCGTAGTCCTTTATTCTTTATCACACCTTGTGGACGTTAGACGAGTCTTCTCCTTTAAAAATGACGACTTGTCTTTTCATTTAAAATCAATTAACAAACAATTATTTTTTAGAAGAACTACGGAGTTTTGACTTTCCCATTGCACGAGGGAATACGTAGGCACACGGTTTCAAAACCGTGTCAAACTCAAAAATAATAAAAACATTTCTTCTCCCTTTCTTTATCTATTTAACCTTAGAAGATCGTAAAATTTTTCACACTAACACACAACCACACTTTGAACTAAATGGGTACGATGGATATGAGGGGTGCTAATACCTTCCCCTTGCATAACCAACTTCCGAACCTGCATCTCTTAATTTTGTAGACCGTCTTATCCTTTTCTCTCGTGGGTTTTATCTATATTTTCCCGTTCTTTTTAGAACAAATAAAATTAGGTGGCGATTTCACCGTTTGTTTTTGAAAATTCATTTAAATGATTTGAGAAAAAAAAACGAGTTATTAATTTTATTAATCTAATTACTTGATTAAATTTTGTTTAATTAGTCGATTAAATTTATTTCGTGCATGCACCTACACAATATAAAATTGTCTTATCATTTATGCAAGCCACATTGTATGGGCTTTTAATTCATTTACTCATTTTATTTCATACTTGTATATATTTATTCGCTTCATTTCGATTATCGCGCCTTGGTCCACATACCAAGTTTTCATTCAATAAGGGCCTCACAGTAGGGAGTAGACATTTGTCTATTCTCTCGAGATTAATCAAGCTTTCTTGGTTAATCATAGCCCAAATCTTCTTTTCTCATCATTCAAGACTTTTCATAATCAAATTCTCAAACCTCGACCCAACGTTCGAGTTGTTTTCGAAATTGTTTTCACAAAAAAACTTGGATGGTATTTGTTTTAAGTTGTTGGATGATCTCCCAATGGTTTAAAACAAGTTCAAAGTCTTTAGGTTGTTGGATGATAGCCTGGTAAACTAAATAATCTCATTCATGCAAAATACCTAACAAACGTGAACCTCGTTTCACCTCCCCATTTTCATAATAATTTTTTTGGGATGAGAGATGATTGGTCGAGCTCACTCACCAGTTTCGAGTACTTGAATCACTAGATGATAGCCTAATGTTTCGGTACTTGTCATCCACCATTAAAATCAATTCAACTCATTAAACCTTGCCCACGTGCAAGTCCTTTTTTCAAACTCACATCGCTCACACGCGATCTTCTTTCGCTCACACGCGAATTACACTAGTGATGTCTTATCGTCCACGTACGATTAAGCTCCTATTTTCATAAATAAAATCAACCAACCAACCAAATGTTCTCGCAACCGAGAACTACGTAAGCTCTGACTTTCCCATCGCACTTGAGGAATACGTAGGCACGAGATTCTAACATCTTGGCGAGCACACTTTCAAAAAATTAAAACATGTTTCTCTTTTCATTTCTCTTTTCGCATATAATAATTAGAATATAGAAAATTAACACACTAAACACGCAAACACTTAGAACTGAATGGGTCTCATCGAGTACGATGGATGTGAGGGGTGCTAATACTTTCCCCTTGCATAACTGACTCCCGAACGTGCATCTCTTGGTTGCAATGACCATTTCATTTTCATTTCATGGGTTTTATCTATATTTTCCCTTTCCTCATTAGGAATAAATAAAGTTAGATTGCGACTTCATTGTATTTTGTATCGAAATTTTTCGATGGCGTCAACAGTTTGGCAATTTCACTGGTGAAAATTTTCTCAAGTGAGTCAACCCTATTTTAGTTCTTTTTATGTTTGTGTGTTTATTGTTTTACTTTGCTTTCTTGGTGCTTTATTTCTTATATTTATGTTTCTGTCATTTAATTCCTTATGCTTTGTTTATTATCCTATTGATATATTGATTGTGTGGCAGTTTCGAATGGGATCATTGATACATAGATAAGCCCAATACACAGGCTTCTAGGTAACATTTAGGATAGAGGGGTTGCGTAGCCTAGGTCCCCCTGACTCCAATGTCTTGTGGACAGAAGCGAAGATTCCGTCTTAGAGTTGGTTGTTTTAAGGAGGTTGTTGACCTGCATGATAGTGTAGGACATCAATTTCTGGACAAATGACCGATAACTCTAAGTTTGTTTATGATATCCAAACCTGGAACGACCACTCAAATAAAGGATTTTGAGTATCCCTTTAAGAGCCGTTTCTTGGAGTATACTTTTGGAAATAGTATCACCACGTAGGTCGATCGCGTGATGATAATATTTGTTAAAAGGGGATCTGAGACTCTGAGAAACATAGCAGAAACCTAGTACAATCCTGTGTATAGGGTTATTGGGTAGAAAACTTAGAGCCATCCAATCATAAGGAGCTTACCTAAATAGGTGGTTTTGTTATCCATTTACCCATATCATTCTTAACTCATATCTTTGTGTACATATTCTAATCATTATGTTGCATTTCATATATGACATTTCATCCCATGGACTTCATTATTGCATATCAAAATGTATGCATTCCACATTCATCATCATACATGCATTTTTCTATCAAAATAATTTTTCATCTGTTTCCATTCATCTAGTTAACAAAGCAAGTTGGTTCCCCGACACCGCTAAGAAACCAGAGCTGCTGTCAAGTTGAGAATGGAGAATCTAGAACAACACAATGTCGAATTCAGGGTGGAGATTGATGATTTAAAGTCTGGAATGACCAAGCTCACAGAAATGATGCAAGTGATTATCGCCAGAACTGATCCACTTCAAAGGACTGTCATCTCTGAAGTCGATACTACTGTTGTAGAACCACCACAAACTCAGAATATGGCTACCACCTGGCCAGAATTTGGTCTACCGCATAGTTATACTCCACAATATGAAATCAATCATGGAGTGGGCCAATCCACTCAACAGACTGTTCAAATGCCTGTGGTCACCGAACAACGACCAATCATCCACATCATACCTCAAGTTCCCTTTGGAAATCACTTCACATACCAGGCTGATGGCTCCCAAAATGGCGATCAAGTGCAGAATGATGAAGTTGAAGAAGTAAAAGAGAAATACAATGCTATTGAGAAGATGTTGAAGGCGGTGGAAGGAAATGACACTTTTGGCTTCGATACCTCTAACCTCTGCTTGGTTTCTGATTTGGTTATGCCCGCAAAATTCAAAGTCCCTAAATTCGAGAAGTGTAAGGGACTTACTTGTCCAAAAGATCATCTGACCATGTACTTTCGCAAAATGGATGCTCATGAAAAGAATGACAAGCTGCTTATTCATTGCTTCTAGGATAGTCTGACCGGAGCTTCTCTAAAGTAGTTTATGAGCCTAAAGAGAGAGAACATCAACTCTACAAGGGACTTGGTTGAAGCATTCCTGAAACAATACAAGTTCAACTTGGATATGGCCCCTGACCGTAGACAGTTGCAGGCTATGACTATGAAAGACCAGGAAACATTTAGGGAGTATGCTCAACGTTGGAGAGAGCTAGCATCTCAAGTTAATCCTCCTTTAGGCGAAAAGAAACTCACAGGCATGTTCATGGACACTTTACAGCCAATCTTTTATGAGAAAATGGTTGGAAGTATATCTTCTGTTTTTGCTGATTTGGTTACTATTGGTGAGCGAATTGAACAAGGTTTGAAGAATGGGAAAATTTTCAATACTCCTGGATCGTCCAACAACAATAATGCTAAGAAATTCCCTAGAATCTTCCAGAAGAAAAAGGAGGGTGAAACTAATGTTGTTGCAATTGGTGTAAGTGGATCTCAAACACCACAACCTTACCAACCTGTAGTTTCTCAGCAACCACCATTCATGCCATACTATACATACCCGTATGTTGCAGCAGCTCAATATCAGCAACCCAACTTTGCTATGCCTCCGTACCAACAGCCATGGGTGGCTCCTCCTCAGAATGCTCCTCGGATTGCTCAGCAGAATACGTAGGCACGAGATTCTAACATCCTGGCGAGCACACTTTTAAAAAATTAAAACATGTTTCTCTTTTCATTTCTCTTTTCGCACATAGTAGTTAAATGATAGTAAATTAATACATTGAACACACACAAACACACTTAGAACTAAATGGGTCTCATCGAGTACGATGGATGTGAGGGGTGCTAATACCTTTCCCTTGCATAACCGACTCCCGAACCCGCATCTCTTGGTTTTAAAGACCTTTTCATTTCACATTTTCATTTCTTTGGTTTTATCTATATTTTCTCTTTCCTCATTAGGAATAAATAAAGTTACGTGGCGACTTCATTGTATTTTGTATCAAAAATTTTCGATTAGCGTCAACAGCTTCATTTGTGAATGTTATTGTGTCGAGATGTAGCGTTTTTGGACATTCACTTGCTTCATGCAATTTCTTTGTACATAGTGCATTCGTATTAGCATTTGGCTTGTAATTCGCATGATCATACATTAGGTTACATTTGCATTGAATAACTGAATCGAATTCATGTGTTTAGGCTTGATTTTAGGAACTCGAAAGTGTGTCGAGGCCTAGTTTTATGCACATTTTCATGTGTTGATTGATGCATTCTTGAACATTTCACTTGATGCATTATAACATGTTGAATTCCTGATTCTTGTTTGAATTTAATTCATACATTGCATCATGTTTAGATGTGGTATAGGTTTACCATCTCATTGCTTGCATATTGTATGTCATTCATGCATTTCATCCATAAAAAAGGCATTAATTCATGACTAAACATGCATTTTCATACATTGTACCAATTCTAACTTTTCCGATTTTTGCATATCACTTGCATGTTCATTTGTTTAGAATTTTTTGCATCATGTATGGATTTAATATCCAATTCTTTCTCATTTCAAGAAACAAAATAAATGTGAAATAGAAATTAAATCTACACATGAAGTTCACTTTTCATAAGCATTTTTATGCATTTTTGTTCATTAAAACTCATTTTTCCTCAAAGGTCCAAGGTAGCAAGCAATACTCATCCCCAACGTTTTGGCATGTTTTAAAACCGTTTTTGATGGTTTCGAAATCGAATTTCAAGTGCAACACGCCTAAAACACACTTGCTTCCCTGTTCCTTTAAGGTTCGAAAAACGTCACTTCCACTGTGAATTAATTAAAACCGACCATATTTTTGAATCCGTTGACACGTTTGCAAGCAACAGTGCGATTTGTAATTGATTCTGACAAGTTGACATTTCGCTCCGATTTCGAATAAGCGCTTTGCCAAGCCGATTTTTGAGATTTTATTTCACTTCTTGTATGCTTATACTAGTATACTATCATGTGAATAATCGCCTTTGCGTTTAGTGCTTCCTATAAAGCATTTTCTTTGTTATTTCTGACACTTTGTTACATGTGCGAGGTACCTTGAGCATTATTCTTGAAATTTGGATGTGTTATGACACATATCTTGATCTCGCACAAATGTGTGTGTATTATTTTGTCTTCTTTCTTGGTTTTCACCTTCCTGCAGGTTATCTGATTTGATTTGGATGTGTACGAATTCACATCTCAATCTCGCACACATGCGTGTGCACTCTTTTGTCTGCTTGCTTGGTTTTCACCTTCTTGCAGGTTATCTGATTTGTTCTGGATGTGTACGAACGCACATCCCAATCTTGCACACATGTGAGTGCATTGTTTTGTCTGTTTTCTTGGATTTTGCCTTCTTGCAGGTTCATTTGTGTCAGATGTGTACGAACACACATTCTGATATTTGCGTACGAACATGCATTCTCTTTTTCTGCATTTACTGGATTTTGATTTCTTCCAGGTTATTGGATTGTTTCAAACGTGTACAAACGCACATTTCGATATCGCATATGATATGCACTCCCTTTGTCTACATTGCTTGATTTTCACCTTCTTGCAGGTTTATCGATTTAGCTCAGATGTGTACCAATGCACATCCTGATTGTGTATTTTCTATGTGCATTCCTTTGTCTGTATTGTCTGGATTGCAATCTCTTGTAGGATCATTTGTTTCGGATGTGTACGACATGCAATCCAATCATACTTATTGGTGCCTCCAAGCATTACTCACCGTTTTTCCTTATTGCTTGTCAGCAGTACGCGAATTTTTCCAGATCATTTTTGTAGCTTGCTTTTGCTTATACGGATTTTTATCTTTTTGGTATTTTCTATACCTTTTTTACCGCATTCTTTTACCTCTTTTCTAGGGAGCATGAGAAGTAGGTTTTTACCACTTTCTTTTTCCATTAGAAGTAGGAATAGAGACGCATGATGGGGCTTCCGTAGCTGGAGCATGTTCAGGAACCCCTCTGGTTTATTTAAAGACCCATTTAGGGCGACTCCGCATATTGTGTGCTAATTGTGCATGGTTTGGTTAAAATACTCTTTCGTGCATAGGGAGGTAAATTTCAGTGTGTTTACATTTGTGCTTGCATAGGTCATGAGTGGTTAGGAAACCAGATATGGCACCACCTAGCAAAGCCCTGCTTGATGATACTGATGATATTGATATATGATGATATGAAAGGCACGCGGAAAGACTTCACAATCAACCCCTATTTTGAATCTCCACGCTTTCTCATGGGGTTCGCATTCACATGCTTGGATACCCGAATTCATATGCTCCTCACACTTGGTAATTCATATCAAGCTATGATACCTTTCTCCCATAGGAAACTCCTAGTTGACACATTTATCTCCATTCATGGCTATGGTTTTCCTCCGAAAGAAGGCTCTTAGTTGACTCTGGTGACATGCTACCATCGAGGCTACGAGACTTCTTTCTTCTTCCCCGCGCATGTGTTTATGATTTACCAAAAATCTAAATGGTATACTTTCGAGTAAAAACCTTGCTAATGATGTACAGGCATTGTTTAAAATTTACAAACACTTGAGATATAAGGGAGTTAGACCCTCGTTAACCCCTTTGAGCCTCGAAGTAGGAGTTTCTCTTCTGTTCAGAAAAAACCCTCATTTTAACCCAGGACAGGGTAGTGTTTAGTTAGTCTGATCGAGCGTTCTAAACTCATCAAGAGTGCGCCTTAAAGGATACAACAATGGTTATCCTCTAAAAGGTTGAGAAACTATAGCACTCAATCTTCATCTATCAACGGTGTGCATCAAAGGAAGACGATACCTAAATGGGTATTCCTCATCTACAAAGGACTCAGACAGTCAAAATTGCTTCCAATCAATCAAATTCTTGAGATCACACAATTTGTTCAAAAAAAGAAAGTGTGAATATATAAAAAAGGGAAAATGTGCGAAAAGCAAATTGGAAATCAAGAAAGGCAAGGATAATCAAATAAGATCCTCAGTGAAGAACAAAGTCGTGTGATCAGACACCAAAGCAAAAAGGGTGAGTGACTACCGTGTCCAAGAAACCTCGTCCTCCGCAAAAGTTAAAGCTGTGTGACCAAGAAACTGCAGTGGTTCCTCAAACATCAAATTCCTCTTGTGAGAGATGATTGCTTGTATCGAGTTAACTGAACTTAGGGTTGGAGAACATCACGAAGGGGGGTGGGCACCAAATATTTTGAGCCTAAAATCCTTTTTTCTAAAAACCAGGAACCAGGCCACATTACAACCCTGAAAATTCCTAACTAAAGCAGGGTTAATTCGAAAGAAAACGGTAACGAGAGCACGGTAACCTGACTCCTAGGAGGTCTGCTATAACTTTTGAGTTGGTATCCTTCCATATTTTTCTATCTTTTGCACAGAAAAATTCGATGTTTCGACATCCTTTCAATAAAAGATTTTCTAATTTCAACACAAGCATAGGATTTGTATTAGAATTATCATTCTTATGATAAAATGTTCTTTGTATATGAATAGGTGCATAAACATCAAGGAAACTTGTATAATGAGCATCAGATGAACATCTTGATTTCCCTGAGGGGAAAATTGCTTCAAAAATCTGTTGAAGAAGGGCCTTTTGAAATAATCATCTTAATTTGGGGCATGTCGTCTAGTGACTCTGTTGAGTAAGAGCCAAGCCAATCTGGGGAAATCAAGTTGAGGAGAATCTCAAGTTTTGTCGATCTGAGGCGATTATGCTGATCAACCCCAAAATTTTGCCATCCAGGGGCAATATTTCAAATCTCTCGATACTGGGGAAGTTTATCTTCATGATACAGACCTCAGAAAGTCTTCTCGAGACAAATTTCTTCGAAAGTTCCTACAGACTGGGGAAGGCATTATGCAGGGGGCATACCCCCGTTTCATAGTTGATCAGGCTAAGTTTGTTTGCAAGCTAAATGATTTGTGAATTTGAAGAGTGTGTCAGGAAGTCAGGATGGTTTATCCTCAGCTCATCAGAAATTTAAGCCCAGAGTGTTGGTCATGCTTCATCAGAAGTTCAAGATCATTATCTCCAAGAGAAGTCAGGATCATTATCCTTAGTATAGACTCGCATGAAGTCCTCTCAGGGTGAATACTTTCAAAAGTCAATCAGTCTGAAGCTGTTATGTCGAGATTCGACAAATCTCTATGTGGGCCCGTTGTTATGCTACACCTGGGGCATTCCACTAACAATGCGTTGTAGGAATCTTTGCATATTTGCAGGTGGTCGGGGCACCATTCCAAAGGCCAGCGACATCTCCTCCCCAGTGGACACTGACGAAGATCACTAAGTGAAATTTATAACTTTCGAAAAGGTCGGATTCAAAGGTTATCATCAGCATGGTATTCCTGATGAAATTCCCTAAATAATGTCAGTTTGATTCTCAAATCATCCTCGGTAAAAGGTAGCCTATATCTCTAGTAAATAATTGGTTGTGATTCCCTAGTGGAGGCTACCTTTCGAAAAGGGTTGTTTCCAAAGTCATCAGCAGGGCGTCATTGCACAGAAGCGCATGAATCCCCAGTGAAAGTTGTTGGTATTTATCCCCGGTGAAAGTTGTTGGTCCTTATTCCCCAGTGAAATTTTGTTGGACTTTCAAATTATTCCTCGTGAAGACGATGTTGAAACCATTGGCAGAAGATGGTTATCCCCTGTGAATTACTAATGACTGGATACCTCCCCAAGTGAAGTTCCCCATGAAGTATACACCCAGGCGGTTTTTGCATGTTTTTGATGGCGGAATTATCTTCCTCAGAAAGTCGGTATATCTACTAATTCCTTCATTGTGAGTTCTCTTTCTCCCCAGTGTATGAGCATCAGACCGTTCTGATTATTCCCCAGTGCGATGATGCTGAAAAGTTCCCTTTGATCTCCATTTTGATAATAGACTGTGCTCCCCAGTCAAAGTCGAAGTGGACTGCTTATGATGTCCCCAATGAGGTTGCACCTCGCTTTATTCCCCAGTAAAGTCGATTCCAGTAGGCAGTGCAATGTTTTGCTTCCCAACCAAAGAGTTTGAATGGGAATCCCCAGTGGATTTGTCACTCGCCAAAGTTCACATCATATTCTTTCTAGCTGATTGATGTGTGAATAATTATCTTTATACCCAACTGAAGCCATGTCGTGGGTATGTTATTCTCAACAAATGTAACAGTGGAAGCTCTTCGTTAAGTGTTTCTGATCATTCCCCGGTTCATCGTTATTCAGCAAATAATTTCCCGTAATCAGTCTCTATCCAATGATTAGCTTCCCCAGGAAGTCATATTCCCCGAGAAGTCATATCCCCAGGAAGTTTGGTACTGAATTTCCTCAATGATTGTCGTATCAATGGTGGTACCCTTGCTTCGACAGCATACTTCTTCATTCTTCTCCTAGTGAAGTTCAAATTTGAGCCTGATCATGATGCAACCTGTGGTCACCGGTTACTCATTTTTTTATTTTTTTGCAAACATGCATCATCGTATTGCATTACTCTATATCAAATCCATACATTGCATGGAACTGTAAGCCAGGAACAATAATCTTTGTCCCCGTTTATGCTCCTGTAATCCTGTGATAGGTCTGTTGTGTTAAAAGTCCCAACGTGGATGAATTCTTTCGATATGTCTAAATACCTGTGAAGTTTGATCGGCTTTTTCAGTCTTTATTTCTCTATCCTTGTGAAGTTTGGCCAACGTTCCAATCTTCATTCCTATATATTATTTTGAAGTCCGGTCGACGTTTCCGGACTTTATTTTTGTATATCCCCTTAAATTCTGGTTAGCATTTCCAGTCTTCATTATTAATGTGTTTCCAGTCGTTCCCTGGTGCAACATGTTTTATTTCTTCTTCCTAATTTAGCGTTTATTCTAAAGAATCCAGTTGTCACTGGCATGTCCCTGTGGAGTCTGGTTAATGTTTCCAGTCTTCATTATTGTTGCGTTCCCAGCCGTTCCCTGGCGCAACATGTTTAGTTTCTTCATTATTGTTGCGTTTTCAGTCATTCCTTGGTGCAACATGTTTAGTTTCTTCATTATTGTTGTGTTTCTAGTTGTTCCCTGGCACAACATATTTAGGTCAAGTTGTCCCCTGTGCCTATTGAAAGCAATCCTAACACTTGTTTTCTCCCTCAGAATTCAACATTTATTCTAAGAAAATCCAGTTGCCACTAGTATTTCCCTGGTGAAGTTGGAGTTGGTTACACCCCCCAATTCTTTGAAGGTCAAGTATCGCAATTTCTCCCTTCGCTCAGAATCCGACGTGCATTCTAAAAAAGGTCTAGTCGGCGTTTCTAGTCTTTACTCCGCTAACTTGTCTAGTCGTTCCCTAGCATAATGCGGTTAGTATAGTAAGTGTTTCTATTCATTGTTGCCTTATCTAGTTGCACAAGAGTTGGGTCGCTACTAATTCTTGAACAGGCTTGGGTATCACACTTGTTCCTATACACATAGTGTAGTCGTTCCCTGTGCTATGTGTGAGGTCTGGTCAGTAATTCTAACCTTCATTTTTGTTGCGTGTCAGTCGTTCCCTGACACAACATTCCTAGGTCTGGTCGTCCCCTATGCCTATTAGGAGCAAGTATCACACTTGTTTCTCTCCTCAGAGTACAACGTTCTGAGTTTGTAAAGTCTAATCAGAGTTTCTAGTCTTTACTCCGCTAACATGTCCAATCATTCTCTGGCATAATGCGGTTAGTCTAGTCGACGTTTCTAGTCTTTACTCCATGACATGTCAGTCGTTCCCTGGCATAACGCGTTCTGCTAACATGTTCAGTTGTTCCCTGGCATAACGCGGTCGAATTGGGTCGAGGCCAATTCTTTTGGGTCAGATTTTCACCTGTGCCTGCTCTTCATTGAATTCATTGTTTATTTCTTGCGTTCTTTTGGAGTCTGGTCAGCATTTCCAGTCTTTGTTTTCTTGTGTTCCAGTCGTTCCCTGTCATAACATCTTCATATATTCTTTTGGAATCTGGTCAGCGTTTCCAATCTTTGTTTTTGTTGTGTTCCAGTCGTTCCCTGGCACAACATCTTCATATATTCTTTTGGGATCTGGTCAGCGTTTCCAGTCTTCGTTTTGTTGTGTTATAGTCGTTCCCTAAAACAACATCTTCATATATTCTTTTGAAGTCTGGTCGGCGTTTCCAGTCTTTATTTTTGTTTCAACACTATTCTTTACCATCTTCTCCAGTGAAACTCAGTGGAGTCGAAAATCTTTTCGCACCTTTTGGTTTGACACCTGAAGTTCACATTCATCCATGTTGATACAAATTTTGGGATTCAAAGTGTAAATTTTCGAGTTCATATTTGTATTAAATCACCTTTTACCTTTATCGCATGGAAGGTAGGAGCCAACCTCGCTCCTGGTTAAAGGATGACTAAATAGGGGCAGCTGTTGTACCCCAAAATTTACCCTCTTCATTTCCATAGTTCTGGATTATATTTCCATTATCATAAAAATACATACATATCATTGATATCATGGTCATGGGGTTACGAGCATCTTAGTTGTGGAAGAAATTATGCGTTTCGGCCATTTCAGACTATTTCGAGCAATAAATCGATATTTTTCGGTTCATATGCTTGAAGCAAGATTTTCTGGTCAGAAGGTCCTCTCAGGTTGGTTCCATGGACGTTGGGACCATTTTAACATATTCTCCAGCTTATCTGTTCAGAATAAAAGCCATTTCGTCAAGAAAGGACTTCAACAGTTCATTTCTTAATAAAGTAAATTTTGGGTTTTCAGTGTGTTACAGGCGCTCCGGAAGGCATATATCTCAGCTCGTTTGGTATTTTCGGAAAATTTTCGACTGGCAAGTCCCTCTCAATATTATCTACAACTTTTGTTCCCAAGTCAGAAGCTAATTACGTGAGAAAAGTCTCCATAAAACTTATTGTTTCAAGTGGGATAAACTAAATTTTATGGTTGAACCGTGTTCACGGTAGACTAGAAAAATCATAACTCCTGACTACAATATCAAAACTCAGTGGGGCCGGTGTCTAAAATTCTGTATCAAAGTCCTCTACGACTTTCATTCACAAGCCAAGAGCTAATTCCTTACCAATCAATACTTGAATTTTATTCTTTGAAGGTGAATTTGAGACGAACCGAATCAAAACGCGACGGGACTGGTGTAAAAAGTTCAATAATTCTGTTGGCTTCGACTTTCATTCACATCCCGAGTTTGGATTTTGATCAGAAGATCCTCGTTCGAAGCAATTTCCCCGAGTGGCGCAGTAAAAATTTTGCATGTGTCAGACGCTCGAGTGTGCTGAAACTTCAAAAATTCATATATCATCGACCGTTCATCAGATTGAGTCGAAATTTTGACCCACGCAAGAAATAGTTTGTTCCAGAAATTTTTCGTGTTGTGACCGATGTCAAATTTGGAACGATTCTCGAGGTTCAGGCTGTACACAAAAATTATTCGGATAAAGGCGATTTTGGCCTAATCTTGGATCCAAGGCACTCCAAAGCTCAAAATTGACACCTATAAATAAAATTTTGCACTCACAGATCAAAGAGAAGAATTATTTGTTAAATTTGCACTCAAGAAAACTCTCTCTTCTCTCTCCTTTTCTCTCAACTAAAAGTGGCACAACCACCTCAAACCACCAACAACCACCACTGGAATTCCAAAACCACCGCGCCGGATTACTTTTTCTTATTTTTTCTCTCCTTCTCCGGTACATCCCCTCCTTCATGTTCCTTCATCATTGGGCAGCACCGTATTCCTCTTCTTCTACAAGCTTTAATTCAAGTAAGTACTTATTCAAATAAGCACTTATTTTAAGTGATTTTTGCAATTGCTTATTCTTGAATTTTGATTTGAGGAATTGCTTGTAATTGTTTTGATTAATTCAAATATTGATTAATTACTTATAATTATTTTTGAATAAGGCTTGATTTGTGAACCTTATTGTGTCAAGATGTAGCATTTTTGCACATTCACTTTCTTGATGCAATTTCTTTGTACATAGTGCATTTGTATTAGCATTTGGCTTGTAAATCGCATGTTCATGCATTAGGTTACATTTGCATTGAATAATTGAATCAAATTCATGTGTTTAGGCTTGATTTTAGGAACTCGAAAGTGTGTCAAGGCCTAGTTTTATGCACATTTTCATGTGTTGATTGATGCATTCTTGAACATTTCACTTGATGCATTATAACATGTTGAATTCTTGATTTTTGTTTGAATTTAATTCATACATTGCATCATGTTTAGATGTGGTATAGGTTAATCATCTCATTGCTTGCATATTGTATGTCATTCATGCATTTCATCCATAAAAAAGGAATTAATTCATGACTAAACATGCATTTTCATGCATTGTACCAATTCTAACTTTTCTGATTTTTGTATATCACTTGCATATTCATTTGTTTAGAATTTTTTGCATCATGTATGGATTTAATATCCAATTCTTTCTCATTTCAAGAAACAAAATAAATGTGAAATAGAAATAAAATCTACACATGAATTTCACTTTCCATAAGCATTTTTTTGCATTTTTGTTCATCAAAACTCATTTTTCCTCAAAGGTCCAAGGTAGCAATACTTGTCCCCAACGTTTTGGCATGTTTTAAAACCGTTTTTGATGGTTTCGAAACCAAATTTCAAGTGTAACATGCCTAAAACACACTTGCTTCCCCGTTTCTTTAAGATCCGAAAAACGGCGCTTCCACTCGGAATTAATTAAAACCGATCATATTTTTAAATTCGTTGACGCGTTTGCAAGCAATAATGCGATTTTTAATCGATTCTAACAAGTTGACTTTTTCGCTCCGATTTCGAATAAGTGCTTTCCCAAGCCGATTTTTGAGATTTTGTTTCACTTCTTGTATGCTTATAGTAGTGTATTATCATGTGAATAATCGCTTTTGCGTTTAGTGCTTCCGATAAAGCATTTTCTTTATTATTTCTTACACTTTGTTACATGTGCGAGGTGCATCGAGCATTATTCTGGAGAGTTGGATGTGTTATGACACATATCTTGATCTCGCACACATGTGTGTGTAATCTTTTGTCTGCTTGCTTGGTTTTCACCTTCTTGCAGGTTATCTAATTTGATTTGGATGTGTACGAACGCACATCTCCATCTCGCACACATGCGTGTGCACTCTTTTGTCTGCTTGCTTGGTTTTCACCTTCTTGTAGGTTGATTTATTCTGGATATGTACGAACGCACATCCCAATCTTGCACACATGTCTGTGCATTGTTTTATCTGCTTGCTTGGTTTTCGCCTTCTTGCAGGTTCATTTGCGTCAGATGTGTACGAATGCCTATTCTGATATTTGCGTACGAACGCGCATTCTCTTTGTCTACATTGTCTGGATTATGATTTCTTACAAGTTATTGTATTTTTCAAATGTGTACGAACGCACATTTCGATATCGCATACGATATGCACTCCTTTTGTCTGCATTGGTTGGTTTTCACCTTCTTGCAGGTTTATCTCTTCTTCATAGCCTTTCTCCATGTGGGGCATAGACATGATTGGAATGATTGAACCAAAAGCTTTAAACGGTCATCGCTTCATCTTAGTGGTCATTGATTACTTCACCAAATGGGTCAAAGTGACATCTTACGCCAACGTTACAAGACAAGTGGTTCTGAGGTTCATCAAGAACAACCTCATTTGCCGATATGGAATTCCAAGCAAGATCATTACATATAATGGGTCGAACATGAACAACAAAATGATGAAAGAACTGTGTGAGGAATTCAAGATTAAGCATCATAATTCTTATCCTTACCGACCAAAAATGAACGGCGATATGGAAGCCACCAATAACAATATTAAGAGGATCATCCAAAAAATGATTGTCACTTACAAAGACTGACATGAAATTTTGCCATTTACTTTACATGGGTATCGCACTTCAGTATGCACTTCAACATGGACAACCCCTTTCTCTTTAGTGTATGTCATGGAAGCAGTGCTCCCCGTGGAGGTTAAATTCCATCAATGAGATTCCTTGTGGAGGCTAAGTTATCTGAAGTTGAATGGTGTCAAAGCATATATGATTCGTTGAACTTAATCGAAGAAAAATGTATGATCGTATTGTGTCATAGACAATTGTATCAAAGAAGGATGAAGAAAGCCTTCGACAAAAAGGTTTGACCTCTTGAATTTCAAGAAGGCGACCTCATGCTTAAAAAGATCTTGTCTTTTCAACCAGATTCTAGGGGCAAATGGTCTCCTAATTACGAAGGCCCATACGTTATTAAGAGAACCTTCTCTAGCGGCGCTATGACTCTTGCAACCATGGACGGTGATGAACTCCTGTATCTTGTAAATGTTGATGCAGTCAAGAAATACTTTATCTAAAAAGACAAAAGAACAACTCGGTAAGTTGAAAACCCGAAAAGGGTGACTTAGGCAAAAATGAGCGTCTCGGTGGAGTGAAAACCCGAAAGGGCGATCCAGGAAAAAATTAGAGACAATAAACAGAAAATGTTTATCCACAAACTTCACACCATCACCAAGATATTGTCCTCATAAGCCCAAAACCCTAATTTCAAAGGTAGATGGCCATAGCATGGAGAATTCTTCAAATTTGATGATATCTTCCCACATGAAGCACATACTCAAGATGGTAGACCATAGTAGATGGAAAAAGAAGTCTTCAATGAGAACAAGTACTTCAAAAACATTGATAATTGAGGATAGAAGGCATGAAAATAAACTCATGAACCTATTAACTTCTTGGATAAGAAACTTTTGCATCATCCACCTACATCACAACATCTAGAGAGCAAATGATATACACATCATGATTAGCCAAGTGTCAATAATCACATACATTCAAAGGTTCTTGGTGATTTCCCAAGGGAAAACCCAAAGATGAGAGAGAGAGAGAGAGAGAGAGAGAGAGAGAGGCCTACTTTGTAATCTTTGTGCAATGCAATAGTATGAGATATTAGAGAATCTTAGGGGCAAAAATTGGGGTACAACACATTGACTTTTGGCTCAGTGCATGACCTAATTGCTTGGAGCATGATCTTAAGATCAAAAATACAATATCTTTACCTAACTTCTTGGTTCAAGACATCTCCAATGCCATGGTTGATTGTTAGTGAAAATTTGAATTATCAGATAAAAAGTCAATTGTTTAGACAAGTTAAACTTAGACTTTTTTGGTCAACTTTGAAATTCAAAATTTCCAATCATCAAGGCATTTCAAATTATAAAACTTGATCATCAAGAATCAAAAAAATGTGAAAAAGTCAGCAAAAAGTCAAAACTTGAATTTTTCTAAACACTTATAAAAAATTTCAAGTGTTTTTTACAACTTTTTTCACCATTTTCATGGTCATTTTTCACCAAGATCCAATTCGATTCAAGAAAAACTTTCAACATGAAAGTTGTAGATCATGTTGCAAGATATACAAAATGTCCAAGAACATGAAAAAATCTTTTGTGGAGCTAGGTTTTGGAATTTGACATTATAGGTCCAAAAACTTGCATTTTAGGCCATTTTGCAAAGTTTTTCAAGCAATTTTGCTAAGATCGTATTTCATTCTCTTCTAGAAGCTAAGTTGCATCCAAAAATATCCAAAGATCATAATTGAAGAATGGATAAGAAAACTTAAGTGTTTTAACCATGGTTAGGCCTTTTGACCATGTGCATGAAATGGTAAGATTCCTTTCTTATCTTTGAAGACCAAGTTGCAAATATCTCAATTTTGCTTGCCTTGATCTCCAAACTTCTTGGCCTATAAATAGAGGTCATTCCTTCATTTTAAACAACACCAAAACAATTACATTCTTGTTTTCTCACTTCTTTCTTAAATTGCAAGTTTTCTAAGTTTCAAAAAGTAAGAATTCCAACTTCCAATTCTTGCAAGTTCTGACCAAACAAGTCATTCAAACCTCTTCTAAACATCATATAGAAGTTGTCCATCCCTTCAATCCATCACAAAATCATCCAAAACTCAGTTTCCTCAAGAAAACTCCATTAGTGTACATTTTGATCCTTAATAGCCATACTCTTAATCCACTCGTGCGTTTTCTCTTTTAATCATTTAAACATCATCCATACACCATATAGAAGTGATCCAAGCCATTAAAACACTTCTATAACACCTCCATCATCATACTCCATTAAAAAATCAAAAACATGCAACTTGAGTCGGGTAGGAGGATTCAACAAGCTTTGAAGCAAGCTAGGGATTGGAACACACTCAAGAAGGTTCAAGGAAGTTGTTGGATCATCACTTTGCATCTGGAAGACTCATACGAGTTCTAGGATTTTGCTGCAAGAGGTAAGTGTTTCGAAACTGAACACTCTCATATAAGCATCTTTTGCATCAATTCTGTGATTAGAAATGTAGATATCATATTGCTAAAGTTTTTTGAATCTTCAATTTCACTTAAAATCAACCGTGTTCATAGATTAGTTGAATTTTTCAGTTAGGGTTTAATTGGTACTTTCTGGAAATTCGCTTTAATCTTTGAGTGTTAGCTTTAATAAATTACATGATAGATAAATATATATGGCTTATTACTTGTGAGTGGTTGGTTCATTAAATTGTGTGAGAAGAGGGTGGGTGAAATGCTCAAAAGTCAGAGGGTGCAATAATAAAAAAACATGAATTATTATATAAAATTTTAAATCTCAGGGGGTTCATTTGCACACCTTGACCATTATGTGGCTCCGCCCTTGGAGACATGATAGGATATAAAATAGAATAAGGATATGATATGATATGATATAGACATGATAAGACTTATCATATCATCGGTTTGATTCATACGTGATATATATATATATATATATATATATATATATATATATATATATATATATATATATATATATATATATATATTAAAATTTATAAATTGATAAAATAAATTAATAATTTTCTATAATTTAAAATAGAAAACTCATTGACACTACTGAAAATAAATAATTTCTATTTTTTTTAAAAAATCATGAATTCTATTATATATGTTACATACGCAAAATAAAAGTATATATACACTATGTAAATGACAAAATTACCCTTTAAAAAAAATTTAATTTGATAAAAATAAAATAAGTACTCATGTTTTTAAAAAATTTATAATTATTTTATTTTTAAATATTTTAATTTATTATATTTTAATTTTTTTTATATAGTATAAAGTTAAAAAGTTACCCTTACGACAATCATACATATCTGTTTGAAAATTATTTTTTAATTTTATATCAAATTAATATTTATTTATATTTTATTGTATTTAATTTTTTATTTTAAAGCATATTTTATAGGATTAAATTAATTAATTTTTTTCTTATCGCGTCGAATTCTAACCTAGTTCAATTTAAGATAACAATTTGAACTAATGAGATAAGATAGGATAAGTTTCAAAATTAATTTATCACATACAGTTATATCACCAAACACTGGATTAAGATAGAATATGATACAAATTTCATATTTGTCTTTTATCCTGCGCACCAAATACATCCTTTAAGGACTACATTTTAAGGCAATCAACCCAACTAGAAGTGTTGGAGTTGTTGGATCTTGCTCAGTGGTACTATAAATAAAAAACCAAAAAGCTTTGCGTAGAACTTCAATTCCTTTGAGTTGGCGACGGGGAAACGCCTCTGATGCGCCTTACCATTGTTTCAAGAGAAGGTTTACCATCATCCCTATTTTTCCAAGACGTGGCAAAAGTACACAAGCCTAGCCCAAACCTTCTAAAACCAAAGCCAAATAAAAAACTGAGGAAAATAATGTCAATAGAAATGAACAAATAGAAACGAACAAGGTTTTGCGACATTATCATGATCATGTATCTTTTTACTTTTCTCTCCTCTATAGAAAGAGGGTATGATATGTGACGGGGTATACTTGATTGTTTGGTAAACGAGACATATTTAAGTGACCATAGCACTTAGCCTACCTCTTCTTACACTAACTCAGATCAGCCCTCAAAAGTCTATCTGCATTTTGGGAGAAGAGCATGCAAAATCGAATAATAAATCCTCAAAAAAAAAATTCAAGTCTATAAAATTCCTGGTAAAAGTGTAGGAAAAAGAATGAGGAAAAGTATAAAGGGAAAGAGGAAGAAAATTAACCTAAATAGTACCCTGGACTAAACAAGAGGCACACATGATTAGGGATGACAATTTGACTCACACACCCAATGAGTACTCATAAAAAAAACATCTACACTTGATAGGATAAAAATCTATAAAATAGATATAAGCACGGGTATGTGTAATTATCCATTAAAATAAACGGGTATGAGTGCGGATATCCTAATTTTCACCTCCTCCATACCCGCACCATACATATTTATATAAAATTGTATGTCTTTCTATTTTTTTAAAAATATCAATATTAAACTATTACACATTTAAATAAAAGCCTTTGTTTATTTTTCAGTCAAACCATAACATCTTTGAATTTTTTAATATGATTAAAAACTTAGAATGATATGATATTTTTTTATTGATTTATTTATTTTTACTAGGAACGTGAGTAAACGAGTATGGATAAGGGTGGTAGAGTTACCGGGTACGAGCATTGGTGTCCATGCAGACATATACTCCGATATAGGGATTTTTTTCAAACTGCAGATATAAGGATGAGTCCTATAATACCCCTTCCCAAATCCTATCCATTATCATCTCTACATCTAACTAGGGCCGACCTTTCCCATGTGCAACAAGTATTGCAGCACGGGGTCTCCTAAATTTAGGAGTCCAATTTTTTTTTAATTACAAAAACAATAGATTTTACGATTGTTTTTTTTTAATTTAGTTTTT
Organism: Vicia sativa; assembly: GCA_021764765.1. Lineage (NCBI taxonomy): Eukaryota > Viridiplantae > Streptophyta > Magnoliopsida > Fabales > Fabaceae > Vicia > Vicia sativa. The sequence continues at coordinate 17,161,781 of CM038793.1, read as the reverse complement.
TTTTTCAAATTATAACGTGCCTCTGGACTAATTGGGTCGGCGCTGCACCTAACCCAAATACTTATTCATCAATCATCATGTTCAGGTGACTTGCACTAGTAGAGACCCCTTATTGTATTGGAAATAGGTTATTCTAATGGAACGAGACACCCATATCTCTTCAATATTAGTTATACTCTATTTTGGTTGTTGTCAATTAATCTCTTCAATATTGGATTATACTCTGCTATGGAAGGTTTTAGTTAATCTGTCAAAATCTAGATTAGTTGGCATTTTATGTAATTGTGATAATATGGCAACGGGGCGGAGCGGAGACGGTTTTTATCTCCCTCACCAAACCCGAATCCCCAAACGATCCTCGCTCCCCGCCCCACACCCAACGGGGGTGGATAATTAAAACTCAAACTCGTTACAAACGGGTACGGGTTGGGCTCAGGTATCCCCTTCCCACCATCATCTATTTAGTAAAATTATTTTTTTAATAAAATATTTAGTTTTTCCAAAATCAAATTACATTATAAATAATAAAATAAAAAAATATTAAAAAATTTCATGTATACATTTCAAATATTTTAAATAATAAATACAAATCAAATAATCAAAACATTGGCCACATATTTAACATTCTAAATTATCAAAAATAAATAATAATATACATAATCAAATAAACGGAGCGGGTTCGGGGATGGGTTCGGGGTGGGTACTAGTGTCCCCATTATCCGACTCATCCCCGTATTTTATAATCGGGGAAAACTCAAATCCGAATCTAAATCCAGTCAAAGCGGATATTCCCCGTCAACTTCAGAGTAGGTTCGGATGGGTACCCGTGGGTTTGGATTTTGTTGTCATGCCTAACTGATAGAGACCGCTTGTTGTATTGGAACGAGGCACCCATATTTTGATTGTTGTCAACTAATCTCTTCAATATTGGGTTATACTCTATTTTGATCGTTGTCAATTAATCTCTTCAATATTGGATTATACTCTATGCTATGGAAGGTTTTAGTTAATCTGTGGCAAAATCTAGATCAGTTGGCATTTTAGGTAATTGTGATGATCAAGCAATAAATGCATGGAATGATAGCTGGATTGAACCAGGACATCACATAACAGATTTGTAGGTGAGCATACTGGTTGAATTACAAATTCAGAGAGTGGAAAATTTGGTGAGTGATCATGGAGCTTGGGACTTCAATAAATTAGTTGTAGATTCTTTAGTTGAATTCGTTGCTTTATTTGGCTAGTGCAACATAAGAGACTTTTGACAAATAGTAAGAAGCATTATCTTCGTATGGAACTTCCGGTTGCACTATGGTGATGAGATTGAATCTACATTACATGTGTTGAAGGATTGTTTGAACTTTGATAAGTATGAGAATCTCAAATGATAGCAGAGGAACTCAAAATTTTAAAATTGAAGGGAGTGAAATTAGATTCAGTGCTCCGAAAGAACTTAACTTAATATAAAAAAGTAGATAATAAAAAATCATAAGAGACATTTTATACATTGTATCAAATCTAAATGTAATATAACTAGTCAACACAGTTGAAACCAAATTTGTTCCCTTCAATCTTACATTGAGATTAATTTACATACACAGGCCAACAGACATCAAGATTTCCGAGAATGCCACAAGGAATTTGTTCCAGCCCCATAATTCCTTTGAATGTGCACGTTATAAAAAGAACGCAATTTTCGTGTACTAAAAAGTATGCTTTGAGAAAAATCATGTCATCCTGATACACTTCCGAAACCATGTGGGGTGAGGAAAGTTTCTCCTTAACTCAGCTGCTTGCAGAAGGCCCGAAGTACATGCAAATTGGTGGATTAATCCTCAATATAGAGAGAATCGCTGAAGGAATGGTCCATATTCCATCACCACATATCAAACCAGAAGCAACAGCTCCAGCATAATCTTCTGAATCTTTTCTATTCACTTGTTCCCACACAAACAGTATTACAGTTCCAAGAAACATATCAACTGCAAAGTAAGCACCAATGTAGAAAGGAACAGCCATTGCCATTGGAATTGGAATGTACTGTGAGTATTTCTTGGGAATCACGTCCCTTAAAAGATTGATAGCCAATGCTGCCGCAAAGAAACCGCCACACATTTCCATGCAATACTTTGGAAGCTCTGAGAATCCCTCAACACCAAGAATGGCCATTTCCCTGAATATAACGGCGTATGGTGCTTTGTAAGGGCCATCAGGTGAACCAATATCGAATGCAGTCCAGAACATCCAGAATGTGAGGGGAGCAATTATACAGCCCATAGCTGTTCCTATCAACTGGCTCACGAACATGGATTTTGCTGATGACAGGGTGAGGTAACCTGTCTTGAAATCTTGCATGAGATCAGCTGCGGTTGAAACGATGGACATCATCACAGCACAAGACGCTACACCTGCAATTACCCCTCCGTTTGTGCCAACTGCTGCCGCAATGACGAAAAGACCGATCTTTCCGTATGTGGATGCAAGACTCCAATCCGTGAGCCCTGTGCCGTAAGAATTGCAAAAGGCAAGGGCAGGCGCAAGGATGTAAGAACATAGAACCAAGTACCATTTGAGAGGAGGGAAAATAAACGGTATTGTTACGATGGATATCGCTGCCAAGCCTACATATCCAGATGCTGCAAACCAGGTTGGTATCCCGTCCTTCAAAAATATTTCATTCCTTTTCTTTTCTTCTAAGTGTAGTATAGAACTATCATCATCTGAGAACATGAATATGAAAGAAAAAATAAATCAAATTCTGTTCAGAATTTGATTACAATAATAAAGGAGAAGAAATCATGCTTATCAACAGGAAATAGTTAGAAATGTATTCGATTTTACTCACCAGGAACCTCAGTCACAACAGGAAGGCTGTTCTGTATGGATCTTGTCCTCAACATCTCCCTAATGGTTATCGCTATAATTTTAACTAGATTGTAGATACCATCTCCTAAAATAATGGCAATAGATATAAATACCTGCACAAAACATGATAAGGATGTAATATACCTACTGCAGAATCGCGTTTTGAATAGGGATGCAAAGATGACAGTGAAACCTTTAAAACATAAAAGCTAGGGGTACAATCCCAACATAATTTGTCTAAGAGAAAATAAAGCATAATTACAGACATAGATCACAACATGTAGGGTTGCCATAAAGATATAATAAACCGATATCCTACAAGTATACTTGCTTTGCCATACCTTGTATCCATAAAGACCTTTGAAATCATTGTTAGCAAGGTCAGCTGGATACCAGTCCCCGGCATGCTTGGTGACGAAAGGCCACAGAAAACCCCACGAAATAATGGCTCCAAGGAAAACAGAGCAATTCACTATATGAGGGCAGATGAGGCCACATCCAACATAAGTTGGACTGAAGTCAAAGTAGAATCTGCATGAAAAAAACGAGGCGTTAGTACCTGGAAATTAATTGCACATCAGACACAGCACTTACCACCACTCAAGAATAAATATGCATTCACTACTACAAAATTTGACAATGTGTTAATGAAGATATGTTCATTTTAAGATGCAGCAGACGGGGAAGTTGTTGCCTCTTGTAATGCACCCCACCAGCAAAGGTTGAGAAGGCCATCGTATAATTGTAGTGTCACTACAGATAGAGAATATAGGTTCTTAGAAGGATAATAATATCACTTGGTAACTGCTTTCTGTTCTTTTCTCCCAACTCTATCTACCTACTGTGTTCCTGTACATGTCCGGCAATTAACTACTCTGAGACAAGGGTAGGCCACATTCAAACCATATATAAAGTTTTATCTTGCTCTCGATATAAAACCCAATTTGGATCTGCCGCTCTGCCTCAGTCTATAAAATTTTATCTTCCTAAAAATATGAGATCCAATTTTGATCAGTCACTCTCTGTCACTACATGCAACTAATCACAGACATTCATGTGACCAAAGAAATTCAACCCTCGTGTTTGTATTATGGTGGTGGCTAGGGGTTGACCTCTATCACCAATAGTTGAGAAGGAATCAAAATCCATAACCATAATTAAGTTGTTTCAGTATTTTCCAAGTACAGAGAGATGTTCACCATGAGAATAAGTAATTTTATTTATTTATGTTTGAAGTTACAATCTGGCAAAAGCACTTGTTCGAAACTTTTGGGAAGAGCTTATAGAAACAACTTATAGTTTATTTGAAAACAGCTTGACTTTGTTATATTTTTTTGTTATAGGTATTGCTTATGTATAAGTACTTGTATGATAAGTTCTTATACTATAAGCATTTAATTAATAATTAAGGTGTGTATTCAAACAAAGTGTAAATTCAATTCGGATAAAGGAAGAGAAAACCAATAGTAGAAGAGTCTTACGTGTTCTTAAATAGTGTCAAACCAAAGCTAGGAAAATTGTCAAATCCACATGAATCTCCAATCCCACTAAAGAACCACTTAAAGCAGCTCCAGAAGAAACTTAAGCTTAAATATTTTCCAAGTTGCCGAACTTGGTTCCTGGAAGATTCTCATAACAAGAAAAATAATAATAAATAAAAAAGACAAGAAAAACAGTAACAAAAACAATATACGCATAAAGCTTTTGAGTGGTCAAATTAGTATACCCTGCAAGTTCTGCTCCAGTTTTTGTATGGAAACTGTTAATTAGCATTGCTGTGGCTGTTCCACTGGGATATGTAAGCTTATAATCCAAAACCATAACCTGAAATTGCATTACAAGAGATTAAATGCATTGGTAAAGGAAGTGATATATCATACATTTAAAAGATTGAAGTTAAAAAGAGGTTACACCTATATAGAGGAGAAGTACAAAAGCATTAACCAAAATATACACTCCCATCAATTCAATTCTTCTAATCACTTGTGTCATTAGATGCACTACTAAAATGATTCTGTTTTTGTTGAAAAAAATAGAAATTTTGCAAACCCTATGTAATAAAAATGAACCAAAAAGATTACCTTACGAAGTGGCACGAGACTAAAAAGACCAAGGAAACTGACAACGAACATGAAACCGATCATCCATCCCAAGCTGGGATTTTTAACATCTTCAGCTCTATTACCAGGATAATCCGGGCCAATGAGTTCATATGTTTTTTGATCCATAGCAATCAAGGATGAACCAAACCCCCCTGTCAACAATATCACAGTCAGTAACACTAAACTAAGCGAGGAGCCACATTTTAGCTTTCACTACTTTATTCCTTTTGAATACAAAGACTTCGAGTGTTTTGACAAATAAATAGCCTTTGAATGTTTGTTTTATAAACAGGTTGCACAACGAAACTGCATACATAAAATAAAAAGTGTATCGTGTAGAGTGCAACTGAGTCCTGAATTTGTAAGTCTGTGCCACACATAGAAAAGGTTCTAAATTAAAACAAACATAGGCAAAATACACATCTAACTAGATAACTGATTTTCTAATTGAACCATCTTTTCTATAAGCCTTGGTAATTGGTATGGCTTTTGTTTGACTTGCACTAATCTAACTCTATCAATGAAAAGAGAGTTCAAATTAAGGATTGTTGGAGGGGGAAAGCAGAACGATATTACTATCATTCTTCTTCTTTGTTATCAATTTACATTAGTGCCTTCTATTCGGTTTCATAAAATTAGAAAATGTTCTGTTTTTACTTTTTATCATAAAACTAACCAGCCCCTCATCTTCAGAATCCTAACCACGAGCAAGAAACATATTTTTCACAAGAGCACCAAGCTCATGCAGCACACAACACACGGAAAAAAGAAAACAGAACATCTTTTGATCAATCCACCATTACAAAAGTCAAATCACTTGCTTAGATCCTCTAGAGTCGGTCTTACAATGCAGCAAGCCGTAGGTCGTTATGTAAACTCAATCGCCTAGTCAACAGATGTTGATTCAGTTGGCAAGGAGTTAGCCCATACCCGCAAGGGCTTGAGTCAACTCCATGTGAGCAATGTAGTCAAGCACAAGATTTTAAGTAGGATAGGTCGGCTTGTCAAAGTTCGTAAAACTCGGATTGTTAGCACGGCGTGTAATATCCTAAGATCCTACCGAAGGGAAAAATGGTAATTTCATACATTTATATACAATTACACAGACATACACAAACACATAAATTTTACAATACAGGGCCAAAAAAGCCCCCAACACGTTTCTTTTACGATCTTGCTTCAACAAGCTCAAACTAGACCACACCGGTGATGAAAGCGATCTTTTTTTTTATCGTATTACAATCCAACACTTGATCTTGACTACACTGCATGTGAGCCTGAATCCAACTCACCTAAACTTTGTTATACCAAAAAAAAATCCAATGATCTACTATAAGCTGCACCATAAAACCGGGTGTAGAGGAACCACTTTGGACAAATCACAAACATGCACAAGAAAAAAAAATCATCTTGAAAAGTTTACGTGAGCTAAGATCTTGATATGCATGCTTAGAGAGCACTTACAATCTTACATAACACCCACCATCAAGTTTATCTAAAATTTCAACCCAAATCTTTGTAGGATCTAAGTCGAACCCTTAGAAATTGAACAACTTACTTCGAACAAAAAAACTCAAACTAAACTAAACTAAACCAAATCATGTAAAAACTATAAAACAACAAACCACCAAGATTTATCTCATTAAATGAGACCGGCTACATGAATCAACTTCCGCTATAATGTTCTATCCTGAAATACTAGTATACTTCTGTCTAAATCGTTAATCTCATAATCTTTCTTAATTAAAAAAACCGTTAATCTTGAGATCTTTCTTAATAAAAAAAACAAGCAAGAACCCTTTAATTCAAAAAGTGAAAAGAACTCAATTTTACCGCTAAAAGCGAGGCCATAGCAAGCAACAACACAAGTCTGAATAACCGTATTCTCCTGCCTAGTAAACGGCTTAGTAAAAATTCCAATCTTGGTCAACAACCCAGTCCACGTCTTCACAAAAAAGAACCCAAGCAACCCAGCCGCAACATTAAGCGAAGGAATAATCCCAACCGTGAGATTGAGTTTATGCGTTATAATACAAAACAAACACCCCAAAACACCGCTCACAACCAACCCTCTAACCGTGATCTGCTCCTTCCATTCAGGAACTGGTTCGGATAAAAATTCACTCTTTGAATGGGTGGTTTGTTGTTCATGAATCAAGGGTTCTGTGATGTGATCCATTGATGCTGTTTCGGTACCCATGATTCTGGGTTTGGGGTGAAGAATTGAGATTCAGAATGGAAAATTAGGGTTTTGGATTTGGATTTGGTAAGAGATAAAATGAATTTTTGTGAGAAGATTGAGTTATTGGGTATTGAAGAAATCAAGGGATAAAGATTACGTGCTGGAATTTGTGAAAATAACGTTTTCTCATAGGTGGAATTCGTTGGATCTATCATTGTTGGTAATAAAAATATGTAAATTTTCTTTTAAGCCATATTAAAATAGGAAAAAACATTAATAGATTAATATTTTTTTTATTTGTTATTATTAGATATTATTGTTTAAAGTTGGTTGAATGAATGATTGAATGATTAAACCGTATATTTCACTTTTTCTTTATTTATTACTTCCTCTCCTCTATCTCAAATTATATGACATGAGAATTAAGAAATTTATTATTATTTTATGAAAACTTGAAATAATATATAAGTTTATAAATATGTTTTTTAATAATTACATAGATAAAATGGTGTATTGAGATTTTAAAGTAACTTATAATTTGTGATAAATATTTTTGACAAATTGACTTATAATTTGGGACGGATGGAGCAGTATTTTTGTGCATTGGAACTTAAGTTAAAGGCAAAATAATGTATACAGCTACTGTGTAAAAGGGCTATGATGTCATAATTCAGTTTAGCTATAACATTTATCATAATTGATATATATGGTCTTAAATACATTAATCATTAAAAAATTTAAAATACATTTATAGAAAACTACGTATAATAGGGATGTTGAAAATTATGTGGATTAATTGGTGTTGAATAAGGTGTTGAAAATTATGTGGATTAATTGGTGTTGAAAAGATTCAATATGTTGAATAAGAGGGAGTGGGGATCACATACAATATTTTACAAATTTTTATTGATTGTTGTGATTATTTAGATTTTTAGTGTGTTGTGAATGGTGAAGGGATAGGGTGTTGAATTTTATTAAATAAAATGAGTAAAAATTAAATAGATGTTAAATTATTAAATAGAAGAAACACAAAATGATGTGGAAGATAAAAATAAAAAAGTAGAGTGTTAAATGATTAAATCATTATACACAGTAACATAAAAAATAAATTCGCAAGTAATAATAAATCCACAGACTGAAAAAGATTAAAAAAATATATAATAGGCGACAATTTAAATAGTGACTCTTCTGTAATTTATTTTTTAAGTTAATTGAATAAATAAATAATTATATATATATATATATATATATATATATATATATATATATATATATATATATATATATATATATATATTAATCATTCAAGAAAACTTTAAAAATCTATTTGGGAAGACCAATTTTTTATCTTATAATTTATAGTTTATAAACTCTAATGATATTTTGGATTTGTTTGGTAAATATAGGGCGAATTCCAAAAACAATCTTGTAAAAGAAGCACAGATTTCATCTTTGTCATTTCAAGATTCTTCTATTTTAACCCTAAATCTTAAACCCTAAACCCTAAATCCTTGTCATTTTAAGAGCCAAAATAGAAGAATCTTGAAATGACAAGGATGAAATATGTGTTTTTTTACAGAGTTGTTTTGAGAATTTCAAATAGTATTTTAGTTTATAACTTATAGCTTATTATTATTGTTTCGTTTTTTATTTATATTATTTTTAAAAAAAATCATTTTTATTCTTTATAATATATTTTAATTTAAAATAAAATAATCATATATTAAATATGTTTTGTGTTATTTTACATTTATAAATTAGTTAAACGCTAATTGTATCGAACACTTCAATTAACTTATCATCAATAAATTTCAACCATCAGCTATCAATTATAAATTATCAGTCATCACCTATCAGTTATAAACTATAAATTATCAACTACCTTATCAGTCAATTACTACTTTTATCAAATAAACTCTAAAAAAGCTATATTAACAAAAATATAAAATTACTATATTACAAATAATCGCAAGTAAATCTATAGGTGAATTCGCGACTAAATACGTGTGTGTGTGTGTAAGACGTCAAGTGGGTCTCTATTTTAATTCTCTTTTTTTTTAAATATAGTTAGTTTAAAATTTATAATAAAAGATTGGTTAATTTGATATTAAAGTGGACAATTTTGATTATTTGAAAAAAAAGTCTATAACCGGAGTATTTGTTTGGGCTGTATGTCATCCTCTAGAATCTAGATCATTACATCAATTGCTAAATCTTCTTGTTATTTGTTTAGTCCACAAATAACCGCTACATTATCCAATGTTCGTTTATTATGTGACAAAGAAAGGTAACTGCATGGGTGAGGGTTGGCGATAAGGATCTATGGCTCATTACTATTGGTTTATGGGTAAGAAAGTCACATCATAGATAAGAAACTGGTGTGAATGGAAATTGATACCAAATTGCGAATGGCACGACAATTTTTTATGATTATTTTCATTAAATGGAAGATTGTTAATGTGAGTCAAAGATATCTTATGTTCTTTTTATAAGAGTTATATGAATAATTAAAAATTAATGTATTTAAATATATAGATTTTGTAATACTATTTAAAATATTTTGTTAAAACAGCATAATATACTTTTTTTAATTTCTTTTATGAACTCTCTAAACTTAGCTTACGAAAATAAATTTTATACTATCAGATTAAAAATATTTTCGGCCTTCTAAATATTTTAAACCTTAAAATTTTGTTTTGCAAATGGTCCTCTTAAAAAATTTTAATTTTTAATCCCTCCTACAATTTAGTGATGATTTTTATAATTTAGTAGTGGTTTTTACAATTTAACGACGATTTTAGGGACGGTTTTTACAATTTAACGACGGTTTTAGTGACGGTTTTTTATTTAGCAACAGAATTATAGACCATTTTAGCTACGATTTTGTCATGATGGACCAAAAATTCAAATTTAAATTTTTAGAAACATCATTCTTTAAAAGAAAATATTAGATGGACTTAAAATGAAGTTTGAGATATTATAGGGACTTAAATACACCAATTTTTGTTGATGGGTATATCTCTTATAAAATTGACTACTCTAAAAATAAAAAACAGTAATATTTTACCTTAATTAATTTACTATAACGATAGTTTTTATTAGATAGTGTGGCGATATATATATATATATATATATATATATATATATTAACGAAGTAAGAAAAATTCTAAAGCATAGAGAACATAAATTCTTTGTATAAAATGTATAAATAGTCATTAAACAAAATAAAATAGATGAAATATAACCTTACAATAGCGTGTTAAATAAAATTATGAGGTAAATATCCTTTCTGAGACTTCTTTACGGAGAATATTCTAATAATATACATATCATCAAGTGACTTGAATATCTCCCACTCAGTATAACATATCATCAAGTCATTGAAGCACACATCGTTGATCTTATTGTGCAATTTAGACTTGATAATCTTTATTGTTGAAAAAGCTCTTTCAACGGATGTTGTTGACACCAGCAATATCAAAGTTAACTCAATAAATTTGTAACCAATAGAAATATCAAATGTTTCTCAGTTTGAACCATCTTCATAGCCAAACTTTGAACATCTTCACAAGTGGAAAATGAAACATTTCTTTTCACTTGAAGAACATAAGTGTCAAGATGATCCCTTATTGTTTCACAATCATCATCAGAAAAGTATTCATGATAAATATCAGCAAGTTGAGCAAGCTTATCAACATCAAACTTGGAAAAAAAGTTCTCGGGGTCAAGACATGAGAAGCAATCAAGGATAATGTTACTTCCTTCACTAAAGTGGTGATCCATCTCCACACATATTTTGTCAATAACAACATAAAAAATCTCTACACAGTAATGATGAAGATTAGTGATAGTCCTCCCTTCTACCCTTGAACGACCTCGAGCCAGTATTTCATCATCCATATTTGACATCGGAATACCATTAGCAACACAAAATTCTTGGACATCGGAAAATAAATTATCCCAAACACTCACTCTCATTGTAACCAACCAAGCTTTGACAACATTAACTAATTCCATGACATTCACAATATTAAGATCTTTTCTTTGCAAGACATTTGAAAGCTCATTTGTAATACCAAACAACTTTAACATTAACTTCAAAATAAAATAAAATTTAAAGCTCTCCATTTTTTCTATCAAACCCGCTACTTGAGATGGTCATGTCCATCTTCATCAACCATACTAAGCACCTTTAACACATATGCCCACATTTGATCCAAACGAAGCAATGTAGTATGATGTGAACCCCATCCAGTATCCCCTGGTCTAGTGAGACTAGATGATTGGTGCAATCCCCTTCCTCTAGAAATATCACCCCTCTCATGTTCATTTAAAATATTTTGGTGTTGTGCCTCCGTCAAAGCATCCCTCCTCTTACAATATGCACTTGTTGTGGTCATAATCAATGAGATGTACTCAAAGAAATCATGAATAAATGAGCAACTACTAGCAACAGACACAACAACTAATTGCAAACGGTGAGCATAGCAATGAACATAGAAAGCATAAGGGTTTTCATCTAGAATCTTTATCTGCAAACCATTAAATTCACCTCTCATATTTGAAGCTCCATCATATCCTTGCCCACACATCCTTGAAATAAATATCATGTACTTTATCAATAATACCATAAAGAGCATCCTTTAATGACTTAGATGTAGTATCTTTGACATGATGTAGAGAAATAAATCGTTCCACAACATATGCCCTTTGTTGTTCAAAAACCTAAAACAACTTCAACAAGTTTATTTGGCGGCATATAGAATAATAGGTAATGAAAATTAGAAATTAGAACTACGACAAATACAACTACTGACCTCAAAATTACCGTTGTTTTCTCTTTGATGGATATATCATGTGACTCATCAATTAGCACGTAGAATTGTCTATCACCAAGCTCTTACATAATCACCTTGGTAATTTCATGCACACAACACATTACAAGCTCTTTTTGAATGTCACTTGAAGCCATTGTGCAATTGTTTCCACCATGGTCAAAAGCATCACTCACTTGTTCATTCTTAGCTTTTACCCAATCTATCATCTCTCTAAAATTGCCCTTATTTATATAAATAGAGGATCCATCATGGCCACAGAAAGCCACGTCTTGTGCAATGAGATATTTTGAACAATCTACAAAACATGTCAAACGAATCTTATACAATTCTTCTGATTCCTTGGTTGCTTTAGCAAACTTACTTGCCACACTTTGTCTGTGATTATTATAATCATCGTAGTACTTGACACATGAGTTGTGCAAGCTGTTATGACTACCAAAGTGTTCGGCCCTCTTGGGTTTCTTAAAGAGAAAGCAATAAAAACAATAAGTTGCATCATTGATCTCACTATATTCTAACCATGTATAATTTTTATACCATGATTTACTAAATGCTCTTTTAACACTTCCAAATGGAGTACGAGGAAAGCTTGGCATATCTGATTGCATTGGACCCTTCAATATATATGCCCTCCTCACATGGTCTTAAATATCCGAAACATACTCATTAATTTATTTCCTACGACCTGGATCACGCACAATCTCATTTGGATTAAACTCACTAACCACATTAAACGGTGGTTTTGGTTCTGATTCAACCAATAATCTCCTCGTCTCTGAAAAAATAAGTCAACAATAGTTTAACAATAATTTTAATTTAAGAATCCAATTCAACTTAAATAATTAACATAATCATAAGTCATTCCAATTGTTAAATCATTCCAATTTCAAATTCAACTAACAAAACAAATTATTACAAAAGTGAAAAAAATTCCAATTATTAAATCATTATAATTATTCAAAAGTGACAACACCACTTATTACAAAAGTGACAAATCATTTCATTTTTATTCAAAAGTAACAAACTTATTACAAAACAACTTATTATATGAAATGCATAAATCAAATATAAGAAAGAGTTAATGAAATTTATAAAAATAAGTAACTTTATACTTTATAAGATGAGCATATCACATGAAACAAACAAGGCATTACTTGGAAGCCTATGAACCGCCTCTTTTGTGTCTCAATTTCATATCTCAGCAACATGTTTTAGCTTGTTTTAAAAATACATAAAAATTCCAAAATGTGATATATTAAGTTAAACTCTTACATATTTAACAATTGTAACCATGTATTTGAATAGTAAATATTTATTTATATTTTTGTAAACAATATGATATATTAAATTTAAGTTATTTGATAAAACATTAAATAATATTTATTTTTGCTAGCAAAAGGGACAATTAGCCCGCTTTCATCGCCACAACAAAAGATGACTTAGGCTCTGAATCAGAACCTGATGAAGTATTCTCTAAACTTACTCGTGTTGAACTGGTAGATAGTCTATTATAACTTTTGGAAACCAATAGTCAACGCAAGATCAAATAAAAGAAACTTAAACAGAGTCTTGTATCTGAAATTGAACAACTCAAAGCAGAAAATGCTGAACTAAAAGAAAATAACATTAAACTTAAAGATGATTTTCAAAAAGTTCAAAAAATACCTAGTTCAGATATTGCTTCAAGTTCAAAAGATATTCTTAAAGAATATGACTATAGCTTTCAGAAGTTTCTGACTAAAAGCATAGATAGAAGCAAAATGGATTCAATGATCTATGGAGTTAGTAGGAACAACAGAAAGGGAATTGGATATGAAACTCCCAGAGGGAAAGAAACATATCAACCCAAATCCGTTGATAAAATGACTATCACATACAAACCACTATACAAACAGTTCAGTTATGGTCACACACATGATATAAAATACACATCTCATTCTGAAAGATTTCATGTTAAACCAAGGTTCAAATAGAACCTCAGAAACTCTAAGCAGAAAGGACCCAGAAAGATATGGGTACCTAAAGAAAAAATAATTTATGTTGCAGATGTCCTTAACAGTGCAGTTAAAACACCAATCATGGTACCTGAACTCTGGATGCTCGCGACATATGACGGGAAGAAGGTCTATGTTCCAAAGTCTGGAACTTAAACCTGGAGGTGAAGTAAAATTTGGAGGTAACCAAAAGGGAAGAATCATTGGTTATGGAACTATTGGAAACGGTAACCTTCCCTCTATTGCTAATTTTCTATTAGTACAAGGATTAACGTATAACTTGTTGTTAATAAGTCAATTAAGTGACAATGGTTATGACATTATCTTTAATCAAAAGTCATGTAGACCTGTAAGTCAAAAGGATGGGTCAATCCTCTTTTTTGGCAAGAGAAAGAACAACATATACAAAATTAATCTTTCTGATTTAAAATCACAAAATGTAAAATTGTCTTATGTCAGTAAATGATGAACAATGAGTCTGGCATAAAAGATTGGGACATGTTAGCATGAGAAAAATTTCTCAAATTAACAAACTTAATCTGGTCAGAGGACTTCCAAATTTGAAGTTCAACTCAGAATTTTTGTGTGAAGCTTGTCAGAAGGGAAAATTTTCAAAACCCTATTTGAAATCTAAAAATGTTGTTTCTTCCTCTAGGCCATTAGAACTTCTACATATTGATCTATTTGGACCAGTGAAAACTGCATCCATTAGAGGCAAGAAGTATGGATTGGTCATTGTAGATTACTACAGCAGATGGACATGGGTAAAGTTCTTAAAACACAAGGATGAGTCACATTCTGTGTTCTTTGACTTATGTAACCAAGTTCAGAATGAAAAAGCGTTTAGAATCATAAAGGTTAGAAGTGATCATGGTGGAGAATTTGAAAATTAATTTTTTGAAAAATATTTTAAAGAAAATGGAATTTCTCATGATTTCTCTTGTCCTAGACTCCCCAACAAAATGGAGTTGTATAACAAAAGAATAGAACTTTACAAGAAACGGCCAGAACTATGATCAATGAAACCAATATGGCTAAACACTTCTGGGAAAAAGCTGTGAACACAACATGTTATATTCAGAATAGAGTTTCTATAAGACCTATTCTTGAAAAGACTCCCTATGAATTGTGGAAGGACAAAAGGCCCAACATTTCTTATTTTCATCCATTTGGATGCACTTTTTATATTTTAAACACTAAAGAACATCTGAACAAGTTTGATTTTAAAGCACAGAAGTGTATTTTGCTGGGATACTCTGAACGCTCAAAAGGCTATAAAGTGTACAATACAGAAACTCTGATTGTTGAAGAATCAATCAAAGTAAGATTTGATGATAAGCTTGGCCAACAAAAGCCAAAGCAGATTGAAAATGTTGCAGGTACAGAAGTTCATTTACCAAACTCTGAAGGGACAGAACAGAAGGACAACTCAGAAGTTCCAGTTGTTGAAGAAGTTATGGACAACTTAAGAATTTCTGAAGAACCCTTACAAAGAAGATTTCCAAGAATCACATTAGCACATCCAGAATATGTCATCATTGGAAAGAAGGATGATCCTATCAGAACTAGGTCTGCTCTAAGGAATAATGAGGAATCACTGTTTGCTCTGGTTTCACTGATTGAGCCAACTCCTATTGATGAAGCTCTTCAAGACAATGACTGGATTATTTCCATGCAAGAAGAATTGGATCAGTTTGCAAGAAATGATGTGTGGGATCTTGTTCCAAAGCCTAAAGGATTTAATATTATTGGAACTAAGTGGGTATTCAGAAACAAATTAAATGAGCAAGGAGAAGTTGTCAGAAACAAGGCACGATTGGTAGCACAAGGGTATAGTCAACAAGAAGGTATTGATTATAATGAAACCTTCGCTCCAGTCTCCAGGTTAGAGTCTATCAGATTATTAATCTCTTTTGTTGTTCAAAATAATATTACTTTATATCAAATGGATGTCAAAAGTGCATTTTTAAATGTCTATATAGAAGAAGAAGTTTATGTTCGTTAACCTCCTGGTTTTGAGGATTCAAAATTTCCAGAACATGTTTTTAAACTCAAAAAATCTTTATATGGGTTGAAACAAGCTCCCAGAGCTTGGTATGAGCGTTTGAGCAATTTTCTCTTAGAAAATAATTTCACCAGAGGAAAAGTGGACACGACTTTATTCAGAAAGACATTTAAAAATAATATTCTTATCTGTCAAATTTATGTAGATGATATTATCTTTGGAACTTCTAATGTCTCTCTAGGAATAGAATTTGCTGAGTCTATGCAGGCATAATTTGAGATGAGCATGATGGGAGAATTGAAATTCTTTTTGGGAATCCACATCAATCAAAGTTCATAAGGTACTTACATACATCAAACTAAGTATGTCAAAGAACTTCTGAAGAAATTCCAACTATCAGAAAGCAAGGAAGCAAAGACTCCAATACATCCTACATGCAATTTGGGAAAAGATGAGGTAAGTAAGAGGGTAGATCAATCTATAGAGGTATGATTGGTTCTCTTCTTTATCTAACTGTATCTAGGCCAAATATTCTGTTTAGTGTGTGTTTATGTGCAAGATTCCAATCAGATCCCAGATAATCTCACTTAACTGCTGTTAAGAGAATTCTAAGGCATCTGAAAGGTACTACTAATGTTGGGCTGTGTTACAGAAAATCCAAAGAGTTTCAATTAGTAGGTTATTGTGATGCTGATTATGCTGGAGATAGAGTAGAACGAAGAAGCACCTCTGGAAGTTGTCAATTCCTTGATGAAAATATGATCTCATGGTACATCGAGAAGCAAGTCACCATTGCACTTTCAACCACTGAAGCAAAATATGTAGTTGCTGAAGAGTCAACTAGAAGACTATCATTTGTATGAGTGTAAGATCCCTATCTTCTGCGATAATACTTCTGCAATTTGCCTCTCTAAAAATCCAGTTTTACATTCTAAGGCAAAGCATATTGAAATAAAACACCATTTCATAAGGGACTATATTTAGAAAGAAATTTTGAGTTTAAACTTTGTAGATACATACCATCAATGGGCTGGTATTTTCACTAAACCTCTTTCTGCAGATAGATTTAAATACATTTTGAAAAATATAAGTATGGAAGTATGCCCTGAATAAAAATTTTGTTTACTTTCAATATAGTCATAAGTTATGTTTTTGAACGTTCTAATTAACATCTCTTTAGAAGTTAGAAGAAAAGTTCAATTAGAAACCATACATAGAAGTTCTGAAATAGTTTATATATTTCATTACAATTATGGTTCAGAAGTTCCACATATCAAACAACTGTTATGCTTTTAACCTAGAAGATTGAACATGTGTTCATAGTTTCTGATAGGTTACTCACACGCGTGCTAGCTATTGACATAATGCTCCTTGGTAACTGTTGATATCTAATCAAATCTCAATAAATCCCTTTAATTGTTAGATGCTACATAAATGCGCATGATGATTATTTTTTTTAATTAATTTCTTTTAATTGATTTTTAAATTTCTCACTTGCATATGTTTTATTCTATAAATACCTTTTCAAAATACTCTTCTCTCTTTTCACTCTCAAGAACCTTATATGCATTTCTGCCTCTTCTTCTTTCTCTTCAAAACCACCATTCCAGCAGAACTTCCACCTATTCCCCCAACAGAACAAACCACCACCACCATAGAGCTTCCACATCCTAACTCCCCAAAAACTGCTGAACCTACAGATGTTCCCACTCTAGAACTTCCATATCCACAAATTCCTGACTCACCAGATTTTCTAAGAACCACAATTAATCTCAACTCTCTCACCATAAAGAAAACTGTTTCCAAACCTGTGCATGCAAATGTTAGTGTACTTTTGCAGAAGTTTGAAACAAATATGTTGAGTTGGCTAGAACTATTGAACGATGATTATGCCAACAATCTGAGCCCCTATGCATCAGCTGATTTATGGACAACCTTCAAAAGGAGATTCAATGTTGAATCCCTTAAACTCAAAGAGATGTGCTATTATCGTGTTTATGAGAAATTTTATGACTGTCTGAATGGTTTAAAGAAGGCAGCCTACAACATATGGAAAAAGAAGCCACTTCTACATCTTGGAAATGCTCTGTGGCAACCATCTTCTAAATACATGGATATTTCTAATGATGAATCCTCTGATTCAGAAATCGCTGATCCAAACTCTGGAGCTTTGGTTCTGTATAGACCTCTCAGTTTTCGTCCCAAAGAATCTAGGAACAAAGTGCTGACTCTAATGGTTGATCTTGATACATTTTTCTCTAGCACCTTCTGTCCCAAATCTGTTGAATGTACCTCAAGGGTTATTTCCACTAAGGATGTTGACTCAACTTCTGTTGTTCTAGAAACTTTGAAGGAGTTGAAGAAAAAGAATGAAGATGTAAGAGAACGTCTGGATAAACAAGATGAGACAAATAAGGAAATCAAGACGTGGATGCAGAAGCAAGAGGAGTCTTCAACTAAAATTAAGAATCTTTTGCTATCATTAGTTTCTCGTCCCACCTAGACCTTATGATCTCACGAAACCTTTTATGCATCGTTGTTTCTTTTAAATGTGTTATTATTTTGTTTTTGACAAACCTCTATAACCGTACTTCAAAATTAATGTTACAAGTATTGTGTTTCACTTTACAATGTTTTTTTTTAACTTATGCATTTTTTATCATGACAAAAAGGGTGAGAAAATTGAGATTTTGATCTGATTAATTATAACATGTTACTAGAACAAAAATGTCAAACATTTCTAACAATAAATATACAAATGTAAATTTTTGCTTCTGAAGTATACAAGTTTACACAAGCTCTGAAAGAAGATGTTGCAAAGACAAACTCAAGTCTAATGCTTCAAACTCTAATGATTCAAGCTCTGAAATGAAAAGGAAACTCTAAAGAAAAAGAATCTTTGAAAATTCTGAAAGAACATCTCATGGAAGTTCTACTATACTTAGTTTTCCTTAATTATTAATCTCAGGGGGAGATATGTTTTCATATATACAAAATTTCTTTATCAAAATCTAATATTTTTGTCATCATAAAAAAGGGGGAGATTGTTAGAACATAGTTTGGTTCTAATCATATCTTAGAGTTTTGATGATAACAAGTGAAATAAATTTTGTATAATAGATATGATACTATGATGTATACTGTTTTCATTTCAGATAATGTTCTGATTCAAGCACTCAAGAATATAGAAATATCAAATTATGCTGAGCAAAACAAGTAGTAGAAGTTCTAATAAAGAATAGAACTTCTGGTCATGCACCCTGAAAAGCAACTTCTGAAGGAAGCATGCCAGTGCAACCTCTGATAGAAGCACCAAAGAATGGTCTGATTAGAAGATGTTTTGAACAAGACTTACAGAAGATCATGAAGCATCAGTATCTCATCTTCTAAGACAAAGTCTGCTACAGTAACGTTACCCTACTAAGCTAAGACGGCTGAAGTACTTGAGTGGTTCAACTTTCTAGGCATCTTGAGAAAATAAAGAACTTGCAAGAAACATCCTAATTATGTTTCCAAATAACCAAGACATGCAAACGTTGCACCGAAATTATTCTTAGAGAAGCTATATAAAGAGCAACATTCAAAGAAGAACATAACAACTTTCTGAAAGAGAACTTACGCTGCCAAAATCAAAACCATATCCTGTTAAAGTTTATTTTTCAGTTTTGAGCTTAAACATTTTGTGTAAACATCACTTTAGTGATAAAGTTGTTTAGAAGCAATTGTGTACACTTTGTCTAGAAGTTCTTATGTAATTGTTCCTTGAGAGACCAGTTGGGTCAGATTTCTCAAGAGGGCTAGGACTAGTTGAGTCTTAGAGGTGTTAGTCACTTGCAGTTGGCTTGTGCATTGTTGTTAGTCACTTGCAGTTAGCTTGTGCCTTATTGTTAGTCACAACAGTTGGTCGTGCAGTTGTAATCTTTTGATTATAGTGGATTAAGTCCTCGTTGAGAGAGGCGAAATCACCTTGACGGGTGGACTGGAGTAGTTTGAGTTTCAAACGAACCAGGATAAAAATCCTTCTGTGTTTAGTTTGTTGTTAAGTAAAAGAAAAATTTAAAAGGGAAAAACTTATTCACCCCACCCCCTTCTAAGTGTTTTCTAAGCCTTCACTTTTGTGGCAAGAATGGACATGCTATATATGAACGTCAGCATAAGGATATGATCTGTTTTAAATATGGTGAAGAAGGACATATCAGTAGTCAATGTCAGAAGCTAAAGAAGGCACAAACCGGTGGAAAAGTGTTCGCGTTGGCTGGGACCCATACAACTAAAGAGGACAGACTCATTATATGTACATGTTTCATTAATAGTACTCCTTTAAATACTATTTTATCATACTGGTGCTACTCATTGCTTTATTGTTGCTGATTATTGTAACGCCCCGAATTTAATTAATTAGTTAATTAAATTATTTAAGGATTTAATTGTTGGAGTTAGACGAAGTTGAGAATTATTGGATTTTGTCGTTATAATTTTAAGAAGCGCATTTGGATTATTAAGAATAATATTATTAATGGGCTATTTTATTTAATTGTATTGGGTTGGCTTGTTGTGTGGTTGTGTGAAGAACTTGGGAGGTGTAAGAAATAGGCTCATTAAGGAATAATAGTAATTATATTATTATTATTATTGGATTAAAAAAAGAATTAGGTTTCAGTGGAAGGAGGTTTTTGGTTTTGGAAAACAGATCGTGAAAAGAGAAACCGCAGACCAAAGAGGAACAAGGATTTTGACGGAGAAAAGTGTAACGATCAAGAATTCTTAGAGCAACCTTCAATCCAAGGTAAGGGTGGGGTTCTTGCTCTATAATTGGGGATATGATGGGCAGTAGGTAGTTTGGGATGTATGATTCGCTAGGTTGTGTCATGTCGATGTGGTTAACCGTAGAAAATCCCAATTGGAATATATGAATTTGGCCATTAGGTGTAAATTACTATTGTTGATTGAAAAGAATGTGGAATTTTACTGTTATACACTGTGTTACTGTTGTAAATTGATAATAACATCAATTGAATCATAAAATATCAAGAAAATTGGTTTTTGGGTGTTTGTACGCAGCATGAGTCGACCTAAGTGTGTATGTGTCGATACAAGCAGGATTGATTTTGAAAACCAGAGACTGGAAAACATCTTTTATCGATACATAAGGCCTTGTATCGACTCATGAGGCTGTTTTGGGAGACTTGTATCGACTCATACGAGTTATGCATCGATACAAGTCAGTTTTGTAGTGATACAAAGGGAGCATGTATCGACTCATACTGTGTTGAACCAGAAAATAGAAAATTTTATTACGTATGAGCCGACTCATACGTAGCTTGGATCAATACAAGCTGTGTATGTATCGATACATGGAGTTTTGTATTGATGCATACTGAACAGAAACGAGGAATAATTCTGGAAAATTGTTTTGGTCGTATCTTCGTGACCGTAACTCCGATTTTGATGTCGTTTGGACAGTTGGAAAGCTAGAAACATGAATTAGACTATAATAATGTTTTAAGTACAATAGGTGAGTTTTTGAATGACTTGACGTAGTTCTGTATGTGAGTCTGTTGTTGTTGTACGTTGTTGTTGAGGCTTGATGGCCAATGTTGACGGTTACGTTGTGGATTATGTTGTTGTTGTTGTATGCTATCTAATCTCATCGCATACATACATTTGTATAATATGTTGAACTGTGAGGGGAAAAACCATGTCGAGCCATTAGGGGCAGGATAAATTATGTTGAAGGCTTATGCCTTGATGCCTCGGAATTACTAGCAGCTGTTTACGTTGGGAGTTTTAATCCGATGGACCCACATGCATTTGCATAGTTGAGTCGCATTGGAATTGTTGATTAAGTTGTCGTTGCCGTTGCCATTGTTGTTGCTGTTTAAGTCGTTGTTGTTGTTGTTGATGTTCATGTTCGTGTTGCCGGTTGATATATATTGTTATAGCTATTTAATATAACTTGCTGTTGAATATGAGTTGCTGCTTAATATAACTTGCTTTTGAATATAAGTTGTTGTTTGAATTATGTTATTGTTGATTAGTCGTGTGATTACAAAATGGTGATATTATATGATTTCGAACTATATATTGTTTATCATAATCTCAATTATATGGTTTTATATTTCAGCCTTTACTTGTTTTCGTCGTTGCCTTTATATTGGTAACATGCAGGTAATGAAGAATGAAGAGTTAGTAGCCGTTAGTTTGAGTATGGTGTCATTTGCTCTGATACGTAGAACTCGGGGGAAATGCGCGTTGTGTCTATTTTGATGTTTTTGTGTTGAAAATAATGTTGTTAAATAATCATGAGAAGTTATGTGTTGTGTTGTAAAACTATTTGAAATTCCGCTGCTAGTTAATGAAATTGTTTACGTTGAAAACTATTTAAGAGTGTTATGTATCTGCCGAATGAAAATGACATGATTATGTGTTTATGTTGAGAATTGTGACATCCTAAAATTGTTATACTCTGATTTTAATTAAATAAATACGTGGGGTAGAATCGGGGTGTTACAATTATGTTGAAAGATTGGGTCTTATGTTATCGTCTATGAATGGAGAGATGGTTGTCGAGATTCCGGATAAGGGATCAGTGACTACTTCTCTTGTGTTTAAAGTATCCTTTGTCGATTTTCGACAGATACTGTTATACCCCAAATTTTTCTCTCCTATTTCTCAAGACAATTCACATCTCCATATTCAAGAATTTTTCAAGGGTTGACTAGATGAACCCTCTCCTAAGCAATCAACCCAAACTAGGGTTTTGATTCTCTCAAGTCAAAAATGATTTCTATTGTCTCAAGTGGGCATTATACCTCCTCATATGTCTCAATGGATCACCATGTCAAGTTTCAAGCCTTACAACTCAAGTTTGCTCAGACAATTGCTTAGATGGTTGAAAATCAGTTGTATTGGACAAAAAGTCAATTGTGGTCAACATACCGTCAAACTTCATCATTTTTGGTCCACATAAATATTTTGAAGTCATATTCATCATTTGATCAAGGGTTGATCATGATTCATCAAGAAAACTCAAGATTTGATCAAAAGTCAAAGTTTCCAAATTAGGGTTTTTGGACAAAAAGTCAACATAACTTTGACTAGGCATAACTTTCACATACTTTATCAGAATTTTTTTCACAAATTCTCATTTTTAAGAGAATTCAATTCTCTACAAATTCATGTCTCACAAGCTTTGGCCAAAAATGCTTCATTTGAGAATTATGGATCAAGACATTATAGGTCCTTCTAAGAGTCAATAAAAAGTCATCTTTTTGCAAAGAAGTGTACATGAATATGGAAACTTAAATTAACATGAAACTAAAAGGAGTGTTTAGAGGACATCTTGAGATTTCTAAAAAGTCCAAGAACACTTAAAAATATTGAAAATTGAGCAAGATACAAGTTGTGCAAGTTTGACATTTTTGAAGAAGTGCATGAAGAGAAATACTTAGCAAATTCAAGTTTTTTTCTAAATGGGCCTAAGTTTTCATCATCCAAACTTATTCTTGAGATTATCCATGAACTCTACACTCATTTCCACGCCTCCTCCTTATTTATTTAATTTATTTTTGAATTAAAAGGCTAAAATTCAAATTTAATTAAATAAAATATAAAGGCAAATGATAAGATGAGTTGGACTTGATTTATACTTGTCTTGAGGCCCAAGATAGCCCATCACAAGCTACCAACTTCGTACACAAAGATTTAAGGCAAGATTGAGCCATTTTTTGAAAGATTTGATGAAATTTCCAATGAAATATTTTTGCATTCAAGGCAATATATTTTCCCATTATTCTTGACCTAATCTCTTTCTCTATAAATACACAACAACCTCAGATGCAAAGGACACACATGCTTGCCTTCACGAGCAACCCTAAAATTCACAAAAATTCTCAAGAAACTTGCATAATCGAGTTCAAGGTTAGAGGTCGTTTCAATCCAGACCAAAGCCATCATTCACTCCCTGAGGATCAAAGGAGTTGATCTCAATCATTATTCAACCCTACAATGTCCCAGAACTAGCTCCTGCGATCTCACCGATGTGATACCCATATGATTTAAAACAGGCATGAACCACTAAACACGAGCATGGACATAAGAATTGGTATATGCCATTGCAGACTGTGGTTTTATTATTTTCTTCGAAACTTTGTATCCAGAAACATTCAGGCCAAAAGAACCACACCATTGGATTCAGAGGGTTTGAAATAGGGGGTAGGGTCATGCTTGTGTTTTAATTATATCGTTTTTGCAGGTTTTAAAGGTTGGGACCGCCAGAGAAGATAAATGGAGCTAGGGCTCCGATGGTCTTCCGATCCCTGTACTTTTTGAACATTGCGTGGCTTTTTGATGCGTTTTTATTGGTCCATTCAAGATACGAGGGGCCCACATTTGACTTATTCTGAAAAATTCAAATTGCAACGCATTTTTATTTTGTAATATTGTGATTACTTTTCATTAGCAGATGGAAAGCGTGGCATAGATGGCTAGGGAGTGTGATGGTGATCCATAGAGCCTGGGTTCAAACCCCAGCGCTGTTATTTTTCAAACTTGTGTTTTACAACTCTTTTTCCAATGTCTTTTTTAACATTTTTCTTTCTATTTTTCTTTTGGCTTTATTTTTTTCAATTTTTTTAAAACCAATAAAACCATGAAAATATAGTTTTAGTTTTTTTTTAACAATTAATTTAAACTTAGGATTTTTTAATTTAATTTAATAATTAACTTAAAAATTAGGTTTTATTAACTAAGTCGGTTTCAAAAAATATTTTTCTTTTACAATTAGGGTTTAGACACTTTCTCTTATCCTTAAACATTTTTATCCTATTTATTTACTTTATTTCGTGTTTAAATTCTAGAAAATGATGTTTAGGTCGCAAGGTTTATTTTGTAATAGCGTAGATTTAAACTTTCTGCCTTTACTTTCCGCACCTATTATGTATCTACCACAAAGCCATGTAATAGCGTAGGATTTACTTTCCGCACTTTTACTTTCCGTACCTCTTAATTCTTGTACATATATTAACTGTTTAGATGTATGCCTAGTAGGATTGCACGCTAAGACTAAAATCAACCCTAGATCACTTCTAATCTCAAGATAATATAACTGAGTTCAACACACATTCTTCACACATGCACTCCCTTTAGGGTATCCTCTCTTGTTGCCTTTTGTAATACAATGGTCATGTCCCTCGAACGTAGGGATACCATTAGCAAAGACGCTTATGAATAACATCATCATAGTTTCTTCGATACAAAGATCATAGTCCCTCGATGACCCTCAATGTTGCCTACAAATAAGTGATGATCGTCCCTACAAATTGCTAAGGTATCCCTACATGTTGCCTTCTATGACCATACGACGACCCTACGAATGTCCCTTCACATCCAAATAGACAAAGTTACCTACCAATTAATGGTATGGATAGCCTTATTCTAAAGGAGAAGGAAAATAATATGGAAACGACCATTCTGAGTAGGTAATACACTCCTAATTGCTTGCTCAATCAAAATACTTTTCACACCTCACACTTTTCAAAAACATTTCAAACAGTTTGTATACATTCCAGCGAGAATCATTACAAAGTTAAACATCTTCCAAAACAAACATTTCCGAACACTTCGTATACATTCCAACGAGAATCATTACAAAGTCAAAGTGAAATGTCTTTCAAAATACTTTCAAAATCACACACACACAGAAAGCAAATTTTCAAAAGTGAGCTAAGCAATTAAGAGCCTGAAGATAACTACGGATGGAAAGAGTGCTAATACCTTCCCTATTCATAATTGCCTCCCGTACTCAGAATCTAACGAAGGTATTTTCCTGTTCTTTTCACCTTCCCTTTATTGGTTAAAAGAAAAGTCGATGGCGACTCTTGTTATCCGCAACATTTGCGATAAAACGCAAAAAAAAACAAGCTAGTTCTCCCACCGTGTTACAGATACTTTGTTGTTGATTTGGTTTGTTTGTCGTTGAGTGGATTAGATGTAATCTTAGGTATGAACTGGTTAGAATATAACTATGTTCATATTAATTGTTATAACAAGTCTGTGAGGTTTTCTTTGCTTGAAGAAGAAGAATCTAGTTTGTTGACTGTTAGATTGCTGAAGAAGCTAATGCTAGGATAAACTTAGGTATTCTTGTTGACAACATCACTATCAGCTGAGAACCAAGCTATAATTGAGGAGTTACAGGTGGTGCGTCAGTTTCCTGAAGTTTTCCCTGATGAAATTCCATATGTACCGCCGGAAAGAGAAGTTGAATTTGCTATTGATCTTGTACCTGGTGTAACGCCCAGAAATTTGTTTAATTATTTAATTAAATTATATAAGGAATTATTTATTGGAATTGTCGAAGTTGGGATTTATCGACATCATTATAAGAGGTGTGTTGGATTTATATGTTGATTGGAACTATTAAAATTAAAGTCGGATTATTTAGTCGTTGAGTTGGAGAATTATTATTAGAGATAATAATTGATTATTAGGATATTATTTATTTAGTCGCGTTTAAATTGTTGTGCGAGAAATATTAAAAAAAATAGAGGTGTGAATAATAGGCCCAGTAGAATATTATTATTATTATTATTATTATTATTATTGGTTTACGTTGGAATTATATGTAAAGAGAAGAAAAGAATGTTGTACGTGAGGAAAAGAGGAAGAAGTGCAAGGTTGGAGAATTAGCCGTTGGGAAGAAATTGTAATCCAAAAAGCCAAATCAGAATTCGACCAGAAATTATAGAGAGACCGTTAATCAAAGATAAGGGTGGGGTTCAATATCTATAACCGTGTTTATGATAAATCGTATGTGGGTTGGGCGTATGAATTCTTCCATGGATTAATTGTTGTAGTTGTGTTGCGTTGATTTGATGAAATTGACTATTGTTGTGTTGAAATTGAATGTCGATGAAATTGAATATTGCTATTGAGTTGTGTTGATTGTTGTTGCTATATTGATTATGGATATGAGCATAAAATGAATAAATCGATAATACTTGTCTCTGTAAAATAAAATACGTTGTTATGCTATGAGGAATATTGGAACCGAGAATACACGAGAACTGGAATTTTAGAAAATTGCGTTGAAAGAGAAGATGGTGGTTCCCCACAAGAAGCCCTGCCGAGCGACAAAGATTATACTATGGAAAGAATCATATAGTAGCTTATGAATTACTACATATAGTAGCATGAAATTATAATAATGGATTGCACTGTGCACTGTAGCGTGGAATTGAGAAAATAATCTCAAGTTTACTAGTATATACATATTCCTCTGGTATAATAAATAATAATAATAATAACAATATATTTCATAATAATAATATATATTTCATAATAATATATATTCCATAATAATAATAATGATATAGTTAGTTTAATATTTTAAGAGTTTTTAATCACAAATAAATATTTGATTTATTTAGTTAATTTAAGTACTTTCGATTCCGTTAGAGTTGTCAATAGTGATGAATAACTTAGAAACTTTAGAATGAAAATTAAATAGTTGAATTAATTAATTAATTTAGTAGAAGACGTTTAATAAATAAGTAGTGTTAGCATTGAATAAGATGTTTTAGGCGTAGATTCGTAATGGTTAAGTTGTGTAGTATTTGTCGTAGTTGTTGGCTTGAATTGCTGTTGTTAGTAACTTGTTGTTGATATGTTGATGAAGTTGTAGGCCTATGGTCAATGTTGATTAAGTTGAATCGTTCCGATTTATGTACATGTTTGAGTTGTAGGTCGAACGATCAATGTTGGATTAAGTTGATGCAATTGATGAATGTTTAAGTTGTTGTTGTTATTGTTGTCGTTGTTGTTTTTATTGATGTTGTTGTATGTCATTCATAATGTCACATACATTGCATGATTAAGTTGGCCTTGATGGCACCACGTTGAAGGCTTATGCCTTGTTAATGCCTCGATAAACTGGCATATGTTTAAGTTGTGTTTAAGTTGGGAGTTCAGCTCCAAATGGTACCACATGAAATTGCATAGTTGAGTCGCATATTGAGTCAAGTGTTAAAGTTGTTGTTATTATTCGTTGTTTATTTATTATCGTTGTGCTGTTGTTATAAGTTGCTATTGTTTTGAGCTGTTGTTGCTATAAGTTATTGTTGTTGTAAGTTGTCGTTGTTATAAGTTGTTGTTGCTGTAAGTTGCTGTTGTTATTAAGTTGTGTTGATTAAGTTGTTACGTTGATTGAATAAGTGTCTTGTTGTTGTTGTTACTAAGTGGTTGTTAGTTGTTGTATAGTTGTTGTTATGAAGTGGTGAAATTTGTATGATTCTGATCTAATATACTGCTTATCATACACCTGCTTATATTGGTTGATATCTCACCCCTTCTGTTGTGATGTTGCCTCTACGTGGGTAATGTGAAGGTATTAGAAGAATGAAGATTTAGTTGTTGTTAGTTCGAGTTGGGTTGTCGCTCTCATACGTAACACTCGAGGGATGAACGCTAGTTGTTTAGTTGTTTTGGTTTTAATGTTGAAATAACTATGTTGATACATGAAAATTATTTGTTGATTTTAAATTGTTTTAATTTGAAAAGATGTTATGTCATCCAAGTTAAATATTGTAGTTTCGTTGCTTAGTATTAATAAAGTTTATTCATGTGGTTTCGGTTCTTCCTAGTTCTATGTGTTATGTATCTGTGCTAGCATGTTGTTGTTTTATTTGAATTGTAATACTCCAATTGTTTGTTGAAAAGAATTTTACAACTATGATTTTCTTAATAATTACCGGGTAGAATTAGGGTGTTACAAGTTGATATTAGAGCAGGTCGGTCTATCTGGACAATGTTGTCTAATGTTGTTTATTCCTCTGTACGTGATAAGTGTGTGAAACACTGTCGATACTTGTTTGCTTTCTGGTCGATTTTTTGCAGGAGTTAATTTGAAGCTAAGTGGGGGAGAAGTTGTGCTTCTCGGATATGTTTCAGTTGTCGGATGTTGGTATGTTGTTGATGGCGGTGCAAGTCTTGTTGAAGTTCTGGTGTTTCCCGAATCATAAGGTAACAAGGATAACAATTATAAGATAGAATTTAGAAATTTGTTATGTTCAACATTGTTGGGGGACTATGAAGTTGTTGTTTAAGTAGTCTTGCGTAAGATGTTGACATAGGAGCAATGATTAAGTGACAGATTGTTGTAGACCTTGTTGTGGAATTTAGCGAGTAGTTGTATAAGTTGGTGGAGTTGTTGGAACATTTTGAACCGTGATTCGTTGTTGGAAATGCAAAGAGTATGATTCCAAGAATAGGAAGTGTTGATAATGATGTGGAGGAATTTTGTCTGATGTTATCGTCAGAAGTGTATTGGTATGTGGTTGTAAGATGTTGATGTTAGCATGTTGGTTTTGGAAGTTATTGAACTTTGATATTTTGGTGGCGTAAGTACAAGATCTATGAGAACACTATTAATGTTGGTAATGATGGTTTGTACTCCATTATGATTGTCAATTATCTATTGACAAATTGAGGAACTGATCACCCTTAATCTCTTGTTGATAGTAGATAGAATCATATTGGATGGTATAAAATTGTCTTGCTATCTTGATGTTGAGTAAAGTGATGGATGTTATATCTAGGATGTTGTTGAGATGAGGATGTGATGTTGTATAGTCAAGTACAAGCGAGTGGTAGTTGTTACTACCTTATAAGTTGATGTTCTAAGGTATTATTGAAGTAGTGATGATTATGTTGCAAGAGTATTGAAAGATTAACGTATGCATATTGGATTTAACCATGTTGAGTTGTTGTTATATCGGAAAGGTAGTAGTCGAAGTGTTGACAAACGCAACTGAGGACCAGAGAGTTGGAAGCGAAGTTGAGGATGGTTGTGTCAAGTAGATTTTCGAGGACGAAAATATCCTAAGTGGGGGAGAGTTGTAACGCCCAAAAATTTGTTTAATTATTTAATTAAATTATATAAGTACAAGTTCAAGTTCTATGAACACTAGTTGAAGTGGAAGTTATTGAACTTTGATATTTTGGTGGCGTAAGTACAAGTTCTATGAGAACACTATTAATATTGGTAATGATGGTTTGTACTCCATTTGACGTTACCTAATGCAGGGAAACCTTTTGAGGTATATTGTGATGCTTCTAAGATGGGGTTAGAAGGAGTGTTGATGCAAATGATAAAGTAGTTTCGTATGTGTCAAGACAGTTGAGAATTCATGAGAAGAATTACCCTACGCATGATTTGGAGCTTGCTGCAGGTGTTTTTGTACTGAATATTTGGAGGCATTATCTATATGGTTCTAGATTTAAAGTATTTAGTGACCATAAGAGTTTAAAGTATTTGTTCGACTAGAAATAGTTTAATATGAGGCAGCGAAGGTGTCATACCCCAAAATTTGCCCTCATATTCCTCAAGACATTCCATACATCCATACTCAAGGATTCCTCAAGAGTTGATCAGACAAACTCTCTCCTAGACAATCAACCCAAACTAGGGTTTGGCTATTCTCAGATCCAGATGGACTTCCAACATCTCTAATGGTTATCATGCCTCCTCATATGCTTCAAAGATCCTCCATGTCAAGTTTCAAGCCTCATAAGTCAAGTTTCCTCAGACAATTGCTCAGATGGTTGAAAATCAGTTGTATTGGACAAAAAGTCAACTGTGGTCAAGATACAGTCAAACTTCCTAATTTTTGGTCAACATCCTCATTTTGAAGTCACATTCATCATTTGATCAAGGGTTGATTATGATTCATCAAGAAAACTCAAGATTTGCTCAAAAGTCAAACTTTCCAAATTAGGGTTTTTCAGTGAAAAGTCAACTGAACTTTGACTAATCACAACTTCTTCATACTTTCTTAGAAATTTTTCCACCACCTCTTGTTTTGAAGGAAATTAAATTCTCTACAACTTCATGTCTCAAAAGAATGTTCAAAAAATGCTTCATTTGGGAGGTATGGATCAAAACATTACAGGTCCTTTTCAAAGTCAACAAAAAGTCAACTTTTTGTTTTGAATATTTGTTGAGCATGGAAACTCCAATTGAGATGAAACCAAAGAGGTTGGTTAGAGGACACTTAGAGCTTTCTAAAAAGTCCAAGAACACTCAAAAATGTGGAAAATTGAGCAAAATACACCATTCAGAAGTTGGGCATTTTTGAACAATTGCACAAAAGGAGATATTTGTCAAAATCCAATTTTTTTCAAATGGGCTTATAATTTTATGATCCAAACTTGATCATAATATTATTTGTGACCTATTGATGCCTTGCCATGACAATTTTCTATTTTATTAATTTATTTTTGAATTTAAAACCATTTAATTCAAATTTAAATTATATAAAATATGAAAATAAGATATATTTTCAAAAGGAGTGGATTTTTATCAAGCTTGAGGTCCAAGATAGCCCACAAAACATACCAATTTCGTGGTTGCTTGCACATGGATGAGAAAAATCAAATTTTCTCCAAAATTTGATTTTTATTTGAAAGAAATTTATTGCACATTCAATATCCAATCTTTTTTCACTCTCTTTGCTCTCCTATTTCACTCTATAAATACCAAGCAAGCTGCCAAGAACAATAGACGAAACCCTAGCCCCATACACAACCCTTATTTTGCCAAATTTTTTCTCAAATTGTCAAAAATCGAATTCCAATTTCAGCAGGTTTCAAGGCAAGCCAACCATCCAAACACCTTCCTGAGGTTCCCAGCAATCGAAACCATCCCTTACTTGAAGCCAAGACTGCCCAGAACTCGATCCCAAGCTTGCTCCGATTTGGTATATTTTTGAAATTCGAATTTCATTATTCATGCATTGTTAATGTTTTTTGTGTGTTTGTTTGAACTCAGGATGCATATTAGGTCATGTTTGAACCATCTCATGCAAGCTTAGACGTATAGAACTCGAATCACCATAACTAGGGCATCTTGAACTTTGAATCGAACCGGTTGATCTGGTGTTTTCGGAAACTAATGGCACCATCGTGTTCGACCCTCGATTTAGGGGTAGGTACCTTAGAACTTTTATTTCGCGTATTTTGCAAGTTTTGATTTCGGTTGATCGGGAAGACGAGGAGCTAGGGCTCGCCGTTGACTTGGCTGACTCCGGCGAGGGTTAGCGTGGCACAATGAAGCTGTCTGATTCGTCCACTCATGCCAACTGGGGTCCACGCGTGTTGACTGGGTTTTGATTTATAATCAGGACACGTATTCATATTTAAACCATTGATTTCATTTTCCAGACACAAAGTGCACTGTGGCGTAGTGGTTAAGGCGTTGGCAAGGAAAGATACTCTCCAAAGTCACAGGTTCAATCCCTGGCAAGACCAATTCTTTTTCCCTTTTGCAAAAACTAACTATTTTCATATTTTCTTATTTTTCTTTTAATATTTTCATTCAATTTAATTTAACTTCTAATATTTTTATCATGCATTTAAAAAACACCAAAAATATTTATTTTTTGCATACTCATCAGAAAAATGTTTATTTAATTTTTAAAATTAAAATTATTATTTTTGCATGCATATTTAATTTAATTGCTAATTAATAATTTAAATAGCTTTTAATTGTTTTTTAATTATCAAATTAACTCCAAAAATTCCCAAAAAATTATTTTGTCATATTAATGTCATTATTTGCGTAAAAACTTTTTCTCATTCAAAAATGCTTATTTTTACTAACATTTTCATCTTATGCAATTTTCTTCCGTTTCCCGATTTCTCATCTGTTTACAGGTTATACCGTTTCGGACAATTTTTATCGCTTTTCTTTTTCAATTATGTAACTGCTTATGGGATGTAATAGTTTAATTAGGACTTTTATTTTCCGCGCACTTTCAATTATGTATCTGCCCCAAAGCCTTGTAATAGCGTAGGATTTATCTTTCCGCACTTTACTTTCCGCAATTTAATTTCCGCATCCTATAAACTGCTAGTAATTAGGCGTGTATGGCAAGATTAAAATCAACATAGCTCACTCTTAACTCCAAGATAAAATACCTGAAATTGACGCACTATTTTCACACATGCACCCCTTAGGGTAATTCTCTCTCGTTGCCTTTACGAATTCAAATGGTCAAGTCCCTCGAACGTAGAGGTATCCTAGCACCGTTGCCTTCAAAACAAATCGTCATAGTCCCTTCGATACAAAGATCATAAGACCCACGATGTCGCCTCCGAATACATGATCTCGACCCTCGATTGTCGCCTACGAAAAATGATGATAGTCCCTTCAAACGTGCTAGGATACTTCCTACAAGTTGCCTTTTATGACCATACGATGTCCCTTCGAATGTCCCGCTTACATCCAACGAATGGGGTTACCTACCAACTAATGGTACGGATAGCGCTATTCTAAAAGAACGTAAAATAACACGAAGACGACCAATTCTGAGTAGGTAATAAGACTTTTAGTTGCTTGCTCAAATCAAATACTTTTTGCACCTCACACTTTTGTCAAAGTTCAAAACTCTTTTCAAAATGAAACATTTCCGAACACTTTGTATACATTCCTACATGAATCATTACAAAGTCAAAGCGAAATGCCTTTTCAAAACATTTTTGTCAAACACACAGAAAGCACAATTTTAAAGTGATCTAAGAGCAACTAAGAGCCCGTAGATAACTACGGATGGAAAGGGGTGCTAATACCTTCCCTTTTCATAACCTTCTCCCTTACTCAGAATCTAACGAAGGTCTTTTCTTGTTCTTTTCACCTTCCCTTAATTGGATAAAAGAAAAGTCGGTGGCGACTCTTGCTATCCGCACATTTGCGATACAAAAATCTCAAAGTCAGTTCACCGTATTACAGAAGGTAGTTGGAGTTGTTGAAAGATTATGATTTTGGGTTGAATTATCATCCAAGAAAAGCTAATGTTGTGGTTGATGCGTTAAGTAGGAAGCCTTTGCATATATCAACAATGATGGTTAAAGAGTTAGAATTAATTGAGCAGTTTAGAGATATGAGTCTAGTTTGCGAGATGCCGCCGCAAAGTGTTATGATAGGAATGTTGAAGATTGACAATGATTTCTTGGATAAGATTAAAGAAGCTCAGAAGTCAGATGTGAAACTGGTAGATTCGATGGTTGGGATTGATCAGTCTAAAAATAGTGATTTTAATCTAAATGCGCAAGGTGTGTGGAGATTCTGTAATCGGATTTGTATTCTTGATGATGCGGAGATGAAAAGACTAATTCTTGAAGAAAGCCATAGAAGTAAGTTGAGCATTCATCTGGGAGCTATTAAAATGTATCAAGACTTGAAGAAAATGTTTTGGTGGCCTGAGATGAAACGTGATGTGGTGCAGTTTGTGTATGCATGTTTAACTTGTCAGAAGTCGAAAGTTGAACATTAGAAGCCTGCAGGGCCGATGCAACCGTTGGAAATTCTGGAATGGAAATGGGATAGTATTTCAATGGATTTTATGACGGGATTACCTAACACTGCACGGGGATATAATTCAATTTAGGTGATTGTTGATATGCTTACTAAGTCGGCCCATTTTATACCTATTGACATCAGTTTTCCAATACCGAAGCTTTCGGAGATTTATACTAAAGTAATTGTAAAGTTGCACGATTTTCCGCTGTGTATTGTGTCGGATAGAGATTTGAGGTTTACTTCTAATTTTTGACAGAGTTTTCAAGACGCGTTAGGGTCCAAGTTGAGGTTGAGTTCGACGTATCATCCTCAGACAGACGGTCAGACATATAGGACTATTCACTTATTGGAGGATTTGTTGTGAGCACGTGTTCTTGAACAAAGAAGTTCGTGGGATAGTTACCTTACATTAATAGAGTTCACTTATAATAACAGTTACCATTCTAGTATCGGGATGTCACCTTTTGAAGCGTTGTATGGTTGGAGATGTAGAACTCCTTTATGTTGGCATGAAACAGGAGAAAGTGTAGGACTTGGACCTGAACTTGTTCGAGAGACTACCAAAGAGGTGAAGTTTATTCGAGAAAAGATGAAAGCTTCCCAAAGTAGACAGAAGAGTTATCATGACAAGCGGAGGAAAGATTTAGAATTTCAAGAAGGTGATAATGTATTTTTGAGAGTCACGCCTGTGACCGGTGTTGGACGAGTATTGAAATCGAAGAAACTCACACCTCGTTTTATTGGTCCGTACCAGATATCAGGAAGAGTTGGAAAGGTTGCTTATATAGTGGCGTTACCGCCGAATCTTTTGAATTTGCATGATGTGTTCCATGTGTCGCAACTTAGGAAGTATGTTCCAGATTTATCTCATGAGATTCATATGGATGATGTGCAATTACGGGATAATTTTACTATAGAAACGACGCCTGTACGAATTGCGGATCGTGAAATGAAAACTTTAAGAGGCAAGGAGATTGCATTGGTGAAAGTAATTTGGTTGGGAGCTGCTGGAGAAAGCGTGACGTGGGAGTTGGAGAGCAAGATGCGGGAATCCTATCCCGAGTTGTTTAAACAAGGTAAGATTTTCGAGGACGAAAAATATTCTAAGTGGGGGAGAGTTGTAACGCCCGTAGATTAAATTAATTATTTAATTAAATTTTTGATTTCGGTCTATGCGTTGAATGTCGCTAACAGTTAATTTTGTGTTTCTAAATCGATAGTTAAGTCGAATTATTAAGCTGAGTAATATATTAGTATAATTATGATTAAAATAAGTGGTATTATTTTTTGGGTTGATTAGTTTGTGGTATAAGTGAAATAGGGGGTGATGTTTGGCCCATTAAGAGAATGAGCGTGACTGAGTTAAAATAAACAAGTAGTATAAAGACGTGGTATATATAATGTAGCCTTTCTAGGTGACTAGGGTTGGAAGAGGAATAAACAATCTGCCTGCTACGTGAGAGAAAAACCAAAAACCTGCTAGCTGAACAACGAAAAGGTGTAGAAAAACAAGTCTCACATATATACATGGTAATGTTGAATTAATTTCGGTGAATAAAATTAAAAACTAGAAAAACTTACATTATTCTATCTGTTGTAGAATTAGGGTCTGGGTAGATTTTCCAAATTCGCCGTTAACCGTAGAGCTACCTTCAATCCAAGTTAAGGCGGGATTTTGAATTTTATAACGGATTATATGATAGATTGTATATAGGAATTGGGTGATACGATTATACTGCGCGTATGTGAAATTTCTATTTCGTTGTGCTTCTTTTAATTTTCTAGTATATGTTCCATTGAAGCTATTGTTAATGTTATACCAAAACTGAGAAATTATATGTTGCTTTCTATTGAATTAAATCACTAGAACATGTAGGTTGTTTGTATAAAATAAATCTATTATGAATTAAAGTGGTTAATTTATTCTGATTAAAAATTGTAGAACAGAAACTGAATATAACATAAAAAGAAGAAGAAAGAAAGAAAATTGAGGGGCGGGGGCCACACATGAGGGGTGGGCGCCCCATGCTTGAAGAAGATGAGGGGTGGGCGCCCCCCATGTATTTAGATTGAAGGGAGGACGCCCTGTGCAAGGGGGTGGGGGATACTTTTTCCATTTTGCTGTTTTGCTTCATTTTTTCTAATATATATATATATATATATATATATATATATATATATATATATATATATATATATATATATATATATAGAGAGAGAGAGAGAGAGAGAGAGAGAGAGATAGATATATATATTGACTTACTTTAGTTATAACTTTAGGCAAATGTGGAGTAATTTAATCAAGTATAGATCAATGGTTAATAATATGAAGAATGGTATCAAGATACATACTAATTAGGTGTAGCATATATGAGCATCGATCAGATTAATAAATAGAAAACTAATTGGCTTTTATAAAGTAGTAGTTGAACAAATGACACTAGCAATAAGAATGTAACAGTTTACTAGCTTGAGAAATTGTTGGAGAGAATCGGTACTAATAATTAAATAAGTTGTTTTATTTTGATTGTTAAGTTGTTGATGAAATGTTGCCATGTAGGTTATATAATGTACATGTACATGTTGCTGCTGTTTTGAATTAACATGTTGAGCAGGTGTTGAATTGTTGTATTGCCTTCATTAAATTAGCATAATTAAGTTGCAGGCCGAAGGCCAACGTTGATTGGATTATTACGTTCTTGTTGTTAAGTTGATGTTGTTGCTATTTTGTTGTTATCATGCTCATAGTCATGTGACATACATTTGCATTTACTATGTTGGGAGTTCTGCTCCAATATGCTGGCCTAGATTGGCAAAAGTTGTTGTTGATGCCTCATAATATGGCAGTTTTACATTGGGAGTTCTGCTCCAATGGTACCACATGCATGTGCATATTCACGTTGCATTTCAGTTGAAATCTTGGTTGATTTTTGTTGATAAGATATGTTGATATTATCTTGCTGGTTAATTATAACTTGTGTTGATTTTCTGTTGTTTGGTGTTGATGAATTGTTAAATAGTTGTTGTATTTATCTAATTTATATATATATATATATATATATATATATATATATATATATATATATATATATATATATATATATATATATATATATATATATATATATATATATATATATATATATATATATATTGTTTATCATATTTTCTCTTATATTGTTCGATAACTCACCCCTTAATGTTGTGATGTTGCCTCTACGTGGGTAACGTGCAGGTAATTCACAATGAAGCTTGGTTTACTTTCAGTAGTTAGAGTTAGTGTCGTTTCTCTGATACGTAACACTCGGGGGATGAACGCTTGTCGTTTTCTTTGTTGTTTATTTCAGTTGGAGATGTTTTAAGTTGACTTTCTTTTTGACAACTTATTGCATTTAAATTGTTTTAATGTTGAACCAAGATGTTATGTTTGAAGTTGATTTTAAATTGATACAAATGAATTTCGCTGCGTCGTGATTAAAGTTGATTATGTTCAAGGAATATGTTATAAACTGTTCATCCAAGTATTACACATGTTATGTATTTATTTTATGCGATTATACATGTGATTTCATATTGATGTGTAGCATCCCGTTTATGTTCGAAATTTTTTGTAACTCTGATTTATTTATTAACTCGTTGGGTAGAAATGGGGTGTTACAAGATATCTGCTTGACCAATAGACGAACCTTCTTTCTAAGGTGTTTTTATTTGAATCGAATCCTTCCAATAGCAAAATAATATGATAATAAATTAATATGGAAATAACAAAAATAATAACAAATAAATGAATAGATAAATAAATATGGAAACAATAAAATAACAAAAAGTAAATAAAACCCCAAAGAAGAACCCTAGACCTAAAGATCGGAAAAAAAGATGAATTTACATGATAAAAATGTTTAACGAATTTATGAACAATAGGGTTAGTATTTTAAAAATAATTAATTAACAAATAACAATTTTCTTATTATTGATAATATTTATAATAATAATCCAATATTTATTTATTAATAATATTTAATGCCAAAAATATTTTAATGCAAAATGATATGAATGAAAATAAAATAAGTTAAATAAAATAGGAAAATAAGTCAATTAAATAAAATAATAAATTAATTAATTAATTTAAAGGGGTGTAGAAATTAGGATAGGTGGTGTATTGGAAAAAATATTCGGACCCAAAGAAATTTTGAGCCCAAAATGTTTGGGGGTGCGTTTTGTAATAGGGTAGTAAAATAGGAGGGATGAGGATATTAAGGTCCCAAGTTCAAAAATTGAAATTGGCCCAAATGTTTAGAGGGGGTGTGAACTTTAGTCTAGTAGTAAAATCAGGGAGTGTAAATAACAGGGCCCATGTTCAGAAATTGAACTTGGCCAAATTATGTAGGGGGGTTTAGTAATATCTTCAAGAAATTATTCTAATTAAATGAAATAAATTAGCCACTAAACAAAATAAATGTTATATATATATATATATATATATATATATATATATATATATATCAGCTAAGTTAAATAATTAAATAGACTAAATAAACTTAATTAATTTTAATTTGACTAAACTTAATACAAAAATTAGTAAATAAAAAGGAAGAGAATTTAAAGAAGGGTGTAGTGGCAGAATATGAATTAAGACCCAAAGCCTAAACTAAACTAACCCTAAATTATTGTAACTTAAAAATTAAATAAGAAAGAACATAGGTTAAACACATTAGGGGCCGCCCCTTATCACACTCCTCCTCCATGCTTTCAATTTTATCTTTTGAAACCACACCAATGTTGAACCGACAGCTGACAATTAAAAGGAAAAACAAAAACAATAAAATAACAGTAACAACATATATTATATTTAGATGTTAGTGAAAGAAAAATATTATAAAAAAAATAAACCAAAAAGAATGCGTAGAAAAAAGGTTTGTGAAAGAGAGATAGAGAATTGTTGATTTCTTGATAGAAATATTTTAGGTGTTCTGTTCAAAATCCTAAAATAAATCAAAAGAGTTGCGTAGAAAGAATATTTATGAGAGAGGTAGGAAATTATTGATGAAAAATTAAGGTGAAGAGAGCCTTATTTATAGAGTTGAAATTAGGTTAAAAACACTCCAAAAAGGAAATACCTCACACCAAGAAAAGCCCAAAATTTTATGATTTTATCTTGGTCAACAAGTCTAAAAATATGGACTTATTTGTTACTAGATGCGAATTTTTCCTGTGATGTTGTTTATATGTGGAGGAGGTATTTTACAAATTTCATTTTATATGTGCAAATGATAAGGTTTGTTATTGTGGAATTATATTTTAGGGTTTCTTCCTTTTCATGTAAGTATATTTAAGCTTCAAATATGTAGTGAAGGCAACGGATTTACGACGACAAGTGTGGTGGTGATGGCAATGGGTTTTAAGCGATGATTGTGGTGGTGGTCGAACTCCATTAAAATGTCGTAAATGTTATCATCGAATCATGTGAGTTCAACTGCTGGTTCCACACCTTCTGTATCTGTCTCTAGGGACAAAACTATATTTGTATTTAGTAATCAAAGCAATTTTCACCAATGACATATATAAACACATGTGGATGCCTCAAACCTGTTCTAATGACATATATAAACACATGTGGATGCATCAAATTATTTAACAACGCATAAATTCAAAAATTTAAAACCAAGAAATTTACCAAACCGATGCTACTCGATTTGCACGTTCTAAGGTGTTTTGGACTTGTGCAATGGTATGGATCGAATCCTGGGAACTTCAGGAAGTGATTGGAATACTTAGAATTAATTATGGATGGCTGGAATCTAAAACCCGATGGTGCAAGTTTCTTGGCAATTTTCAACCTGAAACCCTAGTGTTCTTCGCTACAAATCCGTGTCCTTGTGGTCTGATCATGCTGAGTATTTATAGAGGAATGGAATTAGGCCAAACATTTGTGGAAATATCTTGCATTGATTGGAAAATATTTGATTGAAGAATCAAATGCAATATTTCCAAAAATTGATCAATCTTCATGCCAATCATATCTTGCACGAAATTGTCAGCTATTTGAGCCTTCTTGGACCTCGAGAATGCTAAACATCAAGCCTTGCACGCATCATCTTTAATTTTGTATTTTATTCTGATAAAACATGTGGAAGTTATGCCTGGTTAAAGTTCTGTTGACTTTCCCTTAAGAAACTCTAATCTAGAAACTTTGATTTTTGATCAATTCTTTGATTTTCTTGATGAATCATGATCAACCCTTGATCAAATGATGAATGTGATTTCAAAATTTTGATGTTGACAAAAAATGATGAAGTTTGACTGTATGTTGACCATAATTGACTTTTTGTCCACTACAACTGATTTTCAACCATCTGAGCAATTGACTGAGCAAACTTGAGCTGCGAGGCTTGAAATTTTACATGGTGATACCTTGAGACATATGAGGAGGCATGATGCTCACTTGAGGTAATAGAAAACAATCTTTGACTTGAGAGAATCAAAATCCTAGTTATGGGTTAATTGCTTAGGAGAGGGTCCATCTGGGCAAACCTTGAGGAACTCTTGAGTATAGAGATGTGTATTGACTTGCAAAATAGGAGGACAAATTTTGGGGTATAACAGCTGCACATAGGATTGCTGAATCAGGTTTGTTGTTGTCTCTGAAGGAATAGGTAATGACTTCTAAATTATTCATCTTGGAAACCTTAAAGTTCTTTGATTTTTAATTCTCCAGCTAAATGGATATGATGTCATTATATTCTAATCATCATTGTGAAAATGATCTGATACTTTTTAAAATAGTACAGGTTCGAAAAGCATAACTAAATTATAATACTTTTTTGTTTTCTTATCAGCCTCCACGACGCCATTGAATTGCAAACTAGTGTCGTCGTTTCCAAAGGTCCGCCCTCTCTTCCTCGTGCTTATTGCTCTCCCCTACTTTTCCCTTTTTCTCATCACATTTTTCCGACTCTGATGTTTTTTGAAATTAATTTTCAGGACCTTTATCTTCGAAACAATTATCTATTGTTGTTTCTGATGGTTCGGGACTTCGTATTGCGTATCAGGTATTTGCGTATCAGGTAACCATGTGTTTTGTATCTCTAGTGTTCATAATATATTTGCTGTGTTCATAATATATGTATTCACATCGTGATCCTAGCATCCGCAAAAGTGGTCAAGGAAATATATTTATTAAGGTAAGATTATCTCTGTTTTCCATCCTTGCTTGATAATGGAAAAAATCACGCAAAGCTTCCGGACTGCATATCCTAGATTGACATGATTGAACTATTTTTGATCTTTATAATATATACTGATTATTGCAGAATTTGGACAAGACAATTGACCATAAGGCGTTGCATGATACCTTTTCTACATTTGGGAGCATCCTTTCTTGCAAGAAGCTGTGGATGGATTTGGCCAATCAAAAGGCTATGGATTTGTTCAATTTGATAGTGAAGAGGCTGTTCAAAAAGCTACTGAAAAGCTTAATGATATGATGTTGAATGATAAGCAAGTTTACGTGGGACCCTTCCTTCGCAAGCAAGAGAGAGAGAGACTACAGCTGATAGGGCAAAATTCAACAATGTTTTTGTTAAGAATCTATCGGAAACAACCACCGATGATGAGTTGAAGCAGATTTAAAACACAGTATTGATAACCCCATTGATGATTTCAAGACTTTTTCTTAATATATATGATATGATATATTTGTTTCTAAAAATTTGTTTGCATTAGGGAAGCAAGACAAGACTAAGAAAAAGAGCTTTGAGCCGGGTTACATGCAAATAATCATTTGTTCAACTTTTTTTAATTCATTTTTAATGTTAATTCAATGTGCTTTGATTTGATTAATTAATATCTCATTACAGTTATTTGTAATTTTCAGTATTAATTGTATTTTTTAAAGCCAGTTAAGGAAAATTTATATTATTTTTTAAAGATATTTAATAAAGTAATTGCTATCATGTTTTTGAATGGGATATATTATTTATGTAAATACAATAGAATATTCGATAAAAAAAGTTTTCAATGTTTGAGTAGTCGTCCCTCTAAAATTGTAACGTAATATAAATGACTTTAGCACTATCACAAAGTAATTTCTATATAAAACATAAGATGTAGAGTGACAATATTTTCATAAATGATAAAATAAGACAACATTTTGATGAAAAAATGAGGTAAAATATAAAATCTCCACTAAAAAATCTGTTATAAAATTAAAACAATAATTAAATAGAGATAAATTAAAAATAATTTTTAATATATTTGATTTGTAAATTGATTTTAATTAATTATAATAAATAGTTATTACTAATTGAATTATATAATTTTCTTCAATATTTCATCATTATAATTTATCAATTTCAAATTTTTATTATTATAAAATATTTTTATTATCATTAAATATTTTTAAACAATTTAATTTTTAAAAATTGGACTAAATTTACTATTGATTCATATATTTTTACAAATAATGTTAAAACAAAACTAAATTTTTTATTTTTATAAACACGGGTAAAAATTTATTATTGATTCAAATCTTAATTTATTATTTTTTAAAACACGGGTACTGGTATGATACGCGCATATGTTATTGATTTAAATATTAAATAATAAAAAGATTAGTTTAGTTATTGAATATTAACGAGAACATGAAGTTACTGATCAAAATATTGAATATTAATGGGAACATGAAGTTATTGATCAAACTATTGAATATTAATGGAAACATGATGCTATATTAACATGAATATGAAACTACTGATCAAATATTGAATATTAACGAAAACATGAAGTTATTGATCAAAAAATTTAACATCAACAGAAACATGAAGTTACTGAACAAAATAATGAATATTAACGACAACGCGAACATGAAGTTATTGGTTAAAATATTGAATATTAATGGAAACATGAAATTATTGTTCAACAAGTTTAACATTAACAGGAACATGAAGTTATTGATCAAACTATTGAATATAAACGGAAATATGAAATTACTAATTAAAATATTGAATACTAACGGAAACATGAAGTTACTGATCAAAATATTGAATATTAATGGGAACTTAAAGTTACTGATCAAAGTATTGAATATTTAGATAAACATGAACTTACTCATCAAATTATTGAATATTAACGAAGAAGAAGTTATTGATCAAAATATATTAACAGCAACATGAATTTACAGATCAAAATATTGAATATTAACGAGAATATGAAGTTAATGATCAAAATATTAAATATTAACGGGAACACAAAGTTACTGAACAAAATATTGAATATTAACGCGGACACAAAGTTACTTATCAAAATATTGAACATTAACGAAAAATGAAGTAATTACTAATCAACATATTGAATATTAACGAAAACATGAAGTTATTGATCAAAATATTAAATATTAACGAGATCATTAAATTTATATATTTTTTCATATTTATCTCTCCAATAATGCCAACATTAAACAAAATAAAAGGAATAGAACGAGTACTCGTACAAAGGCACGAGTAAAGCTTACAATGTCTCGCCAAAGTAAACCGTTTCGGTTTTGTTATTGGCCAACACCAATTATAGGTCTTCCCCAAAACAAAAACAAACCATTATATAATATATCAATGTATTATTGGGTCCAAATAATAATATTCATCCCTTTTAGTATTAATATTATATTCTATGATATCTTATTAATATAATATACACTGATTGAAATATATTTCTGTATGTTTACCAAATTCTATGTACCATACACTTTAGCTTCATACATTATACATGTTTTTTTAATTCATCCTAAATTTCTATACTTTAAACATCTTTCTTTATAATATTGAATTTTGCATAACATCAATATTGAACAAAATAACCAAACACCAACGGGTACCCATGCGGACGCACGGGTATCACACTAGTTTGAAATAAAAGTCAACCGAAGGTATATGAAAAGTTAGTCAATATCTTCTATTTAAGAAATACAAATAACTATTAATCAAATTGATATTAAAACCCTAAGCATTTCATTATAATTAAGTAAAAATAAATTATAATTAAATTCTCAAAGGATTGCATAAATGCATTCCATGCAGAGCCGGCCCAACATTCTATGAGGCTTAAAGAAAAATTTAAATTGAGGCCTTTTATATTATAATAAAAAACTAAATTAAGTTAAATTTTTATAATTTTTATTTAAAATTTATTTTTCGAGCTTTTTGAGAAGAAAAATCATTTATTAAACTATTATAATCAATATCATTTAACATTTCTTTTTCAATTGATAATAAAGCCAATTCATTTAATCTTTTTTGAGACATTGTTGATCTTAGATAAGATTTTATTAATTTTAAGTTTGAAATTTTTTTATATATTTAAAATTGTTCAAATCTACTCCGAATGATGTAATTGCATGATCTAATATGTACAAAAAATATTAAGATTTAAATAATTCTTCAGGAGTTTTTAAAACTTCATCGTTAATATTCTCATTAAATTGTCTATTTCTACGAATAATACGTTTTT
Organism: Vicia sativa; assembly: GCA_021764765.1. Lineage (NCBI taxonomy): Eukaryota > Viridiplantae > Streptophyta > Magnoliopsida > Fabales > Fabaceae > Vicia > Vicia sativa. The sequence goes on along the minus strand of CM038793.1, from coordinate 17,116,940 downwards.
TCACGAAACTTAGGTTTTATATCCATTTCGATAGAAATTTCTTTAGCCGAAATTATGACATTTTCAAAACCATTTTCTCTATATTATTCGAAAAAAGAAATAAGTCCTTTCAATTTCACTATAGCAACATCAATACTCATATCCTTTGATTGGAAGTGTTTCTTAACTGAGTTTACAGCGAACAATATTTCATACCAAATAGTCATGCCTACCAAAAATTCAAAATTTTCAAGCTCATAAGTTGCCAAAACATTCAACTTCACTTTTTATTTTAGGTTCATCATTCACTTCACCTAATTTCAATAAAGAAATTAGATTTAACAAAAAACAAAAGAAGCCAATAAAAAGAGAATAAAAGAGAGAATAACTTATTTGCCGTCAACAAGTCAATGATTGGAGATGGAGAATAACAAAGAATTTAAAAAACAAAATAACAAGAAGTTGTCTCTATCTATGTAGGAGTGATTCTAATATGATACAACGGCGACTCGAAATTACAGTATAAATATGTAGAGTTTCTTCAATGACAGATTTGCAGTTACATTTTTTTTCTTTTGAAAAAATATTCAATTGTAATTTAAATAATAATGAAAGAAGAAGAGTTATTAGGAAACATTGATCAAATAAATCAATTTAATAATTGTGTTATTAATATTATTATTGGAACGTTGGAAAAAACATAGTCATAGCAAAATTAAATTAAATGAAAAAGCATGCTTTTTTTCTTTTCACGTTGATACTGTTGGGAGTATTAAATTGAATTAAATTTATTTTAATTTAAATTAATTCAAATAAATCAAAAATCCTTACAAAATTGATGAAGGCTTTTTTATAAATTGAATAAAATTTTATTGAGTTCTTTGTTTGGAGTACTAACTAATTTATTGGGAGTGTTAAATTGATTCAAAATTGATGGAGGCTTTTTTAGGCCTTAATTTCTTTAATAACAAATTATATATTTGAGGGCCTAAAGCCCTATCTTTAGTGGCTTCACCCAATGACCGCCCCTGATTCCATGTATCTCACAATACAAGCAAAAGAAGCATATAAAAGATCAAATTCAAAAGGAAATATCAAAGTGATTAATTGAGGTCAAATTCCTCTCAATTATTTCGAATAATATCCTTGATATTATCTATCTATAAACATCAATAAAAAATCAAATATTGTACAAGAACACGATTCAAAGATCAAAGCATCCCAAATTAAGATTTTCGAAACAATGTCATACAAGGCACCAACAACGAATGGTCAAAAATAAATGCTAAAACCAATAAAATTAATAAAAGTTGATGTGATCCTAAAGTATCCCTATGATCATCATGTTGTCCAAAAATCATATCCTAAATATGTTCATAAGTAATCAAAAGGACTTCAACACAATTTCTCAAAATTAAGTGAAGACATTCACTTCTAAAATGGATCAAAAGTAGAAAGAAAATTTATTAATTTAAACCAAATTAATTATATAATACTTAAGACCTCTAAAATTCAGAAAGAATGTTTAGGATTCTTCGAAAGAATGTTTAGGATTCTTCGAGAGCTAAGGAAATATGCAAATGATCCTCAACTATTAAGACTAGTTGATGAAATCACCAAACTAAATACCTAAAGCAACATATTTAATGAAAAAACTAGATACCTAGAGCAACATATTTAATGAAAAATAGAAAATCAAGGGATAAAAATTATTAAAAATGACTTTTATGATCCTAAGACTTCCAAGAACTTTAAATAAATTAGTTCTGACCTTTACATGTTAAGGAAGTTAGAGAGTTACAACAAACATCGAGTGAAAGTTGGTGAAATTAGCAAAATAGCACACACAATTGTCACTTTTTTAAAATTCAAGAGTTGGAAACAAAATTTAGCAAGAAAAAACTTTGACAAACTTCGTTAAAAAAGATAAACTATTTACACGAATTTATTTTAATAAAACAAAAACTTTAAAAATAAAATAAAAATTATATTCATGAAATACACTTACAGAGAGACTTCAAATAATTTTTTGTGGACTTTTATCATTAAAAATAAGAATTAAAATAAAATTCAAATTTAAATGGTAAACAAATAAAATTAAAAAAAGGTATAAAACCGAATTCTTATAATGAACTTAAAATAGTTAAAAGCATAGATGGACTCAAATATGTAAGGGTGTAAAAAAGAAATCAGTGTTAGGCCCGGTCCTTTACCCTTAAACCCACATCTTTTTTTTTTATTTATATTTATGCCATGTATGAAAGATAAATTAATGAGACGGTCAATATTTGGTTGAATAAAACTATAAAAAAAACAAAAAACGGTCAATCGTTCTTTGCCACGAGTTCGTCTTCTCCAATCCTTCAACATGAGACAACCAGAAACATGATATGCACACTACGTCAAAAATGAAAAAAAGATAGCGCACTTCAAACATCTCTTTTTCCTGAAAGCGCTGCCTAAAGCTAAAAAAAATAAACACGGAATTTTTTGAAATAGTTTCTGCAAAAGTGCTGCCTAAGGGTTAGCTTTAGACATCGCTTTTAAAAAGTGTTGCCTAAGGCATACTTTAGACAGCGCTTCATGAAAGCGTTGCTAAAGGGGCCCCTTAGAAAGCACTTTTTAAAAGCCTAAGGATACTTAAGAGAGCGCTTCTAGAGGGCCCCATTAGATAGCGCTATATGAGAGCGCTTCTAGAGACCCCCTTATACAGCGCTTTGTGAAAAGCGCTGCCTAAGGCCTTTAATTTTCTTAGAAATAAACAGAACCCTATTTTTATTTCATTCTTTCTTTTTATCATTGTTCTCCATAAACTACTTTGTCTCTCTTTCACCACGATTCTCCCTCTTCTCTCTTCCAACACTGTTCCCAACCACTACTCCCTCCGACTCAATTCGCAAATCAGGTCGCTCTATTCACAACGATTCTCACAGCCACGACATACTCCCTCTATCAGCTAACCTCCCTCTGCCGCCATTCATCCATATTGTTAAGGTAAACAAACACTACCTTGCTCCTTAATAATGCTATTGATAATGCTACCGATATTCAGTGTTGTTTCTCTATCACCATGAAATGTATGAAAATCGATTATTCTCTGGTTTTATTTCTAACTTCTTCAGTCTTCAATTCATTTTACATTGTTTCTGTTTCTCTTTGTACCTTTTACTTTACATGAATTTGTGTTGATTTGATTCATTTTGGGAGCATGTTCATGATTCCACAGCTAAATTAGTTGCTTTTTATGGTCTGGAATATTCAGATATATATAGTTTACTTTTGGTCTAATGGTTGCTTAGAATGACCAACATAATAGGGTCCTTGTGAGATGAGATGATACTGTTGAGATAAGATGAGACGGGTCTCATGTGTAACATTATGATATTTGTAGTTATTTTGTTGCTATAATGTAATGTCATTTTAAATATAACAATGAGTGATTTTTGGTTAGATTATGTTATTGAATTCATGCACTCCACATGTTTGATGGTTGTAGTAGTGTTGTATGTTTGGAAAATCTTGTACACATCAATTTTTTTCAAATTATGCAATAATGAACCTTTACTATTTGTGTTCTTTCAACTATTAAGATGCTCATTATGTTATGCGTATTAAGAATTTGGATGTTTCTTTGTTATTACTAAAAGTTTCTTGGAACTCCATTACTTGTTCAAAATATGTTTCTAGGATAGTTTGGATATTGTTTTCTTTTGGATTTTCATTATTTTAATGTTGTTTAAGATTTATTTATGTGTAATTTGAATGTGGCTCTTTGATGTATGCAATGTGGTGGTAGCGTTTGTTTTGAAAGATTAGTCTTCAGAGTGAAAACTATGGGCAGTAGGATTGTAATTATTTTTAAACTATGTTGTTGTCCTTGCTGAGTAAACATACATTGAAGGTTGATTCCATGTAATGTATATGGCGAAGCAATGCATATGCGTGTGTGTGTGTTTGCTGTAGGATATTCATTTTGAATTTTGATACAAAGTCTTAGAAGCGATTTCGATGTCGTTAGTGTTATATGAAACATTTAATGTGAAAATTTTGTGGTGTTTCCTGTTGTTTTGATATTGTTTGTGTTTAAGTTCCATAAAAAAAAAGGTTGGTTTTTCCGATTTATAAACATTATACTATTTGTATCTCGATTAAGGTTTCAAATTCGTGACTGTTTTAACTCGCGTTAATTTTGTTCGGTATCTATCATTCCACCATTTGGTTTTGTTCACTTATAATCAGTTTTGTTAGGAATTATTCTAAACTCGATTTATGATGTTGCAATGTGAATTCGTACTTCTTGTTTCATTTATGATTTGAAATTTTTTAAACATACAAGTTTTCTTTCCTTTGAATTAGCAGAATTTCTCGGCCGAGTTCGATGTACAACACTGATTTCATGCGTTTCCGTGAGTTCTACCTTCTCGTTTCAACTTCTCGACGTTGTTGTTCGGTAAATTTGAGGTAAATTTCTTCCTCAAATTACTGGTACTGGTGTGAGATTCTCTTTTATGAGACAACTTAATTTGTGATGAATTTGTCTGAAATTGTGTGAATATATTTGTACTTGCCTAGCCTAATGTGTACTATTGTATTTGTGTTTGCTTGCTCTGGATCCATTCTATGTATACTTATCGTTTTGACAAAAACACATTATACCATTTTGTGCCCTAATTTTTTTTGTTTAGCTTACTTGATAGTAAAACCATGAATAAAAAATGGATGACTGTCGATCGATTGTCAAAAGAGTACGAGAATGGGGTATTCGAATTCCATAAGTTTGTCGTTGAACACGCCAAAGACCCCGTTCGAAAGAAGTGTCCTTTCTTGGGTTGTTGTTATATGGGTCGGGTTGACGCAAATGAATTGAAATCGCATTTACTGACGCGTGGAATTGATCGAAGTTATACGTGTTGGATATTTCATGGTGAGAAAAGCAATGAGAATGTTGAACTGGGGGAGAAAAGTAATATAACCTATGCTTAAGACGACAATGTCATGGATACATACGATTGTGATCGAGTCGAAGAGATTGCAGAAGCACTTGAAGAAGATCTTGAGGATTGTCCCAAAATGTTTGAGAGGATGGTAAGTGATGCAGAGAAACCATTGTATAAAGGTTGCACTAAATTCACAAGACTGTCTACAGTATTAAAGTTGTACAACTTAAAGGCAGGCAATGGATGGTCGGATAAAAGTTTCATAGAGTTATTAGCCCTTATGAGAGATATACTTATGGAGGATAATGTTCTTCCAAATCGAACATGTGAGGCCAAAAAAATGTTGTGCTCTATTGGCATGAGCTATGATAAGATACATGTTTGTCCAAATGATTTCATTTTGTTTCGAAATGAATATGCATTGTTAAATGAGTTCCCTAAGTGTGATTTATCTCGATATAAGAAAACATTATCTCCAACAAAAGTCTTATGGTATTTTCCTATTATTCCAAGATTTAGACGGATGTTTCGTAATGAAACTGATGCAAGACACTTGACTTGGCATGTCGATGAAAGAGCTATCGATGGAAATTTTTGACATCCGGCAGATGCACCACAATGGAAGAAAATTGATAATGATTATCCTAATTTTGGAGTAGAAGCAAGAAACTTTCGCTTGGCGTTATCTACTGGTGAAATGAATTGGCATGGCCTTCAAAGTATCTCACATTCCACATGGCTTATGATTCTTATGATTTATAACCTACCTCCATGGCTATGTATGAAGCGTAAGTGCATGATGTTATCTATGTTAATTTCTGGGCCTAAACGACCAGGGAATGATATAGACGTAAACTTGAAAGCTTTAATCAAAGATTTGAAGATTTTGTGGCAGAACGGTGGGGAGGTTTATGATGGATATAGGAAAGAAAATTTCAATTTGAGGGCGATGTTTTTTGGCACAATTAATGATTTTCCAGCATTGTCATACCCCAAATATGCCCGACCTTTATTTCTACGATCATAAATATTTTCAACATTGGTTTTTATGAAATTCTTTGGTTTTATTTACACTAATATTTTGGGTTTTATAAAATATTCGTGTTCAAGTCTATTTAAAAATATAATAATTTATTTTAAATTATTTGTATTTTTTAAATGGCAAATACTTGCTCATCTTCACATAATTTTAATGGAGTTTTTATTTCAAATAAGTATTCTAGCAAAATTGTTAAGGAGTGTGGTTTCCTCTTTCAAAATCACAAATTTATATTTTATTATTTTAATCATAATTTTTTCTGTTTATTTGTTACTAATTTTATTTCCTCTTTCAAAATCACAAATTTATATTTTGTTATTTTAATCATAATTTTCGTTTTTTATTTAAATTAATTTTTAAATATTAATTTTTTATTATAATTTTTTATTTTATGCATTTTATAGTAAAAATTTCTATTTTTAGCAAAAAAAATTATCTTGGAGGTCAAGCAAAGAAGTTATTATTCAAATATGGTAAAAAATCAAAATTAAATGAAATTTGATTTGAGTTTTTATTATGATAATTAAAATTTGATTTTGTTTATTTTTTTGTTGACCTAATTATTTGTATATAAATAGATGGACAATTTCTAAACAAAATAGGCCAATTTCTACCAACTATTTTTTTCACGGTTCACACATACACAAAATTCACTCACCACTTTTTCACTACACAAAAATTCACTCACCTATCTACAACTTTTTCACTACACATCACCTGTAACCACATTATCAACAATCACCAAAATTGATTCTCATATGAGAATAAATAATAATTAAAAAAATCGTATATAAAAATATTAAGATCTATAATAGATTTTATGCGTATATCATTTAAGGATGAAAAATATTTAGATCATAAATACTATTTTTCGTATATAAAAATAGTTAATCAATAACATATTTTTCCGTAAAAACATATTATTTTTATTCTGGTATCGTTTACAAAATTATCCAAATCAATAGTAAATTTTTGTATATAATAATATTTAAATCTATAACAGATTTATTTCCAACATACAATTTTTTGTTTTCATATCATTTACAAAAAAATATTTGGATCAAAAGTAAATTTTCATATATAAAAATATTAAGATCAATAATAAATTTGTTTCCGGTATACCATTTTTTAATTAAAGATTTTTGTAGTGTAAATATCTTTTTTAGTATATACAAATATTATTTCTCGTATATAAATAGAGTTTTTCCCGTATACAAATATTATTTTTGTTTAGGCATCGTTTACAAAAATATCTAGATTAATAGTAAATTTTCGTATATTAAAATATTTAGGTATATTAAAATATTTAGATCCGATGTTATCTCATATATCACTTTTAGATAAAAAAATATTTGAATCATAAATATTATTTTTCGTATATAAAAATATTTGAATCAATAATAGACTTGTTCCCGTATTCAAATATTATTTTTGTTTAGGTATCGATTACAAATATATCTGAAAATTTACGAAAAATACAATATGATATTTCTATAAATTCTATTAAGTTTCTCTCACCATTTTTATTTAAGAAAAAAGGATAAATCTATAAAAAAAAATATAGATCTATGAAACTTGTTTAAGAACAATAAAACTTAATCTTTAAAAAGAGTAGATATGAAGAAAAAAATTTATTTTCAACTATTTTTATTTTAAAAAAAAAATTATATTTATTATTTTTTATTCTATACTTGGAAGGATGAAATTGAAAAACTATTTGAAACTCATATTTACCTTTTATCTTGAAAAATGTATCAAATGTTAAATTAATATTATGAAATGTTGAAAGAAGCGATTTGGAAGAAGAAATTTAAACAATGAGGAAGTTTCAACATTGTGAGATAATGAAAAATATATATAAATTTGGTGAGAGGAAAGACATGATGAATGAGCAGGTGAGAAGAAATATATGGAGATAAATGTGTTTGTTAAATAAAATGGGTTAAGAAATAAAAAAAGTATTGATGAGAGATATGATAAGATTGTCAAAGATAACATTGGGAATGAAAAAGAAAGATAAAAATATGAATATGATTTTTTGTTGCACATGAAATGATGAACAACCATGTGAGAATTGGTTGGAAGCTATAATAAAAAGACAATATTTAACCTCAAATTAGTAATATGTTTGAAAAATAACAAAGGGTAAAAGGGTGATTTCCAAAACATCATCTTTTCTTATATTATAGATAATATAGAAGAAGAGGAAAGTGGAAGGAGAAAGGAATGTTATTGTCTCTCTCTCATCATAGATTAGATGCATTATAGTTATTACTTTATTTTCTTTTCTTTATTAAAAAAAATGTCACGTGTTAGCTTATTATTGGTTTAAGGTTTTAAATAAAGTTATAATAATTGAATGAGAGAAAATGAGGTGTGATGTCTTTTACTCTCATCCATAAAATGCACTTGTGTGGAATTTTATCTTTTTTTTTTTTTTTAATTCTAATTCATACTGCCATTAGTCTTTATATGATTGGTTATGAATGAAAATTAGAAAATGTCATGTTAATATAGAACAATAGGTAACGCCTCCTTCTGCTACATACCATAATTTTAATTTTAATTTTCTCTCTTATTTCACTTAAGTTATTTTAATAGTTTATTTGCTCAATTACTTTAATTTATTAGAAGAAATCCACTAAAAATACAAAAAAACATATAAAAATACAAAAATATCAAAAATATCTCTTTGCAAATAATTTTAATTATTTTGGATTTATTGTCTTGATTAGAATGATCATTAAGATATACTTAATTAGATTTTGAATGAATAATAATAGCATGATAATATAACTTGTTTGCTATTGGATTTAATTGGATTAAAAATTACGTACTGTATTAATAGTAATTGTTTGCTATTTTCCTTTTTACTTTATTTTTCTATGTTAGCTATTACCCCTTAATCATGATTAGAATTAATTTTGTAGACTTTAGATAGTGATTTACATGGAACTTAGGCTTCTTTATTGTGTTCACCCTCTAATTTTACTAACACCACATGTTTCTACTTACACTCTTTTTTATTTAGTTCTTTATTTATTTAGGTTAATTAATTAGTTTATATATTTATTTAATTTTGTTTATAGAAACATTTTTCACAAACTAATCAATTCAAATAACTCACTTAATACCAATAGTTATTGCAACATTACTGTTGTATGTATATGTTTCTTTTAATTTATTTATTTAATATTCTACCTCATTTTTTATTATTATTTAGATCTAATTATGTTTTATTTTGTTAGGATTAGTTTAATAATCATTAACTTTTACTAACCATTACCCTCTTTACCAATTATGTACCTTTGTTTTACTTTATGATTAGTTTAGATTTTTATAAATTATCTATTTAGTTAATTAATTTTAGTCCTAGTCAAAAATATAAAAATACAAAATATATTTTTAGTTAGTTAGATTAATTAATTTAATTAGTCTCGTATATTTTTAGCTCTCAATTAATTCAACCTTCCGCAAATAATAGGATTTTACATCTTCAAATAATCGATTGGTCAGTCCAACACTTACTAGTTAATTATTTTAGATAACTAAAATTCACAAAGGTTAAATTCTTTCACCTAGCGCGATCGAGTTTTAATAAAGATTAACTTTTGCTGACTACCAAACTTAGGACAACTAACCCACCAAACACTAACATTTTTTTCACTAACTTAATTCAAATTCAACTTTATTTTCAAAAAAAAGGATTGTGGAGATATTTTATATTAACTGCGAACTGCGTCTACGACTATGCTATTTTCAAATCAGACTTGGTTCAAGGATAATTTCAAACATTTCTACATTCCATAAAAAAACTAACCTAACACATATGAACTACGAATCGGGACTCTGATTCCTCATAAGAGGATACATAGACACACGGTTTAAAAATCAAGGCGAAACCCTTAACTAATAATTAACATATTTTCTTTGTTTTTGTAAATCATAAATAAAATAAACTTGAGCGTTAGATAGATGACAAAATTTAGTAAACACATCATACCCTAAAATTAGATAAGGTTCCCCTTAAGTACATGGAAAGTGAGGGATGCCTAACACCTTTCCCTTTCTTAATGACTCTCGAACCCTTCACTTATTACAACGACCGCCTTATTTGTAGAATTAGGGTTTTCCCATTAGGTTCCCCGTCCATATGACAAATAAATAATGGTGGCGACTTCATTAATTTTCCCAAGTATTACAAGCATACGAAAATCTATCAGGGTATAACATTAAAGGCCAATATGCGTGTTTTGTCTATGAAGATGGAACCGATACGAAACGATTAGAATTTCGTTAGAAGAATGTCTTTATCGGTCATCGTAGATTCTTAAATTCTAAACATCAATATTATGGATGGAGAAAAGCATTCAATGGAGATACCGAACAACGTAGAGCTCCACCTGGATTTATAGGTGACCAAATTTTTGAAAAGGTGAAAGATGTGAGCATTCAGTTTGGCAAGCCTTTTTCACATACCGTTATCACAGGTGGGTGGAAGAAGAGGTCGATTTTTTTTAATTTCCATATTGGAAATCTTTGTACGTAAGATATTTTCTTGATGTTATGCATATTGAAAAAAATTATTATAAAATGTTATTGGTACATTACTCAATATAAAAGGAAAGTCTAAGGATGGCCTTAAAGAAATAAAGGACTTGGTAGAAATGGGAATTAGAACTGAATTAGGACCCTTGACAAAACGAAAACAAACATATCTACCACCTGCTGCTTATACACTATCTAGAAAGGAGAAAAAAATATTGTGTAAGTGTCTGAGTGAAGTTAAAGTTCCAGAAGGTTACTCCTCAGACATTAGAAGACTTGTGTCTATGAAAGACCTGGAATTAAAGAGTTTAAAGACACATGATTTCCATATTATAATGGATCATTTTCTACCAATAGGTATACGTTCTATTTTTCCAGATAAAGTAAGAAGCGCCATAACTAAATTGTGTTTTTTCTTCAAGTTAATTTGTAGTAAGGTGATTGATCTTGAGATCTTACCAGTATTGCGAAAAGAAATAGTTATTACTTTGTGTGAGCTTGAAATGTATTTTCCTCCCTCATTTTTTGGCATTATGGTACATCTTGTTGTTCATCTTGTGAAAGAGACACAATTGCGTGGACCAACTTATATAAGATGTATGTATCCTGTTGAGCGTTATATGAAAATATTAAAAGGGTACGTGAAAAATAAAAGTAGTTCAAAGGGTTGTATTGTTCAACGATACATTGTTGAAGAAGCAGTTGAGTTTTGTACTGAATATTTGTCCAATGTTCAATCCGTTGGACTACTCAAATCTCATATTTTCGAAAGAAGTGAAGGAAAAAAGTTAATTAGAAATAAAATTATCACAGTGTCAAGGGCTGAACGGGATCAAGTACATTTGTATGTTCTGCATAATGACAATGAGGTTGAGCCGTATGTTGAAATGCACAAGCATGAACTGCGAGGTTTAAATCCAAATAGAAATGAAAATTGGATAGTACTAGAGCACAATCAAAGTTTTATACAATGGTTCAAGGATCATATTTATTCAAGTTTTGATTCAGATCGCGCTTCAATTACAGAAAGGTTGAGATGTTTAGCATATGGTCTGATTTTGCATGTGTTTTCTTATAGCACATACGCAATTAACGGATATACATTCTATACCAAAGAACAGGATAATAAAAGTACTATGTAACATAGTGGTGTCACCTTGATAGCTAAATCAATGCACAATTCAAGTATGAAGGACTTAAACCCCAAATATTCAAATTTGTCATATTTTGGGGTTATCCAACACATTTGGATGTTTGATTATGAGAAGTTTCAGATTCCTATCTTTGGTTGCAAGTGGGTACATAATGGTGGCATACGAATGGATAAATTGGGATTTTTACAAGTGGATCTTAATAGGATGGGATACAAAGATGAGCCCTTTATTCTAGCCTCTAAAGCTAAACAAGTTTTCTATGTCACTGATCTGGAAAGTACGAAATGGTCTATAGTGCTTTTATCTAACAAAGTGATTGATGATAAAAGTTTAGATCAAAGTGTTATTGATGTTGAGAATGAGTCATGTAGAAGAAATGATCAAGATGAGAATATTATAGAGGATGAATCATATATTATGAAGGATCATAATGGAGGAATTTGGATCGATCCATCATTCCGCGTTGTTAAGAGGCAAGTAATTCATACTCAAACCAAGAAAAGAAAGAGACGTTAGTGAAAAGGTAATTGTGTGTATGATTTTATATTGTGTTTATTCATTCAATGCTACTTAAATTTTCTAAATGTATTTATGTTTTTATGTTGTGTTTATTCATTCAGTTTTATCGCTATATACATCAGGTACACTCCGATCAACTTCGTTTATGGTAGAGAGGATATAGATCAAGTTTTTCAACATTTGACTTTAGCCTTCAGTGTTATCACTACATACATCAGGTGTACTCCGATCAACTTTGTTTATGGTAGAGAGGATATATATCAAGATTTTCAACATTTGACTTTAGGCCTCAGTGTTATCGCTACATACGTCAGGTATACTTCGATCAAGTTCGTTTAATTAAATGAACAATTTATTTACTCATATCAATTAATATAGTCTAATGTTAATGATATTTTTATTTAAGGTTTATGTATGACAAAGTGATGCGCCCGCGTGGATTGGAAGAAAAATTCGCTTTCTTAGCTCCCAATTCCGTCAACTCAGGGTTAATTATAAAAAAATAGATGATGTCATAGTGTATGTACTCAGTTTATTTATGGCTAGCAAAGATACAGAAAAGTTGTTCTTTTTACCATATAATATTGGCCATAAGTAGGATTTTCATCCTAACTTCATCTATTATAATTTTTTATTTTTTTGACATTGTGTAGAAACTTTCCATCTAACCTTTGTTTAATCTTACAGTGAACATTGGTTATTGGTTGCGATTAATCCTGTAAGAGAAATTGTATATTATCTGGATTCGCTATACAAAGATTGGACAACATACCCAGATTTGAAGACGATTATTGATACGAAAGTGAGATTGTTTTAAATATTCGTGTGTATATTTATTTATCTATGTGAGATTATTCTAAATAGTCATTTATATTTTATTATAGCGTTCTACAAGATTTTCGATCACAAAGAGATATTCAAGTACCAAAGAGTAGAACCAACAACATTACATGGATCATAGTGGAGGTATATTTTCACAATTTTGATTATATTAGTGATGATTCTTGATAAAATAAGTTAAGGGTATATCTTGATATATATATATATATATATATATATATATATATATATATATATATATATATATATATATATATATATATATATATATCCGTATTTTCTTTCCATGTGTAGTTTCCTCTTCAGCATAATGGTATAGATTGCGGTTATTTCATCTTGAGGTTTATGAAAGAAACTCTTCTTTTGGACCAAATAGAGATTCCATCCACAATATGGATTTCTAACTTAGGAATTAATTTAATATTTCTCATAAAATGGCATAGTGTTTTAGCTAAATCATATATTATGTTATATTATTATGTAGTACTTTGACGAATTCAAGTGTGCTCATTACTCAAAAGATCAATTGGATGAACTTATGGAGGAGTGGTGTCAATTCTTTATAGAGTTGAGAATTTTTAAGGTATATAGTCTTTCTTTCATTGATGAGAATTTTGAGTATAACTTTCGAATTTTGAGTATAAACTCGAATAAAGTTTTGTTTTATCATGGAATGAATTTCGAACTTTTGGTTTTGTTTCAGGTTATGTGCAGATGTAGAAGATAGAGCTAACAAGTTCATTATTGTTGTTTCTTAGAAATTCTTGAAGATAGTAAAAATGTAGATTAGACATCAATTTAGCATTTTAGAATTTTCAAGTTATATCATCAATTTTCAAGTTGTTGTTGTACATATATAATCAATTATATATATGTCGATTTTTTTCTGGTGCAAATCGTCAATTTCTAATTTTGGTGCAAAATATGGTGAAATTGTATTGTATATATTGGACATCGCTTTCTGTAAGTGAAAATAAGTCTAATTTTTTTTTTTTAAAATCGTTGGCATTAGACAACGCTTTTATCAAAAAGCGCTACCTAAAGGGTACCTAAGAAAGCATTTTTCGAACCACAAGCGCTACCTAAAAAGGCCTTTAGACAGCGTTTTTCAAAAAGCACTGCCTAAAACAAAAAATAAGGGAATTCTTAAAAGGCCTTAGGCAGCGTTTTTAAGAAAGGGTTGTCTAAGGGGGTTCAATAGACATCACTTTTGATTAAAAAATTGTTGCCTCAGGTAGACTTAAGGCAGCGTTTATGAAAAAAAAATGCTTCCTAAAGGTAACGTTAGGCAACGCTTTTGATTAAAAAAGCGCTTCCTAAGATAGACTTAAGGCAGCGCTTATGGAAAAAAGGATCAATAAGACTATGATATGTCACTATCAGACTCTGAGGAAATTTTGTATTCTCCTGATCGCGAGAAAACTTAGCATAATTCTACAGAAGAAAGAAGGATCACGGTAGTTAATTCCTCTTGAAGCAAAGGAATTTTAAATGGTCTTTCAACAACATTAACCATACCAGGAAGCTTTCTAACATCTTTGGTGATGCTTATCCAAAAGACTACTTGTTCATGAAGTCTTCTTCGATGACTCTTTTATGTTCCTCTATATAAGGAGATGAAGATCTGAAGAAAACCACAACACTACACCTTGACATCTAAAGATTAGTTACTATGGCAAAACAGTTTCACAATCTAACTTGGGATTTCGTAACACTTGTATATTCTAGAAATTCCTAAGTTTTAGAGTCTTTTTGGGTTGTGTTATGTTTACACCTTTGATTGTATATAAAGTGTATTTCCCAAACAATCTTTTTTTCTAGGTTAGATTATAGATTTATTTCGCTCGTATGCTTGAACATTTGAAGTCTTTGCTTGTGCACTTGAGCATATGAAGTATCTTGCTTGTGCGCTTGAGTATTTGAGGCATCTTACTTGTGTGTTTCATAAAAAAGAAATTTGTTGCTTGTGTGCTTGAGCAAATTGTAATCAATTGTGATTATAATGAAAATCTCTTGTACTACAGGGGGATTGGACTAATCCTAACTTTTGGGAGGAAATAGGATAGTTTCTTGTGTCTCTCTTCCTTTTCTCTTATACACGGCTAAACATTAACATTTAATCATATTATTTACCAAGTGTTTGGAATGATAAAGGATCCTAAGAGAAACAAAAAGAGTGAAAAAGAAAACACAATTCAACCCCCCATTCTTGTGCTTTTCTCACCTTCATGTTATCCTAAGTTGATTAAGGAGATTGAGGTTAAGAATGATGGTATTCCTCATCGGTTGTTGAGTCACATTTATAAGCTATTTGTTGGGAAATATGTCTCAAACATTATGATCTGAACTGGTGATCAGAATCGGAGACAGCCGAAACGGTATGTGGTCCTTCGAGCAAGTTGATGATGAGGAGGGGGTGGTGTACCTGGAAGGCACTCCGATGCTAAAGTAAGCAAATGATCAAGGTGAAGATAAGAGAATATTAGTGTTGTTAGGGTAAGAAAGTGATACATTTCCCTCAAAGATATGAGGGTTTATATAATGGACATAGGAGGATTCTCATTGGTGGCTATATTTGGGCCGAGATATGTGGATTCGTAAATATAGCTTTTCGAGCTGACTAGGTCAAAACTGAGCGACTATCCCCGCGACTAGTCGTTATGTCGAGAAGGAGGGCCATAACGGGCATAGCCCCGGACATTGTAAGCATTGATTTCATCCGACGGATGTCGGGAAAGGGAACTCGCGTGCTGGGCGATCCCGTCGATTGACATGCTCAGCAAGTTTGAGGACCTCGATCGGAGACTCGAGTCTCGAGGAGATGAGGCTACCCGTTGAGCATTCAGGCAGTCCAAAACACATTGTGTCCAACATCTGCGCACCTATTGATGATACTAATATGTTTTTTGATGAAGAAATATTGGAGCTTTTTTTACCCCAACATGTTGTTGATGTTATTGCTAGTTTGGTGTTTCATTGAAGATGGTGATGTGTTCTTGTCTATGGTACTTGTTCTTTATTTGAGGTCTTTTGGTTGAATTTTTATGTTGTTGTTATTTTAATAATGTTTGGAAGATTATATGTAGCATAATGAATGTTTGTAGGACCTGTTGGTGGTTGTTGTTTGATGGTGGTTATATGTTATTTGTCTCTTTTAAGGAAAATAAGGGGATAAAAATAAAGGAAATACTTAATTAACTACATTTGTTTCTTTTGCACCAACTATGGTGGAATCCTGATGAAGTGTTTAATTTTTTTGTTTGCCTAAAACGTCAAAGAATAAGATTGCTTTTCCTTTGATTAGCTTATTTTTATAGACAAAATGGAAAGAACAAAATAAGTGATATCTTGGCGTGCATGCTATACTATTTGGATTCTCTTGCACTTCAATTTTGATTCATATTTGTTCAAGACCAAGATTTAGAATATTGGATATGCTTTGAAGGAAGATTGTCATTTTGACATCAGACAAATTTCTAAGCTAAAATGAAGACTCATGTACATGGACTACAACAATTAAGATAATGAAATAAATGGTTTCTCAAACGTACAAAACTGGAATAGCCGAAGCGAACAAATATGGATACAACATATTATTCCAAGTGAATTACACTAGCTATGATATGCAACAACATTAACATAGATAATTCACATGATGAATATGATACAAACAAGCGAGAAATAAAATAATATATTACACATAAAAATTTGACAAACAATCAAAACTACACAGTGATACCGATGGTGACTGCAACTTCAATAATAAAAAAGAAATACAACAAATTCTAAGATCATAGTAAAAATAAATGTAAAATGGTGATTTCTCAATAGCAAAGCCCAAACAAGGTTCATAACCTTCAGGATACATGTAATATTAACAAATATGACATGATTAGAAGGAACTACTACAAAAACAATCTGAACAATAGGAATGGTAAAGGAGAAAGCCAAATTATAACCTAAATTGATGTGAAGACTGAATTTAGAGGAGAAGGAATTAGGATTGTGAAGAATCAAGAAGATTATTAGCAAGTTATTAATAATATCAATGATACCTCACGAAGGATTTAAAATCAAAACATTAGAAATCAAATATTTAATCAAAAACACATGTATGGAGGTATAACCAACAAGAAGAAGAGAACAAAAACTTATTTTGAAAAGATATAGGACATCAACTCGAAGCACGAAGATGAATCTCCTCAAAACCCTAATGAAACTCATCATAGAGAAGAAGTGGGTCCCTAGAATATAACAACCAATCAAAACAATAAGCATACGCGTGAAGAAAAATCTAATAAAAGGAAGATTAAAGTCACATGCACTCATTAATTTTTCGTTTGAGCCCGAGTGATTTACGGCTATCGGGTTCTGTCGGTTCAGTTCATTGATCAATTCATTATATAATATTTTGCCTTTATAAATATTTCCCTCAAAGATATAATATCTTAATAATTCATTGATCAATTCATATATATATATATATATATATATATATATATATATATATATATATATATATATATATATATATATATATATATATATATATAGTACAAATCAACTTACTCCAAGAGTAAGTTTTTTTTACTCCACAATCTTTGCCTTTAAACTAAATTAGATTTAATATAATGGTTAAAAATTGTAATAAACATTAATCATTAGATTAAATCTAATTTAAAAAAGATTGTGGATAAATATATATATATATATATATATATATATATATATATATATATATATATATATATATATATATATATATATATATATATATATATATATATATATATATATATATATATATATATATATATATATATATATATATTCTAAAATGGAAGAAGTTATATTCTTTTTCCCCACATATAGAGTTGATAAGGACAACTGATACCTTAAAAACGTGCTAAACAAAACAAACAGAAAGTTTCATAGTTAATGGGACATGCTTACCAAAACGTGCTAAACATTATTCCAACTCCAAGAGTAGCAAACATTAATGTTTCAGATCTAGCTAAAAATGAAGGTGTCATGACACAAATATTTGGTCTCATTGGTAGGGTTTTGTCTCAATCACGTACGTACCTGTCTCTCCATTCACAATGATTGAGGCCACCTGGCTATAACTAGGGAAATTGTTCGTTAAATTTGATAACTAAGATTGTTGTTTTGTTTACTCCACGTAACAAATCCCTCTTCCATTCCTTACTAATAACATATTTTATCGTTCATCCACCATTTGAATTTTTACACTAAATTCAATAATTTTGGACCTGAAATGTGTGTTAAAGGGTTTCCTATCTAATGAGATATAGTTTAAGAATATATTTATAAACAAAACCGATTTTAAAATTGCATTAAGTCCAACTACAACTCTAACCGTTTTAAAATCTATAATATTAAGATTGGTTTCACTGGTGGAATATGAAACTCAAATTATCATCAATTTGAATGAGCTAATAGATTGCTTATATAGTCAAATCGCTTAAGATAAATGAAACTCGGTTTGTTATAGGATCACTATTAAATCTACACATGTTGATATATAAAATTAGAAAATAAAAATAAAAATTGATTTTATAACAAAATATTGATAAATCACACACTTACAATAAGACTGCATGAAAATTTTAAAATGGTGTGTTTGTTTTAAGGATATGAATTACATTTTCAAGAATATGTCATTGAAAATGTAACAATCACACTTTTTTTTATAAAAAATATTCTTGAATATTTTTATTTTTAGGAATATTATTACACATAATTTTTTTAATAATTATATTCATTTGGTAAAGGCAAGAAATGAAACATTCTTATACAATTTTTCATTACTACTCATATTTTCTAAAATTAAATATTGTAAATATTTTTGAAATTTTATTTATTTTAGTCAAACACTTGCATACGAATATTACTCTTAAAAATAATAATCTTAAAAATAATATTTTAAGAAATGATATTTTATAATTTGAATATATATAAAATTTTAATAATAATCAATTGATTTTTATTTTTTTTACCAATTTTATTTTTTTAAAATTATAATAAATTATAAATATTCAAATTCAAATTTAAAGAAAATAATATAATATAATATTTGAATATAAAAAATAAAATCTCATCCCTTATAATTTAAAATATAAAATATAAAATCAGTGACATAATTTTGTAAAACATTTTTAATAATAATTAATCTGACAATCATATATATGACCTGTGAGCCAGCAATCCAACTAATAATTTAGTTGAGTTTTAACATTTTATTTTTTTGTATTAAAATAATAATTTAATAGATCAATGTATACACATATATATATATATATATATATATATATATATATATATATATATATATATATATATATATATATATATATATATATATATATATATATATATATATATATATATATATATATATTAACAAAATAATAGTTAATATTGTATTTTATTTTTAAAAGATAGATAAATAAGAATACATATATTTTACAATTACAAAACGTTAAAAGAAATGGAGATAGATAATATTACTGTTTCTTTTTTTCATAACTTACAAATTTATAAAAACAAAAAATATGCTATTTTTAGTACAAAAGATGGCCTAAAGACTCAAACCAGACATAAAAATAGACTAAAAAGATATTCGAACAAATCTAGAAAATAAGGTCCCGGAGATATCAACAAATTCTTCAGCTCATTCAACGGGACATATGAAAAAAAATGAAAAGTTCACAACTGTTCAAAATAAGGCTACACTTGACTAGCAAATATGTACAGTGATTTCTTTCATGCCAAGAATGGTTGAGTTTGATATGGCATACTAATGTTGGAAAGTTGTGGTCCTCCCCAATTACATTACTTGGTTGATTATATTTATCAGAACTTTAGAGTCACTTTTAATCACCAGATTCTTAATTCTTTTTTGTCAAGTTAGTTTTATTTCATACAACATCGACCTAGCATTCTTGTGTCACAATTAAGTTTCATTTAAGAGAAGAGATTAAATTAGTTACACTATGAATTACACTCGTTCAATAATTTTATATAGGATAAATATTTTTAATTGCTATTAAAACGAGACCAAATTGTTAGAGCACAAGAATCAATGATAACAGAATAATGAGAGAATAATAAATGACGGCTACAAAAGTATGAAAGCAACAACATACTGCTTCTTGGAACACCAAGAATAAAACCTCCCAAAAACTTGAATAAGTATGTAGGAGTACTTCTTCTATCAACTTTATCTCCACACCAATCAGAATCAGAGTTACTCACCAACTCTGAATTTGTCTTTCTTCTAGAAGGGAATAGTACTCCATACTTCAGAGTTCCCTTGATATACCTCAAAATCCTAAAAACAACTTGGTAATGGGACCACTTAGGTTTACTCATGAACCTACTAACCATTCCAACTGCATAATAATAAATATCAAGTCTGGTATTACATAAATACCTTAGAGAACCAACCAACTGTTTGAAGGTTGTAGCATCAAAATCTTCACCATCAGACTCAGAATCCAATTTATGATTGGTTTTTGATGGTGTAACAACAGTCTTACAATTCTGCAATTTAAATCTCTTCAAAAGCTCAAGTACGTACTTCAACTGATGCAAAATTATACCCTTCTCAGAGTATAGAATCTTCAAGACCAAATTTTCATCAAGTGAAATGCTTCAGCACAAGGGTTCTATTTATAGAACCACAGGTGTGGGCTGCAAGCTAAAATTCCAATAAAGGTTGTAAGCTACACCGTACCTTAAATTCCTCCTCATTTAGTCGATCTCTCATTAATTTTTCCTTATGTGTGCGACCCTGTAGATTTCCGCGACATTGACAATTATATTAAATCACATTTAACATAATAAACAGTGAGAGGCATCTAGAAACACGTCACTGTTACCCAAGTCACGAAAATGCCATGTAATCTGAAGAAACCTTTCAGTGATAATATTTATGTGTATAATTACCCTTTTGCCCTCATGTCTATATTAAACACAAGTTATATAGCGTTTCACCATTGTCAAATTCAATATTGGTCCCCTAGACATTTATCCTATTACGTAGGATGGTCAAATTCCATCTAGCTCACTTATGTCCCACAACATGCTTTGTTAAGTACCCATCAATTGTCTTTATGGTCATCCAGCTACGGATAACGTTTGATCAACAATAAAGCACTTGACTCTACATCTAGGGTCCATAATGGTTTCAGGTCGAAGGGTGGTACAGACAGATTTACCAGAAGCGAATGATCAGAGCATTCAACAAGAAAGTCAAGCATGGGGTCTACCAAGTCGGTGATCTAGTAGTTAAGCGCATCATCCTTCCACAAGGTGATCCCAAGGACAAATGGACTCCCACCTATGAGGGACTGTTTGTAGCCAAAACAGTATTTTCTGGCGGAGCTATGATACTTAGCACCATGGATGGAGAAGACTTCTCACACCCTGTGAATGCAGACATAGTCAAAAAATACTACGCATGAACGAGACCCGCTAGGTCGACTGGCTTAGGAAAAAATAAGGGCATCCTGGCGAACCAAAAGGTTCGGGCAAAAGTTAAGGATATATACAAGGAGATGAGATAGTCAAATGGTGAAAATCAATTCATTCGCCTTCTACTGACAGCAAGGAGATGAGATAGTCGAAATATATGAGCAATAGCATAGTTGAAACTCGACGAGATTGTTTCCGCATAGCTTTTATTCTTATTCGTCTCTTGTATACAAACTGCTTGGCCATACGCCACCTTTCAAAATTAATGCAAATTCCTCTTTTACAGCGTTAATTTTTATTGTTTTTTTCATAAAGTCCAATGATTGCTTTGAATGGTTATATGCATTTGACAGTAAACACCTGCTCACAAACATATGAAAAACGAACGAACAAAAAGTAATTACTACAGACTTTAGGAATTGAGATGACGACTAAAGTCACTAATGCATCCCTCGCAGAGTCACTTTCATAGAGTTACTTTCACAAGAGTACAATCCCCACAGAGCCATCGCTCTCCCTGCAAAGATAAATCTTCTCCGACGAAGTATTAATCTTCTCCCAGCAAGTATTCCAATGCTTCAGCTTCATTACTTTAGTCCCCGAGCGGTGATCCTATCAAACTTATATACCTTCTCAAGTTACCACGTTACATCTGTCTCCAAGCAGTAGTAGGTCATTCCATATCACATCGTCCCCCAGTATGGCTTATGCACAAAGATATTCATCCCCAGCGGAGTATCCCCCGATGATTATCATTCCCCGGCAGCAGCAATATCCAGACTCGAAACTTGGTCAGATAGTGCGTCGGAGGAACCTACATCTCTCTTATTCCCCAGTCAAAGGTTTCAACAAACTTCAGATTCATCACCTCAAAGGATTCTTCGAGCCTCGTCAGCTCTTGTCAGCTTTGCCACGTTACATCAGTCTCCGAGCAGTAACTGGGTATTCCACAGCAGGATCTACGCACAAGATCCCCAGCCGAGTATCTCTTGATCACTACTATTCTTCCAACAGCATTAACATCCAGACTCGAAACTTGGTCAGAGAGTGCATCGGAGGAATCAAAAGAAACTCTTTTCTCCGAATCAGGGTTGGCGACAACCCTATCCCCAAGCGAGCATCAGAAATCTCCAGCAGGACATTCCCATCTTCTTCAAGATGGATATGTTTTGAAATACATCCACATTCATACATCTATATTCATATAGCTGCATCATAATAATATTGCCATACATTCGCATGCATCATAATCTGCATAAGACTAACCATGTCTTGTCAAAAGTTTATCTCCTCAAAAGGTAAAAGCTATTTTTCCTAACGAAAGGTCAAAGATTAATACCCGAAACAAGACGGGAGAACTATCTGAACGACCATGAAAGCTATTTTCCAGACAAAAGGTCAAAGATTAATACCCGAAACAAGACGGGAGAACTATCTGAACGACTATGAGAGCTATTTTCCAGACGAAAGGTCAAAGATTAATGCTCGAAACAAGACGGGAAACCTATCTAAAAGGCCACACGAATTGTCTCCAGGCAACAGATATTGGATTAACACCCGAAGCAAGACGGGAAAGCTATCTACATCTCCTGCCAAATATCTACCTCAAGAATGGCCAGGACAAGGTTTATTCTGACTCTCTCTTATCATCAACAGCAACTACAAAGTCTAGCGTACGACTCAGTTGCCCCGGATGGAATCTTTAAGCCCATCTTCGACTACTTTTCGACTTCTCTCCACCTTCAGAATGCTGCATATTTGGTTAAAAATCAATACCAATAACCTCATTCAAATACGCCTACAGAGTCTAGCGTACGACTCAGTTTCTCCCGATGGCATCTTTAAGCCCATCTCCGATGTTTCTCCTATTCAAAAGACAAATACAGAGTCTAGCGTACGACTCACTCTCCAACAACAGCTTTTCCAAATGGCATCTATAAGACCATTCTAGCATATCATCAACTAACGATCCTATTTCATACAACAGCGGGTGCAAATTTTCAGGTGTACTCGAGTGTTCAATCATCTTCTACTTTCAGGTCACGAAATGCAAGCATGCCAATATAACCCTTCTAGTACAAGAAGATTGAACAGGGGTAACTCTTATACCCCAAAATTTTCCCTCTCACTTCTCAAGACATTTCACATATCTATACTCAAGGATTCCACAAGGGTTGACCAGACAAACCCTCTCCTAAGCAATCAACCCAAACTAGGGTTTTGCCATTCTTAAGTCAAGATGGACATCCAATGCTTCAAGTGGTCATTATATCTCATCATATGCTTCAAAGAATCTCCATGTCAAGTTTCAAGCCTTACAAGTCATGTTTGCTCAGATAATTGCTCAGATGGTTGAAAATCAGTTGTATTGGACAAAAAGTCAATTGTGGTCAACATACAGTCAAACTTCATAATTTTTGGTCAACACCAATATTTTGAAGTAATATTCATCATTTTATCAAGGGTTGATCATGATTCTTCAAGAAAAGTCAAGATTTGATCAAAAGTCAAAGTTTCTAAATTAGGGTTTTTCAGACAAAAGTCAACAGAACTTTGACCAGGCATAACTTTCACATACTTTATCAGAAAATTTTCCACCACAACTCATTTTAAAGAGAATTCAATCTTCTACAACTTCATGTCTCACAAGCTTGGGTAGAAAATGCTTCATTTGGGAGTTATGGATCAAAACATTACAGGTCTTTTTTAAAAGTCAACAAAAAGTCAACTTTTTGTAAAGAAGTGTTCATGAGAATGGAAACTTCAATGAAGATGAAACCAAAAGGGATGTTTAGAAGACATCTTGATATTTCTAAAAAGTCCAAGAACACCCAAAAATTTCAAAAATTGAGCAAGATACAAATTGTGCAAGTTGAGCATTTTTGAGAAGGTGCATAAAGAGAAATACATTGCAAAAGCCAAAAATTTCCAAATGGGCCTAAGATTTTGTGATTTAACTTGATCATAAGATTATCCATGATCACCATACAGCAAGCCACGCCCTTTACCTTATTTATTTATTTAGTTTTGAATTTAATAACTTAAATTCAAATTTATTTAAATAAAATACAAAAATAAAAGATAAGGCAAGATGGGTTGGATATTTGCATGGCTTGGGGTCCAAGATAGCTCATTACAAGCTGTCAATGTCGTTCAAGAAGATTGAGGGAAGATTGAGCAAATTTGGAAAGATTTTGTGAAATTTTTCAAATCAAATATTCTCCATTCAAGGAGAATATTATCTCTTAATGCCTTGACCTAATTCCGTTCCTCTATAAATACTTAGCTTTCTTACAAGTTCAAGAGGTTTTTTAGACAACCATTACACGTTCTCCTAGCCTCTCTCAAACCCTAGAAATTTCAAAAATTTCTTACAAAGTTGGCAACATCGTGTTTGGTTTTCCAGCCAGTTTCAAGCAATTCCAAGCACTCCAACGTGTTCCAGAAGTATTGTAGGGTAAGTACATGTCCAGAAACATGGCCATAACACGTTGAATCATGCCATATAAATACCTCTGTTTGCATATTTTTCATGAATTTGCATTCTACTTATTATTGTGTTTTAATCTAAATTAACCATTCTAATGTGTTCCTGAGGTTTATTAGAGCAGGTTAGATCAATCGTAGCAAGCTTTCCATGGCTTAATCGTGAAACACCATTGTTAGGGTTCATGAACTGAGCAGCTTCGTACCTACTGTTAGAGTCTGTTTCAGGACAAACAAACGCCACCATTAGATTTGCAGCATCTTAATTAGTGGATATGGATTATTCTTGTTTGTGTTTTCATGCGTTTTCAGGTTTTTAGCATTTGAGCACGATCGGAGAAGACTTAAGGATGAATGGATGTATCGCCCGTTCAGCACTATGTCACTCCTCGGTCGTGGGTTCAAACCCCACCTTTTGCAATATTTTTCCTTCTTGCAGGTTCAAACCCCTCCGCCACAAGTCATCGGCTCCGCCGAGTCTCCCAATGAAACCCTAGAAGTTCCAACTTTTGGGTCCCCCTCAGAGCCAGAAACATGTCCAGAAGCTCCAGCTTCTGGATCCAATCATAAGGCGCCACGTCCAGAAGCTCCACGGATCCATCTCATAAAGCCCGAAATTCCACTGGTACCTCGATCAGAAACCCCAGAAGTTCCAACTTCTAGGTGCCTCCAGCAAGGAATTGCCCAGAAGCTCCAACTTCTGGGATGGCTTCTTCCAGAAGCGCTTCTATAGTTTTTTTCTCATTACTTTTCCATATTTTTATTATTTTTGCTAATTTCATAATTAATTAAAATTAGTAAGTTAGGTTAAATAATTAGGATTAATTAGACAACGTCACTAATTTTTTCTTCACTTTTAATTAATTAATTTAGGATTAGAATTAACTAACATTTTTCTTAAAAATTAATTAAAATCAATTAGACTTAGGATTATTCTCCACAATTTCAAAAAAATCCAAAAAATATTAGGATTAGTTTTCTATTCAGCTATTTATTTTCTCGCATTCTTTTTTTCAATATTATGTAACTGCTCATGGGATGTAATAGTTTAATTAGGATTTTAATTTCCGCACTCCTCAATTATGTAACTACCCCAAAGCCATGTAATAGCGTAGGATTTACTTTCCGCACTTTACATTTCCGCAATTTACTTTTCGCACCTATAAACTACTAGTAACTAGGCGTGTATGGCAAGATAAAATCAACATAGCTAACTCAAATCACAAGATAAATTATCTGAATTCACCACACTTTCTTCACACATGCAACCCCTAGGGTATTCTCTCTCGTTGCCTTTCGAATAAATGGTCAAGTCCCTCGAACGTAGAGGTATCCTAGCACTGTTGCCTACAAACATAACATCATAGTCCCTTCGAATCAAAGATCATAGTCCCTCGATGACCCTCGATTGTTGCCTACGAATATATGATCTAGTCCCTCGATTGTTGCCTACGAAAAGTGATGATCGTCCCTACGAATATGCTAGGATACTCCTACAAGTTGCCTTCTATGACCATCCCATGTCCCTTTCGAATGTCCCTTTACATCCAACGAATAGGGTTACCTACCAACTAATGGTATGGATAGCGCTATTCTAAAGGAAAGTAAAATAAGATGGAAACGACCGTTCTGAGTAGGTAATAGACTTTTAATTGCTTGCTCAATCAAAATACTTTTCACACCTCACACTTTCAAAAAAAATCTTTTTCAAGACACTTTGTATACATTCCAGCGTGAATCATTACAAAGTTCTTTTCCAAAATGAAACATTTCCAAACACTTCGCATACATTCCAGCGTGATTCATTACGAAGTCAAAGCGAAATGCCTTTTCAAAAACATTTTCAAACACACAAAAAAGCAATTTAAAGTGAGCTAAAGCAATTAAGAGCCCGTAGATAACTACGGATGGAAAGGGTGCTAATATCTTCCCTTTTTATAACCAACTCCCGTACTCAGAATGTAACGAAGGTCTTTTCCTGTTCTTTTCACCTTTCCTTAATTGGATAAAAGAAAAGTCAATGGCGACTCTTGCTATCCGCAACATTTGCGACCAAACACAAAACAATCCAAAGTCAGTTCTCCCACCGTGTTACACCACGTCTCCCACTAAAAGCGCAATGATGGCAAAAATTTAATGTCGCGCGTCTCGAGACCAAAAGAGTGATACATTACCATGATGACATGACGTCACGAGAAAAGCGGAATAGTAACGTCCACTTTTGAAGAAGTAGGAGCGATTTGGTCGAACGGTGAACTCGACGCTTCAAAAATGTCATTATCTCATATGAGTCAAAACTCGAAAATGACATCTCTGGGGGGAATTTTGTTACCTTGGAAAATATAAAGGTATTTAAACACGTGTAATAAATAAAGTTATTCTCATAGGTTAAGGGTAATCTCCTGAAATAAGGGCTTTTAGGAAATTGAAACCAATGTGTTTGAAATTTGGTTTTGTCAAAACTAGAGAATTTAATGACCAATTGGAATATTAAGCCAAAAATGTCCAAGCTGAGTCTTGTTGACCAAAAGGAAATAAAAGAACAAATGTTAAGATATTTAGAAATTGGTCTAGTCGACCAAAGTATGAAGAACAAGAAAAACGGTCGAAGTTGGTCTTGTCGACCAAGAGGAATTCTAGACTTAGAAGAATTCTGTTGATTTAATCTTGCCAAGGGAAACGTGTTGAAGCAAGCCAGAAGCGAGAAGATTCAAATTTCGAAGTTACCAGCAAATACCGGCAATTTACTTTCTAATTAAGCGCCAAATAGGTGGCAACATCCAGTGAAGCAGTTACCTCAAGATTCAAATATGTTTGTAGATTACATCTAGGCAGTTACATTGTAAATACTATAAATAAGTAGATTCAGTGTAGTTTTCGTGTGTTCACTTGTACTAAAATCACTTGCCAAAACTCTGTCATCCCGAGCGTTAAGAAACAAAGAGTGAAGAAGTGCTTGATGTACGTGAATCACCATCTTTATTTCAATACAAATCCTTTATTTTTCAATTGTCTCTTTTGAATATTTTACTTGCTTTCTATTTACTTTCGAGCAAACTCTTTACGTTATTTTCTGCTTCGTATAAACAATTCAATACTCTCTGTCGGTCACGAGTCACCAGTCAGTTAGTTTATTGAGTCTTATTTCGTATGAGTACCTTCTGTCGGTCATGAGTTACCAGTCAGTCGGTCGAACTATAGTGTGTAAAGTCGTTATACTTGTTCCCTTATTCATAGAAAACCGTTTCTAGTGGTAAAGATTTCGACAGAACCAGTTTCATATCAAAATCTTAGCACATGTCTTAAGATCAACTAGTCGATCTTGCGAGTAACCCTTAGTTTTTAGGGCTTTGGGAGGACCAGCGGTTGTTTACCATTTTCTACGGTAAACAGGAATATGGAAAACTAATAATTATATGGGCGGTAAAAATAGTAATAAAATGTGATATATATACCACAGTAAATATTTGAATTGATATTTAAATTAAAAATTAAAAATAAAAGAAAAATAGTAAGAAAAATGGTGTAGTGACACATCAGATGCATTAAATATCAAATGCATATAATTGAAGTAATTGTGTAAATATACATTTTTAACCCTGTAAGTAGAAAAGTTATAACTTATAATCAAAAGGGTAGTTGCGATTTTTCCAAGTACTTTAGATTTTATATATTTATAATAGATGTAAAATATTTTAAGAGATTATATTATCGCACGTTTTAACTATGACAAATTTTAAATCTCGTGTGCTAATAATATGTCTTGCACACCCTCAAAGTCAATCATGTCAATTAGGTATTTCATTGATGTACAACTCAATTTTAATGTTAAAGTAAGAAATTTATATTATATTATTAACTTTTGTTAGAACATAGAATCACACGGCTGGAGAAAATAGAGTAATTGAGTGTGGATAAAGGAAGTGTGAGACATAATTAGAGAGAATATAATAGAGTATTATAATGCACATTCAGCTTACTTCATTAATGATACCTCCAAGATAATATATACAATTACAATAGGTTGGTAAAAAAAGTAATCAAAGTTGTCAAAAAAAAAGTTAAACTAACTACTAGTAATCGGTTACATAAAACTTGTAACCGATAACAATTGTTTCTACAATTAATTTCCAACTTAGTAGTAACTGGTTATCAAAATACAATACCTAGTTACACCTGTTTCAATAGCTAAAGTTAATACACCTTGTAACCAGTTACAAAAAAGCAGTAAACGGTTACAACACTTGAATTATTGATTTTTCACAAACACCACCTAATTCAAGTTCTCCAAGTCTTCTATGCACATGTTCTTCTTCAATCTCTTTAACACTTCAATTGTGACTCCTTTGTCAAAAAAATCAATCACTTGGTCTTTAATTCTACAATATCTCAATCCCAACCTTCCTTCTAACAATTCCTCTCAAGTAGTGAAATCTCAAAACATTGTGCTCTCTCCTCCCATGTGCAATTAATTTCTTAGAAAGGTTTACAATGGAAATATTATAAACCATGAGTGTTATAGCATCAAATACTTTGTTGACCAGCTCCTTCAACAAATTTATTAACCACGCAGTTTGACACGTACATAAAGAAGCATAAATTCATTATGCCTCACAATAAGAGAGTGCTACTACTGGTTCCTTCTTTGAACAACATGAGATTGGTGTTTCACTAAACATAAATATGTATTTATCCGTAAATTTTCTATCATCTTTATCTCTACACCAATTAGAATCAGTAAAACTGAGAAAAGTTCATTTTATGCCAATGTCCAATGTGTGAAAGATAATTCTGTAGCCAATAGATTATTTCACATGTCTTAGAATCCTATTGACTGATGCCAAGTTTGACATATTCAGTCTCTCTATGAATCTACTCAGAATACTGATATTAAACGCCAAATCTAGTCGTGTACTCCATAAATAATGCAAGGATCCAACCAAACTCCTATACTGAGTTGGATTAACATCTTGCTTGTTCTCATTCTTTGACAATTGCAGCCTTAGCTCAACTGAAGTACAACCTCATTACAATGCTCTATTTCGAACTTCTTCAAAATCTCAAGTGCATGCCTTCTTTGGTGCGTGAGAAGACCCATCTTGGACTTGTAGAACTCAATTCCAAGGAAGTGTGTCATGATGTCAGGGAGTACATCTCAAACTCCTTCATAAGCTCACTCTTGAACTTAGAAATGCATTGTTCTTGGTTGTTTGTAATAAAAAAAATTCCATGTATAGACAAAGTATTATCACCTCTTCATTTGTATCCTTCTTCACATACACACCATGTTCAGATAGACACTTCTTCAAGCCATTCTCCTTTAAGAAACCATATATCCTTTGGTTCCAAACTCTTGGAGCGTGTTTCAAAGCGTGCAACACTTTCTTCGACTTGTAGAACTTTGACTCTTATTTTTCACAAAAAACAAGATGTTGTTCTACATAAACCTTTTCTTCAAGCCATCAGTTTAAAAACACAAATTTAACATCCATTTGGTATATGGACTAATTGTTGTTATTTGCAATATCAATAACAAGTCTAATGGTTTCAATTCTAGCCACCAGTGCAAATACATCTTTAAAGTATATGCCTTCTGTTTGAAAAAACATCTTTGAAACTAATTGAGCCTTATGCTTTATTATTTTACCCTTGAGATTTATCGTCACTATCTACACCCATCTTATACCAATTGGCTTCTTTCCTTTCTGTAGATCAACTAACTCCCAAGTATTGTTCTTCCAAATAGATTCCAGATCATCCTTCATAGCATAAATCATTTTGAATAAATCTAGTCCATTTCTGTTTTAACACATTCCTTTTCGGCCATAAGTATAAAATGGACGAAATCACCTTCATCATTAACTTTGTTATCCCAGAACAACTCGAAATCTTTGAGTCTTGGAGGCAAACCCCTTTGTCGTGTTGATCTTGTCACATTTTCTTCAATTTGGGTTTCAACGGGGGTTGTTTCTTCACTTTCCATCCATGTAGTAACTGATTTTTCATTGTAATCAGTTACAACTTTGTGGTAAGTGGTTACAGGCTGCTGCAGCTACTTGATTTAGTCAAAATTAATGTATCGGCTAATCACAAACCTTTTGTTCACTGCATCATACAACTTGTAACCATTTGTAGAGTGATACCCTACAAGTATAATCAATTTCCCCTTATCATTCAAACTTCTTTCTATGCTTCCCCGACACATGTTAATATGCTACCGAACTGAAAACTTTCAAGTTATTCAAATTTGGTTTAAATTGAGATCGTTATTCCTCCGGTTTTATCTTCTCAAGCTTCTTTATTGGACACCTATTCAATAAATATGAAGTTGGGGACACCATTTTTCCTCATAACTCTTTTGTACAATTATTCCCTTTCAACATGCTTCTCCTCATGTGTTATGCCCTTGTGATCACAAAACCTTTAAAAAGTCATTTGAGATATATTCCCCTCCAGCAAAAATGGGAATGAGTTTCTCTCCTCTTTTCTCTCTTTTGAATCCTTATTTTTTTTCTCTATTTATCTTAACCCTAAATTGATATTCTCATCTTAAATAATTGAGATAAATGGGCTATTCATATTTGGATCTTTCTCCACATAGAAAGAGAATCCAAGCCCAATAGGCATGTCCCCTTGAAAAATGTGTTAACGATGATACAAATGTACGTGGATGAAAGAGCTTATTTATGTTGCTCATTAAAAAAAATCCAATTTAAAATACTTTCTCACGTTGACCCCAAATGAGGATAGAGCTTCCACTTAAGGGAGAACATTGTTGATTGACTCGCATTTGAGGAGAAGTGTTAAGAAAAACAAGTGTGAGTTGTTGAGGAATAATTGTTTTACATTGTTTATACAAATAGGGATAGAGCATTTTATAAATGAGAGAAAATTCATGTGTCTATTACCTTAATATTTTTGAATAAATATATAGTGTGTCTCTCACAAAGTGTATTGCTCATTAAAAAAGAGACCTACATATATAAATGCTCACTCATATGGATCCCAAAGAATTAATGATCCGACTTAAAATATATGTGTTTAACTACTTAATGGGAAAAATAGATCAAACTAGGGGTGTTCAAAACTAAACTGCCCTAATATAAAATCCCAAATCGAAATGAACCAAACTGAAATCGCAAAACACCACATTTGGTTCGAATGTGTTTGGGTCATTTTAAAAAAAATGTGTGGTTCGGTTCGATTTCCAGTTTGTATTTTACAAATCAAACCAAACCGCATTATATTACAACTCAAAATCCACTTAACCCACATTCAACCCATACTCAAACCTTTTATGCGTTAGCCATACAATTACAAATTATTTTCTTTTCCTCACACTTAAAGTTTCGGTTTAAATCTTCTCAAATCTCTCATACTAAATAGTATTATGTCTTCTTCTAATATTCTTTTCCAAGTACATATCGTCTCTTCTTCTTTAGTCTTTAATCTCTTAGGCTCTATCTTTTTCATCTTATTATTTTTATTCTACTATTATCTCTTCTAATTACGCTTTAAATACAAACTTTCTTCTCTAATCTCTCCTCTCTTGTGCTCTTTCTTTTTCAACTTCTCCAATCTTTCATCTCCTCTATTTTTTTCTATTTCATTATAATGTTTTTTAGATTGTTTATGCTACTATATTATGTTTTTTGTTCCACTTTTCTATAATCTTATTTTTTATATTAAATGGAAAGTTGTTGTCAAATATGATGAATTTTGTAGTTATTTGATAATGCATAAATTATTAAATATATGTTGTCATCTATATGTGTATGTATGACTTAATAATTATTTTTTTAAAAATGAACCAACGGAATCAATCCAAACCGCATTGATTTGGTTTGGTTTTATTTCTAAAATCCAAGCAACTAAATCGTACCGCATATTTTTTCTCTCGCGATTCGGTTGACGTTTTACATCAAAACCATCCAAAATGCACTGTGAATACCCCTAAATCAAACACAAAAAAAGTAAATAAATCATAATGTTTACACTTACACATGTAATTCAATTGCATGATTAAAGATTTTCTTAAATAATCTTTTGTTCTATGTAAGTTGACGTGTTTTTGTTTTTCGTCCATGTATTTTATTTTCTTGAAAATGATCCCTGAATGTTAAAATTCATTTGATTTTAATCTATAAAACCAAAATTCGCAGGAAAATTCGAAGGATACTCTGCAAGAAGTTTTCCTTTAGATTTTAACTTTAGGGATTAAAATCATAAGGATTTTAATATTAAGGGATTATTTCCAACAAAAAAATAAAACACATGGGCGGAAATATAAAAAAAAAACATGGCAACTTACAAAGACCAAAAGACTATTCTAAAAAAGACATGTGTGTGTCGGCATCAGATATTTAAATTAACATTTGTGATTACGTTTAATTTATTAATTTTTTAAAATTATTATCCGTGTCGTCGTTTCAGTGTCAAAGTCAAATTCAAAGTATTTGTGCCTTATACTCATTCTAGTGCACAATTTTTCCTACCCACTCCAAATTTATTTGAGAATAATGCTAGAAAAATACATTCCAATACACTACCTTTTATTTGCTAGTTCCATTTAAATGAAGTGTCTCCTTCTCTTATAAAATCTCCTTTAAAACTTGAGAAACCACAATACCACCAAAATTACATAAATATCATTTTATACTTAGATTTCACATTCCAACACGTATCAAAATTTAGAATATAGAGTATTGTCTTTTTAATTCAGCCACAGACTTTTATTGTATGTAGAAAAATATACTTTTATATATTTGTTAATCTTTTCTTCTTACCTTACATATTCTTTACAATATCTTCTATTAAAATAATATGTGATAAACATTTGTCACATTTGGTTATTAAAAAAATATCATATGTTTTATTAATTAACAAAAAAACATTGGATAAACATTTGTCACAAATAAGTGTTAAAAATTCCACAATATTAATCATTCATACATAAAAGGCCGTAAATAAATCTTTATAATAATGAATATAAACAACACAAGATGAATATTTGTCCTACATAAAAATGTTTTTAAAAAATTGATAAATATAATAAATATATGATACATATTTGTCATGATACATAATATATCATATATGATATATATTATAATTAATTAATATATTAAAACAAATACTTTATTATTAAAACTATATATAGAATAAATATTTATAATTAAGAAATTAGTTGACATAAATATTTTTAATATCGTAATCCTAGAAGTAAAAATAAGATTAATTATAATAACTTAATTATAGTTTCAAATTTCATTTTAAAAGTTAACCTCTAAAAATTGTTAGAGCATACAAAAGTGCACCGGAGTATTGATCACTAAATAGTTAATTAAAATTAATATTTTTGTAATATTACAAACAACTAAAATAAAATAGTTATATTATATTTATTATACTTTTTTAAGTTATTTCAAAGTCACGTTGAAACTTACAATTCGTACACCAAACAAATACTATGTCACTAATTTATTTTTTATTTTTTATTTTTTAATATTCTTTAAATTAAAATAATTATTATTATAATATAGAGATTATTTTTAAAATAATAATAACTATAATATGTTTTTTATGTAGTATACAATTTAAAATATATATATATATATATATATATATATATATATATATATATATATATATATATATATATATATATATATATATATATATATATATAATTTTAATATTAATTAATATTAAGATTTTTTGTAATATCATAGGAAAGAAAGAAAATAAATTATAATTTATAAACTAATTTGTTTTATCACGCTGTTTTTTCTCAAAATTACTCGCTTAACAAACCGTCGGAATATACAATTTTTACATTAGACAAATATTTGTTAATAATTAATTAATCATTTATTTTTAAAATTTTATTCTCTATAAAAATGAAAATAGGTATTTGTATAGACATAGATTAACAGTAAAATATAATATTTTTAGATATATTTAAGAAAACACTTGATTCGAGAAAATAATTGAAGGAAAGAATTATCGTATTAGATAATAAATTATTGTCTAATATCGATCTATTTCGACGATGATAATACATTTGAAGATTTTAAGACCCTAAAACTTAATAAACTTTTATAAAAAAGTACAATAAAATGTCAAATCAAGATACACACATCTTATACATATAATATCTTTCGCATCCAACAAAAAATTACTTAACCGTAAAAATGTTTTTGTGTCCAACCTCAATCAAGCAAAAAAACCACGAATAATGTCACTTCCTAGATTTGTCAGCATTTCATTCATTTTAAAACTATGCATATCATATTCCTTAAGAGTAGGGTTAATACATTTTAAAAAATAATGAACATTTATATTTTTCATAAAATTAATTTTTCACAAATCAATTTGTTAGATTTTGTATTTATTGGATATTTTTTTAAAGAAAAACTAAAAGTAGTTGTAATATATGAATTATAATTTTTTTATAATTAAAAATCATTCACGATACATGGATGTATTTATAAATTTAAAAATACATTGATATATTAAAAGTATAACTGACATTGATTAATATTTTCTGTTGATATTTATATGGAAAAAATATTAAATAAGTATTTTTTATCAATAAACTCAATTGTACTAAACAAATATTTGTTAGTGATATGTATAAAAAACTCAATACAATTAATTTCAAGTGATACATTAAAAAATGTGAGATGAATATTTGTTATTGAGTAATTTTTTAACAAGAAAATATGGCATAATAAAATTTTCATCGATAAATTTATTAATAAATAGGAGAAATATTTAAACTTGATAAATATAAAAAGAAATAAGGCATATATTTATCACTAATATATCAAAAATACCAATATATAAAAAAAGATGAAACTAATATTTGAATAAAGTCCGCCTTCGAGCAATTATGATTTTGTGGATTACATACTAAGATAAAAGTTGAAAAACTAAGATTATTAAATTTGCGTTCACTAAAACTGTTTATGGCATTTGGAGTTTAAGAAATAACAAATAACTTATATTGAAAGTGTCTAACTATTTTAAAAAAATTATAGTACTTATATTATTTATTTTAACTATGCTAATTTTTCTTTATAATAAATTTTTCTTGATAATGCAATTCATGGTTGATGGTAATGGGAAGTAGTGTTTTCTGCATTGTTTTCTCAAAACTATTATTGTTTTGTGTACAAAATTGTTTTGCAACTATTTTAATTCATAATTTTACAAGCTAATTCATCCACGGAGGAACTAAAGTAACCAAGCATGTTTAGATAAGTGTTCCACAGTGTAAGGATGATTTAACATCATCACTTTTTTGGCATGATGTGGATCTTTCATTAACAGAAACAAATAATGTCCCAGCAAAATTCACTAGAGCAATTAAAGTTGCTCAAGTGGCATAATTACAAAAATGAAATGGTATAAAAATATCCTTAAAGCTTGAATCATGGTACAATCATTAAGAGAACTGCTCATGGTGATTTAGAAAGATGCAAGAGGTCCATTAAGTGTTGAAAAAGAGAGTGCCAACGTCATGCTGTCCGTAAATTGTTCAGTATAATATGATACTCAAGATTGTTGCTTTCATTTACTCCACGTAACAAACTCCTCCTTCATTCCTTTTAGTCATAATACTCATAACATATTGTTTCATTCATATGTCAAATTCAATAGTTCTCAGTGTGAAGATATTTGTTAAAGATTTCATGAAGATATCTGTTAAAGATTTCATTCATAATGGGTGAAGAGTCACTGTTATAAAACTCGAAACTGATCTTCTCAAAATTAGTTCAGGAGTGTATCTATGTATTGATTGTAGTGTCCTAAAGAATAATTCGGAAGTATACTTTCGTAATAATTCTTAGACGGTAAGTTTGTTATAAATTTGATTTTTTTTAAAAAAATCTTATATTTTAAGTAATTTATAATAAGTATACTATCAAAATAAATTTATTATCAATTAAATCATGTATTGATGTAATTCAATTAAATCGCCATATATTAGATATTAGAATTAATCCATAATTAAACATCATTCCATACAAATTACAAATCATACTACAAATATTATCAAAATACAAGTAAACTACTGGGTATATTTAAAAAATAACAAATAACTTATAGGAGTATCTTTCGAAAACTCTCATTTCTTTGTAATCGCTCACGCAATAGCCCTTATACACTGACATGCAGGTAATACATCAACAACAAGATATGTCCTAGCCTGCTCTCATTCTTTAGTATCTCCTTATGAATAGACCTAGGTGGATCTCTTGAGCATCTGGTGTTATGTAAAGATGTGACACTCTACAATATCATTGGATGTAACTAAATGTACTACTCTATGAATGAGGAGTCGACATACTTCGTTCTTCCTTTGGTACCATATGATTATAAAATTCATCAAACATCACACCAACATACATGTGGACGATATTGGGAGGAGAAACAGCTAGGTATCTTGGAATATCCCGTTGGAACCCAAACTAGTACATGACTCGCTTAGGCAAATATGGATAAATCATATGTGACCCATCATCCAACCATCGGGAGCATAAGACTATGTCATCCAAGAGTCACGTCTGACAATGACTGTCGTTTGATGTGTAGCATATATCATTTACTACAATACAAACAAGAAATTGTCAAATAAAAGTCTATCTCCTAATTCCCTAGGAGAGGGAGGAATGCACAAGCACATGATCAATACTTAATGTATTCTCCCTCGTATGACCAAGCAGAGACGTGTTGATAGTAAGAGAGGGTCCATGCATGAAAAATGATTCACATAAAACACACACATACACATGTAGATACACACGCACGTGCACGCAGATACACACGCGCACACACAAGAACGCGCACACACGCACTCATGCACGTACACACATGTACACACACTCACACACACGCCTGTGAATACACGCACACGCACACACACGCACATTTACAAGCACAAGAAAACTTAAAAAATATATATTTAAAATAGATCAAACAAGTCTATCAATCGTGTAAATAGACTAAAAAGTTGGCCTTTGAAAAAGAGTGTAATATAAAATAATATTTGTGTTTAACCACTTGAGGGAAATATAGATCAGTATTCCACAATGTAAGGGGTGGTTAAAGTTTTGCTCATTCTTATTGCAATAATTATATGCACCTGTTCCAACAAATTAAGTACTAAAATGATCACCATTCATGCAACAACCTATTTGTAACAAGTATCATATTATTTATAAGGGAGATCAAGACAGGTTCAACATGTAAAACCTGTTCTTGCAGAAAACATGTTCCTATAAATTTAAAAAAGAAAGTAATTTCCCTATACACAGCATCAGATGTAGGGTAAATTGTGGGGACCTATTTTAAGTTCTAAAAGAGTTAAATTGGTGAAGTGAAAAGCTGTTGAAGTTCCTAAAACTTTTGTGGAATAATAAAATCCTTACAAGAATTTAGAACGTCCAACTATGTTCAATGTTGGAGAAGCTGTAGCACTTGTACATGATATATCCGAGATATTTTACAACTGAGAAATGTTTAGTAATGTTCAAGTCTGAGAGTTACAACAGTTTCTCCGGCTCCAGGTGAACATAGCTTTTCGCTTTTTTGGCATGATATGGATCTTTCAGCAACAGGAACAGACACTGTCTCTGCAAATTTCACTACAGCAATTAAAGTTGTTCATATGGCATAATTACAAAAACAAAGAGGTAGAAAAATGTCCTTAAAGCTTGAATCATGTACAATCAATAAGAGAGCTGCTCATGATTTAGAAAGTGTCGGGTGAGATATTAACATCCCCTTCCCCTTCTATAGCCTCATTCCCAACTGTACTGGAATAGGTACAAGCACATGGCAAGTGCTTCCTATGTAGGAAGAGTTTTAGCTAATTAATTATTGCCACAGGCATCACAAATAGCACATATAACAAAACAAATAAAGGTTCGGTTTTAGAAGGTTTGGTCCTTCATAGATCCTATGATAAAACTTTTTCCCGAAAACTCGTTAGTGTATAAACACACATGCACACGCGTGCATACGTAGATAAAGTGATACATTCAAACAGTGTTTATAATACGCTGTCTAACATATTCGCGATTGAAATTTACAATGTCTGTATGTTTCAAAATCGGCCGTGCTTTAGCATCTAAATACAGTTTGGCCTGCCTTGGATCAGAGGTTATAGACTTACATATGCGTGGGATCCAACTCCATTAAAATTCACAGAGAGACAAAAATATAGACAAATAGAAACTAGTTGATACTCATGACAAACACAATTTACCCACATGCATTTGAATAGAATGGCCAACCACATTGTTGTATCTATCTAATTGTTTTTCTCCAAACAGACAAATTTATCTTAGACTCTTGCATTTACCAACTTCCAACTCATGGAGTCACAAAGCAAAAAGATATTTGTGCCTTTTTCACTTTGTCCATCATATCAACCAACCTGAAGACCTTTTTTCATTCCTATTTATAACTACCAACCAGCCTGATTTGTTAAGTGAGAAACCTTGGCTATCAAATTAAGAATAAAGTCAAAATGAAGGTATGTTAAACTCTATCCATTTAGGATGAATTTCTTTTTCCAGACCTTTGGGATAATACTACATGCCTTTACTTCTTGCAGTTGTTTCAATGGGTGCATCGAAAACTTCGGCAGAATGTTGATCCCGTCAAGGACTTCACCCTTGGTATTCAGCTGTGTTTATTATTCCTATCTCACTGATGACTGATCACAATGTCAATCAACAATAACATAACAAAATATGTATTACATTGATTTTTATTAACTGTATCAATGCACCATTATCTACGAGCAAATCATCTAACTAAAATGTGATGATGTTAAGACATCTCTAGCTAAGTAAAATTAAGGAGTTTTGCATATATGGCTTTTCAAATAGACAAGGATTTAGGACCACTATTGTTCTTGAACCTTTCGAGTCCCACTTCAAGTTGATTAAAACCACTAATCTACTGCAGATGAAACATTGAACGTATATCACTCTCAAGGCCAATACTTGAGAGTGATGTACGTTCGGTATTTCATCTACAGTATAAATATGTTTCACCGCTCATGTAGATTGTAGATTTGTCTTTAATTTCTAATTTCAGGAATTTAGTATTTTATTTTGGAACTTCAATTTCAGGAAATCCTTGTGCTCCTCGTCTTACAGTGCAGCTAACAGTTGACAGCCAATACTCTCAGACAAAGTTGGGCTTCAGATCCAGAAACCATTCCTGTTTCTTAAAGCCGCACTATCAGGAAAGTCAAACATCTCGGAACAGAGAAGAAGAAACATCTGCAGCCATATCTGAGCTCTTTGAAGGCTTTTTGACAATTGGAACACTTGGTGCAGAGGCAGTTACCAACGAACCAGTAACACCAACATTTGCTACGCCTTTAGAAAACCTACCTACAGAAGATGCAGACGTGACGGAGACTGAACTGAAGCTCATAAATTACGAGCTTGAGAAATTTCTTGAGGCTGAAGAAGTGTGTTTTAATGAATCGTCCAGAAAAAACAGTCTTAGCAACATCACACTTAGCAGAAAGGAAACAGATGGAACTGATGCTGAAGATTATGGAAACAAGGCTATATGTCCACTGCAAGGATATTTACTGGGGTCATCATTCGAAATGCCAGAGAAAGTAGAAGTAAGGGAAGAGTGGACATCACTTGCTGAGCTATTTCAAAGGACAAAGACAGCAAAAGAAAACTGTATAAAGATAGGAGTAAAAGAGAAACAAGCCAAGCATGCACAGAAGTCTACCATGCATATTATGAAAAAGATGTGGAGAAGGGTCTACAGTTCCTCAAAAAGCTGTAGCACTGCCGGGAATATAGCTGATTCTACAACAACCAATGCAAAGCTCCGTAAGGTTGGTCCCTATTACTAGATATTCTATTGTGTACTACCTTGACCCTTAAACATAGGACCCTTTGAGTAAATCACGAGAATTAAGAAAAATGACTGATATAAAAGACAAACAGTATTTAACAAAACTCTATTCGAAGGTGAGTCTAGGTATGGGTTAGGATGCTGAAGGAGGTGCAGGGTTCAGTCCCTACTGCTAACCAAAGTTTCCCTGTCCTAACAAATTAACTAACACTTCCCCCAAATATACAACAACAACAAAGTCTTACTTACTATGTGGGATCGGCTATATGAATCAACTTTCGTCATAATGTTCTATCCAATACTATGCTTCTATCCAAATCGTTAATCTCGATATCTTTCTTAATAACTTCTCTTAGGATTGTATCATCTGTGAGAAAAAACATGCATCTCGGGTGCTAGTTC
Organism: Vicia sativa; assembly: GCA_021764765.1. Classification (NCBI taxonomy): domain Eukaryota; kingdom Viridiplantae; phylum Streptophyta; class Magnoliopsida; order Fabales; family Fabaceae; genus Vicia; species Vicia sativa. The sequence continues at coordinate 17,075,634 of CM038793.1, read as the reverse complement.
TCAGATATGATTTGTGAGTACATTCAAAATAAAAGTAAAAAGATAGGGACTTAAGATTGAACCATGATGCAAATCTATTGTAATAGAAAAATCGCATGTCTCTCCACCCGTATCAGAACACTAGTCAATACCCCTTCATACATATCTTGGACAGCTCGAATATAGACAATTCCAACTCCTTTATTCTACAGGGCTTTTCACGAAATTTTTCTAGGCACTTATCATACGCCTCCTCCTAGTCAAAAAAAATTTAAGTGCAAGTCTTTTCGTTTACCCGATAATGCTCCATCATAAATTATAGTAGCTAGATCACTTACATGATCGACCTCCCAGAAATAAAACCAAATAGATTCTCGGTGACTTAAGTCTCTTTTCTTACTCACCGTTTAATCACTATTTCCCATAATTTTATGGTGTGACTCATAAGTTTAATCACCCTATAATTTGCACAATTTTCTATATCCTCCACGGTCTTATAAATTTAAACTAGAGTGTTTCTTTTCCGTTTATCTAATATTTACTTTGACTTCATAATTTTTTTTAAGAGTTTGATTGATGAGCCACTTAATACCTCTACCAAATATAAGTGGAAAAAATGGAAATAAGAATATTATTAATAAGACAAAGACATAAATTTAATGATAGCTTGCTATCATTTAGAATAAGTTAAACACTATTCCTATAGGAGAGTAAAAAGAAAATCACCCCATTAACATTTAAAAGTTGTGAAGCATTCTTAAAAGACCACAAAATAAAACTCATCTGAATATTAAACGAAGAAATTCTAATAGGCATCTTTCTGAATAAGTTTAGCTATCTAAATAAAACCACAATTTCAATATTTCATCTTCAACAGTTCACCATTTGTCAATCATAATATGTTATTTGGTTTATTCATCTGGGTATGCAGGTTCCACGCAAGTTTCACAGTAAAGTCTATCTTAAAGACACCATTAATGAAAAAAATGTTACTAAATCCCACAAACGTGACAATAGAAACACCAGAAACCCAAATCCTGGCAGAAGATTTACTTCAGATAGCAAGTCAAAAAAGCGTTCTAAACCCTGTGAAACCATCTGGAACCCATCACAAGATGGCCTAAGTTGCAGTGGTTTGATTGGGAACAATGAGCACTGGATCAAAACAGATGCCGAGTGTAAGTACTATATATCTCTACTCTAGAATCTGATTATTCACACACAATAATTTGATAAATATATTCCATCAGCGTGGTTTTAAGTTTTCCTATAGCCTTCTTTAAAACAACAAAATATGCAGTATAAATGGAGTGATTGACAGTATAATGAAAGGCCATTTTGAAATATTCGTGATAGGGTTAAGTCTCACATTGGCTATAAATGGGTGGAATGCAGAATTTGGGTTTGTATCTTTTCTGATTCTTAAATGCTGAATTTTCCAGCAACTCCTCTACTCAGTATATGACTTCATTGAGTAGCATATTTGTCATTTGTAAAGAATTTTTGAACACTTTCAGCATTAATACAGGCTCCTATGATCATAAAATTATTAATTTAACATAATTATATGTTGTTAGAACATCATGTGCATAATACTTGCAACGAATTTTTCAATCAAGAAAAAAATACTTACCAGGAACTAAAGACGTTTTCAAGCAAAACTCGCTACACCCGCTCTGTCTTCATGTTCCCCATATACAATATTGTAAATACTCAAACACTACCAATATGCAAAATATACGTTCTTTAAAAACATTGAATATTAATATATAGTATACAACAAAGTTCAAACTAAATCCCTAGCAAGCTTTTTTATTTCAATGGATACTAGTATACTATGGAGCATCATATTATTTACATTGCATTATAACTGAAATATATTTATGCATTTTGACTAACTTACTATTGTTGGTATTGTAGATTTGGTGCTGGAGCTGTAGCAACTTATGCTGTATGAAAGTATTAATAAATTGAGCCTCATTAAGAGACTTCCCGACAGTAGTATTTCATGGTGTGATTGTATTATGAATATACTTTGGCAAAAATATACCAGAGGTCCTTTAAGTTATTTGTTTGTAACAGGTTTGTCCTTTAATTTTTTTTTTGTAACAACGTTATCCTTTAAATCATCAAATATGTGTATTGTTACCCTTTTTTAACAGAGAAAATGTGCTAATTGTGAATGCAATTATTTTAAGTGGTATGAAAATGATGAAGTGTATCCAGAAATACAAACAATAACATTTTTAAATGTTCAAAATGTGAGAAAAATGAGGTAGAAATCATCCTAAAGGTCCAAATTGTTTATAAAAAAAATTAAAGAACCTTTAGTGTAATTTTATCATATACTTTTGAGTGGAAACTGATATGATAATACATTCAATAAGCCTGTGAGTTTTATAAAATCTTCCAAATAATCTGCAGTCAAACTTAAATGGAAGCTAGTTTCGTGTGAATTCTTAACTAAACCTGTTATGCATGTAGTTTTTGTTACTTTCACTAGTTTCACGTGAATTCTTAAGAGTCGTTCTAGCATAATGTGTGAGGTGAATATAGGCCCTCTGCAGTCAAACTTGAGAGGTTAATGTATCAATGTTGTGACATTTAAATGTGTGGTAAAAAAAAAAGTAAAGAGAGATGAATGTGAACAGCAGTTCATAACAAAATACGTGCAATAGACCATCCGAAGGAATTCCAAGGATTCGATATCAGGTCATCATTAAAGGTCTCTCCAAACTAGAGTTTAAGAGAGCATGCATGTTACTGTATGATAAACCAAGAAGACTGTAAAGGTAGTAACTGGTTAAATTAGAAATGGTATTCAGATATTAAACATTTTGTAGATAAGAGTACATCAGATATTATTTTAAGGCCCAAATATCCCAAAAGCCTAAGCTAAAGGTGAAGTAGAAAATACATCAAGCACTTAAGATTAAGGTTCAGACCTCATAGCATTCCATCTTGGTTATCAAGGAAATAAATATAAATTATAATGGTAGAAGCTCCTGTCTAAGGTTGCCACCCATTTCCATCCTCCATGATTGATCAACTAGACTCGCAAACTCTCTGAAATTCACATAGGAAGCCCGATAAGAAAAATTAGCATTTCACAAAAGTACTAACAGGATATAAAAAGAGAAACCAAAACTTCTTTTACATTAATATATCCTAATAATTATTTAGCTTAAATTAATTCAGTATCTTTGTAATATTTGAAATTAGAATTTCTAATAGAAATGGACAAATAAAAAATTAAAGCAAAAGAAAACAAAAACTTGTAAGCAAATACTAATACTCCCTTTGGCACCATATATAAGAAAAAGCTGCTGGTTTTTTGTCTTAATGATAAGAAAAAGTCACAAATTTAAGGTTAATAAATTGTTAAAATTACTTTACTATTTCTATACCTACAAGAAATGCAACATTGCTCATATAAGATTGTGTAAAAAAATAATATGATTAAAAAGCTAGATGATCTAAAATTAATGGAGTAAATCGAAACAACCTCAAGTCATGGCTGACAACTAGCACTGTTAATTCTTTTTTTAGATGCTTTAAAAGCTTCACAACATCGGCACGCGCTTTCCAATCTAACAAAAGGGGAAGTATTAGATACAACTCTAACAGATACATTAAAGTTCATCTAAAAAAATACATTTCCTAAATAACTGATGTAAACAATAGACAGTAAATAGTAATATTTGTAATTACTTTTATATTGTAATATGTAGTTCTATTTAAACAGATTAGCTACTGTATTGTAACACAATATATTTGAAATATATTAGAAACATTTTTCTACATGGTATCATGGCCTCCCCATTTTCAACATTTTCTTAATTGCTTCAACATTTTTTTGTTGCTTAAAACTAACTTTTCAACTATTCATACTAATATTCCAGGCCAGGTAATGTAGTGTAGTACAATCACAGGTAATGTAGTGTAGTACAATCAGACATCAGTAGAGGTTAGGTCCAATTACACTACTTGGATAATTAGACTCCCAAAACAATAGAAACCCTGATAATGATAACAATTATGTTACAAAAGAATTTTGAACAAAATGTAGCAAAAACTTGATTTTAGTTGGAATAAGTTGAATACTTTTTAAAGCGAAGTAATCCAAAGGTAAATTTAGTTCAATAACTCGTAGTAATGCAGAATAAGAAGATCACGGATTACAGTTTCATACCAAGTCCAGCAAGAGGCTCATCCAATATTAATAAATCAGGGATTTGCACCTGAAAATTAAAAATACCATTAATCCAATTGACACTCGGTTGACTGAAAACTAAAATAACTATCAGGAGCCAATCATGAGAAGACATGAAGCAAAATCAAGCAGGCATGTCTGTATTTTGTTTCTAATTTCTTTATAAAAAAATTTAACTTACTAACTGTATTGCCAAGGCAAGGCGACGTTTGTAACCACCGCTGAGGGAGTTAGGATTCTTATCCAATGGTATCCCACTTAATCCAACCTATAGTTATGAATAAGAAATGGAATTGCATGTGAAACATAAGAACAAAATGAACATGAAGAAAGTACTAAATAATATAATGACTATAAATAAACATACAAATGAATTTGCAAATTGGATATAACTACCCAGTTAATTGCCCTCTGAAGCCCTAGAGCAAGTTGCTCCCTTAATTGATCATTACCCTTTTGCCTTGGCCACCCAAAAGTGACTTCCTCAAGTACAGTATCAGCAACAAAATACCTAGGTTGCAACACCAATATGTATAGAAGTTTAGAAAATGAAATCCAATAAAAATGAAGCATGATCAGAAAATAATTACAAAAGGCTAATGGAGACAGTTTGAAAATTGAACAATATAGCGCTCGTACAATTGGATAAAAAAATATTTGATTTAGTATCATGAAGCCTGTAAAAAGGGTTTCGTGTAGATTTCCAAGAATATTTGGATACTCAACTGAGTTACCCCCCAAATTTCAAAATACTTCAAGTAAAATACTGAAACTAATCACAGATGAAAAACATATCTCTAAGTCTAAATGTATTGTGTTGCAAGTTGTACAAGTGTTTGAAACAAAGATTTGTATAACACTCTTACTTATATGCCAAGTCAGACAATAGTGTAATACATTTTCAGCATCAAGAGAACTATATACTATAGAAGATGGTAAAGCCTGAAATGTTGGTCCCTTGCGACCTTTTCGAGGTCTATTCTTCTTGGGTTGAAGTCACTTGAATTTTGTAGGGGTTCCAACGGTAAAGTTGAAACTATGTAATTGATGTAGCATATAGCATTATTGCTCATTATTTACAGCATAAGATTAAAACAAAATGCAAGTTGTAGAATAAAAATGCATTTTACTGTATTCAGCTAATTTATTTTTGTACCTCTCTGGAAACTGGAAGACAATACCAACCCTTTCTGGCACCAAGGGCTCCGGTGATTGACTAGGATTTCCATCATCCCCATATTTTTGGATGTAAATAGAGCCAGATGTTGGTTTGCTTATTCCTGCAAGAAGCTATATGGAACGAAGAGTTCACAGGGAGGAGCAAAGATAATCATCCAAACAGGTACGTAACATTGAATTTTAAATAAAGCAGATTCGTAAAAGAGTAGAGAGGTGGAAGACCTGCAACAGTGTTGTTTTTCCGCTTCCACTTTGTCCAAAAATTAGACCAAAACTGTGGCAATTGACAGAAATGAGCTACCTCACATACAAAAAATCCTTTGTTCTTTTACCAAATATTAGGAGGGACAAGAAGGAGAAAACTAGTAAATAACATACATGTCATTAGCTCCAAATGTTGATTTTAGATTCACCCAATCAGCCTAATAGTTAGTTTTACCACTTCTAAAGTATAAAACGAACAACAACAACAACAACAACAACAACAACAACCAAGTCTTATCTCACTAAGGGAAGTCGGCTACATGAATCAACTTCCTCCATAATGCCCTATCCAAGACCATGTTTCTCTTCAAATCGTTAATGTCTAGATCTTTCTTAATAACTTCTCTAAGAGTATAGAAGGAAAAAGCGGAAAAATTGGGATACAAATTAGGGGGAAACTCATACTCCAGATCAATTTCAAACAATATTTCAAAAACCAAACCGACAAGACCTCCAAATCATGATTCAATTTCTTTAAACCGCTCAAACCAGAACAAAGTTGCAATCAAACTATGTAAATTCACGGTTTTGGTTCAAAAGTTTTTTATAAATATATGGTATAAGCTATGTAGCACCTACATTTCTACATTTAGGGTTAAATGCGTGTCATCTAGCTACATTCAATCACTTCGATTTTCTTAAATTATTGCTGGAATCTATATATCAATATGTCAATGTTGTGTATAATGCTCATGTTTGTGTAAGTGTATATAGGTTATAAGTAACTTTGTAACATCGTGTCCAACACTGACACGACACTGATCAATTCAATTTATTCATTTTTTTAATTATACCAGTGACGTCATGTCAGTATCACTGTCGTGTCAGTGTCGTATCCGGTGTCCGTGTTTATACAGTTAGACATTCCAAACTGATACATAATTGAATTTTGATGAAATCAAGACATGAAAGAATACCTTTTCTCCGGAAGTGAAAAACTAACTGAATTGAGAAGGTTAAGCTGAGTCCCTGGAGGTTGATAACTAACATCTTTAACCTAATACAAAAAATCACAGTTAAATTATTACTACATGCAATTCTGATTCTTGCAATTTCATTTATAATATAAAGCAATTAAGAACATGAATAAGAATTGCATTTCAGATAGACACAATCGAAATGATGATTGAGACGGTTACTAGAGAAGAGCGTACGTACTTCAAGAGATGAGTAACGGCAGCGAGTGGTTGGGGGTTTGAAGGTACGATGAGATGGATGGAAAGTATGGGAAAGTGAGGATGATGATAAAGGAAAAGAGGAGAGTGGCGGTTTGAGGAAGCGGGGGGCGATTGGGGGATTCAAAGAGGTCGCCATAGACGATGGTGGTACGGTTAGAGAGTGTGGGAGGGAGTAGGTCCTGGGAATACGTCAGGTCAGCCTACAAGAGCCTATGGCTTAGTCTATATGAGTTCAAGTCAAGCCAGATTATTAAATAGGTCGGGCTTAAATTATTAAAAAACCTATAAAATTTATATTATATATATATATATATATATATATATATATATATATATATATATATATATATATATATATATATATATATATAAAGATTAAATAGACTGACACATATATATTAGAAAAAGTGATAAATAGGTCGGCCTATATATGCATATATAGGCCGACTTATAAGGTTTCTTAAGTAATATAAATTTATTGAAAACCTTAATGAGAAACAGGTTTTTAAATAGGCTTTTAGGTTAGGTCAGACTTTTAAAAAGGCCCGATCAGGCTAAAAAAATGACTCTATAGTAAGTCATAGGCCAAACTCAGGCCTTATAAGTTTATCGTAGGTCAGGCTCAGGCCTTATAAAGCGTAGCCTAACGTAGGCTATTTTCACCCTTGGGAAGGAGGGAGGGACTAGGTTTCACTATACAGTAAAATCACTCAATCCATCCCCGGGAGCGACCAATGTTCGGAAGAGTCTACACTTGGATTTTTCTTTTTGGTCTCTTTGTTCGTAAGTTTTTAGCTTTGAAACTAATGTAAGTTTGGGCATGGTTTAAAGAAAGGGCCACGGTGTCATAAAAAAATTTGGGATTTCGATTGGTACAGGTGTATTGCGATCATCGCATTGTAAATTAACCATAATTTATTTTTAATACAAAAAATGGTAATAATAATATCAATATCAGTATCTTCTACAATTGTTGTGTCGCGATCGCGCACTATTTTTTAAAACCTATTTATGTCTGATAATAAAAATCAATTACATATGCATGTTTTATGAATAAATATATTATTAAGTTGTATCTATAGATATAGTAGTTAACCCTACAATATTATAAAAGTGGTAGAATTTCACTTTAAGGGTTATTGAAATTCAGCATGAATGCTTAAAACATTATAATAGCCTCTCAAAAATCTGCTTCAGCTGGTTTGAGTTTATGTCGTATATTACTTTGTGGATGTTTGGTTCCATGGTTCGTATGGACTTCTTTTGATTTTTGTAACACTATTTTTTGTATATTTTGGTGCAGATCATCATGTTGGACAGAAGTTTATGTTGAAGTTGTTATGTGATCACTCGCCCGAGTCAGGACATCTTATGATGTGTCAAACTTGAATGTTGATAGTAGTGGCGAAGATCCTGAACTAGATGATGGTGGAAGTGAGTTCGAGTTTGAATTAGATGAAGATTTCAAGTGAAAAAAGGTGATAATTTTGTGAACTCTTTCGAGAAAAAATGTTTTGGTAAGATATATTTTTTAGTTTATCAACAGTTTCAAACATAGCATATATAAACGTTATTTTCATGTTATTTGATGCAGCATTTGCCAAGGTTTGTGTCTAAGAAAATATTGTATGTGAACCAAATTGCGAAAGAATTGTTCTATGAAGACAATGGAGATAGATAATATGGAGAAATTCATATAGCCAACCAAAATAATATAGAGAAATATCTTGGAAAGGAATGGTATGAGTATGCTAAGAAGAAGAAACTGAGAATAAGGGATATATTTTTATTTATCATTTGGTGTCCTCTAAAACATCTCTATATGTCTCTGCTCAATCGCTGATGGTAGTTCAACAAATTGTATTTCTGAATTTTTAGTTGAAGTTGTAGTTATAGATTGGATTTTTTGGTTGTTGTTTGGAATCATTTTTTTTAATTAGCAGGTACTATCTTAAGTTTGAGTTGCTTATTTTATATTAAGTATCATGTAGTATTTGTATTATGTTTGGAATCTCCATGGATGATTTTGAAAGAATCTATAATATAGTTTAGGTTACATGTGATTTTTGTTGATCCACTTCATCCATAATATGAACTTGAGTGCAAAGAACATTCATCAAGCGTACATTTTTGAATAGATAAAAAAAGATTATCACAAATGTTAAAGCTAGACTGAAATTTATTTATCAGTAGTGAGTAGAGCTTATGAAAAACAAATTGATCATAAAATTAGAATGAGTAATTAAATTATATGTGACTTTTAAAACAACAAAAATACGACATTGGAAATCATGGACATATATGAATGCACTTCAATTTATAATATTAATTTTAAATTGTAAATGTGTAAAGTGGATAGTGTATGGAGGGTGTAAATCGTATTGAATGATTTTCCCAAAGTGTCGTCAGATCGGTTGTGGGAGATAGTGTATAGGTTGAGAAAAAGGTAATGATAACCATATGGATAGAATTGTAAAAACCGTCGGATGTGAGAATTTATGTAGTTTTAAAGATTGGTAATCACAATGGCGTAGGACAGTAATAATGAATGTTAATATGTTGTAAATAGTTTGTGAACCCAATTAAATATTTGGTTCTATATAATTGTGGCCCGCTGTAAATCTATTTAATATTATATGATTTATATAAATAGGTGTACACAATTAACAACTAAACATTATAGGTGTTAAGGGGCGATGAAGAAATATGACGCTCACACATATCTATTTCATCAGGCAACATGTATTATTGATATTCATTGTTCATCTTTTTATTGGTTATATTCATAATGTTTGTATAAGACATTTTGTAAATGTTATTTGAGTTTTAAAATATAAAAATGAATGTTTGTTTCTTTAGATTAGGGCATGCATGGTTAAATATTGTAAGTATACACATTTTTAAAGTTATTCCCATTTTAGTTCCTCTTAAGAGTCCTAAAGCAGGAAAGTAGAAACAGAAAGAATTATGGCGGGACTTAGGAGACAGGTTGATCAACCTAAACCTGATGTTGACATGTATGAAGATGAAACTGAATAAGATGAAACAAATAATGATAGCTCAGATTTGTATGATGATTTTGATACATAAATTGGATTACTTGATGATGAAGAGTATTATTGGGAGAGGAAGATATATTCGAGCAAAAAAGTTAAAAAGAATGTAAGTGTATGTTTATTCATAAAGAAAAGCCTATGTGTCTAATAAACTTTTGCAAAAATGAACTATAATGCCATCTTTTTCATGTTCTCAACAGTTTTTATGTCACTGGTTTGTCGTATTATATTTTATTTGAAATATCAAGTTGCTTGTGTTATTAGTGGGGTTTTGTTGAATGTTATTATAATGTAAAGGGTTTATAAAAAAAACCATGTTAATATGTCACTTTGGTTTTAAATATGTATTATTAGGTTGCTAAAACCTAAAAAAAAAAATTTTGTGTATATTTTATGGACGTTTTGGTTTCAAGTTGTTATTATGAATTATAGTTGTTATGGACTTTTGATTATTATTTGTGATGTATCTTAGCACACATGCATGAGGTAGATATGTCTCAGTTGTAGTCTTCAACTAAGCCAGCGATAACTAAAAATATTAAAGGATCATAAATAGTTTATTGTCTATTGAGTAAAGTAATCCCAAATGTAAGATAAGATGCTATAAAATTGAAATCGACGATATAGAATGTGAAGTCAAGACTATCCATCCTATGTGTTTTGATCAAGACAAATTAAACATCATGTATCAATGTCAAAAAGAATTGGAAAAAGGATCAAGTACAGTTTTTATCAAAGTCAAGTGATCAAGTTGTATCATGAACAAAAGTTAGCATAAAAAAGTCTCAAGAGTATTTGAAGCTCATTTGCAGACTTAGCATGGTCCTTGGTTGATATAGGTATAAACATGTATAATTACTTTGATACATAGTGCTCAACTATATTTCACTCTCATGCCATGCATATTTAAAACCCATTTTTGCTCTGTCAAATTTTGTTTTGTTTTATAAAGTTTCAGTAAGGGAAACCGGTTTCCCACTTTATAGAAACTGATTTCTCCTTCGAATCTGGCCCAATCAAGTTTCTTGAAAATCAAATATTTTCTGAAGAAACTGGTTTACACTTTTCTAGAAATTGGTTTCTCCTTCGAATTTTATCTTGATCCTTTGCAATGTTTCACGGGAAACCAGTTTACCCTTTTCCAGAAACTGGTTTTCACTACTGACAGTGGCTAATTTTTCTGTTGGAAATTCTGAACATTTTTTATTTTATATTTTCCAAAAGGTGCATTGTTTCAATTATTTACACACTTTTAAAAAGGTGTCAAGGCACTATATTAACCATGCATTTTTAGAATTGAAACTCACCTCTTTCATTGAAAATTAACCTTACTATATTCATTCAAATTTTCAAACAAAGTGTTGAGATTATCAAACTTTCATCAAATAATTTTCGACATTTGTTTTCAAAACCAGTATAGAAAATTCATACCATATTCATCAACACTTGAGCATTATTACCTGTATATTTGCATGATTGAAAGGGAAGATCAATCAAGTGATTGATATATTGTTCTACATCATCCAAACTCTTGTAAAATTTAATTATATATTGTTGTATCATTGCTATCCAGGATTGTTGGAAGCAATTTTGTGCATTGAAGAGGATTGTTCTTCTTGCAAATAGTATTTAGATCTTAAAGGTTTTAAGAGGCTTTGATCTCTATATAGGTTAGATATTAAGCATCATCATTGGTGTGAATAAGCTGTACAATTATTCTAACTATAGTGAAATCTCTTACATGTTGTAAGGGGACTGGACGTACCTTCGGAGTATGAAGTGAACCATGATTAATCTCTTGTGTCTCTTTATTTTTTTGCACTTTACATTTTTCTTAAACACACTAAACTAGAAAAATAATCCTAACACCACTATAAAACCGATAAAAAATTTGTCTACCTAATTCACCCCCCCCCCCTTAGGTGTACTCTAAACTTACATAGAATTCCAATTCTTTTCCGTCACATTAAAATGTTACTTTTAAAACATGTAATATCTGACTAAATACAACATAATGAAAGATAAATCTATCTATTTCTATCCTCTTGTGTCCATTTAGGTAGAAAATATTTGCTTAACCTCTGTAAATTAACATTAAATAAGAAGAATGCAAAAATAAGTATGTAAGTATGTAATAATCAGAATAGAAATGTAAAGCAATGTCATTGAGTCAATTACCATCTTGGCATACTGTCTCATTTTGTATATCTGGAGAGTACAACTTCAAAGGAAAGTTTGTTCGGATCTGGAATAGCTAGTGTGAGAAATGTTGAAAATTTAAGTTGTTATAGTTCTTTTTTTTCTTGGAACAAAAAACATAAATATATTATCACCGTAATAGTGAAATTTTACCAGATTACATTTGAAGGACAAACACATATAATCTAGATTTTGAGAAAAACCAAATGTAATGAGTGGATTTGTCAAACATTCATTCCATTCTACTTTATTCACATATGCACCATCGTATAATTTCCATTTAGTATTCATATGCTGAGCAAATTTATGGACAAATAAAGGATCAATTTCGACATCGGGTTGCTCAAAGGAAACACAAGATCTTAGCATTAAGGCCTAAGTTCATTAGTAAAGGAATAATTTAAATTAGGTTTGGAATAAAACAAATCATCAGACAATGAAGGAGTTATGAGATTTCTTCATAGAAAATAAGCTCACAACATTTGAGAGAGCAAGTTTAGAAAAGGAACCTAATAGTGTTATGTTACCAAATAGTTGTCACAAGGATTATTCAATGTATCTCTTTTTTTTTTTATGTTTCTCTGAAGTCATTTTGTGATGAGAAACAAAATTGGTAGGTGTTTATACAAATAAATAGATGAATAGAACGATATGGTAGGTAAGAGTATGAGTTATTTTCAATGAATCAAATAAAATTAATCAGAATTCGAATAAACTATAATATATGTTATGGGCATAGTGGTAATACTCAAAGTAATCAATTAGCAATATTTTGGATAACCAAAAAGTTGCTTATGGTAGAGTCAAACGTTATTCCATATGTTATCATTTAAGTGTTTGTACATATTCAAGAAATAATATACTAGTGTATTGTATTATTGTAGTGAATCTTGTTTTTAATTACGACAAAATTCAATATCAATTTGTGAAGCAAATAATGGTAGCAACCAAAGTAAATGGTCTACGAAAATAATAATTTGTACACAAATAATATAACAGAATAAGACGAGAAAAAGACGAATATTTGTTTATCCAGTTCGATCAAACGATCTACTATGAGGGAGAGAGCAACTCTCCAATTCACTATACTCTGAAAGTTGTTACAATATATTACATATGTTACAAGAAAATAGCATTTTCCTTCAGGTTCCCAAGAACAACCCTGAAGGTTTCCAAGAATTATCCTATTTTTTACCCAAGTGTTTCTCAACCTCTTCAACCTTCAATATATAAATAACCCATACCCAAGGTGTAAAAAAGTGTTTCCCAATTCCCAATAACCTTATATAACTCTGAATATTTCCAAAATCGTTGTCTTTCTAAGGTTTCCCTTGAGAATAGTCAAAACCACATGTTATGCCTTTAAACTCTTGTTCTTCCTTATTGTTGTAAGTTCTAACATTTTCACACTATACTAACAGAAGAGATACATATTTATAATAGCCAAAATCCAACACATCCATAACAAATCTCAAAACATAACTCCTTAATTGTTAGAATAAAAGATATTTATAGTATTATAATATTTCTCAAATATTATAAATATCTTATAATATCTCTTAGAATATTATAAATATATATCTTATAATATCTCTTAGAATATTATAAATATATATCTTATAATATCTTTTAGAATATTATAAATATCCTATAATATATGTTTATATTAATTTATATGATCTCCAAATTAATATAAAGTATTCTAACATTAACGAATGGATCAATGAACCGAACTGACCAAACCCGATACCTATGAATCGCTCAGACCAGATTAGTTTTCGACTTCCTGATCAATAACCTTGTTGCTCTCTACCAAGTTGAAACTCTAATCAATAACATTGACCAAATTCAAGCAACCCTTGAATCTTGATCTCGCAACTTGCATCCACTTGTTTCTAATTACCCTTTTCGGCCCAGGTAATTTAACAAGCATACAAGTATGATTTTTCAACCACCCTTGACTCCACTTGTTTTCAAATACCTTGTTGAAGGTTTTTCTTCTTTTATTTTAGTCCTTCAGCCACATTAAAAACATAATATTCAAGGCTAGCATAACCGTACCTTTGAGGTGATACAATAACATTCCTTATCTTTTCATGAGTCAAATGATAATCAAAGATCTCTGTAGTCGTTCTCTCACTACTACTAGTATCCATAGTAGGAAACTCCACCTAAAATTGAGTTTTCTCCGTTATAGTTTCTCCTAGGTTCCCCCCTTAGTTTTCACTATTTTCCCTTTGGAGAAATTCTATACCAACCAAGTAAGTTTTTTTTATCTTTAGCTCTTCCCCAAAAACTCAAACAACTCAGCGGTAACATGCATTTTTATTCCTTGATTTCCACAAAATTCATTATACTTCTCTGAAACTTTCTCAAGGCATTCATAATGCCTTAAACCCAAATCCCATAGTTTTTCCTTGTCATGAAAGCCTCAATTATTTAATGATGCATGAAAAACATATAAACCTTCTAAAATATATAAACTACATATTTTAGACATTTAACAATAATCAATTTATCATGTGAAATCTTCAACACTCCATGTTTAACTCTAGTACAATAGCCTAGATCATCAAACATACTTATAGATAACAAATTTCGCTTGAGTTCTGGAACATACCTCACATTGTGAATAAGAAGTTCATGATCGTCAAACATTTTAAGTGTGAACGTACCAATACCATAAACCTTACAAGCCTTATTATTATCAAGACGAACTATTCCATGTTGCATCATCTTCATAGTTTCGAAGTATTCTATTCTTGGACACATGTGATAAGAGCAACTTGAGTCAATGACCCAACTATTTTTCAGTTTCCAAACTCGATACTACTAGTACATCGACATCCTCATAACTTTCCTCACACAAGGCAATGCAGCTTGAACATAATCTACATTGACCTTTCTCTTAAGACAATCCCTTTTAAAGTGATCGATTTTTTGACAATTAAAACATTTTACCTTTGACTTGTCAAACCTCTTTGATTTGGACACCTTTTTACACTCACCTCGTCCTCTTGACACATTTAAGCCTTCACCATTATCTTCAATCTTTAAATCTTTCGACTTTGAAAATTCTTTGGATTTCGCTGTCGTTTGGACTTCATCCAAAGTAATAATATCTTCCTTACCATAAAGAAGAGCATCATTAAAGTGCTCAAAGGATCTGGGTAATTCACTCAATAGAAGTAAAGTCTTGTTCTCATCATCAATCTTCACTTCAATATTCTCAAGATCATCAATAATCTTGTGAAATTCTGTAAGCTGCTCAAGTATGGATTTATGTTCCACCACCATGAATGAATAGAGTTGTTGTTTCAGACACAACATGTGAGCCACAGACTTAGTCATATACAATGATTCAAGTTTTGCCCACATAGCAACCATATTTTGCTCCTTGGAGAATTCTCTTAGAACTTTATCCTCGATACACAAGTGTTGCACCCTAAAATTTACCCTCTTGATTTAGGCTTATGTTTCATCATAAACATCATATTTCATTGCATTCATACATTGTGATAGGATCAAAGTTCTTTGGGTTCTCAAGTCCTCTACAGGCTATAGAGGTTGATTGTGTTAGAATTTTGTTCTAAGAGAGTCTCAGGATCTCATGTCTTTGGATATTTCAATTCACAATGATGTATTATATCTCAAGACATCTCATTTGTCTCATTGATTCCTTAAGAGTTGAAGTTTTGCAAAGAATTGATGAGGAATTCATCTGTGGCATTCATCTGATGAAATTAGGGTTTTGGCTCATTGTGAATTTTGATGTTTAGATAAGTCAATTTATTGAAGTATCATATTCCTATTATCATTTGAGTTATCATGGTTCAAAGAATTACTCAATACATTCAGAAGATTTGAGGTTTTGAAGCTTGATTGGCTATCTCCTAACACAAGGTGCAAAATTAGGGTTTTGGATATAATCAAGGTTTCTTCAGCTTTTTCACTCAAACTTGATTTCATATGTTTCTATATGTTGTTGGGCATCCATGGTTGAAAGATTGAGGTTCAATTTTGATTGGAAGCAAGTCAATTGATCACAAGGGACAAAATGGTCATTTTGGTCAAAATCAATCAAAGTCAGGAGTTGACCAAGTGGACTTTTGGTCATCCATCAATTCAAATATCCTCTTTTCATATTTCATGATCAAATTCATCATTGAATCAAGAAAACTGAAGAAATTAGGGTTAACTTGTTCTTGAAGTTATTTGAAGTTTTAAATTTTTCTAAGTGTCCATCCTATAGAACTTTGACATGTCATAACTTTCTCAATTTTTATCCAATGGTTGCATACCATACATTTTTGGAAAGCTTAGGAAAAATGATACAAGTTTGTCATTGTGTAAAATTTCTCAAAAATGCACCATTTGAAAGATAGTTGAGTTTGAAGCTTTATGCACAAGATATGCAAAATTACTGGCCAGGCTTGCCTTCTCTTGCCATGCATGAGTGACATTTCAACAAACAGGTGGTGTACCAAATTTCCAAGCCTATTTATTCTTCCTCAAGCATAAATTCTAAAAATTGAAATGTGCATCATGTAGCTGCCCGTGAGAGATTACCTAATTTTGATCCTTAATGATCACTTTTGCCTTTATGCATTAGAGACTACATCTTTATATATAATCATGACACTTTAACTTGTTAATTTGATAAAATTGATTTAAAATCTTTGTAAGATCATGATATATACTTATAATAGGGAGATTCTACTACCCTAGGACTTATAAGCATCAATTCTTTTTTTCACGCTTGATTTATATCATCCATCATTAATTTAGGCAAGTGTTTTCCATCTCTTGTGATGTTGATAATCAATTACGTGACTTGTTTTGTGTATTAAATTTTGTCTTCTACATTTGTTTCTCATGAGCCTAATATTGAGTTAGCTTACTATACAAGTCACACATGTCTTAATTATCTAATTAAGACCATTTTGTTTAATCTTTATCAATTGCTTTGAAATTGCATAAGTTTTGGTGTTTTCAAACCCTAATTTTGTGTGCCTTTGAGTACAAGCCTTCTTCTTTGCTTGAAATACTTTTGTTTGTGATTTATTTAGCTCTTAAGCTACCGACCTTGTATGTTCTAACATCATTTAGCTTTAACCTCTATTCATAGGTTCTTGGTTTGTTTTTGTTTTGCCTTTAAAAGGCTTGTTTGTGTTTGCTTGTGCTAGTTTTGCTCTGGCATGTTAAGTGCTTTGTGTATGAGCTTTGAATGAATTTTGTTTACTTGTCTTGCTTATCTTACATAAGCTACTGACCTTGCATGATTTATTACTTCTTCACTTTGTTTCTTGGCCATGACTAACTCCTTGATTTGTAAATTCTTTTTAAGTAAGCTTTTAGAGTGGAATTATGACTTCTTCTTTTGATAGTTGTGTGTTATTTGTAGTATTGATGCATTCCAATTTCTCTTGTGATTTGTATGAATACTATCTCTATATTTTCATCACTGATATCTCCTATGTGACACTTAACACAAGTATGCTCAAGCACACACACGCGCACACCTTTACCCGCATTTGTATGAAGTGAATGTGTTTCTCTTAAGTGATTTGTTTGTGAATATTTCTTATACATGTTTGTATGATTTTATTTATGTGTTTTCTACTGTATTGTATGTATATTTACATTGCATGATTCATTTATTTTCATCTTTGCCTTTTTCTTGACTTCTTTTGACTTGTAAACGCTTTCTAGGTCAAAGTCTTGACTAGTTTTGTAATTGTACCCTTGTGATATTTTCTTTGTGAATTGATTGTGAATTATTATATATGATGTTTCTAATGTAATCACTTCATATTGACATCTTCTTTGCATGTTATGTATGTCACACACTTATACTCACTTCACCGCACACGATTGTTGCATGTTTACGAACTCTTGTAGAATTTTTTATTCATGAACTTTTGTTGCTTTATATTGCATGATGTAAATGAAATATTAACATGCTAGCTACTTAATTTTATGTCATTTTATCTTTTAGTTATCCATTAATCTCATCTATGCTTAAAATCTCACGCAAATTGCTTTCTGTATGCTTTTAGGACTAGTTTTGATCTAGTTTGTGTACTAACCTTGCATGAATGTCTTCATAGTGATGTTTGATGTTTGTCTATGGTTTGTATAAACCTGGTATATGTACGTTGTGTCTAGTGACCTCACTTCACATGACACTTTGTATGATTATTCATTCACTTGTTTCCACTTCATCTTCTTCTTCTCTTTCTTTGCACTTGTTGGTGCTTGATTTGTATGCTTTTGCCAAAGCATTTTGTTTGCTTCTTCCCCTCTTCTCATTTGGTTTTATAACCAAGATGATTGATTTTATAGCTTTCCCTTAGGAACACTTGATTAGGTTAGTTATCGAGTTTAGACATTAGGTTAAGTATCCATGCATGCCAATATTAGGTAGATAATATGTAGTTTCCCTTGTTCATACCCATAAACTTAGGAACAACTTTGTATGATAATAAATTAGGATTTAGAAATAGGTTAATTTCCCTTAGCCATTTTACCTTTATCCTTTTGCATCCTTAAAATTAAAATCTCGTTTTGTCAAGTGCATTAAAATACTTTAACAATATGAAACTTTTTCTAAAGTAAAAGATACAAACTAATTAGTTTTAAGATGTCTCGTCGTCCCATTTGCTGTTGATGTTTTGTCATCCCGTTGCTGATGTTTTGTCATCCCGTCTGCTAATGTTTCATCATCCCATTTATTGCTGATGTGTCGTCATCCTGTCTGTAGTTGTTGTCTCGTCCTCGTGGAGGTGTTTCGTCATCATTGTTTGTTGTTTCGTCTTCTAATCTAAAAATCACAAACCAACAAAAATAAGTGAGCCGAACTACGACGCTCTGACTTTCCTATTGCACGAGGAAATACGTAGGCATCCTATCGTGGGGCTTGATCGAGCCAACCTTTGTAAATGTTTTCTTTTTTTCCCCGTGTTTTCTTTCTTCCTTTTATTCCTTTCTTTATTTCTTCATTTTTCATTTCTTCTTGCATGCATTATACCTCATATACAAATATAGTTAGACCTTCACACCTATTACACAGAAAGTAAAAGCGGATACCGTAGAGTACTACGGGCGCGTGGGGTGCTAATCTCTTCCCTTCGCGTAACATACTTCCTTACCCAATCTCTCGGTCGCAAGACCATGATTTCTCCGTTTCATGTTTACTCGATGATTACCTTTCCCTCTTGGTGGGATAAAAAACGTTCGATGGCGACTTCATTGATATATAGTTATATTCTTTGATTTTTTCGGACGGTTGTTTTGAACAAGATATTGGTACTCCTAGCCTTATCCAACATCTTAGTCTTCTGTATCTGAGTAAGCCTTGCAAACATCAATGCTTCACTCTTCAAAGCATCAATACGCTTCTCTTGAATTAAAATTGCTTGCATCTTAATTTTCCATAATCGAAAGTCGTTGTTTCCACAAAATTTCTCGATCTCCCATCTACCCATGGTGCTCACTTGTAAAAATACCCCTTTGCTCCATGCTCATGTTAAGGACCAAATTGTAGCTAATTAGTAGTATTTAGTATGATATTTTGGTTTAATTATGTTTCTATTTAGTTTTTGTTTATAATATATTATTTAACTTAGTTTACATTTGAATTGTAGGTTTTTATTATTGATTCCCTCAAGCTTGGATTCAAGGAGACTTGAAGAGCTCTTGGGATGATTCTTTTTGAAGGAATTTTTGGAAGAAGAAGCATGCTTCAGGTCGCGCTCAGCGCGGTTGCAGCATGAGTGCGCTTAGCGCGAGTAACCGGGCTTAGCGCGGTCTGCGAAAATCAAAAAAAGGACAGACCCATACTTTCACCTTTTTAGCCACCTACTCCCTAATTTCCAGCTGGCTTTTGGTGTGTTAGAAAAGGGAACATCATTTCTTCATCATAGTTCATCATTGTTGTAATTTTAGGGCATAAAATTAGAAAAGAAAAAACATAGTTCTTCTTGATTTTCTTCCATGTTCATCATCTTCTCCAACAATCTTGTGAGCAAAGCAACCATGAAAATGAGTGGCTAAGTTCTTTTTGTGTCAAGATTAGAGGTAGTTGATCTAACTAGTATATATTTCTTTTAATCCATTTGTGTATGAACATGGTTGATGATTAATATATGTTGAATATCTTTGTTCTTCTATCTTTTTATGCTTTGAATCTTGTTTGAAAAAGGATGCTTCAAAGTAGACCTAGGATATTCATCCATTAATGAACAAATGCTATGAATAGATTTGTGAGTTAGTGTTTACAAGTATTGAGCTTCATGTTTATCATATCAATAGTTGTGGTGAGAAATCATTCAAGGATTAACATGATAAAACTCACAATCTTGGTGAGAAATCAACAAGATTGAGAGGATATGTATTTATAGCAATCATCAAACTAGTTCATCACTTGGTTAATAGAATACATATGAAATTAGGTTAATGAAACTAATCTTGACATGCTTCCATCATTTAAAAACAAACTCCAACTCTCTTGAATCAAAACATCATTCTCTTTGAAAAGAATATTTTAGTTGTTTACTTGAAATTCTTGATACTAGTAGTTTAGGAAACAAACTCTTTGGTTACTTAATCTTAAAATACGCTTTACTATTGAAAGACTACGATACAACACCAATCCCTGTGGATACGATAATTAAAAATACTTGTTCATGGATTATCACTACAACAGCTCACTGCATCATTTGTAGTGAATTTTGTTGTTAATTACGACAAGATTAAATATCAATTTGTGAGATAAATAATAGTATCAACCAAAATAAATGGTCTATAGCAATAATAATATGTACATAAATAATATAACAGAATAATGTGAGAAAAAATGAAGGTTTGTTTATCTAGTTCGATCAAACGATCTACTCTAGGGGGAGAGGGCAGTTCTCTAATTTACTATGCTTAGAAAGTTGTTACAAAAGAGATTATAGATGAGTTACAAGAAAATAGCCTTCGTCTTCAGGTTCCCAAGAACAACCTTGAAGGTACCCAAGAATTACCCTATTTTCTACCCAAGTGTTTCCCAACGTGTTCAACCTTCAATATATGAATAACTCAAACTCAAGATGTAAACAAATGTTTCCTAATTCACAATAACCTTAGATAACTCCAAAAGTTTCCAAAACCTTTGCCTTTCTAAGGTTTCCCTTGATAATAACAAAATCCTATGTTATACCTTTAAACCCTTGCTCTCACTTATTATTGTAAGCTTTAAGATTGTATCACTATAATAACAGAAGAGATACATATTTATAATAGTCAAAATCCAACAAATCCATAACAAATCCCAAAACATATCTCCTTAATTGTTAAATAAAAGATATTATTATAATCTTATAATATCACTCAAATATTATAAATATCTTATAATATCTCTTAGAATATTATAAATATATAAATATTTTATAATATCTTTTTATATTAATTTATTTGATCTCCAAATTAATATAAAATATTCTAACATTAATGAATGAATAAATGAATCAAATCTACCGAACCCGATACCCATGAACCGCTCAGACCAAATTACTTTTCGGCTTCCTGATTTTTGACAATCTCGAAACATGTTTTATTTCTCTTCATCAAAAAAGGTTTTAAGGCATATTCCAACAATTATCATGGAGCAACATGATATAATATCAAAATAGATAGCTTAAATATGTGATTTCCATAGAAAAAGCTATATTCTAAATCAATGGAAACTCCAACCCCAAACTCTTCATGTAGCAGGTAAGTAGGAGCCAGTATTGAAACACACTAATATTTATAATTTTCTTCAACACATTTGTATTGGTTGTTTCTTTTTATTTTCTATGATAAAGGAAGCATAAAACATGTGTTTATATATATGTAGTGATTTCGAAGTTGACATGGAAGTAGTTATGTTAACAATTTCAAGGCTAAGGGCTGAGTCAGACCGATCACCAAATGTAGTTGCACTTTTTTATCTTTTCACCAGATTTTTCAGGCTCATCGCAATGGAGTTGAAGTTCCTGGAGAATATTATTGGGAGACCTAGTTAACATGGGCAAGTAAGAAGGGGAAACATGGCATGATATGAAGTCTTTAGTGCAATTAAGTTGTTAATGTATTCACATATATAATATAACTTAGTCTAAAAAATTATATTTTGCATTTATGTAGAATTTCCACTTTGTATTTCAAACATGATTCTGCATGTGAATCAAATTGAAATAAGATTGATTGATAATGAAACCGGGGACAACTGTGAATGTGAAGTTCTGAAATCCAGGAGAAATAATATGGAGAAACATATTGGACATGGACGGTACGACTATGCTAAATAAAACATGTTAAAGGTTGGTGATGTTTTGTGTTTTATGATACGCAATCATCTAGGAATATTGTATGTAACTGTCAAGAGACTTTAAGGAGGATACAAATATGGAGAAGAGTGATATGATTATCTTAGAATAAGTTTATTTGGCTTTTATAATGTTCATATTTTGTTAAAAGTAAGAAGTAAGAAGTGCCTTTATGTAATCAACTATTTGCCACTTAACTTGTTTTTCTATTAGTGTCTATAATATAATATATGGTATTTATGAAGTGTATTTTTGTTATAACTGTTATGACTGTGCACATTTTGGTCATGGTAAAAATATTTATGAGTTGCACAAAAATGTGAGTTGTAGATATGAGGGTAAAATGAAGCTAGGCTTATCAGGGTGATTAATTTTTGTTGAATGATAGTATATCCAAAACAAAAGAAACAAAAAATAACACCATAACAATTCCAATAAATCATGACATAATAGTTCAACTATGAGGTACATATTTGCTTTCATACAAAAAACAACAGTGTACATCTTATATGTTATGAAAGGCCTTTTTGTCAATAACATTAATTATTGAACACTTGGGGTTGTTTTTTTGCAATGTGTATTAAGATTTTGATACCCTTTTTTTTCTAGTCCCCTTAATATTGCAACATATATTTGTCCATGGTTGAAAAACATCCATTGACAAATAGAGACCAACGAAATCCAATGATTGGCCCTAAGTCATGTTGATTTTCATTGCATAAGAAACTATTATTGGGAATTTCCTTCTATTCAACTCGAATGGCAAAGGAGATTGAGATGGAGACATATGAATTCTTGGAAAGTAGATTGCGTTGACATGTCCTTTAGCATCCATAATTCTTACTTCAATTATATGGTTGCCCATCTTGGTTACAATTAGACGTTTGACATTACACAAACCTTCAACTTGATCAATGTTTATCATCAACATAATGGGTGCACCTACCTTTAATTTTATGTGATGGTTAGGCAACCCATAAATTTATAAAGAACTAAGAAAGTCATGATTAAGTAGGTCAACAATATTGGGGTCGTGAATTTTAAATATATCCACCGAATTGGAACTATAATGATCCTTATTTCTCCTATAAACAAATAGATGTGTTAAAATTAAAATGAATAAATTATGGCAAAGAATTGTTCAAAAGCTTCAATAAAACATATATACTTGGCATCATGTCAAGTACATAGTCATTAATCTAATCAACAACTTTAATCATTGATGCTAGTATTACCCGACCTTTGAGATGGTTGTAATTATGAAAGTTATCCAAAAATTAAGGATATATACTATCCATAATTGCCTCAATTGGATCGTCAAATTTTAAGATTAACATCTCAGGTGGAATATCAATATCGAAAACACCATTGCCACATTCAGAAAGTCTACCTTCTCCTATTTTTAACAACCAATTTGAAAACTCAATTTTTTGTTGTTGATCACTTGAACCACCTTGTAGCCTCATATTCTCTATTAAATTCAATATATACCTCACAAAAATCCCAAATGTAAGAAGCAATAATGGAAGAGTGAACAATATTAGAACAATTTCCTCTAGGTACGACTAGTAAAATCTGTCTAAAATCCCCACAAATCACAACAACTTTTCCTCCAAAAACATGCTTAAAGTTGTTATAATTACTCATCACACCCTTTAATGTTCTGTTAAGGGCATCAAAACAATGTTTGTGTGCCATTTGAGACTCGATCGTCCCAAATGATCAACTTTGTTTGTATTAGAATTTATACTAAGTCATCATTATGTTCAATATTGCATGTTGAGTTATCTTTCATTGGAACAAGAATTTTGAACTTCGAATGAGCAGTCTTACCACCTGGTAATAACAAAGAAGTTATACCACTTAAAGAAACATTTAAAACAATATCATGTTTTGACTTTAAAGAAATTGCAAGGATTCCCCACATGTATGTTTTCCTTGTACCTCCATCACCGTGTAAGAAATATGCTCCTCCTTTTTTAATGGTAACATCATTCATTATTTTCTCATATATAGATATTTGTTCATCTACATAATAGATTTATACAAAATGAAAATAATGCAATGTACATAACATGAAAATCAACCTATTAGAGCAACAAAGAGGTTATTGAATTCTATTTTTATATTTCCAATGTTGTAGTTTCTTTCATTATAAATCAGTCGATTACCTATTTGTTCCAATACATAACCATCTGGATATGTAATCGTAAAAATTACGATTATGAAAATTACAATGATAAGTGATAATGATGAGATAAATTATCCAATGTCTTGTTTTTGTGGATTTTTAACTATATTCGAAGACATCGATGCCTCTAAGGAGCCTGACCAATAAACCACAATACATATATAAAAGAGCATGAAATTCACGATTAGACACATGCAATTGGAAAACAATGATTTCAAGAATAATTTAATTTTCAGATTATAAACTTCTTCATCAATTTGAAATTGTGGTCATAATTGACACTTACCAAAGCACCAAATGCATGCTCTATTTACTAAGTGAACTTGAGTCAATTTTTCATATATCCATATCCCTTATGAAGGTAATAATCAAATCATCATCTAATTTACAGTCACTATATCTAGTTATTTGCGTTGCTCTTTCTTTGAAGTTGATCTTATTATTATTGTTTTCAGATGTACCAAAAATCTAAACGTACTCGTGAATCTGATTTGAAATACTATATGAGTGAATATATCACAATGAGTTGAAAGATAATTCCCATAAGCTTGAAATCTCTGACTCAACATTTAAGTGTCCATTCTATTTCAACAATTATTATTCTTTAAGCGAGCTTTTGAGACATGCTTCAAGAATTGTTAATTCTGGTGACTTGCATGCTGAGACTATGAAAGAAATTACTAAATCTAGATCGTAAGAATATAGAAAATAAGAACATGAAAGTTGAATTATAAACTGTAAAATTCAAAGTATATAATATTATTTTTAAGTAGTTCTAATTTACCTAATATAAAATCAAACATAATGTTTGAATTTAATAAAAATTTGTATAAAAATTTAATTTTAGTTATTGGGTTTTGTCATGTTGGAATATGTATTGTAAAATATTTTAATAAATAAATTTATTTTAATAATAATATTAAAAAACTTCTATTTTAAATAAAAAATATATATTTATAAAATAAAATTTGAATATAAAAAAAATTCATATTTATATAAATTTTAGTCACATCTAAAAAAATTGTAGGTATAAATTTTAACTACTTGTAAAACTAGAATAGCATATAGTGAGTTAGACTTAGTTACATTCAATGTAATAATAGGTAAAATTTTATTTGTAGTTAAAAGTTATACTGACATTCAGTTTAACATCACACCTCGGCCTTTCATAGTTGATGCTAAATAGAATATCACTAAAAATTTTACAAATTTTTACCTAGAGATATTTGATTTTTGGAGACAAATAATAAAATTATGTACAATGGTTTACATATTTAACACCCTCCTTTCTTATTTTTTATACTTCACATCATATTTTCTTTCTTCCACCTAATAATTCAACACTCATTTAATTTTTACTCATTACAATTATTTTATTTAGTAAAATTCAACACCATACCTCACCACTTTTATTTCATATTTTTATTTTCAATTATATATTTTTAATAAAGTCGTTTTTTTTTTGTGTCCAAATCAAATGTAACAAGTCTCTATTTATAAAAAAAAAAATTAATGAATTTTGGTAAAAATAAAAATAAATAAAAAATTAATTTACTATAAAATAATTAACATGAGATAAAACTCTAAACATTCACATCATTCAATAAGATTTTATATAGCATTTTATATGGTCTCACTCCTTTCTCGATTAATATATTGAATATTTTCAATACTAATTAGTCTACTTCACCTTTAATACTTTATTTAACACCTCATTACAAATATTTAACCATTGAATAATTTTTTAAACACCCTAATTATAAGTAGTACGAGTGAGAAGAAAAAATAATTATCTTTTTAGTGTATTAGTAGCTAATATGGGGTATTTTGATAAGACATATCGAGTCTTTGATGTAGCTCCAACAATTTTAATTGATATAGTGAATTATAATAAGAGTAATGTCATGAACAATAACTTTTTTATTTTAATTTTTAAATAACTTTTACTCTAAAATAATTTTGGTTAATATATTTTAAAGTTTGGTTAATATATATATATATATATATATATATATATATATATATATATATATATATATATATATATATTCGATAAAAAATTTAATATATATACCGTATAAACGTTGGTTAATACAATTTATAACTTGATTAACAAGTTCTCAAACATAAAAAATAGTAAATAGTAAAATAAAATTGGTTAATGGAGTTTAAAAGTTGGTTAATATATTTATAAATTAGTGTTAGAATATGGTTAATAATATGTATTTTATTGGTTAATAAAGTAGTGAAATTGATTAATGAATTATAAGTAAAATAATTGGTTAATAGCATACATTTATATAATAAATATAGTTGTGAAGTTGGTTAATAACACACACTTATATTTGTCTTATAAAATAAATTTTAAAAATAAATATTTTTTTTAAATAATATTATTTTATTAAAAAATCACTGTTTATCATATAAATGCGGTGAATAGTATATACCGTGTAGAGATAATTACGAGGAAAATGTCAAACATGACTCTTATGATAAAGCTGGTGTTGTTACCTCTTTAGAGGTGTCTTTTGTACTTGTTTTCTTTTTTCCATGCCTATCACTTTCTTAAAATAAAATAAAATTTAAAAAATTGATTCTTTCAAAATTAATTTTCTTCAGGATCAAATAAAATTTTGGAATAGTTATTATACATTATATGATTGAAATGATTTTAATAAAAATACTATAATACTAGTGACTAATTCAGATTGCAAAAATCACAATTAAATTTATATATATATATATATATATATATATATATATATATATATATATATATATATATATATATATATATATATATATATATATATATATATATATATATATAACCCTTTAAAATTTTAAGTATTTCATATAACTTTTCGTCTAAATCGAAAATAATTGTCTCAAATTATGATTTTGGATCTACCTATATGAAAAGTGATTAGGCTCACCAAATACAAATACTTGATTTAATTATATATTTAGTTGTCAAACAAATATTAAATTAATAATAACTTAAAGTTTTCAAATTATTACTTAAAAACTGGTTTAATTTTATAAATAGTATTTGAATAAGATGATAGGATTATTTTCAATTTAACAAGAGCTTTATATCCGAATCAAATTTTAAACTTACATTTAGT
Organism: Vicia sativa; assembly: GCA_021764765.1. Lineage (NCBI taxonomy): Eukaryota > Viridiplantae > Streptophyta > Magnoliopsida > Fabales > Fabaceae > Vicia > Vicia sativa. The sequence continues at coordinate 17,047,892 of CM038793.1, read as the reverse complement.
ATTAAAAAATTTAAACTTTGTAGTTCAGTCAACTAAAAAGAATAGTCTTATGTGAATTTTTTGGAGTTGTTTGGTGATAAAAATTTGAATTTTGAAAGTATGTATTTTTCTATATATATATATATATATATATATATATATATATATATATATATATATATATATATATATATATATATATATATATATATATATATATATATATATATATATATATATATATATATATATATATATATATATATATATATATATATATTTCCGTGTTGGATTAATCTATTTGACTTCAAGTAGACAAGAAAATTAGTCCACTTAAATTAATCAATTGTAAAATTAGATACTAGATTTCAAAAAAAACTAATTACTTGAAATCAAATTAAAATAATATAAATAATTAATAAAATTATAAAACAAGTCAAACTTGCCCGGTAAAAGACTTCACATCAATTCCACCCACAGATCGTTTGAGAAAGGTGAACCAAATACAAAGAAAACAATTAATCATAATTTGGTGCTTGGAATTCTCATTGATCTTACGTAAGATTAGTGACCACTTTGGGAAACTTCATCTTGATTTAAAAAAAAACATTGATGTACTTAATCGAGGCATAATGTGACCATACATTTGAGAAGGAAGGTGTTTCAAAATGAGTTTGAATAATAATAATATATAATCTATGGTTTGATTGAGAAGTTTCAAAATGAGTTTGAATAATCTATGGTTTGAAGCATGCTTTTTCAAACCTAACTTCTATACATATTTTAAATTCTTCTGCTTTTTTGTTTTTCAAACTTCAAACACACATGATTGATTATGTTGTTTTTGTCACCTCACGCTCACCATCAGACATCACTTTTTTTTTTTTTTTTTTGTGTATTTCATAATCGGTTTTTCAACTTTTATTATTGTGAAACACATTCTAATTTTCAACTTTTAATTTTGTGAAAATGATCCAACATATTGTTTAAATAAGTTTTAAATTATGTTAAAAAAATTACAATATAATTCAATAAATGTGAATTAAAATATTTTTCAAGAAGAAACTTTAAAGTATTGATTATTTTAAAATATTAAAATAAATTAATTTAATTTTAGATAAATAAATAAACTAATATAATATGAATTGGTAAAAAGACATATATTATTGTACTTTGTTTATATATAATTTATTATTTAATTTTAAAATTTTTATTTCAGTTTCATAATATTTCTATTATTTAAATCTACTTTAATTTTGATTTTAATATACATTACATATATTATAAAATTAAATGAAAAAGAAATTTATAATTTTAAAAAATTATAAAAAATTCTAACAATACGGAATATCAGAACCATCTTCGAGGGTTTGCAATGTGGACTACAACACATAGCCTCAAAATTGTCATAGTTAAATTGTGATTAAGTAAGCCGTTATAATAGACCTATCATAGTTGAACGTTGATTAAATAAGGTCCTTAGTTATTTTGTCACGGTTGAACCGTAACTAATCAAGACAGAATCTCCAAAAATTTAAGACGATATTGTTGATTATAAATTTTTACACTCATTTCATCTAAAGTCTATTAAAGTGAAATTAATACCTCTAGTTTTAAAATATGCACCAAAAATTAAATGAAATAATCCAAAACTTTAGAGATTTATGACAAGGAAACGTGATAGGAGATTTAATGGTTCTCTAATACAACTCATGACCAAACTAAGAGACCAATTGAGAGGAAATCGAGTTAGACTTATCATTTTGATCCAAACTAACTAAGAGGTATGACATGAGGGCTTTCTTCCCCATCTTAATGTTTTGGATAAAAACACTTGTTTTTTTTTTGTTTTTTGTTTATTTGTGTTTTTAGCCAGTTTCTAGTGCTTTAAAATTTATTGGGTTCATGTTTTCAAGCGAATAATGGGTTGAAGAAAAGAAAAGACAATTTTTTAAAGGAGGCAGAGAAAGAAAGGTGGAGTTGAATTTATCAAAGTGGTTATAAATTGGTATTGTCCATGAAGGCTTGAATGTCTGATTCCTGCACCACTTTTAGTGTGTGATATTTCGTCCCAAGTCATTATTGATCGAATGGTGAGCTGAATTTGTATCATCTCATGAGTTACTATTGTAAATTTAGTAAGCTATACTTTACTTATAAATAGAGATCTAATCAAGAATAAAAAATCAATTTGAATTTTATTAAACAAATACATTATATGGTTTTGAGATTTTTATTCCATTGGTTCTAGATTTGACCATCCTTTGATCTTATCAAGAGACCATACTTCTTATACTGATCTTTACTAAACTTATCATACTTTCTTAATCACTTGAAGCATTAAAATCATGTAGCTTAACTCTTTTAATTTTAACTTATCCATTTATTATTCATTTTAAAATTTAAAATGTTTCTTTTATTCTTTTGGTTAACAATAAACTAACTAATTTAAAATATTGTGTTGTTATTAAAAACACCTTTTGGATAACCTCCCCAATGCTAGTTAGGTGAGATCCCAAATATATGGAAGTGTTTTTTTTATGTGCTTATTATCAACGTATTTTGACCTCCTATTTTCATATACATTCCTATTTGCTTTGGTGTCCTTTATATAGCCCGTGCTTCAACCCTCTGGGCCAGAATGAGTCGACCTTTCGTCTCTCCTGGTTAAGTACTTGAGATAACATTTTACATCCACATAATTACCACCAATCATGTTTTATAATGGCTCCACCATCAATTTCGCAATCTCCGTGCAACCTTGACACTTCTTGTTAACCGTTACATTGGGCTACCAACTCGGATATTCAGCAATCAACATCTAAGAAGGGTTGAGTTATATATGCTTGGCTCCGAAAACCTGACATCCAACCTCTATCATGGACAGAGCTAGGTGTTCTACTCTAGGATCCCGCATGACTATGGCACATGAGCAATAACTCGACTCCTTGTTGGTTAAGGACATTATTGCACCTTCGGTTCACCATCTTAACTAAAATTGAGAAAGAGATAATGACTGAACTAAAATTTTTGGGATGATCATAAGCCCCCTGAGCATAAAGCCTAAAAAGGTGAAGTGTCTGGATAAAAAATCTTAGAATACACTTCGTCTTGTAGATTATGTCCTAGCTCATACTTGATCCATCCAAAGATTGTTCATAGACCCTGGCTTTATGACGTATAATGGCGTGTTTGAAATATTATGTGAATATCTTACAAGATTTCTTCTCCCTGTTTGCAATGATGATTTTTATGGGAAAACTAATGCCATTATGACTATAATATGATACAACTTTACCTATACATTTCAAACCCCTGATTGGATAAAAACCCAATGTTTTCTTCCCTATTATTCGTTCTTGAAAATTTTATCCTCTCTTCAAAGTTGCCCTTAAAGTTGTACGCTTTCCCCATTTGTTCACAAACAACTTCAGGTATTCTTGTAATTATCTTACTTTCTTTTTGCTTAATTTTTAGAATGGTTATAATACGTGAGTGTGATGATTTGGAAAACATACCGATAACTCAAAATGCCTAAGAGATGATAGAACTTTGGGATTTATGCATGAGAGATGAAAAGATCATTTGGGGAAGTTGAATTAGATCAAATTAATAAGGAAGTTTATGGTGATATTTTTTCCTCTTTTAGAGAAACTGATTCAAAATATTTATCATCAGGCTTTGTAGAAATAATGATGGAGATGAGTGAATCTTCCATTGACCCAAAGGTTTTAAACTATGATAAAAGTTCAATTGACGCCAAGTATATTTCCAAAATCCGATATGAAAAGAATATCTCTTCTACAAGAAATGAGAAATATGTTATATTGGAACCTTGTATTCAAGGTGAACGAGTCTGCATAACTTGTCAGTGAGGATTACTAGATGAATACTTCCATTTTTAATACGGGGTGATTGAGGATTTCAAAATTCGTTTCCCCTTTACCGGTTTTGAGTCCTAGTTTATCAAAACTCTAAACATTGCACCATCTTAATTTCGACCTAATATTTGGGGTCTTATAAAATATTTTGAAATGTTGTGTGAGGCAGTGAACATAGTCCCCACCTTAGGTTTGTTCTTTTTACTTTTTTGAGCTAAAAGAATTCGATAAGAGAGGATGAATATCCCTTAATGTCCTCCCAGAAAAAAGGTTTCTCAAATATCAAACAACTAAATATAAAGGAATCAAGGATAAGTTTCTCCGTGTTAGAGGTGGGAACAAATGTCCCTAGGTGATGTATGCATTTGATGGGAACCATCACTTTCCTATTTACTGGAAGGATAGCCCGGTAAATGTGTCTGGGTTTGATTATGATAAATTAAATGCTTTGGAGGTTCAAGATTTGGCCATATTAGATACCTTCTGGATGATAAAGGCACAAGATTTACTAGGTATGGATGAAGATCCAAAATAAATCTTTGACTTTCTAGGTAATACCTATATGCCTTAACATATTTTATTTATTACTTTAGTTATATTGGCATATTGAACCTTTGCTTGTTTCCTTTTCAACCAAAACGAAGAACCTATCATTGAATGAACAAAGGAAATTGATGGCCGAGGAGAGGGAGAAACAAGGGGAACAATCCGATGTTAAGACTAACTTATCCAACATCCAAACTCGGGTTACAAAGAAGAGAAAGTTAAACAATAGAAGAAAAGCCACGAGCGTCTCCGAGCCCCAAATATATTTAATCCATCTCTCCACTAGATCAAACCAAGCTCCCCTAAAAAGATGAAGACTTTAATGAGTGACTTGGTATGTGATGCCGTATGGGAAGTCAATACTTTGATGCAAGAAGCTGGTGATAGTCAGAAATCTCACCCATCCAAAAAGTTCAAGTTTTGGTCCAATAGTTTTGATGGTCTGAAGTACCTCTATGACCACCTGAATGCCATCGAAGATGTTGAAAAGCTAAAGACCTTAGGAGCTCAAAAATAGATGTAGAATATTGGGTCGTATTTAATGCAATGTACCACCATAATCTGATGTCTATTCAAAGTCGGGGATGCATGTGAGTAGAACAAAATCCGCCTTAACAAGGAAATACGTTAGTTGAAGAAAAGCCTGAAGGTCCACAATGACAAGATGGAGGACCTGGACAAGAAATCGTTGAAGGAGAAGAAATAAAAGGAGACCTCAGAATCCAACTATTGGGATCTTGAAGCGACCATCACCAAATTGATGAAAGATGTGGAGTTATCCCAAAAGTCTAATGAAAAATTGCAAAAGCATTTACAAGAGGTTAGGGTGGATATCCTTACAACATGAAATCTAGCCTTCTAAAGGGCCAAAGCTTAGGCTCTATGCCTTCATCCTGGACTTAATGTGTCCAAGATGGATTTCTTCAAGACGATAGTGCATGGTTACCTTGTAGACATGGAGGAGGAAAAGTCTTCTCCTGGTGTTGAGGCTTCCAAGGATGGCGTATGTAATGCCCCCAATTTTCATTTGAGACACGACTTATAAATCATCTAATTACTTGTTTTAAACGGAAATAAAATGGTTTAAAATTTAATGAATTAAACTTCAATCCAAATTCTTAAGTAGAAAATAACTACGATTCTAATTCAATGGAAATATGATAAATAAATAATTCCAAAATGTAACACAATCGATTTATTTCTGCATAATGCTACTAAAAAAATCCTTCTTTCCCACAAGCACGCATCAAGAAAACATCAATCACTTTAAGAACTCCACATTTGTACCTAAAATGTTGTTTTAAAGGTCATTTACGCATGTCAAACTAAACTAAACGAGAGTTAAAAATCAGACAAATATAAATATAGATATCATGTCTAAGATAATTAAATAAAAAATATTCACCTGAATTCTAAAGAATAGAAACGTATACTTAAAACGGAATACACATAAGCGTCAATATTATGTCTTTCATATGCATAATATTCATGATCTTAAACTATATGATCCAAATATAATAATCCCTCCACTAAAGCACCACATAGAATTCATCTAATATTAATGAGGAAAATAACCTACCACTAAGGCACCACACAGAAATACATATGTCATGTCGTAATGATAAAATGCAAGCACATTACTAAGAAAATCACATGGAGATCTTAACCTGTCACTAAGGCAATCAATCACACATATATTTTTATCATCCACTAAGGCAATCACACAAAAAAGATTTCCCGCCACTAAGGAAATCATACAATACATATAAAAAATCATGCATTATAAAAATCAATAATGTATAATCCTGCCACTTAGGTAATCTCACATAAATTTTTATCCTCCTCCCATAGATTAAAAAAGCAAAATTTATTCTCTTAATTAAAGAACACAACAAACAATCACATTAATTTAAGAGTTTATGGGACAACTATATTTGTTTAAGAAAGTTAACTCTCAATTTAATTTGTTTATCATAAATTGCAGCATACACACACATTTCAAAAAGTGTGTGAGTAAGGATAAATCATGCTGAAAAGATATGTGTTAATTTATTGGGTTAGTCGGTAATCCTAAACGAAGTCTGAGGCGTTACATCGTATTTGGTGAAGGGACCCGCGATGTTCATGAAGAAGAGAAGGATGAAGATTGATCTCATGTTGTTTTTTTCTTTCTTTTTTAGTCATATATTGAGATGTATTTTGTAATATTTTGGAGAATTTATTTTTTCCTTTGCATATAATATTTAAGCCCAGCAGAGTCCTTTTGACCATATTATTCTTGTCTTATAATAATTATCTAGCTTTAACGTGTTTTATTTCTTTAATCAATAGTTTATTCACTTGATTAGGAATAAAAAATTTAATGTCCAGCCCTAGAAAAATATCAGTTTTGCTAAGGCTTATATCGTAGCAATTTGTAGGCCATGGTGGACCAGGATTTAGTGTCGGGGGATCCTAAAAATTTCGGCATATCATATAAAATTCAATTCATTCTAGGTTGTCTAAGATGGACCCTAATGCCTGGCTCATAATAATTAAAACTCTTAGAGACTGAGGCATCGTGAACAGGATGCGTGCATTGTAATAGCCCTTAAACGGTCAAAGTTTAACATACCCGAGATAGAGGAATATTTATTTAGCGCAGTGTCAGAGGTATATTAACATGGATTATTTTAACTGTCAGTGGTATGTTAACTTGATCGAGCCAGAGGTATGTTAACATAGCTGAGATGTTAGAGGTATATTTACATGTCTATTTTAACAGTCAAAGGTATATTAACTTGATCGGGTCAAAGGTATGTTAACATAGTTGGGATGCTAGAGGTATATTAACATGAATATTTTAATGGTCAGAGGCATGTTAGCTTGTCCGGGCTAGAGGTAAGTTAACATAGTCGAGATGTCATAGGTATATTAACATGGCTATTTTAATGGTCATAGGTATGATAACTTGATCGGGTCAGAGGTATATTAACATGGCTATTTTAATGGTCAGGGTATATTAACTTCATCGAGATAGAGGTAAACATAGCAGAGACGCCAGAGGTATATTAACATGGCTATTTTAATGGTCAGATGTATGTTAACTTGACCAGACCAAAGGTATGTTAACATGATCGAGAAGCCAGAGGTATATTAACATGGATATTTTAATGGTCAGAGGTATGTCAAGTTGACTAGGCCAGAGGTATGTTAACATAGTTGAGATGCCAGAGGTATATTAACATGGATATTTTAATGGTCAGAGGTATATTAACTTGACTGAGCTTCCACAGTTTCCTCGTGGGCCTCGACATGATGAGGCCAAAAATGCTGAACATGTTCCCGACCTGTGTGTTGACTCTGACTTATTTTGTTCGTTAGTTCTTTTCTGTAAAACATATGAAAACACTATTACAAATTAACATGAACTATGTGTGACTCATACAAAATCCTTGACCTTGCAAGGGAAAAGAATGCTACCCCATAAGTTTTATTCAATAAAGTCATTACATAATTTTAGCTGTAATAAAATCTCAAGCTGGAAACATTCCAAGCCCTAAGTATTTTAATTTCGTCTAAGCTCTCAAGTTTGTAAGCTCCATTATTTAGCCTTTGTCGAATTCTAAATGGTCTTTCCCAGTTATGGGAAAGCTTTCCCTTCTTTTTTGGAACTGTGATCCTCTTCAAGACTATATCACATTCTCAGAAATTTCTTAGACGAACTTTGGTATGAAATCTCCTGGCCATTCTTTTTGCTTAGCAGATAACTCTCTAAAATGGGTCATGTCTCTGATGTCTTCAACGAGGTCAGCTCAGCTATTCAATCCCCCTACTTGAGATCATCGTTGAAACTTATACGTCTCTCAGATGAGAATGTTAACTTCTATTGGTATCATTACGTCATCCCCATACACAATTCTGAAAGGGTTTCCTTAGTGGTTTAATGAGGTGTAGTATCATAAGACCATGAGATCTCATGTAAGTATTCATCCCACAACCTCTTTGCTTCTTCCAACTTTTTCTTCATTCATGAAAGGATAATTTTGTTAGCTGCTTCTACCTGCCGATTAGTCTGAGGATGTTCAAGTGAGATAAATCAGGTTTTGTATGCCGAGGTGTTTGCAAAATTCTAAGACCGATGAGCTTGCAAGCTACATGTCATTATTTGACATGATGGTCCCGGGAAAGCCGAAACGAAAAATTATGTTCCTCTAGTAGAAACGTTGCACCCTTTTCATTGACCCGAGGTACAACCTTGGCTTCCGCTCACTTAGTAATGTAGTCAATAACAACTATAAGGAAATTCAATTGCCCTCTGCTAAAGAAAAACTGCCTAGAATGTCAGATACCTATTAATAAAATGGCCACATCTAGATTACTAATGCAACAACTCGGTCGGAGAGAGGATGAATGAGGCATAAATTTGACACTTCTTGCAATAGCTTACGAACCGATCACAATCCTACGACATGCTTAGTCTTAAGACTGCCTCTTAATAGTTATGTTGGGGTACCAACTAGGCTATGTAACGTCTAGCAAGGGTCAAACTATATATGTGTGACTTCGGAAACCTAGCGTTCGACCTCTCTATCATGGACCATGCTATGTGTTCTACTTCAGAATCATGCACGACTATGGCACACAACCAACAAGTCGACTCCTTGTTGGTTAAGGATACTCATACATTTTTGGATCACAATCTTGACTAATATTGAGAGAAATATCTCGGTTGAACTAAACATTCTAGGATGTACAATTTAAAACTATAATTAATAGTAATCCTCGTATAAGTATTAATTCATATTTAAAAAAAATTAAAGTTGTAAATATTTTTAGAATATTTAAATGTTATCTATAAGATAGACTCTTAAAATAGGATCCCCGTTTATTTAGATAAAAAAAACATATAAAAATACAAAAGATTTTATTTGACATCTATTTAAAATAACTTTTTAATTCTTAAAACAATAAGAGAAACAAGCAATTTATAAAAGATTCACAGAAGAGCGCTAGAGTTTTATAGAAGAGAAAAAGACACAATTAATAGAAGGTTGTAGTAAATCTCATCAGTTTGAGCTAAAATTTAGTATATTGTTTTTATTATTTAACTAATTTTATTGATATTTTTGTTGAGTAGTTTTATCTCCTTTTAAAGTTATTTTAATATATTTATAATTTAAGGAGGTCTTGTTTGGAGTGATTTTTTTCACTATTATTATTTATCGAAAAATATTATTATTTTTTAGTGTTATTAGGAAGAATTTTTATATTCTTGATATTGATTTAGTGAAAGATTTTATTGTTCTAAATCCAGTAATTTTTATTCTCAGATAAATTTTTTATGTTAAAAATTTGATGTCCTTATTACTCATTTTTTCTCTCTTACTATTATGCTCTAGAATTAATTATGTTTATTGTCTGTTTAAATTATGCATATTTAAAAAGTATTCTGTATAATTAAATATCTTTATTATTCAATTATTTCTCAACATAATAAATATTTTTTCATCAAAGTATTAAGCCATGACCATTCTAATATATATATATATATATATATATATATATATATATATATATATATATATATATATATATATATATATATATATATATATATATATATATATATATATATATATATATATATATATATATATATATATATAAAAGATGAGAAAATCTAACATAATACATATAAAGTTATCTAATATAAGAGTGCCAAATAAAAATGTAAAGAAGAGACAAAATCAAAGGAAAAGCTCGCAAACATGAAAGGGAACACTAGAAAAAGAGCAGAAAAATCAACAAGAGATATAGATTTTATGTCTCCCTCATTTTGATTATATTTTCAGTCAATAATCTGTCTCTATTAAAAAGAAAAATACGAAATATGTTTTTAACTTCAATGTTAATACCAAAATTGTATTACATATTTATTATAATTTTGGTATACGTTCATTTACTTAATTAAGAAGGTAGGTCTCAATTGAATTTAGCTATCGGAACATTCCTGTCGAGAGAGCTATATATTACTATATAAAGCGAGATTCGATGGTCGATAACTTTGATATGCTATTCAAAAGAAGAAAATTCCAATATTCCAATCACTTTCTTTTGACTAAAACATATTTTAAAAATATAGAATATGATGTATTCAAATTGATTTTGGGATATCTTTAGATAGCATAATTATTTATAAAGTACTTAACTTTATATGTTAGTTTCTAAGATGAAATTTTTTCAATAAACTATTTTAAAAACTTAGTTGTTTGAAAGAACAATTATTGAATCTTGATCTGATTCTTTCCCTGTTGTCGTCTTGTGTCTTGGGTCCTCACACGGTACTAATGTGTTACCCTTGCATTCGTACGAGTATTGGTGTATTATCCGTACATTCGTACGGTACTAATATATTATTTGTGCGAATATTATATATATATATATATATATATATATATATATATATATATATATATATATATATATATATATATATATATTGAATTGATAAATTTTTATTATTTAATATTTAAATAGAAGTTTCATTTTCTCCGTTCATATAAACATTATACCAAAAAAAAATATAATTGACAAATTGGTGTTTATCATTTTAAAAAATAGTCAGAATTATTTTACTTGTTTTAAAAAAAAAAAAAAAATGATAAATGTTAATTCTTAAATTTTAAAATGGTGTCAGCCCTAACAAAAGTCACACAACCACCATTTACCCGATTAAGTAATTTCAAAATAATTAGTTTTCGTCATCACAGCCCCAACAAAAGTTAACCAGTGACTCAGAAGTCAAAATAATCAAAATCTACATTTTTTTACCTAAACATACACACTTTGCAAGTCCCAAGTCCATGACGTCCTGGCCGTCATCCCAATGATGCTTGTCACAGGTTCAAAACGCACGACGGCTTACCCGTCACGTTGGTGATGCCTATTACCCTGAACCAGAAGTAAAACTCGAATTCTGCTATGGAGTTCAAATCAGAATGTCGATTTTTTCACTTTCAGCACCCACCAAAATACATCGTACATATTATAACATATTCATAGCACATGATTTCATCAATTTTAATAAATTAAAAACCCCTTTTTACCCAAAATAATATTCATCCCAAAACCCTCAAAAGTTCATCAATGGAGGAAAACATCAACAATCATAAAACAATAAAATCACACATAATCATACACGAAAATTCATCATCAATTCAGCCAACAATGTTATAATAACATAAAAACTCAGAACTAATTGTTGTACCCTAATTTCCTCCCTAAGATTCTCTATCATCTCATACCATTGCATTGCACAAAGATTACAAACTCTCTCTCTCTCTCTCTCTCTCTCTCTCTCTCTCTCTTATCTCTGAGTTTGCTCTTGAGGGGATCACCAAGCACCTTGTTTGTGTATATTTTTGCATATGATGATTGGGATACATTGAATACTTGGATTTTTGCACTTGATGATGATTCCATCTTTGATCAAGTGTTGAGATCTATGATTATTCCAAAATGGATGATATACTTGACAAAAAGCAATTGAAACTTGTCGTGTGGTCGCTATGATTCTATCAAGCTTCTAGCAAGTCTTCATGCATAAGCTTCAAGATGATCATTCAACTAACCTTACTAATTACTAACAACTGACTTTATTTTTATGCTTTTACTTTCCACCTTTATTTTTACGCCCTTTACTTTATGCATTTTATTTTAGCATTTACATTTCATGTCATTTTTCTTTGCTCACTTGAGCACTTTATTTTCTTGTTATTTTGAATTTGCTCACTTGAGCTTTAGTTTTCCTTTTGAAAACACTTAATAATCCAACTTAAACACTAATTTTTTTAATTTTTTGTTCTTGGACTTGATTACTATCCCTATGCTTGGAGTTTGACTTTAGACTTATGATTAGGATCTCAACCTTAGCTCGGAGACTCTGTAATCTTGTTTTTATTTTGTTTGTGCTTGGGTTATTTTTTCTGTATGCAGGTTATTCTGTTTGTACTTGTATATGAATGGATTTCCTCTAAGTGCAATTGTTATGCTGCACCGTTTTTCTTGAAGACATTGAATTTCATATGAGACATTGGTTCATCTGAGACTTAGTATTTTTGTCCGACTAATTGCTTGTGTGGTAATCTAAAGGAAGGAATATTGTATTGGCTTTTGATGTCAAGTACTAAGTTTCCTACCCGGTTAGATATTTCTTTTACCCCCACCTTTTACTTTTTGTACATAGGTTAGCTTCTTCATCTCCTCCCATATTCTTTAATTTTCAAAATCTTCTCCATTTTTCAAAGGATTCTTGTTTTTCTAAACTCGAACTTCTTTCATAAAAAACTCGGACTTAGGTCCGTGCATTTTTCAAAGTTATTTTTCTTAATAAACTCTTAAACCATTTAATAATACTTTGACATTTTTCTGAGGACTAAAAGTCAATTAAACTCACTCAAACTTTTTTAAGCCCGTTGTGGCCTTCCTCTTCAAAACTATTTTCTCAAAAGATTGGGCTCTTGTCAATTATTTATAGTGATGCGGACCGCTACACTTCTACGATATGTAGTGAAGTGAGACATTTTCCACTTGGTGTTGAGGATGCTTGTTAATGAAAATCCGAGCTCAATTCTCCGTTTTGAGTTGACAAAATGCTCATTTCTCATAATTGTGGGTAGTAGGCATGTTTACAACTCATATATGATGATGATGTCTATTCTTCCTAAAATCAACCAAGACACCAATTTCGGTCTTTTTTACCCGAACTACATGGGTTTTGATTTCAACATTGCACCTTGTTGGTATGTAGGCTTGGAACTCATTGGAAGTTCTATCAAATCAAATGTTGTAAAAAATACTTCTTTTCTCACATCCACCATCTATTTTGTACATACTTCTTTTTTATCACATATACAAATTTTCAAAGAGGTTTCTACGGAGTACCGTAGATGCTTAGGGTGCCTAATACCTTCCCTTTGCATAACTAACCCCCGTGGCTTGATCTCATTCTCGTTTAGGATTTTATTCGCTCTTTTTCCTAGTCCTTGGGACAAAATAAAAGTGCGGTGGCGACTTTATTGCTATTTTTATGAATTGAGTCAATCAATGGCTTAGTCTCGGAGTTTTTTGCCACTACAGAAAAGTGGCGATTTCACTGGGGACAGATTGACCTTTTGCTGGTCCATCTCTAAGTGGGTTGACCCTATCTTTATTTATTTGTATATATGTGCTATATTTGTTGTATCTGTTGTATATATGTTTGTCTGAATTTTCCTGGTTTTTAGGGGTGCTTGGTGATCTCTTTTGAGTCTTTTACCCGGACTTGGTCAAACTTAAGATGGGACAGGTGGTATAGTCATGTTAACTTTTAGGGAGTAATCCCGAATAAGGCGACATGAGATCCCCTAGTTAGTGGAGACCTCCTTGACTGCAGTATTTTGTTTACCGAGCGATCGGGAAGACATGACTGCTTTCGACCTAAGAGTCACTGAAACTGAGCGGCTGTAGAACCCTTAACCCATCCTGGCCTTTTAGGTGTAGTGCATGGACTATTACAGAGTTATCTGAAAGTAGTTGCTACGCGATACTACACTCAGACGAGTTTCATCTGACGATATTGCTAATTATCGAGTACATCGGGAAGTTAGTAGTATTTGACAGAGGAATGTAGACTCTGGGATTTCCCTTTTAGAACATTGATTTACATATGACAAATCTTAGTATACCTTATGGGTAGTATCCTTCGACTCCATGCTCGTGACGTTGAACCTATGGACCCCATGATTGTGATCTTTGTGTGATTGTTGCATCATGCATTTATGCACCAATGTGAATTCTTTCAAAACAACAATTCAAGGAACTTAAGACTGACCTTTGGAAATATCTCAGGTATACCTTGACCATGGATTTTGGACAGAGTAGGACTCGCAAATACAGTTTCAAGGATCCTATGATTGATGGATTAATGAGCTTGATTGATGAGATTGAGAGTCTAGAGGATTTTCGAAAGAAATATGGAGCTATTGTATCTTTGATGAAGCTTAGGATGAAGGTTGGTATTCTTGCTACATTGGTCCAGTTCTATGATCCATTGTATGATTGCTTCACTTTTCCTGACTACCTGTTTGTTCCTACCTTGGAGGAGTATTCTTATCTATTTGGTCGACCTATTACTAGTGGTGTTCCTTTTACTGGCTTAGAGGAGGAGCCTAGTATCATGAGGTTTCTGCTATTACCCATCTGAGGAGGTCTGAGATTGAAGATAATCTGATTACCAAGGGATGTATCAAAGGATTACCATCTGCATTTCTATTGAAGAAAGCTTGTTACTTTGCTGATATGAAGAGTATGGAGGCTTTTGAAGCTATCTTTGATTTGCTTGCCTATGGGTTATTGTTGTTTCTGAATGTTGACAAATTTGTTGACATTAATGCAATCAAGATCTTCATGATTGGGAATCCAGTTCCCACACTCCTTGCCAAGTTTAAGAAGAAGATGGAGAATCTGGAACAAGAGAATCGCGAGCTACGCGAAGAGGTTACTTCCTTGAGGACCGGTGTTACACCCCCAAAATTTTCCCTCCCATTTTAAGGTCAAGATACCTCTCCATTCCCAAGAACTACTCAAGGGTTAATAAGACAAACCCTCTCCTAAGAAATCAACCCACAACTAGGGTTTTGTTTCTCTCAAGGGAAAAGTGATTTCTAATGGCTCAAGTGAATGTAATGCCTCATCATATGCTTCAAATTATCCCCATATCAAGTTTCAAGCCTCATAGCCCAAGTTTGCTCAATCAATTGCTTAGATGGCTGAAAATTAGTTGCATTGGATAAAAAGTCAACTGTGGTCAACATATAGTCAAACTTCATCATTTTTTGTCAACATCAATATTTTGAAGTCACATTCATAATTTGATCAAGGGTTGATCATGATTCATCAAGAAAACTCAAGAATTGATCAAAAGTCAAAAGTTGCTAAATTAGGGTTCTTTAGGAGAAACCCAACAGAACTTTGATCAAGCATAGCTTTCATATACTTCATCAGAAATTTCTCCATTTAAGCTCATTTTGAAGGGAATTCAATTCTCTACAAATTTGTCTCTCACAAGGTTTTCCCAAAAATGCTTCATTTGAGAGATATGGGCCAAGACATTATAGGTCCTTTCAAAAGTCAACAAAAAGTCATCTTTTCTCAAAGAAGTGTACATAAACATGAAAGCTTAAATGAATATGAAACCAAAGAGAGATTGTATAGGACATCTTAATATTTCTAAAAAGATCAAGAACATCCTGAAATGTTGAAAATTGAGCAAGATATGGTTTGAGCAAGTTTAGCAATTTTGGAGAAGTGCATGAAGAGAAATAGTGAGCAATCTTGAAAATTTTCTAAACGGGACTATGTTTTCATAATTTAAACTTGTTTCTAACATGGTATTTAACCTCTAAGTCCAATTACACGCCCTCCTACTATTTATTTCATTTATTTTTGAATTATTTCAATTAAATTCAATTTTAAATAATATAAAATGCAAGGAAAGAGGTCAAGGCGTGTGGGCTTGATTTTTGAGTTCCTTGAGGTCCAAGTGAGTCCATGAAAGTTGGAAAAATCGTACAAGAAGTGATTGGAATGAGATTGAATAAAATTAGAAGCTTTTCATTTGATTTCCAAATCAAATATTTTCTCTATTAATGCAATCACATGTTGTGACCTAATTCACTCATTATAAATAAGAAGATCAAAGACACAAGCCAAGAACACGAATTGCATGCTCAAGAAACCCTAGCCAAACTTTCACAATTTTGCAAGTTTAGGGCAAGATAAAAATCAATTTTCTAGCCACTTTCAATTGAAACCAAGCACCTATTCACACTCCCGAGGTGTCTAGCAATCGATCTAGGTCCTTGCACGTGTTCAAAACATCCCATAATCACTTCATTTGATTGCACCGGTTTGGTATAGTTCATCGATTTAAAACTCTTAACTCATGTGATATAAATTGTGTTTATGCATTCATTCATGTTCATAATGTTGTTTTGAGTTGATTTGATGCATTATTTTTGTGGTTTAATGCAGGGTTAAGAAAACACCATTGCTAGGGCATTCTGATTCGAAAGCTTCGAACCCGTTGATACAGGTCAATTTAAACCAAACTGATGCCACCATTGAACTCACAACCCTCAATTTTGGGGGATAGGGTCCCTCTTGATTACTTATTTGTTTTATTTTACAGGTTTCAAAATCAAGCTCGTCGGAGAAGATGATCGGAGCTAGGGTTTTGGCGTCCCTCCGACCCTCTAAATTTGATTCATCCATTCAAACATGGGGACCCCACCAGCACGTTTTGATTTTAATCTGATTTTTTTCTGAAATTTTTTTCACTTACATATTAATGGTTGTGTCATAATTCATGGATGTATAGCCACCCCAGTGGTAGAACGTGCACACTTAGTCCTCTTGTCCCTCTTGGCACAGGTTCGATCCCTGCCTTTTGCAAGTTTTTTTTATAATTTCTGATTTTTTACAGGTTTGCTTGTGGTAAATTTTCTGATTCGAAACACAATTGGATGTCATGGAGCCTCATTCAAACATGTATAGCTCATTGCTCAGGGACCTTTATGATACAACCTTGGACTCTTTGGAAAGCTGGGATTATAAGCTTTACAATGTACTTGGAAGGTATCATTTGGAATCTTGGATCAAAAGTTATGATCTTTTGAAATCATCAAAAATCAAACTAACTTTTTCACACTTAGAAAAATTTCTAAGTTTGGCAAAAAATGACTTGCAATGTTTTCAATCCAAATATGGCCTTCCACTCAAAATTTGCTTTTGATTTTCAAAGATGATATGAAGTAGACCTCTTGAATGGCATTTTGCAAAAAGAATCATCCAAAAACTCCAAAAATTGAGAAAGTTATGGCCTTGTGAAGTTGAGGAAAATTTATGAAATGACCTATAATCTTTTGACTTCTTCAAGCTACTTCCAAACACTTTCAATATTTGAAACTTAAATGGAGATAAATTTCATATCTTCAATATTGTTGTGAAAAAATAATAACCTCAAGACGATAAATGATGATTAAGATATGGTCTCTTGATTAATCAAAATTGAGAAATTCATCAAGGACTTGTAATCATTTGACTTCTTAGGCCAATTTCCAAGCATTTTCTCTTCCTACCAATTGAACTAAGTTGTATTAGACATCATTAGGTTCATTGTGAAAGAGTAATGAGCTAAAGGATACAAGGGATGAACAAGTTATGATCCTTTAAAAGAGATGGTGAGACTATTTGTGATATTTGTGCAATGCAATGGTATGAAGTATTAGAGAATCTTAGGAGAAAAATTGGGGTCCAACATGGTTGAAAAGAGGTATTCAGCGCCTGATGGACAACTGAGAGATGCTATTCATGAAAACTCCATTGTAGAAGGTTTGTGCGAAGATGTTTCCAAAAATCTAAAGATTGAAGACATAGATTAACAAGGCGATGAAGAAGAAATTATACCAGAGACTTGGGATACATTTGGGAAGCCGAGTGGAAAATTTGATTTCATGGTAAATTACACCGCCCCTGAGAGTTCGAAAATTTCAATTGAAGACATTCTGCCAATCGGATGGAGAGATGATGACTATCCCGAAGAATATGCTGATGTGAATGCGATAAGGATCACCTCTATAGGTCCTGTGAAGATTTCTCCCACACCCAGAGTGACTCCTTCGATTATCACCTCGCCTAGACCAATTCCATATTCCTTTGACAAAGTCATACCTTGGAATTATGGAGCTGAGGTTTACTACCATGTCATCAAGCAAAAGTCATTGGCCATTGAAGACAACAATGCTGAAGTTGTTAATACTGATGTCGACAATATTACTGGATCAAGCAAAGTGACTAGAACTGGAAGAGTATTCTCTCCATAGATCTCTCCCCCCAAAGTTACTGCTGCACCACTTTGCATCTCTACCATCGAGCCAACCATTAAGGCTCGGGGCAAAGAAAAAATAACTCCTTCCTCCCAGAAAAAAGTACCGAAAGAATTTGTTGAAGATGCTTCCAAGCAAGAGATGGAGGAATTTTTTAGAATTATCAAGAAAAGCGATTATAATGTTGTTGAGAAGTTGGGGAAAACCCCGTCCAAGATATTTACGCTAGCTCTGTTGTTGTGCTCTAAGGCTCATGCTAAAGCATTGGTGAAATTCCTGAAGAATGCTCACGTGCCGCAAGAAACTTCCACTGATCAATTTGAAAACTGTATTGCTAGCCTGAATGCAGACAATGGTTTGGGTTTTTCAGATGTTGATTTGACTCCTTCGGGAAGGAAACATAACAAAGCCTTGCACGTCTCTATTGAGTGTAAAGGTACTACATTGTCTCATATGTTGTTAGATACTGGTTCTGCTCTGAATGTCCTACCGAAAAGTGCTCTAGACAGATTTGATGTTAAAGAAGTGGTCATGAATCCTAGTGCCTTTGACGGTTCAAGAAGAACGGTGCTTGGAGAGCTCGACCTGCGAATCAAAGTGGGCTCTCAAATTTTTGACTCTACTTTATTTGTGATGGATATTTTCCCAACTTATTCCTGCTTGCTTGGACGCCCCTAGATACACGGGGAAGGCGGTGTTACCTCTATTGTACATCAAAAGATGAAGTACCCAATGAAAGGGAAGATTGTCACCGTCTGTGGAGAAGAGGAGTATGATAACACGAAATTATAGCGTTTATTCGACTTAATTCGCATAAATAATATTATTGTTTTTCCTTTATTTACATTGTTTTATTTCAATATTACACTGATATGTCCTATGTTTCAGGTATTTATTCTATTTAGAGATACTCGAGAAAATAATAAGGAATTGTGAAGAAATAGTGGAAAATAACTAAAAGAAGATGAGAGGTTAAAATAGCACAAGAAGTAAAACAAGTAAAGGGCTAGCAGTGACACGAAAACATACGAAGGCCCAAAGCAAATCAGCCCACACCCATTATAATGAAAGTGCCCTTGTGCCAAGGGGTGTCCTCCCCACTCTCCCTCCAACCAAGGGACGCCTGCCCCACAACTCCAACGAAGTGGCCTCTGCCACGTACCTCAGGGAGCTCGTCCCACCAGATGTGGCCCCCGCCACGATCTCTTCCTCAATTTCAAACGCACGATATTTCCTCCGTTTCTTCAGCAACCGCTCCTATATTTCCTGAACAAGAAATTTCAAACGTGAACGAGAAACTCTTAAAGGGTGGTTACATAGATTATTATAAATAGAGAGTTTTGGAGATTGGAAAGGGTTCCACGTTTTCTCTAGAATTTTGTACTGCATATCAACTTTCTATTTTTCATTGTTCAACAAATTTTAATGCTGCAAGTTTCTTTTCCATTAGTTTTTTAGGAAGATATATTTTTATCACAATAGTTTCTACACTGGGAACTATTTTGTAATTTTTACTAGATCCAACCTTACGTTAGATTATAGTATTTTTATTTCCTTTTTTTTGTTAATTTGGTTAATTATTTCGAAGAACAAATCCAGCCGGCTTGTGGTGGAGTGTTCTCGTACTTGAAGCTCGTTCCTGTTCCAAATTTATTATTTCCAGGTTTCTTTAATTGCTTTAATATTTAGAATATATTGTTTGCATGAATATTATTAACATGATATTGGTTGTTTGTTTATTGTTTGTTATGTGTTATTTTGCTATGGAAATTACTATTATGTTTGGCTAGATTGTTTTGATATCGGTATGTAGGTTAATCGAATTAAGGGATCTAAAATTAGTTGGCCAAATATTATTTTATAAAAACTTCTTTTTTTTTTCTTCTGGTTTTAGTTTTCAATTATTAATTTTAAAAGGTTTGTTACGGAAGTAAAAATCAGACTAAGGTTAAAAATCAATAGAGCAGAAGTTTGAGGTTTTCAACTGGATAGTGATTACTAGGCATTTGTTTTAAATACAACGGAAGCACTTTAAAACGAATTAGGTTTTATTTATTTTCAAAAATTGTTTTTAAATTCGGCGGGACAACGGAAGCATAAGTTAGGGTTCAATAGCATAGTCTAAGTCAATAGAACGAAAGTTTGAGATAAGGGCTTTTAAATAAATATTGCTTACTGAATTAAGGAATTTACATTAATCGAAAAAATTGGCCAACAAACCTTTGGATCACCTAAACTCGATACTTGCATACCGATATCCGTTTTATTCACATTTCAACTAGATTTAAGTTTTATATCCTAAAAATTTCCCCCAAATCAAATTATTCGATAACTTTAGCTTTACACTGTAGGTTTAGAGTATGATAGATCGATTTATAGTCTATGAGGTTCGACAATCTTTTAAAACTACGCGGCACGACTGTGCACTTGTAGTTAGTGTAATCCATCGACTCTTAAAGTCTCAATCAAGTTTTTGGCGTCGTTGCCAGTGACTATTCAAGTCGATATCGTAACTCTATTGTTACGAAGTATAGACTAAAGCTCCAAATCCCATTATTTCAATTGTATGCCAAATACTCGCTCTCGAAGCGAGCCTTTGCATCTATAAATCAACGATATCGAGCGTTATCTCAGATTAAGACGCTGAATTCAAGAATACCGTCTTCTCAACAATCTTCCTCCGACTAATCTTCCTGACATTTCAATCCCTGAATTAGCCGAAGAATCAAAGATGGCTGAAGAATCACAAATACCACACCGTCCTCTTAAGGATTACGCAGTTCCATTTCAAGTTGAACCTCACAACAACATTGCTGCTCCCGCTATCGCTCGAAACGATTTCGAGTTGAAACCTTTGCTACTTTCTGCCGTTCAATAGAACCAGTTTTTTGGATCTCCTACAGACGACCCGAACCTCCATCTGTTAGTGTTTGTGCAGTACGCAGACACTGTAAAAGCGAATGATGTAAACCCTAAGGCGATACAATTGCGCCTAATCCTTTCTCTCTAAGAGACAGAGCTAGAGCGTGGCTCCAATCTCTACCTTCTAATTCAATCACCACATGGGATGATTTAAAGAAAGTCTTTTTAGCTAGATATTTCCCACCGAGCAAAACCGCTATGCTGAGAGCCAACATCAATGGATTTAGGCAAAAGGAAAATGAATCACCTTTCGAGGCGTGGGAACGCTACAAAGACATGATAAGACTTTGTCCGCATCACGGTTTAGAAGAATGGATGATCATTCACACATTTTATAATGGTCTCTTGTACAAAACAAGATTGACTATAGACGCTGCTGTAGACGGCGCACTGATTGATAAACCGTATAATGAAGCCAACCAGCTTATTGAAAGTATGGCCCAAAACCATTATCAATGGGGAAGAGATAGGACTAATATGGAAAAACCTCAGACGAAAGGTGGCATGATCGAAGTGAATAGTTTAGACCAAGTTAACGCTAAAGTGGAAGCCCTTACCCAAAAGCTAGAAAATCTAACCACCACCCCCGCAACCACCGTGGCTGCAGTAGCTCAAACTTGCGATTTATGTGGACTTCAATCACATATTGCTCCAAAATTTCCACTCTTAACAGGAGTTCCAACTGAACAGGCGAATTACGTGCAGGGAAACCCTTACAACAACACCTATAATCCTGGGTGGAAGAATCATCCCAACTTTTCGTATAAGAACAACAACGCGTTATACGCACATGGATAAGCTCCTGATACACCACATGGTTATCCGAAAGCCACCCCGAATCATCCTAATAATGTTCAAAATACTTCCAATGTCCCTAGGAAATCCAATCTTGAAATCATGATAGAACACTTCATAGCGTCTCAAGCCCAAACAAATAAAGATGTTCTAAATCAAAATTTACACAATAATGAGAAGATTAAACAATTAACCAACAAAGTTGACGCTTTAGCCACTCATAATAAAATGTTAGAAACACAAATCTCTCAAGTGGCTCAACAACAGGCAAATTCTGCTGCCCCGAATGGCTCATTTCCTGACAACCTCAACCCAATCCTAAGGGACACGCAAATACTATCATCCTAAGAAGCGGAACATAATATGATGGACCTGTAGATCAAAGAATCGATATCCCAGCCATGAAACAAAATCCTGTTAAACCAACTGAAAAGAAGGATAAACCAGAAGAGGAGAATAAGAAAGATAACAATGATGAGACTATAGAAAAAGAAGAACCTTACGTGCCTCCACCACCTTACAAACCACTCATTCCTTATCCTTAAAGGCTAGCTAAAACCAAGAATGTAGGACAATTCAAGAAATTCGTAGGTCTTCTGAAATAACTAAATGTTACAATTCCTTTCATAGAAGCAATTACATAAATACCCTCCTATGCTAAATTACTTAAAGAAATTCTATCTAATAAGAAAAAGTTAGAGGATAACAAAACTGTCACACTTACTGCTGAGTGTAGCGTGATAATTCAAAATACAATGCCTCCTAAACTCAAAGATCCTGGTAGTTTCTCTATACCATGCGTAATAGGGAAGTTTGTCATAGACAAAGCTTTATGTGATTTAGGAGACAATATCAGTGTAATTTCTTTATCCATATGCTCCAAACTCAAAATGGGAGAATTAAGACCAACCAAAATGTCTGTTCAATTAGCATATCATTCTGTTAAATACCCTGTAGGAGTTCTTAAGAATGTTCCTGTGTGAATAGGTCAATTATACATCCCAACTGATTTCATAATTATGGATATAAAAGAAGACATTAACACCCCTATCATATTAGGACGACCATTCTTAGCTACAGCCGGAGCCATCATAGATGTAAAGAAAGGCAAGTTGACTTTTGAAGTTGGTGAAGAGAAAGTCGAATTTATTCTTACACAATTCTTAAAATCACCAGCCATAGATGACATTTGTTACCTGGTAGACGTTATAGACGAATGCGCAAGAGAAATGGAGTCAGAAAAAGAAGCCCATTCTGATGTTATAAAGATTCTGATTCTGTTAATCTTCGAGGATGATTACTTTCACCCTAAATACCAAGACGATAGCCTAAGCGAATGTCTAGAACTAACTCCTAATCCTATGCCTTTCCCAAATAAACTATGTAATGCTCCAGCAACCTTCCAACGACGTATGATGTCAATATTCTCTGATTTCTTAGGTGGTATTATGGAAGTCTTCAGGGACGATTTCTCCGTCTACGGACAAAGTTTTGAAGAATTCCTATCGAACCTAGAAAATGGACTCAAATGATGCGTAAGCGTCAATCTAGTGCTAAACTGGGAAAAATGCCATTTCATGGTTCGAGAAGGGATTGTTCTTGGACATATAGTGTTCGATAGAGGAATCGAAGTGGATAAATCCAAGATCGAAGTTATAGAAAATCTTCAACCTCTTAAAACTGTTAGAGAAATTTGAAGCTTTCTAGGACACGCCGGTTTCTACCGACGATTCATTAAGGATTTCTCTAAAATAACAAAGTCGTTCACTGAACTTTTAATGAAAGACGCCGTATTCATATTCAACGATAAATGCCTAAACTCTTTTGAAACTCTTAAATAAGCTTTAATATCAGCTCCTATCATGCAACCCCCTGATTGGAATGAACCCTTCGAAATTATCTGCGACGTAAGCAATTACGCAGTAGGTGCAGTCTTAGGCCAAAGAAAGCATAAAAAGCTCCATGCAATTTACTATGCAAGTAGAACCTTAGATCCTGCACAAATGAATTACGCCACCACTGAGAAAGAACTCTTAGATGTTGTGTTCGCTTTAGATAAATTCTGTTCTTACCTTGTAGGAGCAAAAATAACCATCTATATCGATCACTCTTAAGATGGATTTTACTCCTACAAGATTTCGATTTAGAAATTAAGGATAAGAAAGGTACATAAAATGTGGTAGCAGATCATCTATCAAGAATAGAAGGAACCGAACCTAATAACGTCCCTATAAACAATGATTTTCCCTATGATCACCTTGATGGAACATAACGAGAACAAAAACCCTTTATCTGATCATGTTGTTGAAACAAATAAAGTTGTCGATATGGTCTCCAACTCAATACTTCCTTGGTATGCTGACTTTGTCAACTACTTAGCAGCCAGAGTATTTCCACCCGATCTGACCTACCATCAAAAGAAGATGTTTTTCCACGACCTTAAACAATATTATTGGGATGAGCCTCTACTTTTCAAAAGGGGAACCGATGGTATTTTCCGTCGATGTGTCCCCGAAGATGAAGTACCTAACATGATTTCCCATTATCATGATCACCTCGAAGACATGTGCTAAGATCCTACAAGCAGGTTTCTTTTGGCCTAGTTTATGGAAGGATGCACACATTGCTGTTTTAAACTGCGACCGGTGTCAACGCACTGGAAACATCTCTAGATGCGATGAGATGCCTCATAGAGGCATTCTAGACGTAGAAGTCTTTGATGTATGGGTGTAATACGGTGAATTGACTTTGAGATTTTTGTATCGCAAATGTGCGGATAGCAAGAGTCGCCACCGACTTTTCTTTTATCCAATTAAGGGAAGGTGAAAAGAACAGGAAAAGACCTTCGTTATATTCTGAGTAAGGGAGAAGGTTATGAAAAGGGAAGGTACTAGCGCCCCTTTTCATCCGTAGTTATCTACAGACTCTTAGTTGCTTCTAGCTCATTTTCAAAAGTGCTTTCTGTGTGTTTGACAAAAATGTTTTGAAAAGGCATTTCGCTTTGACTTTGTTATGATTCATGTAGGAATGTATACAAAGTGTTCGGAAATGTTTCGCTTTTTTGAAAAGAGTTTGAACTTTGACAAAAAGTGTGAGGTGTGAAAAGTATTTGATTGAGCAAGCAACTAAAAGTCTTATTACCTACTCAGAATGGTCGTTTTCGTGTTGTTTTACTTTCCTTTAGAATAGTGCTATCCATACCATTAGTTGATAGGTAACCCTATTTGTTGGATGTAAGAGGGACATTCAAAGGGACATCAGATGGTCATAGAAGGCAACTTGTAGGAAGTATCCTAGCACATTCGAAGGGACGATCATCACTTTTCGTAGGCAACAATCGAGGGTCAAGATCATGTATTCGTAGGCGACATCGTGGGTCTATGATCCTTGTATCGAAGGGACTATGATGATTTGTTTTGAAGGCAACGGTGCTAGGATACCTCTACGTTCGAGGGACTTGACTATTTGTATTCGTAAAGGCAACGAGAGAGAATTACCTTAAGGGGTGCATGTGTGAAGAGAGTGTGTTGATTTCATATATTTTATCTTGGCATTATGAGTGATCTATGTCCAATTTTATCTTGCCATACACGCCTAATTACTAGCAGTTTATAGGGTGCGGAAAATAAATTGCGGGAATGTAAAGTGCGGAAAGATAAAGTCCTACGCTATTACATGACTTTGGGGCAGTTACATAATATGAGTGTGGAAAATAAAAGTCTTAATTAGCCATACAGAAGAAAGTTGAACGTACTGTGTTTAGAATTTAAGTTTTAGTCTGTGTTAATTGTTACTTGTGAGCCACTCTTGTACTGTTTTATACTTGAGTTGGACATTCGTTGAGTTGTAAATTGTTAATCATCCATAAGCTTTGAAGAACGGATGGTTATCTGTCTTTGAAGTGTGTCTTCAAGTCTTTGTTATTGTTCTTATAAAGGTGTGTAATTGAGTGGGAGTGAGAGGGGTTTCTCATATCTAAGAGGTTCTTAGGTAGAAGTGTCATTGGGTAGTGATTAAGTGAGGGGTTGTAAATGGGGGAGTTTAAATCTAAATTAATATTGCTGATAGTGGACTTCATCCCTGGCTTGGTAGCTTCTAGACGTAGGTGTGATTGCACTGAACTGGGTGAACATTTTTCTTGTGTCAATTTTATTTTACTGCATTTAGTATTCTGTTATTCTTTGTTCAGTATATAGTTATTAGTGTCGTGACATCACCTTCGACCTCTCATATCTGATACCATAATTTCATTTTGAGAAAATGGTTTTAAGGAGGTAAGCCAAATAGGGTCAAAAAATTTGAATGAGGTTAATTGACTTTTAGTCTTAAGAAAAAAAAGTTAAAGTATTATTAAATTGGTTAATGGTTTATTCAGAAAAGAATTTTGAAAATGCATGGACCTAAGTCCAAGTTTATTTTGAAAGAGGTTCGAGTTTAGAAAACAAGAATCCTTTGAAAAAAGGGAGAATATTTTGAAATTTTAAGAATATGGCATGAGATGAAAAGGCTAACCTATGTACAAAAAGTAAAAGGTGAGGATAAAGAAAGATCTAACCAGGTGAGAAACCACTACTTGACAACGAGAGGTCAATACCATATTCTCATCCTTTGGATTCACAAAGCCAACCAACAATGATCGGACCAAAATACCAAGTCTCCGATAAATCAATGCCTCAGATGAAATCATGTCTTAAAAATAGAGTAACAATTAGAAGAAATACATTATAATATATATATATATATATATATATATATATATATATATATATATATATATATATATATATATATATATATATATATATATATATATAACCCAAGCATATACAAAATAACACCAGAATTACAGAATCTTCGAGCTGAGGTCAAAGTCCTAATCCTAAGTCCAAAGTTAATCTCCGAGCATAGGAATAGTAACCAAGACCAACAAAAAGAATTAAATTTTTTTAGTGTTTAAGTTGGATTATTAAGTATTTTTAAAAGGAAAAATAAATCTCAAGTGAGCAAATTCAAAATAACAAGGAAATAAAATGCTCAGGTGAGTAAAAAAAAATGGTATGAAAATAAATACTCAAGTGACCAAAGAAAAAAATGACATGAAATGTAAATTCTAAAAATAAAGTGCATAAAGTAAAGAGCACAAAACTAAATGACATAAAAAAAATAAAGGCATAAAATAAAAGCATAAAAATAAAGGCATAAAAAATAAAGTCAATTGTTAGTAATTAGTAAGGTTAGCTGAATGATCATCTTGAAGCTTGCGCATGAGGACTTCCCAGAAGCTTGATAGAATCATAGAGACTATGCGAGAAGTTTCATTTGCTTTTTGTCAAGTATATCATCCATTTTGGAACAACAAAAAATACAACACTTGATCAAAGATGATTGAGATTTTCAATTGGACAAAGTTAGTGAAAACTTATCAGAAGCTTGTTAGAATCATAGCGACTACACGACAAGTTTCACGAGTGTTGAACCAAAGTCAAAACTCAATATCCTTGGGGATTTGTTAAACATGAAGTTTATGCCACTAATTGATCATTTTCCGATTCAATAAGAAATATAGAGCTATACTAAGCAATCACCAAGTAACCTATATAGAGGTCACCCTACAACGAGGTCGGTCAAGCATGATCTATGTGTTAAAAATACCAACGAGATGAGTGATATGTAAATCAACCTCTAATGTTTGGCAACGCATGTAAAAAAAGAAGAATGGGATAATATGAAGAGGGAGGGGAAGTGATAGATCAACTTGGATTATCTTCTCAAAGTTCTTTCATCTTTAAGTTCAACCATTCATCTTGGTGGATTAAGGCACTAGATATATTATTAACTCAAAGAACCAAGAATGAATTGAATAATTCATCCTTTGATAGATTTGAATCAACAATACATTTATCCAACCTCATCGACACCCAAAGTCCATTGAATTTAAACAGAAATTTGGCATTCAAGATTACAATCCAAGGAAAACATCAAATGAATGGAGTAGGAGAAGAGTAATCATCCAAAACAATTCAAAAAACATTCTGACGTCAATGCAAATAGATTTGCACAGTATTATTTTTCAAAAATCTGCGTAGAAAAATCCCGAGCAATCGATTGCACTCTAGTGCAAAACGATTCCTCACTGTTTAAACAAAAAAAATCCATTTTAAAAGGGAAAATCCTTGTTCAAACTTTTCCACAAACACCGTGTGATCTGTGATTCAATTGAGCATGAAAATTCCATCAATTTTTTGAGAAATCAACATCAATGGAATTAAAAACAAGTTTTCTAAATGAATCAAATCACAAGAATTATCAAGAGATCTCATTATGGAAGATAAAGATTTAAACTCACCATTTTAAGATCTTGAGAAAAATTGGCAAGAATAACACTTCACAAATTCTTCGATTCACCCCCAAAAATCAGAATCACAAGCTTAGATCTAGAGCATTGATGAAGAAAAAGAGTTTGGATGGAAGTTTAGCTCAAAGATTAACAAATTCCAATGAATAACTTACTAAACTTTATGAAGAAAATAACTTTGAGTCAATTGGGAGAATGAGGAGAGTAAAGTGATTTTTTGACAAGGTGGATTTAGCTATCAAAAGCTTAAAATTTTAATTAGAGGAGACCTCTATTTATAGGATTTAGGCTTAGGAATTAGTGGTGGTTTAAAATTTGGTTTGGGTATGAAATTAGGCTTGGAAATTAGATTTGGAGCCAAATTTGAATCAGTTGGTGATTATGTCATCAAAATGAGGGTGTATGATAGAGTTTAATGATGATGCAATAGTGTAATTTTGAGTGATCAAAGAATAAATTCGAAGAAAAAAAATTGGAGCCAAAATCCACAAACTTGAAAATTGCCCAATTTTCAGATTTTCGTGCGTGCAAATCGATTGCACTGAGTTTTTTTTCTTCAAAATTTGCACTAAAATCATGAGTGGAATCGATTGCACTACAGAAAAATTTGATAAATTAGTGCAAAACAAGTTTGGAGGAAAAAACACCAGAAAAATTTCACTTGTCAAATACTTTGACTTGATACCTACAAAATACAAAATACACAAAGCAAAACAAATGTTTTTGGTATTTTAATTAGAGGTTAGCAGATGAAATAAATGAAAATCAAACACATACGCAGTACACAATCAAGGTGTTTGGAAATCTCATAAGGGTAAACTTAAGAATAGGACAACCACGAGACCCAACACTTGTTTGTGATCTTGGTACATTATGATAATGAGATGATGAGGGATCTTAGGGGGAAAAATTGGGGTACAACACCTCATCAAAAGCTTCATCAAATTGATTCTTTCTTTCTTCTTAACTTCCTCAAACTTGATATCCTTCATTTCCTCATCACTATGAACCTCACGATCACTTTCAACTACTACACCCTTCTTCCTTTTTCTTACATTCTCCAAAAATGTAGCATCTCTTGTACTTGGTATGGGCTCAACATAAATTTCAATATCTCCTACATCAGTATGGACAAAAACAACCATCTCAATAGAATCACCATCATCCCTAAATGGTTTCAGGTCATTTTCTAAACTTCCCACCTCATGTTTCCACCACATCCTATACTTTTTGAAATCAAACCCATGTTCCATGGATTTGATTAAATCACAGGAATAAAAAAATACCACGATGCAGACTCTTGTCCATTAAACGCATAAACTTCCCCACCCTCATAAGTTAAAATGAGATCTTTTACAAAACGACCCTTAGTGTAAAATATTACTTTAAATAATGTCATCCCTAAGATTCATATTGACAACAAAATGTCAAGATAGGACCCACAAAAATGGTAAACCCTAAAAAGTGGAATCTAAAATTATACAACTGGACCTACCTCAGACTGTGTTGTCGAGGGACCACAATGGTTCCAACTTGCAACTTGTTTTATCTAGGACCAGAGTTAAGAAGGAGAAGACAACCTCGATGTTGGGACCATGGCAACAATAAACAAAGAGTGAGTAGAAGCAACAGATTCAATTGAATATAAAAGACAGAAGTGCGGTATGTTTCTTACCCAATTTTTGGAAAGGGACGAAAAAGAAGATGAAAGCATGGTTTTAGAGTTCACTTCAAATGAGAGAAAACCCTTTGTATATTTCTCTAAGTGTAGATGGAATGCTAACAAGGTATACTAGTTACAATGTATCATGGACATGTAATAAAGAAAAGAAATTTACAATGAAAGAAATTAAAAAAAAAGCCACAAATACGCCCGTTAAATGTATTTAACAGCGAGGATGAAAAATAGGGACGAAAATTTTTACAGGGATGATTGTTTGAACAAAATTTTTGAGGGACTAAAACTAGTTTTTGGTATATTTATAGGGACTAAAAACATATTTAACCCTAAAATAAATGTGATATTTTGATTCAAATAATCAATTTCTGGAAACTTCTCGTTAAGAGAAGACGCTTACATGCTAACTCACGAGCTTCTGTTTCTGTTAGAATTGTTTCTTTATCAGGAATCAAGAATTCTGAAATCAATTTTGAAAGTGTTAAATAAGTATTTGTTTAAACTTTTGGAATTAGAAATTCTGAAGGATTTGTGAAAGCGTTGAGAGTTATTAGATCTTCTGGCATTATCAAACTTCAAGAAACTTGTTTTCCAAAGAAATCAAGCTCTAATAAACCAGGCTCTGATACATAAGGAATCCAAATATTTTTTGCTATGACGATTTAAGATCTCAATTGGTACAATTGAAGTTTGAGATCTGAATAAAGACACTTAAGATCTCTATATTTGATCTATTGTAACCAAGGGGAGTTTTTCTTAGAAGGTTCATAGTCAGGATATTTGACCTTCACCCAGTCCCAGATTCAGGGGGAGTTTCTCATCTGAAGGAGAAGTATTACTTAAACTTCTTATTTCTATTTACTTTTTATATTTTATACAAAATTGTGTCATCAAAATAAAAAGTTTTGTCATCATCAAAAAGGGGGATATTGTTAGAACAAGATTTGGTTCTGCAATAATACCTCAGAATTTTGATGATAAGAAACAAGTATGTTTGTATGAAGAATTTCGGTACTCTAATGTTTGTTATTTTTTAGAATGTAACAAACATGTTATGTTTATGATAAATAGAGTGGCTAAGTTATTACAAGTGAATTGTTCCTCTTTTTCACTACATATGTTCTGTTGAACAGTAGAAAAAGCTTTAGAAGTCTTTGAAGTTATGTAACTCTAATATGTTGTCTGAAGAAAACAAGTTTTGAAGATCTGAAGAGAGAAGTTCTGATGAACAAAGTCCAGATGCTGAAAACTTATGCTTCTTAGAGAAAGGGCTCGGAAAGACCAAGTGTTGAATACTCTGAAGATGTAGTTCTGAGGAATCTGAAGACTTGAAGCTCTAAAGACCCAAGTGATGTTTACCTGCTTCTTAATCATGCTCTCAGAAGCCTCTGAAGTTAGGAAGTTGAGAAGACTAAGCAACATGGTACACAATACAACAATACAAGGATACAATCAGGACGCTTCATTGCACTCTGGAAAGATCGGAAGCAAAGTGTACTATTTGTTCCCCATGTTCTTTTTAAGCTGCCATATTTTGATTACTCTAGATGTACCCCTTAACAGTCACATCTTGTTCATGGATATAAAGGCTTGAAGACTTAAAGAATGAGATACTAATTCACTATTTATACGCTCTATACAATGTTCATAGCTCAATATTCTTAAGTTATTTTGGTCTTAATTCTGTTTACATCTCATTTTGTGTAGAAGCATTTTATTGTAAACAAACTCTTATTCAAACATCTGTTTGATTTCCTTGAGACACCAGTTAGGTAAGGTTTCTTGAGAAGTATAGGACTTGTGTGTATTAGAGATTGTTGTTATTCACCTACAGTTTGGCTTATGCATTGTATAATCAGTTTGATTATTGGACTAAGACCCCGCTTGAGAGAGACAAAATCACCTTGACGGGTGGACTAGAGTAGCTAGAAGTTTTCAAGTGAACTAGTATAAACATACTGTGTCTTTCTTTCTTCCTTTCTTGCATCTTTTATCTTATTCTCAAAAGTGAAGAACTTTCTTAGAGGGAATTTATTTTTAAAGAAAATATTTTGATTTAAAACCCAATTCAACCCCCCCCTTTTGTGTTTTCCACACCTTCAAACACCTTATGTCATATGGCGACTAGAGAAGTATTTAATGATATTTGATCCAAAAATCCCTAATGATGGAGTCTATCCATGAATAAATATCAAGCCTCATAATTAGAAGATTCAACTTTTAATTGAAGTCCAAAATCAATAATGAATCAAGCAAACTTGAAGCTTTAAGGTTGTAAAAGAGAGGAAGCGTGAAAGATCGTCTTATCATGTGTCTTAGTGATCAGTAAAATGTAAAGATATAAGAGTAACTTCCAAGATACTAGGAAAGCTCACACACATAATTAAAAATAATTTGAAGTCTATCTCATTTTCTTAAACAATTATAAGTTCTTTTTTACACTAATTAATCGATTATCACATTTAGGTTTATCATTAGTTCATTCACGGTGCCTCCAAATTATTTAAGGAGGACTTTAATATACAAGGGATGGTGTATTTCAAAAACCTTCTTTATTTAGCTTATCTAAACGATTAACAACGAGCTTTTTTCCTTTTTGAGACAAACCTTCTCCTATTAAAAGAGGGGTTCTCCTCATTCCACTCTACACTAGTTTTCAAAATTAAAACTATATTATATTATTTTCTACTCTTTTCTTTAAATTTTCCTTAGTGTCAAAAGAGTGAAAAATACTTGAGAGTTTGATTGTTGTGGTGTGGTGCCAAAATTATTCTTGTTCAAAGATGTGATTCTAATGAACAATATCTTTGTTTGGTTATTAAGGTTAGCTTGAAAAAATCTTTGGTTGGTTATTGAGATCATCCAATTAAAACCTTTATCATGTTTGTGAGCTCATCTTATTTTAATACGTGTTTAGTATAAGGATCAACATGCATAAAATTTCTAATTGTTGTTTAGTATAAGGATCAACGTGCATAAAATTTCTAATTGTTGTAAAACATATGTGAACGTATCCTTAAAGTTATTTTTTTTTAATAGGAAAAGTGGTAGTCCGAACCTCTATAAATTTGTGGGGCACTCTTTCTACCTTCACTATTACAAATAACGTTTTACATGACGAAACTTTCACGTCATCTAGAAAAAATCGAGATTTTACTCTAAAGCGCGTCATATTTTATTTTTTTGTTAAAAAAATAACTTGTTCTCTCGATTATTTAAAAAATTGAGGTGTTATACTCTTCCCGACATGCTTTGAATCTCAGCTACTGCATTTTATGTTTTTATTTATTTACAAGTGTAAAATAAATGATCTAACCCTTGGGTGTTTTTGATAACCCAGTTGATAAATTAATCAGATTTTACTATAAAAATAGTCGTTGAACAAATTACACCTTATTGTTATCGTATTTGTAGCTGCCCACCGTTGAATGCAACATTTTTTTAGGATGAATTGCAAATCTGAAACAAATGTCCTTCTACTTTGAACAAAATATTTTTTCAACTTTTACGATCCATTTCAAACAATAAGTTGATGTTGTTGTTATTTCTAAAAGTTGTTGTTTTTGTTATTCCTAAAAGTTGTTGTTGTTATTCCTAATAGCTTCACTGATAAATTGCAAGTACAAAAATATATATTTTTAAAATTTATAGGAGAAATATCTTATTGGAATTTGAATACATTCACCGTATGTACATTATATACGCTAATGAATGCAATCAATCTTAAATATAAAATTATGATAGATTGTGAGTGCAGAAAATCATTAAATTTTTTATAAATACTTTATTTTAATATTATCTGTAAATAATATAATATTAAAAAAAAAATCACCTTTGTTTTATAAACCGTAGAATAAAGATGAGCTTAAACAAAGTTATTTTAAACTTTTGAGAAATTCTTTGTAAGAAGTTGAAATTATTTCTAGTTGAGTTGTAAATTTTTTTAAAAGAGCCTTTATAATAACAGTAAAATATTCATAAAATATGTATATAAAAATTTGTTTTACGATATGAAAAATGTGAAACTTATGTTGTAAATTGCTTTGCACAAAGGTTATGAGGTTAGCATAAGAATGTAAAAAATTGTTCAACTCTTATAAATACAAAGGTTGTGAGGTTAGCATAGGAATATGTGATAAATTGTCCAATTCCTATAAATACATTGGAATGTAAGAAGGTTAATCTTTTTTGGAGTGTAGAGTCTGCGCAATTATCGGTTCCTACATGAAAAGGTTATTTCATGGAAGGTGCTAGCAATGTTAATTTCCACATACATGCACTAAAATAATCATCATCACGTTGCGCGCCATCATCTTTTCCCCACCAAATCTCTTTAGAGAATAAATACCTATAATTATTTAAGGTAAAAAAAAAAATATGTATCACATTTAATAAATCTCCCTCCTCCCTTAATAAATGTCTCATTTATATTTTTTTTTCTTTTAAAATAATTATTCATTTATAATTATAATCAATTATTATTATTTTTTATTATTATATTTTTATTTATTAATTTTTACTTTATTCAAATACTCTATCAATTATAATTAATAGAAATATTTTAATAAATGACATTAATTTTTTTCAATAAAATCAATGTATCCAATCATTTTTTTTAAAAATCGTACATTGCTTAAATAAAACATTTATTAGAGACGGAGGAAGTAAT
Source organism: Vicia sativa (assembly GCA_021764765.1). Taxonomy (NCBI): domain Eukaryota; kingdom Viridiplantae; phylum Streptophyta; class Magnoliopsida; order Fabales; family Fabaceae; genus Vicia; species Vicia sativa. The sequence continues at coordinate 17,013,160 of CM038793.1, read as the reverse complement.
ATTTTAAAATAATTCTTAAAAGTAATATTTTAAAATAATTCTTAAAAATATACGCAGATAGTATAAATATTATTAGATTGAATATTAATAAATAATATTGAATTTAAATACACATATATAAATATTTTACACTGTAATGATGGCGGTTAATTTTTTTTTTTTTTGAAACAAGCGGTTAATTTTTTAAAATGGTATAAAACTTTTTACATACATTATAATTAATTTCTATAGTAATATTTACTTGTTAAATCACTTGGTTTAATATCAATTGAGTCTGTTTTTTTAGTTCTAGAAAATAATGTTAATTTTCTTTATATTTCTCTAACATTAAAATGACTCTATTCAAACATTGGTGACATAGATTGAATAACGAATAATGAATAATGAATAGTCCAACACGTAAACACGTGCCGGTAAATTTATTGACAAATCCAGACAAAACTAAATCCAGTCTGGCCAAGACTACCACAGTCGAAAATGTCCAAACACAATTTTTCATAAATATATGGATTTATTTATCTTAAATTAATGACATATTGGCCTAATAATGTAGACATATTAAGCAACCTATTGCACGTACGTAATAATTCAAACTAAAATGATAACATGTGTAGCTGATTGGCTATGGTATATGTGAAATGAACAAAACACACACTAGTGTCTTAATCATAATCATGAAGCCGCCTTACAATTCAAACTTAGACTGGCTCTATTATTCCAATCTAACCCCCTGGCTACTTCCTCTGATGTAATTAACTAAACTCATTAAATAATTTTGTTAGGCTTAATTGCAATTTCAATTAAAGTTTTTATTTAAGAGTTTGGATTTTTATTTTTAAATTAGTAATTTTGATTCTAATTTATTTAAATATTTTTTTCGGAATGATCAAATGCTCGAATAAGACCAGTCTAGTGTGGAATCTCTATATAGAGTAGTGTCCCTTCAAACTGATAAACAGGTAGATCCTCGTCGAGGAATCGCACACTTAAGACAGACCATTCGCTTATCTCAACCGTTGGGCCTCATCCAACAGTGTCCGATATAAGATATGGATAAATCATTACAAGCTAACTTAGGATACAAACTAACTTAAACAATTGAACATAACAAACAGGCCAAATTCGGCATGCTAACAACCCTAGCATTTTTGACAACTGCATGTTTGACCATACTTCGACTACGTCATACATTACTAAGTTCAACTTTCACTCTCATTACATCTTCAAAATTGTTGCTTTTATGAGAATATAATCAACATAAATCAACAAAATAACAAATGAATTTTCAGGTCGAAATCTAAAGTAAACACAGTGATTGAATTGACTTTTAATGAAATTTATGTGTGCCATGAACTTGTTGAATATCATATTCCGTTGTCGAGGAGATTATTTTAGTGCATACTCTTCAGGTTGCCTCATCAAGATTGTCTCATCTAAATCACCAAATAAGAACTCAGTTTTCACATCCATTTGTTCCAGTTCAAGGCCGAATTGTGCCACCATGGTAAGTAACATTCGAATTGACATGTGCTTCATAACAGGAGAGAACACATTATTGAAGTCGACACCTTCTTTCTGAGTGAAACCCCTTGCGACCACCTTGCCTTGTATCTTTCTGACACCACTCCTTCGATTCCTTCCTTAACTTTGATAATCCACTTACAACTGACTAAGCTGGCTCCATTATGTTTCTTGATCAGTTCCCAAGTGTTGTTATCATGAAGATATTTTATATCGCTATCCATGGCCTTTAGCCTTTCATACTTATTTCGACTCCTCATAACTTCTTTATATTCTATATGTTCTTCATCTAGAACCTCACTCACAAAGATTAAGGCATAAGCTATAAGATCTATATATCCAAGTCCTTGAGGTGCCTTGACGAATCTTATCGATGTATCTCTTTCCAATAGGTAGTCATCAAAAGTTTCCTCTACTTCCTCAGTGTAACACCCCAAATCTACCCGGTAATTATAATTAAAATCAGAGTTTTCAAAATTTCCACAACATGAGGTATTACATTATCAACTTGAAAACCAACAACATAATATCTTCACAGAACAAATACATAGCACTTAATAATTCATAGAACTCATAACATTTTATTAGTCTTCAAAATGCTTCAACTTTATTTAATAACTACGCAGCGGATTCATAATTTTTGGAAACTTCAAAAGAAACATAACATCTTTTAAACAACTTAATTCAAAGGAAAACAACTTCTTGAAATCACAACTTAAGTTCAACCGAAAAGAAGACAACATAAAACAATTAAGCGTTCATTCCCCTAGTGCTACGTATCAGAGCGATGACACCGACAAGTTACTAAGCCTTTACTCCTCATTACCTGCGCGTTACCAGTATAAAGGCAACGGCGAAACAAATACAAAGGTGAGATATCTACCAATATAAATAAGCGGATGATAAATAATATATTAGAATTAAATCATACAGAAATTATCAATTCATAGTTACAACATCAATAATCAATTCACTTCACAATTACAACCTCATTAATCAATTCACTTCACAACATTCAACTTATGCCAATTCAAATGAGACGCAGTTGTTGGTGTAAGCCCTAGAGGCCAATATCTTTTGGTACTTGTATCGAATTATTTATTAATAATAAAAGACTTTTCTTTATTATGTTTGCTTTCTGAAAAATAATAAAGTCCCTAGAATAGTTAGTCTGTTTAATGCAATGTTAAGTGTGACTTAATCATGAGATCCATTAAACACAAGGACACTATTCTTAAAGTATCCATAATCGAGCTTTATTGTGAAGTGGGATAACATTAAAGCATTGAGATTATTATGAAGATAGACTGATGATCACATCTCATGGATCAAGGATAAGGAGTTATCAAGTCTTGACATAGGTATAAATATTAGGAGTAATATTTATACTGGATTGACCCGCTATGAGAATACTACATAAAATGTTATGCAAAGTGTCATAAGTTATTCTCATGGTGATAAGTGGTGCATACCAGCCTTCGACCTGAAACCACTATGGACCCTAGATGTAGAGTCAAGTGCTTTATTGCTGATCAAACATTATCCGTAACTGGATGATCATAAAGACAGTTGATGGGTACTTCACAAAGCATGCTGATGGACATGAGTGACCTAGATGGAATTTGCCCATCCTGCGTAACGGGATAAATGTCTGAGGGCCCAATATTGAACTGGACAAGGATGACACGGTCTATGCCTTGTGTTCAATATAGACATAAGAACAAAAGGGTAATTATACACACAAGTATTATCACAGAAAGGTTTTGTCAGATCACATGACAATCTCGTGACTTGGGTAGCAGTGATATGTTGCTAGATATCGCTCACTGTTTATTATGTTAAATGTGATTTAATATAATTGCCAACGTCGTGGAAACCTACAGGGTCACACACATAAGGACAGATTAATGAGAGATAATGTAAATAAGGAACATCGTAGGGTACGATGTACTTAAGTGGAATACGGAATGTGGTAAGGTACCACATGCTTAAGTGATATACGACACATCATAATGTATGATATTCATGTGCTTTATTGGGCTTTTAGTTTACAGCCTTTATTGGGATTTTAGCTTGCAGTCCACACTTGTGGTCTTATAAATAGAACCCTTGTGATGAAGCTTTTCACTTGATGCAAATTCGGTCCTGAATCCCTGCCGTGATTTCGCTCACTCTCTCACTCAAAGCTTCCGTTCGTGAGCAGCTAACACTGTGATCGGAAGCAACCTGTTCGTGTGGACTGAGTAGAGACGTTGTTCTTCATCAACGTTCGTGATCACAACATCAGAAATCCAAATCGCCACAAGAGGTAAAAATATTCTATCACTGACCATGATCATTCGTAAGGATCACAAAGGAAAATTGTTTTTCCGCTGCAATTTTATATCGCAATTTTCCTTCAGCAACAATGCATATGCATGTGGTACCAACAGAGCTTCAGCTCCCTTCACTATTGCCAAATAATAGAGGCACAAGGCATAAGCCTTCTTCATAATTCCGCCAATACAGGCCTTCACAAGGATGCAAATGTAATGCAACACTAACAACAACATAAATTCACTTCACGAGGCATATTCCTATATCACTGATATTACCAAATATTAGAGGTAATTATCGTCACTGAAAACACCCTACAACTTCGCATAAATAACAACAATATACATTAACATATTTCTCGCCAATAATTCACAAACAATTCAACAACACGATACATTCAACACAATTTCAACAAAATAAAACAATCATAATCACCTACTAAAATATACGAACCGTCCCGATAATTTTCAATTAATTACGTACAACTAATTATACCGCTTAATTTACTAACTCGGTTAATTCGGCACTGATTTTACTATTCTTCCATAGCCTATCCATTCTGAAATTAAATTATAAATAAATACCAGTACTATAAATTTCTACCTCTAACTTTACTATCATCAAATTTTGCTGGTACTACTATCTTATGATTCTGCTAAAGGCATCATTGCTGCTAAAATAACTAAATTCATGTTACTTTATTTCTACTGCTATTTTAAATTAACCTGCTAAATTATTTATCTACTGTTCCTGTTATTGATTTGTTAATACATATAATGCTAATTTTCTACTGTCATTTAATTATTAATAATTTTTCTATTGTTACTTCGACAATTAAAACTTGTTGAATACTAACCACTTTTTCCACTGCTACCAACTACTCACTATTATACCTTTCTACTAAATTGTCTTCTACCAATATTTTGTTATTAATTACTTATCCTTATGTCCTTACTTTTTACTAACACCATGGTCACTAATTACTAATAAAAGTATATAAAGCAAGGGTAGTGTAAAATGTACCAGGGAAACAAGAAAAAAATGAAACAAAATTGTCCCAAGAGGGGGTGAGGCGCCCACCTCACGATACCATGTGGCCCCCACCTTCTACAAGGGAATACTTCTGGAGGAAATATCAAGTCTCGCTCGACCATCACTCACTTCCGACCATCAAAACTTGACCATCGCTTACTCGACCATCGAACTTGGACCATCGCTTACCGACCATCGAACTTGAGTGATCGCTTCTACTTTTGACCATCAGAACTTCTGAGTGATCACTTTTACTTCTGACCATCAGAACTTCTGACTGATCGCTTCTACTTTTGACCATCAAAACTTCTGACCATCGCTTACTTCGACCATCGAACTTGACCATCGCTTACCGACCATCGAACTTGATCGATCGCTTCTACCGACCATCGAACTTCGAATGATCGCTTCTACTTATGACCATCAGAACTTATGACCATCGCTTCTACTTCTGACCATCAAAACTTCTGACCACGCTTCTACTTATGACTATCAGAACTTATGACCATCGCTTCTACTTCTGACCATCAAAACTTCTGACCACGCTTCTACTTCTGACCATCAGAACTTCTGACCATCGCTTCTACTTCTGACCACCAGAACTTCTGACCATCGCTTCTACTTCTGACCATCAGAACTTTTGACTATCGCTTCTACTTCTGACAATCACTTCTACTTCTGACCATCAAAACTTCTGACCATCGCTTCTACTTCTGACCATCGCTTCTATAATTAAATTAAGTGTTTTTACCTTTTATTATACTCATTGGATCTAATAAATTATGTGTTATTATTATCATCATATTATAATTATTATGTTAATAAAGGATACTCTCTTTTACATTATGCACCAGGACTACATACTCTACGTTGGATTTCTTCCAAACACCATGCAATTTTTCTATTCCAAAAATCTATACTTATATGCATCGAATTTTCTCACTAAAATTTATGTTGCCATAACTCATTGTTTTAAGGATAGAAAATTGACATTGTTTGGATTATTATAAATTTCAGAAACGATACTCAATTATGAACAGAAGGAAAGAAAATTGAAACTGAGTATGACATTTCATACATACCAATATAATCTACACAGAAAGAAATCAACACCATACGAAATTTCTTTTATTAATTATCATTGAAATGCAATACTTCACCCTTATATCAATTCGACAAGCAATTCAAACACAATTTTCAACACAATTTTTTTTATATTTTCTCAACAAACAAAATAATGGTAATTTTCCCACTACCCTAATTCCCACATATCATTCATCATCAACCCAGTTATAGAGTTAGAACCCAACCCCTTACCTGGATTAAAGGCAGCTCAACTCCCGATTGAAATCTTAATCTCCGGTTCTAGCACTTCTCGTATCCTCTCTTTTAAACCCTCGTGCTTCCCAATTCCTTGTTTTTGTTTTGTTTTGTTTTCTACGTGAAAACCTAATTCCTATTACTACTACTATTATATAAAACCTAATATTTTATCATTAATTAATAAATCAATTATTATTTCTCCCATGAATTCTTATTGGGCCAATTCTACACCTCCTTTTTAATACTTCTAACACCAAATAGATCCAACTAAATAACTTACTAATCTATATTTATTTCTAATATTATTTCCAATAATATTTTACAACTAAAATTAAATTCATCACTAAATTAATTCCAACTTCTGATAATCCACTTAATCAATTCGGCTATAATTTAATTAAATAATTAATTAAATTTTCGGGCGTTACACTCAGCATGTTCTGCTTCTTCTCCGACTTCGTCTAAGATACATAATTCAGCATCAACATGCTCCACCTCAACAATAATCTCTCCTTGTTCCAGCACTTCTTAGATATTTCTATACTTCGACCAATGTCATCAGTTTTCTTAAAAGCCATTTTAGCTTCATTGAAAACTACATCTCGATTGGTGATACACCTCTTGTTACCTTTCTCTAGGAACCATACCCTATAAGCTTTGACTCCTTCAGGGTATCCGATGAACATGCATTTCAAAGCTCTAGGTTCGACCTTGTCTTGTCTAATGTGAGCATAGGCTAAATAGCCAAATACTTACAATTTGTCGAGATCTGGTGGATGTCTCGACCAAACTTCTTCAAGTGTCTTCATATCTAACGCAATCAAAGGACACCTGTTTATCATATATGTCGTTGTCGAAACAGCCTCAGCCCAAAACACCTTTGTTAACCCAGTACTAGTCAACATAGTTCTAACTGTCTCCAAAATAGTTCGATTAAACCTTTCTGCCAAACCATCTTTTGTGGAGTACCTACAGTAGTTATGTACCTTGCAATACCAGAGGCATCACAAAAGCCGTGGAAATGCTCATTTCAAAACTTAAGACCATTGTCGATACTCAACCTCTTGACCTTTTCGCTAGTTTGATTTTCGACCAGAGTCTTCAAACTTTTCAAATTCTCAAAAATGCGATGAAGGAAATAAAGAGGCACGATTCTAACGTAAGGTTAGAATCAACAAAGGTTTGCAGAAATCCCCGATGTATAAATTGCTACGAGAAAATGAAAGCAGATACTGAAACTAATAAACTGGAATCGGTAAAAGGCAAGGAAAATAATCTCTGTAAAAATTAGCAGAGTAACAGTAAGTAAATCGGAAGAAAAAACGTTCGAAAACCGGAAAGTGAAAGGCCTATTTATAGAAGTAGGATGCGTTGAGGAAACTGGGCTGTTGAGATTTTCTCGCCTCCGTTTTCACCTCCGTAGCAGTCCCTACGGACTGCTGAGTGGAGCGTAACGATCGTTACGCTTGACTTGGTGAGGAAGATTTGCTTCCTAAGTCGTCGCGATCTTTACGGATTTAGGGCTAGCGTGTAACCGTCGTTACACCTTGGACTCCTAGGCTTGCTACGCGCGTTGGAAGTGAGTTGTGCCTCTTTTCTTAATTAATTTGCAAGGAATTTTACTTGTAATACACCCTATTCTTTTCATACACCCCACAATTGCATAAATGCTTTTCTTTTGTGGATTTTGAATACGATTTGCCCGACTTTTCTTGACTTTCTTCGCACATGCCTTGTAATCATCAAATTCCTGAAAACATATAAAATACCGACATAATACTAATAAAGAGTAATTTAATTAATTAAAATGTGGATAAAATTCATATAAATTGATCCAAATAATCAATACATTTTTGGGTTATCAGTCTCATCTTAAATTTGGGAGGCAAAGAACAATATATAAAATCTAATCATAAGAGGAGTATTATCTAGCCAAAGATCTTTCCAAAACGACGTTGAACCGTTAGATCCAACCTTCTTAATCAAGGTCTTCTCAAACAAATTCAAAGGATCGCCTTTCTAAGCAGGGCACTCCTTTCCATAAGGTGGAAAATGAGCAATTCCCTAAGGCCTACCTCTACACTAGGAGGAATCAATAGTTACACCATATATACCTAGCATAAAGAATGTCATACCAAATCCTAAAGAGTTCTATTTATTAACTACTTATACATAATATAGCTCATTTACACCATTCTAATTAGCGTTAGTGTATCCTAAAAATGTACCACTAAATCATAAATGAATCTTGTTAATTTTCTAAATATATCATTTATAAATTCTCATAATGTTCACAATAATATCAAATTATATATTTTATTTTATAATAGAGACGATAATTAACAACACATAACTAACTGTTATCAATATAAAGAATGTCACGTGAACTAACATAATTATTATCGAAATATGATCGCATGTATAGTTATCCATTTACACTTTTGTCTATAATAAACAGAAAATATTGCTTAGGAATACATCTCCTCAACTTGTTTTTTTAACAATATTTTTTGAATATGTAACATCTTTTTAAACTATATAATAAATATTCTTATATAAATATTCATTAATTATCTCTTCTAAATAATTTATTTTTATAAAACTATACAAATTATCGATAAATTTAATGAAATAATTAATTTTTAAATTATTAGAATTTAATTAAAAAAAACTATACTAACGTACTCTATCTATTGGTGAAAACCTAAATAGATTGAAAATAAGACTTAGATTTTGTATTTAATTAAGAATGATATTAATCACTACGAGCAAGATTTGCAGGAATGACTTGAACTTAATTTGGAAAAATATAATCAGTGAATTATTAGTCACATGAAAGTTGTTTGGTCAATCATTATGATTTCGTGAAATTTATACTTTTGGTTTTTATAAAATAAAAACTTAAAAACATATAAAATGAGATGGAGGGGGAATGTGGAGAGTAATACCTTCCTTTCCTATAAAAGTATAAGATTTCCACACCTTCAAATGGGAATGGAAAAGTGGAAAAATCACATGTAGTCAAAGTTCCAAGGAATAAATCTAAGAATAATTTTCTTTGACTTGTCCTGACTATGGAAATGTTTACCATTTTAAGCTAGGACATTCTAAATAATAAACTTGCAAGTCTTGAAACAAATACTTAAAGTAATTATGGTCTCCAAAACACCAAATCAAAAACAGTTTTCTTTTCTTTTTGAAAAAACGTTTTCATTAAAAGTTTATTGACATTGAGTAATATGTTATGATTTCTTCTAGAATTATGTTTTTTGTTTTCATTTTGCATGTTTAATTTAAAGTGTAATGTGTTAAATAAAATAGGAAGGTTAAATGTAACAAAAGTACTCGCTGGTAAAACAAATGGTAATACTAGCTCCACTGGATAAAAATAATCAAGTATTTTCTAAAACTTTAAAGAGAAATTAATCATGAAGTTTTTACCTAATTAAATTTATTAATTATTAACAAATTTATCCTAAATTTTTAATTTATGGATTTATTTACATTTTATTGTAAATGTTGCTAACATAATTAATTATGAAGATTTTATATAGTAAAATAGTTTACTAAATTGTAAATAGTATAACTTTTTAGAAATAAATGTGAAATACTCTTTTGAATTTTATTAAATTTTACTTTGTATTGAGTAGAATTTTTAAGGAACAGTATGAATTACACTAATTTTTTAATAAGATTTTTATCTAGACACTTTTTCTTAGGGTTTCATACATTCCCTAAAAAAATTATTTTATAATTAAATTTACTTTTAAATTATAATTTTTATTATACAATAAATTTACATTTAAAAAATAAAAATGAAAAATAATAATTTTACATTAAAAACAAAAAATAACAATGTTTTTTATACGATATTTTTTATAAACATGTCAATGGATAAATTGCACTTTCATTTTTTTTTAATCTAATATGATGTTTGAGCATTTCAGGAGATTATGAATATGTTTAATTTTAATAATTTTTATTTGAATCGATAGATATATGAATTCTCTCATGTATAATTTTTAAGATATTTTGATACATATATAAATCGTTCCTTCACTCAAATTAAAGACTTAGATTTATGATTGATACTTTCACTTAAATCCAAAGCTTACTTATGATATCATTTATTGGGACAATTTGATAGATCAATACAAAGAACATTTCTACTTGAGCCTTTTCTTTTGAACAACACATTTTTGTAAGAGACAAATTATAAATTCACCTTAATTTTAGATGATAGTTGTGTGATTCCTCACATTTACAAATACTTCAATTTTAATATTTTTAATCAATACTATGCGAGTATTTCACACTACTCACACTTGTAATGTTTTTCAACATTTAAAATAAACACAAAATTAAATTTTTATGATAAATTATAATAAAAATATTATATTTATTTTTCAGATTATTATTATTATTAATAATAATATTTTAACATGATAAGATTTACTTTTACATTTATATATATATATATATATATATATATATATATATATATATATATATATATATATATATATATATATATATATATAAAATATATTAAAAAAATTATCAATTCAATATCTCTAATTTTAAAAAATTATAAAATAAACAAACACATACAAAAGTGCCAAATAATTACAATACTGCCTTTATCTGGTGTATGAAGAAAAAGTGAGAAGTTAAAGAAAATATGACAATTCTCTCTTTAAAATCTAGGATTGGCTATTGTTAGTAAAGTAGATCTTATTTGTTTATATAGCAATATAGCATAATATATATATTTAAATGTTTAGAAGTAAATTTTCTTTTGAACATTTGAAACATTTAATTCAGCCTTTAGTTTTCTCAGCACACAATAGGATAAATGTCGTGCCGTTTACGACACTATCTATGCCACTGTATCTATATATATCTCATCAACTGTCAAGACTTTATTTCTTCTTTCTTTTCATTCGATGAATGTGTCCATTATCTAAACCACACTATCTACCATTAAAAGCCGCCCCACAATTTCCATTCCATCTTTTCTTCATCATTTTTCTTTCAAGCACACATGGAGAACAATTATTCCATGTTGTTTCCTTGTCCTCCTTCTTCAAGCTACACAATTCCAACTAGTGGTTTGATGAACAATGGTCAAAGCTCTAATGCATTTCTTGGTTTGAACCCTAGTAATATGAATCATCATCATGATGAAGATCATGTGAAAGGAGATGAAGCATGTGTTAAAAAGAAAGGAGAGAAAAAAGCTAAGAAGCCTAAATATGCTTTTCAAACTAGGAGTCAAGTTGATATTCTTGATGATGGTTATCGATGGAGGAAATATGGACAAAAAGCTGTTAAAAACAACAAATTTCCCAGGTTTCTTTTTGTTCTTTTGTTCATGTTCATTTCTTGTTCCAAGTTTTTGTTTTATTTTTCAGTTTTCACCACAGATAATCCCATTCGAAATCAGTTCTGACATCAAACATTCAAATCCCCTACCAATCGCAGTTGCAAGCTATATTTTTTTTTCCTCTTGATCTTGAATTTTAGATGCTAATTATTATTATTATTATTATCATTACTACTACTAGTACTTGGTTTGCATATGCACGGCTTCTAAGTTTGACTAGGTATATTATTAATTATTATACGTGTAAAATTGTACAAAGAAGACCAAAATGACTATAATTTTTTCTCTAGTAATTTATTTTAAATATTAAAATTTGATTTTATTAAAGAAATTGAAGATACTATTATTATATGTGAAACTTTTTAATTTAAAAAAAAAATTAATAGGTTCATTTGTTGAGTTCATATTTGATCTGGATCAATTTTCTCTTTTAATAAGTTGGGATTTTTTCTTTATCTGTATACAGTATTATTCAATATATTACAAGTAAACTGAAAGAAAAACCGTAGCTAAAGTGCTAAAAACCGTAGCTATAGACCAAAAACCCTATTTCCAACAATAATGTTACAAAGTATATACATACAATCATACAAGATTTCCAGATTATCTGTAGTAGCAAATTCAGAATTTGCAGCCCTAAAGTCAACAGCTCATTAATATTCAATGAAAGCAGAAAAAAATAATTATAATCCATTTATGTGTATCACATTCTATAAGTTACTTTATTTTTTTTATAATTTTGTATTTATATTAGTGAAGATAATCAATGTTTAATCATCATTAATCATTATATTTTCATAATACGTACATGCACTAACAAATTTATTGGTTCCATTTCTTTTATGAAATAATTTGCAGGAGCTACTATAGGTGCACACATCAAGGGTGCAATGTGAAGAAACAAGTGCAACGTTTAACCAAAGACGAGGGAGTTGTGGTGACAACTTATGAGGGAGTTCATACTCACCCTATTGAGAAAACAACTGATAACTTTGAGCATATCTTGAGTCAGATGCAAATATACACTCCATTTTGAAACAAGCACTTGCATGAACTTCTTCTATGCCTTGTTCATTAGATGATCAATTTCAGGCTCTTAGTTATAGTTTCTCCTTTGATGCAAAAATAAAACTGTGTCAATATATATATTTTAACTTATTATTAGACAGTATTTTTAATTTGTTCTTTTATTGGAATATTATGTTTATGTAATGGAAATTCAGCAATCAAGTTCGCATGCTGATAATATATACATCTTTTATTCTTTCTTTTGGTTATTCTAAGTTAGAATGTATAAGCTAGTATTTTATATAAATTTGTTGTTTCTTATACTAGCAAAAAAAATAGTGCTGGGAACATTAAAATAGTTCAATATTGCTTGAGAATAGAAATTAAATATAGTTTACATGCAACATCAAGGTTTCCACACTTAAAATGGTTGATACCTCGAAGTTGGTGTGGTTAGCGGATTTCAGGTCGTTTGGAACAATCATTTATTTAAACTATATTGTATTGTATAGTTTCTATTTCTCTTCATGTAGTTGATATCAAATCAGAATATTAATAGCTTGTTAGTGTAATTGAGGATCGAGATAGGCAGAGATACCTCTCATAGTTAAATGATTTCTTGGATGTATGGAACAACATAAACATGTAGGTTTTATTGGGTGCAAGTATGAGTGATTAAGTTTTATGTTGGTTATGAATGAGAGGAATGATGGATTTATAATTGAGATGATCCATATATGTGTTATCTTAAGGTTTTGGTGTAGATGTGACATATCCCTCTCTTATTGTCATAAAGCATCGGGTCTCTATTAGTTCTCCTGACTTTCCCAATCTCTCTAACAAGTGTTTAGTGGGGGAGCATGAGAAAGATTCGGTTATAGGGTGTGAAGGACTCACACTTGTGGGAGAAATTGTTGGGTGCAAGTGTGAGTGATTAATTCCCATATCATATATGAATAAGTGGAATGTTCTATGATTATTCTTCAGCAGTTGTGTAGCATGCTATTATGTGTTGATTGGTTTGATGTTTATTTTCCACAAGTTTTTTTTAACCTGGTGTTTACCAATGGATTTGTTATTCTTATGGAAAAGATGGAACATGTTTATTTTTCACCCACGACATATATGATATCATCTTCCCCAAGCAAAGTTTATATGTTTTCTTCCCAAGGGAAATGTTGTTTGCAACAACTTTGTGTCCCTATAGTGGACTTTTGTTATTATAAGAGTTACTTCTCCTTCCCCCATAAATTTAAGCTTTAAAGAAGGACGTTGTTTTCTTGGTTAATTGCTTACTCTCCGGCGGAATCTCCATTTTAGATGTGATTTAGCTGTGTGTGATTTATACCCGAGTGTTTTGTCTGATTATCCTCGGTGTGGTTGGTGTGTCTGTCTTGTCAACATACGCATCATTAAAACATTCATACATCATTCATAAATCATGCATTGTCGAACCAAGATTCGTGCGTATTTGCAACATTTGACGTTTTTTAATGAACTCTTTTTGGTGATTGTTTGTTACCACGCAGAGTGCGTCTCTACTCCAATAGAATTTTTCCCCGTAAGCAGAAAGTGTATATATATATTCTCTACAAATCCCCACTAAGTTTGTCCATTGTGTAAGAATTATATCTAGTGCTCTTTCCAGTTTATATTATCTGGATATAACAAATTTCTCAATTGAATTATTTCCTCACTTAGTTCAGTCTTATTTGACCGTTTCTCTCTAGTTTGTTCCTAGATTGAACTTTGGTTCTTGGTGATGTCATACCCATAAATTGTCTATTTACTATATGTAACCTTTTTGTCATTATTTAAAATTATATTTTATACGAGAAAATATTTACATCTTTCATTTTTAGTCAATTTTAGGGGTTGTTATTTAAGATTATACCAGGTTGGGCTCATCATTTAAAGTGACTAAATGCTCACAAAAATTTACCAATATCTATTAGGGAGTGTTTAATTAACATTTCTATTCTTAGGTTGACCGAAGTTAACACTGTGCTTTAGGTATTTTTGTTTGTATTTTTAATGATTTTTATTCAACATATGCATCATTAAAACATTCGCGCATATTTGCAATAATATATGTTTTTAATGAACTCTCTTTGGTGATTGTTTGTTACTATGCAGAGTGCGTCTCTACTCCAATAGAATTTTCCCCCATAAGCAGAAAGTGTATATTCTCTACGAATCCCCACTAAGTATATATAGGGGACGTATCAAATGAGAATTTTAGTTATAATGAGAATTGAGAACTTTTTAATAATAATTGTTCGATTTAATTTTAATAATATATATTATCCAGTATTATGATTACATTAACTATTTTAATTTTATTATTATTTATTTTATATTTTAAGTTTTTGCTGTGTTGACTAAGTCAACAAGGGTTTGGAAACCCTAATTGAACTGCTGCATCTAGATTAGGTACCTTCAATCCTAAGGATAAACAAAAGCCCAAAAATCCACGAAGAAGAACCAAATCTGAATCAAAGCTTTGATTGAATTTTTTTATTATTAATTACAATGGATTTATACAAGAAAACATCCAAGTACATTACAAAATCAGAACCCTAATTCTATTATAAAACTAAATCTAACCTAAATCTGACTAATATTACAAATCAGATCTTTTTTTAATCGATCAACTCCTAAATTGATTTGTAACAACAAATCAACACTTATCTAATTTCCTAATTCGTCAATGCTAAAAAACTACTTACACCTATAAAATTCTGGTGTTATCAGACTCAGGATGTCGTGACATCTGATCCGCCATTATAAAACAGACAAGGTAGCATATATAATTAACAATGCAGGAAATAAGATAACACAAGGAATTGTTCACCCAGTTCGGTTCTAACCAACCTACATCTAGGGGCATACCAAGCTAGGAATGAAGTCCATTATCAGTAGTATTAATTTGGAGGGAAACCTTTTTGTTTACACTTTTCACTTAATCAAACTATCCAATTTCCCTTCTACCTAAGATACCACACTCATATATGAGAACCTCTGCTCACTTCCAATCACCTCAGTGATGTCTATCAATTAATATCATCCCAGCAACTGCATCAACGACTTGGCTCCTATAAACTAAAACAGTTTGGAGATACCTCACTCCAAACACAAAACAGTTTAGAGATACCACACTCTAAACATAAACATATCAAACTTGTGACACAAACAAACTCGAAATTACTTCACAGTTTCTTCCAAGGACATAACTACACTTATTGCTTCACAGCTTCTGAGTGAGTAAAATAAACCTCTTGCCTACAGGCTTCGAGGCACAAATCAGAGATCATCCCACAATCCGGGTGGTTCACCTACATGTCTAACCCTAAAGACTACATCTTTCTAAATCCGGTTAGCTTACTAAATTTAGGTTACAACTGCTTATTTATAACCTATTACCCAACTGGATTTGGGCCTTCAAAATAACAGCTTGAAGCTTGTAGCGGAAAAAACGGCGAGTATAAGCCATTGAATTGACTTAACTCAAAAATTAACAAAAGAGTCGCCACCACGCTTTTATTTTATCCAAAGGACTAAGAAAAGGAGCGAATAAAATCCTAACAAAAAAAAGATCAGAGATCTAGGACCGGGTGTTAGTTATACAAAGGGAAAGTATTAGGCACCCAAAGCATCTATGGTACTCCGCAAAAACCTTTTTAAAAATTTGTATATATGCTAAAAGAGTATGTACAAAATGGATAATGGGGGGAGAAAAGAAGTATTTTTTTATAATTTTTGGTTTGATAGAACTTCCAATGAGTTCCAGGCCTACATACCAAATTAGTTCGGCTACAAAAGCCCAAATTTGTGTGTTGGTTGATTTTAAGAAAATGTTAGTTTAGGAAAGCTGCAAAGAGCTCAAAAAGTTTGAATGAGGTTAGGTGTTTTTTAGTATTATGAGAAATGGTCAAAATATTATTAAATGGGTTGAAAGTTTATTAAGAAAATCAAAATTTGAAAATTCCTGGATCTAAGTCCAAGTTTTTTTTATGAAAGTGGTTCGAGTTTTAAAAACAAGAATCCTTTGAAAATTAAAGAATGGGAAGGAGATGAAGATGCTAACTTATGTACATAAAGTAAAAGGTAAGAGTAAAGAAAGATCTAACCGGGTGAGAAGACTAGTGCTTGACATCAAGAGACAATACCACATCCCATCCTTTGGATACCGCATAAGCAACAAATAATCAGACAAAAAAACACAAGCTTCAAATAAATCAATTCTTTTAGTTAAACTTGTCTTAAGAAAAACGGGCAGAGTAACGATTGTATTTTGAGAAAATCCACTCTTAATTGAGTATAACGGAATAACCTGCATATGAAGATAATAACCAGACAAGGCAGAATAACACCAAGGGCACAGAAATCTCCAAGCTGAGGTAAATCACTACAAAAAAAAAGCTCATTAGCGACGTGAAAGTAACGTGACAAACTTGAAAATCACGTCACAAACAAAAAACAGCGACGTGAGTATTTATGTCGTTGGGGAACAAGTGGCAAACTTGTTGGGACGTGTTTCCCATGTCACAAAGTTGTGACGTGGTATTCACGTCGCAACATAGTTGTATAGGGAGCAGACATGCAGCAGCTTTTGTAGCGACGTGAGAAGCATGTCACAACTTTGTGACATGCAACCCACGTCGCTACATTTGACGTTTATGTTTTTTTAAAAATTATTTAGTAATTATATTTTTATATTAATTAGTTTATATAATAAAATTTATATAATAAAATTTATATAATAAAATTTAAATAATAAAATTTATATAATAAAATTTATATAATTAAATTTATATAATTAAATTTATATAATTAAATTTATACAATAAAATTTATATATTAAAATTATTATAATAAAATTTATATAATAAAATTTATATAATAAAATTTATATAATAAAGTTTATATAATAAAATTTATATATTAAAATTATTATAATAATATTATTTTATTATATATTCGAATAATAAAATTTTATAAAATGAATTCATATAATAAAATGTTATATAATTTAATAATTTAAAATGATAAAAATAAATATCTTACATGAATGCAAATTTAAAAACAAAATAAATAGAATGTTTTCACGGGGCATCTTCACCCGGATAATTATCAATATCAAAATCATCAATTCCGTCATTATCCGACTGTGTATCAGGAACATTTTGATTTCCACCACCTTGCATAAACCGTCTCATCTGCTCCTCCATACCAGATTGCCTCTTCTGCATGATCTACAACTGTTGCTCCTGCTCTTGCCTCATTGTCGTCATTTGGGCCTCCATTTCGCGTCTCACTTCACTTGTCGCCAATTGTCTTACTGTTTCAAGTTGATCCTGTGTTAGATTCTTGACGACCCCCTCTCCATCTCTAAGTCATTGAAACGATTACGATCACCAACTCTCGCCGCCAAATTTCCACCCAAAAAGCAACCATTAGGCCCTTTTCCATTAACTACTTCATTCCAAATATAGAAATCAACATCACCATTAAGCGGCTCCCCCTCTACTGGCCTATATTGAGGATTGTGTTCCAGAAAAAGTGCAAGCAATGTCTGATAATCATCCTACACATACATTAAATAATAAAATTAAATTTTTTTTACATATTTTAAATTATACTAAATTAATACATGTATATATTAAATTATACTAAATTAATACATGTATATATTAAATTATACTAAATTCAAATATATTAAAAAGTTGTCACGTGATTTTCACACCACAACTTATGAATTGCCACGTAATTTTCACGTGGCAATTTATCAGTTGCCACATGATAATCACGCCACAATTTATAGATTGCCACGTGAAAATAACGTCACAAATTTTGTTATTAAATTAAAAAAAAACATAAATTAAATGGACAAGGTTAATGGAAACTTACCAGAAACTTGATTAGAAATCAACGCGACCACACGACAAGTGCCATAGGTGTTGAACCAAGACCAAAGCTCAAGTCATCTTTTGGGGCTTATGTTAGAACATTAAAGCTCATGCCACCAATTGATCACTTTTCCGCGTCGGGACAAAAGAAAAATAAGATGAAGAAGAAGAAGTAATTTTCAAGTTTATTTTGCATCAGATGAATTTATTCGGTCTAACTTCGTCAAAATCAATCAACTATCTTGGTGGATTTGGTCAAGAGACTTATCAACACCCAAATTCCATTGATGTTGAGAAAATTTGTGACTCTAAAATAAATTCAAAATTCAGCAAAATAAAATGAAAATAAAAGTAAAGATAAAAAAGTTTTAAATAATGTTGAAATTAGGTTATTTTAATTGGACTTTATTGACGAAATACATAAATAGTATTTTTTTTCATCAAAATAAAATTCCAAGAAAATTCCCTAAAGTCAATCAGAGGTCAACAAGTGTTGACAAATTTTTTTAGAATTTTTTACAAGTCAAAAACTATTTTAAAATAAAAAGAAAATGATGGAATAAACCAAAAAATGGTAAAAAAAAAAATAGAAAAGTCAGAAATAAAAATAAAATGAGGTCATCGATATTAGTCAAATGACCATTAGATTCTTCCAGAATTTTTTAATGTCAAAAAGTATTTTTAAAGTAATTAAAAACATCAAATAAAAAAGAAAAATCACAAAAAATATCAAATCTAAAAATAAAATTGTGAAAAAATAAAATTTAGAAAGATAATATTCTGAAATAGTTTTGTGATTTTTTTCATAATTTTTGGACTAAATATGAATTTAATATGATTATTTGAAGTTTAAAACATTACAAATATAAAATCAGAAAATAAAATAAAAGCAGAAAAAAATATGGACCATCTGATCATAGTCAAAACACGCTAGTAAGCTAATCCAATGGATCATACGCCCTGTACTTGATATGGACCTCTTGGAAATCACACTAGATCGCCAATTAAATTAAAATTAAAAAAATAAAATCAGAATTAATGTTGCGCATTGGATGGAGTCTGACTCACAAAAGTAATCAGATCCAAGGGCTCACATCACGCGCGTATGGTAGCATGTTATCACTGGATCCATTTCAAAAAAATAACGTGGCTCAATGTCATTGGTTGAGACGAGACATGTCATCGTCTTCAACCTCCAGCCACTCTGAAATTGAGGTTCTTCTAACTGGGAAATAAATTTCCCAGACCGGTACCATTTGCTTCGTCTCTCCAAGACGATTCCAATGGTACCATCGCGAAAAATTTATTTCACTTGTACCATGATCAATTTGAGAAAAATCAGGAAAATAACGATCACTTTTTTTTAGAAATTCAGAGTCAATTCTCAATAAAAATGCAAATGGTGAAAATCACAAGGATCAAGGAGATGAGGAGAGTGCAATGATGTTTTATTTTGCAAGATTTGATGGAGATTTCTACCTGAACAAAGTTCACTTTTAGAGCTCTGAAACTGGACTTGGATAGCACGATTCAGGAGGATTCAAGATACGATTCTTGTTATGTTAGCTTCAGTGAGGCTCAAGGAAGAAGAATCAAGGGTTAATTTCAAACCGGAAGTGGTCTAAAAGTGAAAACGAAATCTCCTAAATGTGAGGTTTGTTGTGAGTTTGGAAGCGATTTTCTAGCTCTCCAAGATTGAGGAAATGAGTGGAATGTGTTCCTTATTTATAAGATAAGTGAATGAAATCAAAAGGGAGGATGAATGATGCAATTTGGAGCGATATCGTGCGCACCCGTGTTCATGAAGAAAGTGTGACTTCATGTGCATCAAAACTCAATCATTCTTTGTGTTTTGATGTGATAATTAATCCTGGGAAGTTCCTAATCACAATTAGTCATGAAATCAAGGATTAATTTGGCTTAAAATCAAGTTACACGCGCAAATGCACAAACTGATGGTGAGTGTAAAACAGGTTTTGGCTCAAGCTTTGAACTGAGGCCAAATCCAATTCCCTCGTGCATTTCTTGATTTTTCTTGAGCCAAATGAAGTATTCAAAGAGTAGAATACAATGTAAAAATAATCAAATCAAATGGATGCTTGAGTTGAGAGATTGAGCCTTTAGGATTCTTGCAAAATCATTGATTTTTCTGGCTAGGCCTTGGTCAAGCATGCCACTTTCTAAAAAGACCTATAATGTTTCTTCTTCAAACTTGCCCTTCCACTCAAAATTTTCTCTTGATTTTCAAATATGATATGAAGTAGACATCCCAAGGAACATTTGGCAAAAAGAATCACAAAAAAATTCCAAAAATTGAGAAAGTTATGATCTTGTGAAATTGATGAAAATATGTGAAATGACCTATAATTTTTTGACTTCTTCAAGCAACTTTCAAACATTTTCAATCTTCAAGGCTTATATGGAGATGAAGTTCACATCCTTAATATTTTTGTGCAAAAATAATGACCTCAAAATGATAAATGATGATCAAGATATGTTCATTTGATGTTGATTGACCAAAAGTTGAGGAATTCATCAAGGACTTGTGTTCTTTTGACCTCATAGGCAAGTTTCCAAGCATTTTCTTTTCTCATCAATTGAACTGAGTTGTGTTAGACATCCTTAGGTTCATTTTGAAATAAAAATGAGCTCAAGGAGACAAGATATGACCAATTTATGATCCTTTGAAGTCATACAAGATAGATGAAGCATCAATCTAGAGGATGGGCAATCATAGACTTCTAAAACAATCTTTTCATCAATTAAACTTCTTGGATCCAAGAATATTAAATTGGAAATCCTCTTAAGAATCAAATGGCTTTGAATTCATCCACAAACTTCATACAAACATCAAGATATGGTTCCCAGAAGTCTAAAATCCTAGTTTCAAGAGAGATGGCCATAGGATAGAGAATTCTTTGAATTTGATGATCTCTTTCAAGCATGAAGCATACATTCAAAAAAAGAGATTGTCACCTACTATTAGGAGAAAATGAAGCAAGGATGATGAAGACACACTAAGAAAGACAACTCATCCAAAAAGACGAACTACTGAGGAAAGAATCTCAATCTTATGGGAGAAAGATAAACATGACTCCACTGGGGAATGAGAATAACACCAACAATCTCTAGATAAAAGTCAAACTATCTCCTCACAGAGGAGTTAGAAAAAACAAAGGAATGACACCAACTTTCTAAATATAGTAAACCATCAACCTCAAATAAACACCGAAGACTGTTTCTGAAAAAAAAAGGTGGTAAGAAAATAATGTAAACACTAGACTGAATCCCCAAAGTGCTCTGACGCTTCAATAAAAACAGGCTGGAAGTCCTTATTTAACCAGGATACCCCATCTTCCATAAAGAAAAGGTTTCCATTCATCGGAATAACAAATCTTCGATAAACTACCTTCCATAAAGATAAGGTTTCCATTCATCGGAATAACAAATCTTTGATAAAATATATTCCATAAGGACAAGGTTGCCATTCATCGGAATAACAAATCTTTGATAAACTACCTTCCATAAGGACAAGGTTTCCATTCATCGGAATAACAAATCTTCGTTAAATTACCTTCCATAAGGACAAAGTTGCCATTCATCAGAATAACAAATCTTCGATAAACTACCTTCCATAAGGACAAGGTTGTCATACCTTCCATAAGGACAAGGTTGTCATTCATCGGAATAACAAATCTTCGATAAACTACCTTCCATAAGGACAATGTTGCCATTCATCGGAATAATAAATCTTCGATAAACTACCTTCCATAAGGACAAGGTTGCCATTCATCGGAGACTTCCATAATAAGTTTTCAACTTGTTGGATGTAAACGGTCAATCTCCAGCGAAAGACTCTTCGTCGGGTTGCCGAAATAAGATCAAATTGGCATCAAATAAAGAGATTGTCACCTACTATTAGGAGAAAATGGTGACAATATTGTTGGAGAATGAGAACGAACTTCCCAGGAAAAATCAAGTTCACTCCCGTTGAAGAGATAAAGTCCTCTTTGTGCAATATCCATCCAGAGTTTACAATCTTGAAATAAAAAATGTCGCCTGAAGATTAGAATCCAAAACCAAAATTACGCTAGGAAAGAGGCTCTGAACGGACGAAAGTCTAGTTGAGACTCTATTTTTTTCCACAAGGGATAACTGTGGGGATAACGAAAAGATGAACTCTCCCTCTTCTTCTTTTTTACTTATGCTGACAATTTATGTGAGATAAGACATATACTGATTACCAACATATGCAAATGGGTAGTGATTTAATGTTATGCATAATGTATGAATGATTGTGCATGAGATGCACATAGACACCTTATTAAGGATCGAAAAAGAAGGTCACATAGTGCACGGACGACGCTCGGCCAACATAAAACATTCGTGAACTATGGGCTCGAAAAGGCAAACTCCCATCAGGCGCGTTGCCAACATTCCTAGGCTTTATTTTAACTAACACATCTTGTGGAGACATCATTGTGTCTCATCAGGGCATCATTTGCTTAAACTCTTCTGGGGAGAAATGAGATATTATGTGGGAACAATTTTCTTTTCATTTACATCTCATATTCGAACAAAGAATGTTATAGAGGTTCTCATGGAATTAACTTCAACATTATCAATCTTGTTTGTCATTAGGAAAATGCCATCTTATCCCTTTGCTTCACGTCCGAAGTAAACATACTTAGAATTGTAAAATTTTTGCAAGTATGTCTTGACAAATCTGTTTGCTTTGAAATGCATTTTCAATAATAAAAGAATATTTTTATGAACTGAATAAAAATAAGATTGCAAAGGAATTGGATAAAGGCTCAAATTTTATTGATAGAATGGTAGTCTTCCAATAACATGACTCCATAGATGATTACAGAGTTTTAAAAAATGGTAAATACATGGAAAAGGTACGTTGAAAAAAAATGAGCCCTATTCTCCCTAAAAACTTTAAACTCCTGTATTGTAGTCTTCAGTTAAGGTATGAAGATGATCCATGTAGATTGTTGCTTCTATGATCAAGTTTTGTCCAATGTAGTTACTTTCCATATAAGTCCCTAACTTTTGCCTAGACTACCCTTGCGGGTTTTCAGCCTACCGGGAGGTTTATTCTGTTTATGTCTCTAATTTTTGCCTAGAATGCCCTTTTGGGTTTTCAGTCTACCGAGACGCTCCTTTTTGCCTAAGCCGCCCTTTCGGGTTTTCAGCTTAGCGAGCTGTTCTTTAATTTATTTAGGCGAAGTATTTCTTGACTACATCAGTATTTAGAGGATGTGGGAACTCTTCGTAATCCATAGTTTCAAGAGTCAATGCATCGCTAGAGAAGGATTTCTTGACAACATATGGGCTTCATAATTGGGATTCCACTTGCCTCTGGAATCAGAGTTTAAAGAGATGATCTTTCTGAGCACGAGGTCACCTTCTCTGAACACATGAGGTTTGAACTTCTTATCAAAAGCTTTCTTCATTCTTTTCTAATACAACTGGCCATGACATAAATCAGTCCTTCTTTTTTCTTCAATAAAATTCATCTTGTCAAACCGATTCTGAACCCATTAAGCATCAGATAATTCAGATTCCATAATTACACGCAAAGATGGAATCTCAACTTCAATGGGGAGCATTACTTCCATGCTATAAACAAGGGAGAAGGGGGTGGCCCCTGTTGAGGTACGTACTGAAGTGCGATGCCCATGTAAAGCAAATGGCAGCATCTCATGCCAATCCTTGTTGGTGAAGACCATCTTCTGGATGATCTTCTTGATATTCTTGTTTGCAGCTTCAACTGCCCCATTCATCTTGGGTTTATAAGGAGAAGAATTGTGATGAACAATTTTGAATTCTTCACAAAGTTCCACCATCATTTTATTATTCAAATTCGAGGCGTTGTCAGTAATGATCATGTTTGACACACCATACCAACAAATGAGACTGTTCTTGATAAATCGGACCACCACTTGCTTGGTAACATTAGTATAAGAAGCCGCTTCAACCCATTTGGTGAAGTAATCAATTGCTACCAAGATGAAACAATGTCCATTATAAGCCTTGGGTTCAATCATCCCAATCATATCAATACCCCATATAGAGAAAGGCCATGGGGAAGAAATAACATTGAGCAAAGTAGGAGGCACATGAATCTTATCAGCATAAATCTGACACTTATGGCACCTATTCGCAAATTTGTAACAATCGGATTCCATTGTCAGCCAATAATATCCTACCCTTAGCATCTTCTTAGCCATAGAGTGTCTATTGGAATGAGTACCAAAATAACCCTCATGAATTTCATGCATCAACATGTGTGCTTCGTGTCTATCCACGCATTTGAGCAAGACCATGTCATGATTTCTTTTGTATAACACACCTTTATTGAGAAAGAAACTACCAGCCAATCTTCTCAAGGTCTTTCTATCTTTTCTTGTCGCATCAACTGGATACTCTCGAGTCGTCAGGAAATGCTTGATATCATGATACCAAGGTTTATCATCCTTTGCCACCTCCATGGAAAATATGTAAGCTGGCCTCTCAAGACACCCAATAGCGATCTGAGGTACATCTTTCCAATGGTTCACTTTGTACATAGAAGCCAAAGTAGCCAAAGCATCCGCCATCTAATTTTCATCCCAAGGAATATGGTGAAGCTCTAATTTGTTGAAGAAAGTCAACAACCTCCTCGCATAATCTTTGTAAGGTATTAAGCCAGGGTGATGAGTCTCCCAATCTCCTTTGATCTGATTTATTACTGCGGTGAATCACCGTACACATCAAGAATTTTGATTCTGAGATCAATGGCTTCTTCGAGACCCATGATACAAGCTTCATATTCCTCCATATTATTGGTACAATCAAACATCAACCTTGCTGTGAAAAGGATGTGAGTTCCATGGGGAGTAATGATTACTGCACCAATTCCTCTTACATAAGCATTCATAGCTCCATCAAACACCATATTCCAACGGGATTCTGGGTCTGGACCTTCTTCAGGTAGAGGTTCATCGCAATCTTTCATTTTCAAATACATCACATCTTCATCAGGAAAGTTAAACTCAACAGATTGATTATCCTCAACCAGCTGATGAGCCAGGTATTCTGCTAGTACATTACTTTTAATATCTTTCTGGGTGCGGTATTCGTTATCATATTCAAATAACAACATTTGCCAATGAGCAATTCTTCCCGTGAGCAGGCTTTTCAAAGATGTACTTGATAGGATCCATTTGAGAGATCAACCAAATAGTGTAACTCAACATATATTGTCGCAAACGCTTCACAACCCAGGCTAAAGCACAACAAGTCTTTTACAACATGGAATACCAGGACTCACAGTCGGTGAACTTCTTGCTTAAGTAATAGATGGAATATTCTTTCTTTCCTGTTTCATCTTGATGTCCCAAAATACAACCCATAGAGCTTTCCAACACAATTAGATATAGAACCAATGGTCTTCCTTCAACGGGAGGGAGTAGGATAAGAGGCTCAAGCATATACTCTTTGATACTTTCAAATTCCCTTT
Source organism: Vicia sativa (assembly GCA_021764765.1). Classification (NCBI taxonomy): domain Eukaryota; kingdom Viridiplantae; phylum Streptophyta; class Magnoliopsida; order Fabales; family Fabaceae; genus Vicia; species Vicia sativa. The sequence goes on along the minus strand of CM038793.1, from coordinate 16,987,155 downwards.
GGCAGTCTTCTGTCCATACGCAACCTTGATCTTTCTTCAATAGCTTGAAGATTGGTTTACAAGTTGCAGTCATATGGGAAATGAATCTAGAAATGTAATTCAAACGTCTGAGAAAACCTCTGTCTTGCTTTTCAGTTCTTGGTGTTGGTATCTCTTGAATTGCCCTAACTTTATCAAGATCAACTTCAATTCCTTTTTGGCTGACAACGAAACCCAAAAGTTTTCCAGACCAGACACCGAATGTACATTTATTAGGATTCAAACAAAGACAAAACTTCCTCAAACGCTGAAATAATTTTAACAAGTCTACCAAATGATCTTCCTTAGTTTGGGACTTAGCAATCATATCATCAACATACACTTCAATTTATTTATGAATCAGATCATGGAATAAGGTCGTCATGGCCCTCTAGTACATTGCACCAGCGTTTTTCAACCCAAAGGGCATCACTCTATAACAGAATGTTCCCCAGGGTGTGATAAATGTTGTTTTTTCCATGTCTTCAGGAGCCATCTTAATTTAATTGTATATGAAAAATCCATCCATGAATGAGAACACTTTTCATTTTATGGTACTATCTATCAACATATCAATGTGTGGCAAAGGAAAATCATCTTTCGGACTAGCCTTGTTCAAATCTCGGTAATCAACACACATGCAGACTTTTCCATCTTTCTTAGGCACTGACACAATATTGGCAATCCATTGAGGATAAACTGATGTCACAAGAAAACCTGCATCGATCTGCTTCAGAACCTCTTCTTTAATCTTTATCGCCATATCAGGATGAGTTCTCCTTAACTTCTACTTGATTGTTGGACATTCAGGCTTCAACGGTAGATGATGCTTCACAATATCAGTATCCAACCCTGACATATCTTGATACGACCAAGCAAAGATATCCGTATACTCTTTCAGCATTTCAACCAAACGAACCTTCATCTCTGGATGTAGCAATGCTCCAATCTTGACTTCTTTCACATCTTCATCAGAACCCAAATTAATGACTTCTAACGACTCTTTGTACGACTGAATGATGTTTTCCTCGCGCTCAAGAAACCGAGAAACCTCTTCAGGGATCTCATTAAATTCCCCTTCTTCGGCTACATATACAGGATATTCAAAGTTGGAAGAGGGCGCGGGGTCAACGGTTTTAAGAATTAATCTGCACATATGATTATGATTGATTTTAGAAACTGACACATGTGACAAGTGATTATGCAGAATCAATTCAATTAATATTATTTTTGTGAAAAGTTTTTTCTTAATTACCATTTTTCAAGAAAAAGCAGAAAATAAAGACGCGATTTGGAATGAAAAACAAACTTTTATTAATGATCTTAAATTTCAAAACAAATAGATTTTTCCCATACAACATCACTTTCACCTTGGGCAGAGTGAAATGATTATTATTATAAAATTTAAACAAGCTAAAGTGAATTACTTCGACATGTGAATGCAAGTGGGGATGTCAATAGCAGTCCAATTACAAACTCTGACGCCATGCGTCACAAAATTGGGCATTTCCTGCTCTGGTCCATCTTTAACAATGGCATTGACTCCTGGAACAATAGGATCAAGATAACCAGCACTCTGGAAAATATCTGGATACTTGGTAGCAATAGGTCTTGACTTCAGCATTTCTCTTCTGATCTTCGTGGAAAAGCCTAAACCAAAACCATCTTTATTCACTTTTGGCACAATAACTTGTCCCCAAGCATTGCTTGAACCTTTTTGAACTACATTATGAGCATCCTTCAACGAAGCAATAGAATCTTCACTCCTTTGAACACTATCAATAGACAAAGCTTGGAACTGCATTCCAACAGCGGCTTCGTCATCTTCTACTTTGGAAAAGGAGGATAGATGAGAAACTCACATAGCTTGTTCTCCTTCCATAATAATCACAACACCTTCACGAGAAAACTTTAATTTTTGATGGAGGGTAGAAGTCACAACACCAGCCTCATAAATCCAAGGTCGTCCAATCAAACAACTATAAGTAGGGAATATATCCATCACCTGGAAGGTAATTTGAAACAGATACAGGCCAATGTGAATGGGCAAATCCACTTCCTCAATAATAGATTTACGAGAGCCATAAAATGCTTTCACGATGATACCACTAGGATACATTGGAGAACCTTGATATTTAAGCTTTAAAAGGCACTCTTGGGAATAACATTCAATGCAGAGCCATTATCAATAAGCACGTTGCACAATGCATCATCCTTGCATTTCATGGAAATGTGCAAATCCATGTTGTGATTCCTCCCTTCAACGGGAAACTCTTCATCACTGAAACTCAAATTATTGCAAGTTGTGATATTTCCAACCACGCTATTAAAAGTTTCCAAAGGCACATCATAATCAACAAATGCCTGATCTAAAACCTTCATCAAAGACTCTCTGTGAGCTAAAGAGTTCATCAACAATGCGAGAATTGAAATCTTTGACGGTGTCTGCAATAATTGCTCAACGATCTTATAGTCACTCATCTTGATAATCTTCAATAAATCATCTATTTATTTCTCTTGGGTTACCCCACTAGTCCTCCCTCCAGCCTTCTTAGGTTCATCACTAGTTTCCACATCCTTCTTACCATCATCAGCCATCTTTGGAAACACCAGAGCAAACACACGACCACTTCTGGTCATTCGACTAGTATCAACAATATTTCCTAATTGAGATAACGGTTGAATCAGAACCTCAACATCTCCTTCTAGAAAGGTGGCATTATACTTGTACGACACAACCTTGTTGGAACTATACGGAACAAGTCCCGGTAAGCTAATAATCAAAGGAGTGACTGGAGATTTTCTATAGTAGGTCACCTCCATAGGAGTAGGAATATCAAAGTGTGGCACAATAACATTTACATCTGCTTCTTCACCGGACTCATCAGCGGAGAAATACTCATCAGAAGAAACATATTCATTATCAGATTCATCAAACAAGCCTTCAATCACTTTGACGCCATTGTTGAAACCAACCCTCCTTACTACAATCTGAATAATGTCTTCATCCAAAAGATGATGAATATCTCTGTTAACAACATCACAAACACGATGATATGTGATATATAATGGGCATTCAATATATTGGTGCACTTCTTGCCCTTCAATGAAATTGAACTCGGCGTGCAAATTCACCAAATTAGAATTAGTCTCATTAACATCACGGATTTGAACTTCTCTAGGAGGACCATAGACAACATTCACTTAAAATACAGGCTCATCCTTCATCCTGATAACCTAAATAAGGTTCTTGTCCATCATATCTTGAAGATCACTCTATATCTTATCACAATAACGAGTATTCTCACTACACACATTACAAGCAGCGTGATCATGGGCGCAATAACCTACTTTGTAGAGAGAAACATGTATCTTTACGAGATCTCCAATGATCAAATTCGCATCATAAACCCTAATTTCTTCGTCAATCATATTCACAGGATTTCCATGTTTGGGCAACGAATTCCCTTGCACATTAGGACCCATGTCCTCGAAGGACAACAAACCGTATCTAATCATATTTTGCACTTCTGACTTCAACGAATAACAATTTTCAATACTGTGCCATGGAGCTCCTTGGTGGTATGCACAAGGCTGATCAGCCTTGTAATATCATGGTGTTGATGCTAATCGATTTTTTTTTACTAATTCGATTACAAAACAATGAATTCGCACCCTAACTTTATTTATTCCTAAAGAGGAAAGGGAAAATATAGATAAAACCCATGAAATGAAATGTGAAATGGTGATTGCAACCAAGAGATGCAGGTTCTGGAGTCGGTTATGCAAGGGGAAGGTATTAGCACCCCTCACATCCATCGTACTCGATGAGACCCATTTAGTTCTAAGTGTGTTTGTGTGTTTAAAAAGTAAATTTGCAATCTTCTACTTATTATGTGATAAAAGAGAAAAGTAAGGAGATATGTTTTGATTTTTGGAAAGTGTGCTCGCCAAGATGTTAGAATCCCGTTCCTACGTATTCCTCAAGTGCGATGGGAAAGTCAGAGCTTACATAGTTTTCGGTTGCGAGAATATTTGTTGGTTTGTTGATTTTATTTATGAAAATAGGAGCTTAATCGTACGTGGACTATAAGACATCACTTGTGTAATTCGCATGTGAGCGAAAGGAGATCGCGTGTGAGTGATGTGAGTTTGAAAAAAGACTTGCACATGGGCAAGGTTTGATGAGTTTGAATTGATTTTATGTGGGAGACGAGCATCAGACCATAAGCGTTCAACAGCTAACGCCGCAAGTACTCGGATGAAGGGACAAACCATCCTGATCATCTTTTTCTACCCAAAATTTTTTATTAAGAAAAGGTGATGCAAAACAAAATTCTCTTAATTAGATTCAATTAAAGAAACCAAGTGTACGATCGAGGGTTGAAACATGACTGACTACCTTACGCTTGGGAAGAGGGAAGTAGAATATTTATTTATGAAAATATTTGAAAAGAAACTCGACGTTGGATCGAGGTTTGAAGATTGTTTTATGAAAGGTCTTGAATGATGGGAGATTTGGGCTATGATTAACCAAGAAATTTAATCGATTAACTAAACAATTAACTAAACAAAATTTAATCGATTAACTAAACGAAATTTAATCAAATAGTTAGTTTAAAAAATTAATTAGATGGACTAATCAATTTTAAATAACCTAATTAGATAATTAAATAATGTTTAACTAATCAATTAAAGCCTCATTGTAAGCCCAAGAGCAAGCGTGGTGTGTGCACCATGTGTGGCCATTGTGATGCTTCAAAGTTTTGTCAACTCAGGGTATAAAAATGTCTTATGATCGAGTATTAGTTTGAAATGTTTTTGGTTTGTGCATTGTGAATGGATAATTTAAATAATAAAAGCAATAAAAAATATTTACTAGCTATTACATCTCATGGGGATGGGGATACATATTTACAAATGAGGATGGAACAATTACAAATTTAAATAAATGTATGAAAATAAATAATAATTTAACAAAATGAAATAAGATTAATTCTAAAACTATTTAACAAAAGAAATTTAAATCTAAACTGTATTATTATTTTAGTTTTTTGTATTTTTTTTGAGTGATTTTGAAGACTAACACCAAAATATATTACCACTATTTTTTATTTACAAAAAAAAAGAAGAAGTAATTTTAATCATTTTGAAATTAGGAACAAAAAAAAAAACAGTGATAGTGTTAATCAGAAAAATGGTAGTGAATTAAGTAAATTTGTTGGGCTTCTAAAATTATAGGAAACTGGCCCATGGGGTTAAAGTAAAAAAAAACAGTTAGAATAAAATAATTAAAATATAAAATATAAAAAAAACTAAACTAATTGATAATAAAATAGAAATAGAAAATATTTACAATGAAGAAATATTTCATTTAATTCAAAGATCTAATCAAAATGCAAATTAAAAAAATGTAAATTATAAATAAAAAAACTAAACTAAATGTTAATAAAATAGAAATAGAAAATATTTTCAATAAGAAAAGATTTCATTTAATGCAAATTAAAAAGTAAATTTCAAATAAATAAAAAAAACTAAACAAATTGCCAATAAAAAAAATAAAAAAATCAAAGCTCTTCAAAAAATGATTAAAAATATAAATTACGTGAAAAAAATTACTTAATTAAAATAAAAATCAAAAAGACAATAACAACCTTAATTAAAAAAATCTTAATTACTAATTAAATATAAATTTCAATCGGTAATTAAATTTAACACTTAATTATTAATGAAAAATTATATTTAAATAGCAATTTTTTTAAAAAATAAAAACATGAGAATTTAGAAGGTGAAAAAAAAGAAACAAATGTGCAAAAATTCGAAATGATGCAAGTATGACTAAGACTATTTTGATGCAAAATATATTCGACTACAAAATAACAATGCAAAGTCAAAATTCTAACAAACATCCAAAGACATTATAAAAATGCAAATGCTAGTAAAAATGCAAGAGATTAACATAATTATTGACTAAAGATGTGAAGCCAAAATGTAAAAATTGATTACTAATGCGGGATGCGAATAAGACAATGTAAAGTGATGCAAATGAATCAGATGAAAAATTCAGGTCGAAATTTAGGGTGTGACAAAAGGCACTTTGTCAGACACTAGGATACCAAAAAGATTTGCGTACTCTTCCAAAGTAGGCATCAACTGATAATTAGGGAAAGTGAAACAACAATAGACAAGATCGTAAAACTGAACCAATGTTTTAAGAAATCCTTCATCAACGTTAGTGTTCAAGATAGTTAAAAGAGTTCCATAGCGTTTTCTGAAATCTGAGGGATCTTCTACCAAGGATGCTAACTCTTTTAAATTTTTCACATCAGGAAATCTAAAACCATATCTCTTGGTATTTCTTCTTCTCAAATCCATCACTCTAACCTAGAATGTTTGCAAAGAAAAATTCTCTAAATTCTTTGGAAATTTTATGGAAAGAGAAAAAATGGAAAAAAAATGCATGAATGCATGGATGCCACAAAGATACAAGCATGGTTACACACAAAATAGGTTCAAGCGTTCGAAGTCACGAGCATGAGGTCAACGATAAGAACCAAACGTGGGTAGGTTCTATGGGTTTAATCACCTATAGAGCATGTTCTACTGATAATACAAGGTTAATGCTTCTCTTTGAAATATTATTAGTTTAAACAACTAACTCGTAGTCCAATAATATTTTTCAAGAGAAACTCGCATGATCGTAGTCTCACATGACAACTAATCCAAGTTTATACCTGAATAGTTTATGCACTACATCCTAAATGGCCAGGATGAGTTATGGGTTCTACAGCCAACTCAGCTTCGCTGATTCGCTTGAAAAGGAAAGATGTCTTTGCAAATAACTTGTTAAACAAAATTACCCCCAAGAAAACCTCCACTGAGCGAGGGATCTCAAATTAACTTATTAAGGACTGAGACTCCTCGTAAGTTAATAGGACTATACCCCCACCTAATTCTTAAAATGTTTCTTAAATCCAGATTAGAATTTTTTCCATCACATGAAATTGCGAGTAACAGAACAAAACACATAAGAAATAGAACAAACATATGCACAAATGAGGCTTAACCCCTTTTTTCTTTTTTGGAAACAAAGAAAAGCTTGGTGACTCCCCAGCAGAGTCGCCATTTTTCTGTTCGCGGTAAAAAGTGACGAACGAGGGAATCGAATCGGAATTCGAATCTCTGGCTCAAAACTATTTACTCTTTGATTTTTTGTTTAAAATATGCTGCAATCACCAAGCTTTATTATTTCTGAACAAGAAAGGAAAGGAAAAGGGGAAAGCTGAAATACCCTAAAATTGATATGTAATGCGATTAGTGTAAGATAAACGCAACGCATGGGGGAGTGAACTGGGTAAGAGGGTTGGTTATATAAAGGAAAGGTATTAGCAACCTATATATATATATATATATATATATATATATATATATATATATATATATATATATATATATATATATATATAGCATTCTATAGGAACCTTTTGTGCCTTTGTTTTATTTGCTATGCTATTTTGGGAAAATTTCTTCTTTGGGATTTAAGAGGGGTAGGTTAGGCAGGAACCTAAGTTTATTTATTATGATTATGCTCGCAAAGATCATTGGATCCTCTACATACATATCCCCTAGAGGGAATCAGAGCATCTGTAGCTCGGATCTAAGGGAACTAAGATTTGTTTGGTTTGAGGGAGAAAGAAGTATGCTCGCCAAGGGTGAGACCTTGTGCTTACGTATTCTCAAAAGGAGGTTGAGAAATTCAGAGCAATCGTAGTTCCCACTTATGTACTAGTGGAAGCAAATATTTTAAGATACAACGACAAGTGTCATCTTAATGAAAAATGTATCTAATCTATTTCATCACATACATTTTTGAAAATTTGATTGTTTAAATCTTTCATTGTAAGAATTGGGTGTTTTGCTTGAGTGTACAAGCATTACCACTTATAAGTTAAGAAAGATGTTTGAAAAACGTTGAATCTTTCATTGTAAGCACTGGGCATTTTGCTTGAGTGTACAAGCGTTGCCACTTACAGTTAAGAAAGATGTTTTGTTTGAAAAAGTGTTTGTTTTGAAAATTGTTTGATTTGTATGTGATGCTATAGATGAGATACTTCTTCCATAGAGATGATTCATGTCTTATCTCTTAGGAGAAATGTTTTGTTATTGATTAGGGGGATGCTTTTAAGAAGCCTATGGGTCCTTGTATTGTAAGCCCAAGAGGAGGCTATCCAACGGACATCAAGGGTCCTTATATTGTGAGCCCAAGAGGATGCTTTCTGAGGGACATCGAGGGTCCTTATATTATGAGCCCAAGAGAAGGCTATAGGTTATGGTTGGCTTGGCTTTAAGAGTGATTTCACCAAGAAACCATACTCTTAGGGTTTTATCCTAGCGAAGGTGATTCTTTGTATTGGAAGCCCAATAGGAGGCTGTTAGAGATTTCCAGGTTCCTTTCTTGTATGAGGCCTAAGAGAAGACTAAACTCAACGAGAGAGTTCTTTTGTACGAAGCCCAAGAGGAGGATAACTCAATAGCGGAGTTCTTTTGTACGAAGCCCAAGAGGAGGCTAACTCAACAAGTGAGTTCTTTTGTACGAAATCCAAGAGGAGGCTATGGGGAACCTAGTTTTTATACTAGTTGTAATGCCATAAATAAACATGAACAAGTATATGAACAAGTATATGAACAAGTATATATATGACAAATTGTGTGTGTGCATTCACAAGAGTTTATGAAGGAAATATATAAACAAGTGTATAAAACAAGCAAATAAAGCTAGTGTAACTTGGATATATACAAATAATGTGAAAGCAATATATAAACAAGTGTTTAAAACAAGCGGATAAGCTAGTATACTTGGATATATACAAGGGAGTGAGACTTACACCTTAAGGGAGGCACATTGGAATAAGAGCAGTTTCACCGGGAATAATGCTCCTCTTAATACCAGTGGAATTGGTGTATAAACAAGCGAAATGAAACTAGCGAACGATACTAGTTTATACTTGAATATTTTCAAAAAAGGTTGAATATTTACAAGTAAGTGAATATGTATTTTCAAAGATTTAATCAAATCGATCATGGAAAAGAGGTGCGTAAATCAATTAAAATGTTTTTGAAAGTTTTGAAAAGGTTTGAAAAGTGAAAGGTATTCACAAGAAGTTTTGAAAAAGATTAGGTTTGAAAAATCAAGAAGAAAACATTTTTGAAAGTATTTAAAATACTTAAATTTTCTATTTTTGACCTAATGAAAATATATCAAAAGAAAATATTTTTTGGCATTTTTTTACATAATCATAAAATAGATATATTAAATGACAAGTGTGCAAAAAAACATCTCAAAATGAAAAGTTTTGATTGGTTTTTGAAAATGTTGAAGTTTGATAAAAAATGTGAAAAAAACAAGTGGTAGAAATTTGTTTTGGTCCTAAGGAGTGTTGAACTCATGACCTGAAACTCATAGTTGAAAAGAATTACCATTGGGCCACACGCGTTGCTTGTTTAAACAAGGCTTTGATTGAATTATATTTGAAAATAAGTTTGAAAAATCAGTTTGAAAAATAGCTGGAAAATTTAAAAAGAGTGAAAAGTTGAAAAATAAAAAGGTCTTAGGGGGATTCGAACCCTGGACCTATGGCATGGAATGACATGAAAGGCGCGCGCTCTGCCACTGAGGTGGCTATTCATTAGTTTATCAAAACAAGTTAAAACATATATATTTAAAACGTGAATTCAAAAATGGGAAAGATGGCGCCATGACCTCCATCTTCCTCATCGTGACAAACTCCATAGCCAAATTTGAATTTCTTTGATTCTTGATCAATTTGAAAAATGTAAAATACTAAATTGCTTAGAATTTCACCATGTTTTCAACCATGCAATTTATTCAAGCTAAGACTCAAAGATTAAAGAGAATTTCCAAAAAGTACCAATTAAAACCTAACTGAAAAATTCAACTAATTTATGGGCACAATTGATTTTATGTGAAATTGAGGATTCATAAAGCTTGAGCAATATAATATCTACATTTCTAAATATTAAAATGATGTTAAAGATGCTTGTATAAGATAAAAAGTTTCGAGACACTTACCTCTTGCAGAAAAATCCCATAACTCGTATGAGTTCTTCCAGATGCAAAGTGATGATCTTGCTAGCTTCCTTGGACCTTCCCGAGTGTGTTTCAACTCCTAGTTTGCTTCGAAGCTCACTGGATTCTCCTACCCAACTCAAGTTGCAAGTTTCTGGTTTTTGAATGGAGGATAATGATGGAGTTGTTACAGAAGTGGATCAAGGGTTTGGATCACTTCTATATAATGTATGGAAGGTGTTTGAATGATTAAAAGAGGAAACGCACGAGTGGATTTCAAGTTTGCAAGTTAAGGCTCAAAACATGCACAAATGAAGTTTTTATGAGGAAACTGACTTTTGGCTTATTTTGTGATGGTTTAAAGTGATCAACAACTTCTAAATGATGTTTAGAAGAGATTTGAATTACACCTTTGGTTAGAATTTGCAAGGATTGGAAGTTGGAATTCTAACCTCTTTGAAAATGAGAAAACTTGAAATTTAAGAAAGAATGAGAAAACCTGGAAGTTGGAATTCTAACCTCTATGATTTTGAAGTGAGAAAAGACTCCTATTTATAGGCCCAGAAGTTTGGCAAGAAAGGCAAGATAGGATTGAATGAGTTTGCAACTTGGAGCTTAAGGCATAAGAAAGGAATCTTTGCCATAAATGCACATGGTTAATTTCTAAACCATGGTAAAAAAATCAAGTATTTTTATCCTAAATTCAATCATTTTCCTTGGATATTTTTGAGTGAAAACCTATCCTTTGGTGGTGACAAGGCTTCTAGAAGAGGATGTTGGAAAAAATGACTTGAAAAACTTGAAAAATGACATATAATTTAAGGTTATGGACCCATAAGTTCTAATTTCAAAACCATAGCTCCACAAAATATTTTTTCAAGTTATTGGATATTTTGGAAATCTTGGAACAAGATCTAAAACTTTCATGTTGAAAGTTTTTCTTGAATAAAAATGGATCTAGGTGAAGAATGGCCATGAAAAGGATGAAAAAAGTGATAAAAAACACTTGAAACATTTTCGAAGTGTTAGAAAATTTCAAGTTTTGACTTTTTGTTGACTTTTTCACACATTTTTGATTTTTTGATGATCATGATGGATAATTTGAAATGCTTTGATGATTGAAAAAAATTGAATTTCAAAAGTTGACCAAAAGTCAAAGTTTGACTGATTTGAACAGTTGGCTTTTTGTTAGATGATTCAGAATTTCTCTGATGATCAACCATGGCATTTGAGATGTTTTGAATCAAGAAATTAGGTCAAGATATTGCATTGGTTATTTTGAGATCATGGTTCAAGAAATTAGGTCATTCATTGAGCAAAAAGTCAATGATGCACCATCCTCGATAAAAACCCATATTTGGTCGATTCAAGATAGATCTTGAGGAAATGGTTGAAATTTGAAGATCAAATGTTGATGATTGATGAAAATAGATCATTAGAGGTTAGTGGAGACTCAAACCCTAATTGATCACATCTTGAACTGATGAAAGATTTTGATTCAAAACCTTAATTTGGCTCAAGGAGCACACACAAGCTATCTTGTTTTGAAATTTGTTAGTGATGCAATGATGCATATGTGAATGATATGAGATGGTATCTTAGGTAAGAAATTGGGGTATGACAGTCAAAAATGACGAATCTGTAGTAATTTCCACCTAAGCTCTTAATTCTAGATGGTCCAAAGAGGTCCATATGAAGAAGTTCAAGAGGTCTCATTGTGGATACAATGTTTTTAGATTTAAACGAGATTCTTGTTTGCTTTCTCAGTTGGCAAGCATCACACAAGCGATCTTTGGAGAATTTCATTTTAGGTAACCCGACTACTAAGTCTTTTGAGACGACTTTATTTAACAAATCAAAATTTAAGTGAGCGAGGCGTCTATGCCAAAGCCAAGAATTTTTATTCAAGGAGATTAGGCATTTTGCACCTTTCACGGATACTTCATTCAAGTATTGAATGCATACATTATTAACCCTCAAGCCTTTGAACACATACTCTTTATTTACATTGTGTTTAATAGTGCAACAATATTTAGAAAAAGAGATATTATATCCTTTGTCGCACAATTGACTAATGCTAATGAGATTGCGTTTAAGACCATCAACTAAAAGGACGTCAGAGATACAAATCCTTGTTGTTGTCACCATAGGTAACAAATCCTTTCTTCTTAGCCACAAAGTCAAAGAACAAGGATATGTCACCCGTCACGTGTCTTGAGCATCCACTATCGAGGAACCATCTTCTCTCGGTAGTCTCAAGATATTCCACCTTCTTTTTCATTCCTTGATGAACCATAGGTAAAAGTTGACCATTTCTTCTTCGTTGCTAGAGTCACTCTTACTTCAAGCTTTGTTATCACTTTCCCAAACAATGTAAGCTCTTCTAGCTTTATTTGATCTCCTTTGGAACTTTTATTTCCCTTTGTCTCTTTTGAGTAATGGGCAGTCCGATTTGTAGTGACCGGGTTTTCCTCAGTTGAAGCATGAGCCCTTGACTTGGATTTCTTGCCATCCTCTTGTTTGGATGGTTTTGATTGTTTCCTATAGTTGACGAGATTTTTGTCAAAGTGTTGTTCTTCATTCTTTCGAAGATATTTGTGATATTTCCTCACATACATCCCCATATCTTCACTCGAGCTTTCATCATCATCACTAGAATCACTCACACATGAGTTATTGGTGGAGGAATTTGAGCTTGAAGCCTTCAATGAGATTGACTTCTTTTCCATATCTTTTTGCTTTTCTTTGCTTTCTTTCTTTTCATGCTTGTTGATATTTTTGAGCTTTTTCTCATGCTCTTGGAGCTTTCCAAACAATGTTGTGATGTCAAGTGTCGCTAGGTCATTGGCTTCCTTGACAGCTGTGACTTTTTGTTGTCATTCCCTATTAAGACTGTTAGTGTTTTAAGTTGGCATTACTTTTTGGTAAAACTAGGCTATGACAATGTCTTGATAGATGTCATGACATTCAGAGATTGAAGATAAATCCTACTTGGCAAGGACGTTTAAAGTACAGCTCAAAATTGGAAGCTAAAAGCTGTGCTGGAATTCTGCAGAAAATAGTCTGATGTCATAACAGATGTTATGACATTCAGTGTGACATTCTGTTCTGCAGAATCTGTTTTTCCTGAGACTTTTCAGGAAGTTTGTTGAGCTGCTGTATTATGTTTTTCTGTTATTAAAATGCATGCTCACATGGTTGCTAGGTTAATCTTAGTTAAACCTAAATTGGTTGTTGAAAAGACCATGTTTTTAGGATTAAATTAAGTGAACCCTAGCTATCTTTATGGAAGCCCAAAACTGAAGTTTCAGGACTGCTTCTATAAAAGGAATTCAACCCTTACACTGCTGCTGCACCTCTGGAATTTATTGAAGATATAGCAGGTTGTTATTTGTGTAATTCTAGTTTCTCTTGTGAGCCAAGCAACTATCAATTGATAAGTGCCTTGGACTAGGATTTGTTTGTAAGGGTAGTTTATCACTCAAAGCTTTGAAGCACGAGTGTTTGTCTCTTAATTGACGCTTTGAAGCAAGATCAAGATAGTTTATTGAAGTGTGTCTTCACAATTCAATTATTCAATAGGTTGATATCACTGCTGTGATTGAGGGGGAGTGAGTAGGAACTCAGGTCTAAGTAGGACTTAGATTGAAGTTGCATTGGGTAGGTTTTAAGTGAAGGAGATAAACTGGTTGGTTTATTCCTGAATTAATTCTACTAATAGTGAATTTCCTCCCTGGCTTGGTAGCCCCCAGATGTAGGTGTAGTTAGACACTGAACTGGATAAACAATTTATTGTGTTCTTTACTGCTGTTTGAATTTAGTTTGTGTATTGTTAACAGAGTGTCAGATACTATGTCATAACATTCTCTGTGACATCAAGTATCTGCTACCAGGAATTTCAATTGGCATCAGAGCAGACACCCTGCCTGTTATTTCTGGGTGAGATCTAGGGATAATAGTTTCTGGCATAATGGATAAGGAAGGAGGTTTTGGAGGTAGACCACCTATACTGGATGGGTCTAATTATGATTACTGGAAACCTTGTATGGTTGCCTTTTTAAGATCAGTGGATATTAAAGCTTGGAGAGCTGTTGACAAAGGATGGAAACATCCCACCAAGCTTGAGAAAGATGGGACTACTGTCTTGAAACCTGAGGAGGAATGGAGCAAAGAGGAAGAGGAGCTAGCACTGGGGAACTCTAAAGCATTGAATGCCTTATTCAATGGTATTAACAGAAATATCTTCAGACTAGTTCATCAATGTGAGCTGGCCAAGGATGTTTGGGATACTCTCAAAACAACTCATAAGGGGACATCCAAGGTGAAGATGTCAAGACTTCAGATGCTCACTACCAAATTTGAAAATTTGAAGATGAAAGAAGAAGAGACTATTCATGAGTTTCACATGAATGTTTTGGATATTGCCAACACCTCAGGAGCGCTTGGTGAAAAGATGTCAGAAGAAAAGCTGGTGAGAAAGATTCTCAGATCCTTGCCTAAAAGATTTGCAATGAAAGTGACTGCAATAGAGGAGGCTCAGGACATCAGCACCTTGAAGGTTGAAGAACTTATTGGATCTCTTATGACTTTTGAGATGGGAATCAGTGAAACTGTTGACAAAAAGAACAAGAGTATAGCACTTGTATCTAATACTGAAGAAGGATGCAAGGTGGAAGATGAAGAGAAGATATCTGAAGCTATAGCTATGCTTGGAAGACAGTTCAACAAGCTCATCAAGAGGATTGATCCAAAGTCAAGGTCAAATGTCAAGGACATTTCATCTGACATCAGCATATCTTATGACTCCAGCAGAAGATCCAAGTCAGAGGAAAAAGGAAGTCAAAGCAGTGGAATCCAATGTCATGGATGTGAAGGATATGGACATATTAGAGCTGAATGTCCTACCTTTCTTAAGAAACAAAAGAGAGGAATGACTGTCACTTGGTCTGATGGTGAATCAAGTAGTGACTCTGAAGAGGAATCAACCAAACTTGTCACTGCACCTTCTGAAAGTGGCAATTCTGATAATGACTCTAGTGATGAGGAAGTGGCCTTTGAAGAACTTGCTGATACTTACAAGAAGCTGTGTATCAGAAGTGGTGAAATATGTCAGCAAAATGAAAAACAGAAAAAGCTGATTGAGAAGTTGGAGGCAGAAAATGTGAAGCTGGAAGCTGAGAAGAAGGAAAATACAGTCACTATAAGTCATCTCAACAGTGAGATTATAGTGTTGAATTCCAAGCTTGATCATATGACTAAGTCTATCAAGATGTTGACTACTAGGACTGATAAGTTAGAAGAAATCCTTCAGCTTGGACAAAATGCTGGAAATAAGCATGGTCTAGGATATGTGACTGAAAAGGAACCTGTTAGTGATAAGAAAAAGAAGAGGCATGGGAAACCAAGGTCAAAGCAGATGTCACAACATAAAACAGGAAATGTTGCTGGCTCAGGGCATGTGGCTGCAAAGAAATTTGCTGATAAAAAGAAGAAGAACAGACCTAATAAGCCAATGTCAAAGCAGATGTCACAACATTGGGGTCAACATCAGGATCAGAGAAACATAAATAAGAAGTTTCAAAGATGGAGATGTCACCATTGTGGAAGGTTTGGACACATAAAACCCTTCTGCTATAGGCTACATGGATACCCTAATCAGACTCCCTATGTTAAGCCTAAAAACATCAAGGTACCCTACACTCAAAAGTGGAAGAAGAGGACTGCATCATTGATAGCTCACACTTCTCTTAGAGTGTCTGCCAAGAAAGATTGGTACTTTGACAGTGGGTGTTCCAAGCATATGACTGGAATAAAAAACCTACTGAATAATGTCAAACCTCATTCTACCAGCTTTGTTACTTTTGGAGATGGAGCTAAAGGAGAAATTAAAGGTGTTGGAAACCTAGACTGCTCTGGAGTTCCAAACCTAAATGGAGTGTCTTGGTAAAAGGCTTCGATCGCTAACCTCATAAGCATAAGTCACTATGTGATATGAGATTCATAGTCAACTTCACTAGGTCCGAATGTCTTGTAATCAATGATAAACAAGAAGTAGTTATGGAGTCGATCAAAGGACAACTGCTACATGTGGGAATCTGAGAAAACCAACCTGTCTCGTGCTCTGACAAAGATGAAAAGGAGGTAAAATGTGGCACCAAAAACTTGGCCATCTGCATTTCGAGGAATGAAAAAGATCATCTCTATGGAGGCTGTCAGAGGGATACCAAGACTCCATATTGATGAAGGGAGGGTCTGTGGTGAGTGTCAGGTTAGAAAGCAAACCAGAATGTCACACCCAATGTCTAGACATATGACCACTTCTAAAGTGCTGGAGCTGCTACACATGGATTTGGTGGGGCCTATGCAGGTTGAAATCTTGGTGGAAAAAGATATGCTTATGTTGTTGTGGATGATTTCTCCAGATTTACCTGGATAGACTTCATCAAAGAAAAATCTGATGTGTTTGATGTGTTTAAAGAGCTGTGCAAAAGACTTCAAAGAGAGAAGGAAAGCTGCATTGTCAGAATAAGAAGTGACCATGGAAAGGAATTTGAGAACAACAAGTTTGATGAATTCTGTTCCTCAAAAGGAATTAATCATGAGTTTTCTTCTCCTATAACACCTCAACAAAATGGGATTGTGGAAAGGAAGAATAGGACTATACAGGAATCCGCCAGAGCAATGATTCATGCTAAGAAACTTCCTATTCACTTTTGGGCTGAAGCTATGAATACAGCTTGCTATGTTCACAACAGGGTCACCTTAAGAAAGGGAACATCCTCCACCCTGTATGAACTATGGAAGGGAAGAAAACCAACTGTGAAATATTTCCATGTGCTTGGTAGCAAATGCTATATTCTGACAGATCGTGATCAAAGGAGAAAGATGGACTCTAAGAGTGATGAAAGCATTTTTCTGGGATACTCCACTAACAGCAGAGCATATAGGGTATTCAACTCCAGAACCCAGGTTATGATGGAGTCTATTAATGTCATTATTGATGATCATCCTCAGGAACACAATGTCCCATGTGATGTTGAGACATGGTTTGAGACATCACCACAAGTACCTGATAAGGATGATGTACCTGCTCCTACTTCACCAAAATCTGAACTAGAGGAAGCCAACAAAGATCCTTCCATCAGAATTCAGAAAGATCATCCAAAGGAACTCATCATTGGAGATCCAAACAGGGGTGTCATTACAAGATCCAGAGAAACTGTCTCAAACTCTTGCTTCGTGTCAAAAATAGAGCCAAAAAATGTCAAAGAAGCTCTAAGTGATGAATTCTGGATTGGAGCAATGCAAGATGAATTGAACCAGTTCAAGCAACATGAAGTATGGGAGTTAGTTCTTAGACCAGAAGGAACAAACATCATTGGCACAAAGAGGATCTACAAGAACAAGTCTGATGCAGAAGGGGTTGCCACCAGAAATAAAGCAAGACTTGTTGCTCAGGGTTACACTCAAGTTGAAGGGATTGATTTTGATGAGACTTTTGCTCTAGTGGCTAGACTGCAATCAATCAGGCTATTACTAGGGGTTGCTTGCATTCTGAAATTCAAATTATTTCATATGGATGTGAAAAGTGCCTTCCTAAATGGCTACTTGAATGAGGAAGTATATGTAGAACAGCCTAAAGGATTTGTGGATCCAAGTTTTCCTGATCATGTCTACAAGTTAAGGAAAGCCCTATATGGACTAAAGCAAGCTCCTAGGGCCTGGTATGAAAGGCTGACCAAGTTCCTTACAGACAAAGGATACAGGAAAGGAGCCTTGGATAAAACTCTCTTTGTCAAGGATGAAGGAGGAAAGATAATGGTGGCTCAAATTTATGTTGATGACATAGTATTTGGAGGAATGTCAGACACAATGGTGAAACATTTTGCCAATCAAATGCAAGCTGAGTTTGAAATGAGCCTCATGGGAGAGTTGACTTACTTTCTTGGACTGCAAGTCACACAGATGGAAGACTCAACATTCCTTTCACAGAGCAAGTATGCAAGGAATATTGTCAAGAAGTTTGGAATGGAGAATGCCAGCCATAAAAGGACTCCCGCTCCCACACATTTGAAGTTGTCCAAGGACACCAGGTGAAAAGGTTGATCAAAGTTTGTATAGAAGCATGATAGGAAGCTTGTTGTACCTAACCAAAGACCGATATTGCTTTTGTTGGAGTGTGTGCAAGATACCAAGCTGAACCTAAAGTAAGTCACATCAACTAGGTGAAAAGAATTCTGAAGTATGTAAGTGGAACTTGTAATTATGGTATCCTGTATTCTCATGGATGTGAACCAATTTTGTCCGGTATTGTGATGTCGACGGTGGTAGTCGATGACGTAAAAGCACTTCGGAGGATGTTTCTTCTTGGGAAACAATCTTGTTTCTTGGTTCAGAAGAAGCAAAATTGTGTGTCCTTGTCCACCAGCGTAATACATAGCGGTGGCGCTTGTTCTCAACTGGTCGGATGAAGGGATGTTGTTCGAGTACAATGTCACAGGATGTCATGACATTGTAGTGTGACAACTGAGTGCTATTAATATTTCAAAGAATCCTATACAACACAGTAGGACTAAGCACATTGACATTAGACATCACTTCATCAGAGACCTTGTGGAAGAGAAAGTGATTAAATTGGACCATGTAACCACTGAACTTCAACTGGCTGACATTTTCACTAAAGCTCTTAATGCTAGTCAGTTTGAAAATTTAAGGAGCAAACTGGGTATTTGTCAATATGAGGAATTATAGCAATTAAGATTGCTTATAAGAAATGGAAGAGACCTTTTATTAATTATAAGTGGGACATTTAATTATTTTCCTCTTATTTTAAAAAGTTTCAAGAATATGAAGAGACTCCTCCATATAATAGGCTCTTCATTTGAAAGTATCATATCCTCTTCATTCAAAAGATACTCTCAAACTCTCTGTCATTCTTGTTCTCATTGTCTCAACATATCTCAGCGAAATATGTCTTCATCATCTGCCTCATCCCATGACTCTGATTGTTCATCTCCTACCATGGCTGAGATTAGGGCAAGTGTTACAGCCATGAATGTTGAACCTGTGAAGGCCTCCTCGCGCTCAATGGCAACCGACCAAGGAGACCAAGAATCGCATGCAAGGAATACACGAAGGTTATCGCTTCGCCTCTAGTAAGATCTCGACTCATCTTCATCCTGCTCCTCCAGATAACAAATAGAGAAGGTACTATGTGCAAGAAGCCATTGCTAGGATAGTCACCAGGATCCTAGACGAAAATCACACTGCACTGAGTTTCGTCCCCTTAACCAAGAGTCTGCTAGCCCTAGTTTAGCAGTTGATCCAGATGTCACAGAGAATGTCAAGACATCTGAAGATCATGTCCAGAAAACTTATGTGGATTCTGATATTGCTACTCCTGCTGATTCCCCTGTCAAAGCAAAGGGTGGTATCTCTGGTTCTCAAGTTGAGAAGATGACCAAAGCTGTAACTTTTTCAAAGAAGTATAGAGTTAAATCTGTTGGTAGCTCTAGACCCAAGAGGACACCAATTGCCAAGAAGAGGAAGGCTCCTGAACCTGCAGAGTCTGATCAAGATTTTGGTTTCAAGATTAAGGCTGAAGTGGTAGCCGGTAATGTTGCTGATGGTGTTGCTCACAATGATAATGCTCCCAGTGCTTCTTCAGGAAAGGAGAGCAACTGATCTGTTGCTGTGATGGTTCTTGTTTTGTTGGTTTTGCCTTGTTGTTTAAATCCTGTTTCCTGTACTCTGTACTGTTTTTTTCCTGGTTTGTATTCTGGAAGATTGTAATCATTTTGTTGACAGAATTGTAATCCTTTGACTGAGCTATAACTGTAAACACTGTGCTGACACTTTTCTTCATATATAAATGAATGATTGAGGCACTTGTACTGAATCCTTTGGCCCTTTGTGGCTAAAAAGGGGGAGAAGAACTATTGTGGGAAACTGTATTGGAAAATTGGGAAACTGTATGAAATCTTTATATGGGCAATTGTGGGAAACTGGGATTTTTGTATGGGTAGAATTTATCTTCTCTAGGTTCTAGTTTCTTTAAGCTTAGAACTAGTTTTTCTTCTGCTGCATAGGTACTCTGATGGCTTAAGTAGTTTTAGCCAAAAATGTGCCAAAGAGGGAGTTTGTTAGTGTTTTAAGTTGGCATTACTTTTTGGTAAAACTAGGCTATGACAATGTCTTGATAGATGTCATGACATTCAGAGATTGAAGATAAATCCTACTTGGCAAGGACGTTTAAAGTACAGCTCAAAATTGGAAGCTAAAAGCTGTGCTGGAATTCTGCAGAAAATAGTCTGATGTCATAACAGATGTTATGACATTCAGTGTGACATTCTGTTCTGCAGAATCTGTTTTTCCTGAGACTTTTCAGGAAGTTTGTTGAGCTGCTGTATTATGTTTTTCTGTTATTAAAATGCATGCTCACATGGTTGCTAGGTTAATCTTAGTTAAACCTAAATTGGTTGTTGAAAAGACCATGTTTTTAGGATTAAATTAAGTGAACCCTAGCTATCTTTATGGAAGCCCAAAACTGAAGTTTCAGGACTGCTTCTATAAAAGGAATTCAACCCTTACACTGCTGCTGCACCTCTGGAATTTATTGAAGATATAGCAGGTTGTTATTTGTGTAATTCTAGTTTCTCTTGTGAGCCAAGCAACTATCAATTGATAAGTGCCTTGGACTAGGATTTGTTTGTAAGGGTAGTTTATCACTCAAAGCTTTGAAGCACGAGTGTTTGTCTCTTAATTGACGCTTTGAAGCAAGATCAAGATAGTTTATTGAAGTGTGTCTTCACAATTCAATTATTCAATAGGTTGATATCACTGCTGTGATTGAGGGGGAGTGAGTAGGAACTCAGGTCTAAGTAGGACTTAGATTGAAGTTGCATTGGGTAGGTTTTAAGTGAAGGAGATAAACTGGTTGGTTTATTCCTGAATTAATTATACTAATAGTGAATTTCCTCCCTGGCTTGGTAGCCCCCAGATGTAGGTGTAGTTAGACACTGAACTGGATAAACAATTTATTGTGTTCTTTACTGCTGTTTGAATTTAGTTTGTGTATTGTTAACAGAGTGTCAGATACTATGTCATAACATTCTCTGTGACATCAAGTATTTGCTGCTAGGAATTTCAAAGACATCTCAGAACTTTGTTAGTAGCAACTGCATTGGGAGTAACATGAACAAGAATAAGTAAGCAATTAATTATGTGAGAAAATCTTTTTTTCATATCGGCAATGGTTTCACCATGCTTCATGTGAAAGAGATCGAACTGTTGAGTTAGTGTATTGATTCTAGCAAGCTTAACATCATTTGTCCCTTCATGGGCAATTTGTAGGACATCCTACATAGCTTTAGCAGTTGTGTAATGAGATACTATAAAGTATTCGTCAACACCTAAGACTGCTATAAGCATGTTTCTACCCTTCCAATCATAGGCATACATTTTCTCATCATTCTCATCCCATAGTGCTTCCGATTTAGGTAAGCTAACGTTATCTTTGTTGGTCATGGTTATTTCCATGGGACCATTTTTGATAACTTTCCATATCTTTTTATCAATGGAGTTGATATGAACACGCATACAATCTTTTCAATAGCTATAGTTTTCACCGGTTAAAACCGGAGCTCTCGTGTAAGCCCCTTTTAGATCGTTCTCTATATTCTACTAAGTAATATAGCAAAGCACTAAATAAACTGGCGCTCGTGATACCACTTGTTAGACGATGTGATCGATCTAGAAGGGGTTCGAATAGATCAATTGTTTTAAAAAAAATTGCGCCTTTTGAAAAGTTATTACGAAAGCTTTTTGGATATTCAATCGTCTAAACGATCCACTATCGAAAAGATCGGATATGCAAACCGTACGGGAAAGGTGTAGTATTTTTAAGGATGCGTCGACCGCTCCACGAGGGAGGTTCGGCGCGTAACAACCCGAGCCTGTGAGGAGCGTAAACAATTCTGAGTGCGTCGACCGCTGTAGGGGATTGCATCGACGCAAGGTTCCATGTTTCGCTCCCAATTTTTCTAGAAAGTTGCGTTGACCCAATGGTCAGTGCATAACATCCCGATGGTGGTCCTATAGCGTGCGTCGACCAGAGCAATGGATGTGTCGACGCACCTGTGATGATTTCTAAACACACAAATTTCTTCTAGCTTCTCACTACTATTGCTAGCCCTCTTGGATATAAGACATCTAGGTAAATTGGGGGGTTTTGGCATCATGAAAACATAAGTCACGCCCTTACAAATATAACTCGTACGTTTGCATAAATTTTACTATAGTTACTCGTACGTTTACACAAAATTGATTATCACCTGTGTGCTTACACGATACTGGTGTGTTACCTATACATTCGCATGAGTACTAGTGTGGTATGAATGATTTTGTTTTCAAAATGTAATAAAAATATAAATAATCAAAATAATTTTTTTACTAAAATAGTTTATTATTTAAAAAACACATATTTTTAAATAAAAATATTGTTTCATCAATAATATACATTTTAATTTTTAATATATTATCTTTAAAATTTATACATTTTAAATTAAAAAATAATTTTAAAATACAATTATTATGTGTATAAATAATTAAAAATAAACATATTTTTCTCATGTTTAGATGAATATATTATTTTATTTTTTTGAATTGTATAAAAATATAATAACTCGTGTGTTTGCACGAATTTCAATATGATTACCAATGTGCTTTTATGATGTGGATGTGTTACTCGTGTGATGACACGGATACTGGTATGATCCAAACACTTTTGTTTTTAAGCTGTAATAAAAACGAAATCATAGAAATACAAAATTGTTTAATTAAAACATTTATTATTTTTGAAACAGATAATAAATCGATGTCTATAATATTTTCTGTATATAAAAATATTTGAGTCAACAATATATTTTTTACTATGTATATATTATTTTTGTTTAGATAATGTTTACTAAAATAATTAAATCAATAATACACATGTTCACGATATTATTCAATATTTATTTATGAATAACTTTTTTTTTTTTCTGTATCATAGAATTTTTATATTAGAGGAAAATAAATTTTATGAAAATTTAAAAATATATAATATTCCAAATTAACTATTAAAACTTCTAGCAACATTGAATTTTGAAAATTAGTTTGAAATTTGAAATATTTATACTGAATAAAAATAATTGATTTAATATGGTATTTTTAAAAACTGATAAGTTATGATAAGGTCAAAAAAATTTATTATTGATCATCAAAAATATTAATAACAATATAAATATGAGATTAGCAAAAAATATATATATTAAAATTCAAAAAGTTACTATAATTTCTCCTTAATATTAATATAATAATGATATAATAAAGTAATAATAGATTTTATGAAAAAACATTATTCACTAAAAATTGACATTCTAAAATGAAATATTTGAATTGTAAAAAATTAAATTAAATTAATAAGATAATTAAACAACAAATATTTGTTGAGGATCCGGATAGATATGACTACCGGCTTAGTATTCATAAATAAATATTAGGGTTAAATATGTTTTTAATTTTTATAAATATGCGATCCTGTAATTTTGGTTTCTTTATAAATTTTCTTCTAATAATTGTCCTCCCAATTTTTTATCATGCAGTTTTAGTCCCTGTTATTTTTTTTAAAATTTAAAATGATTTAATTTCTCTTAAGTTTTTAATTTCTTGAATAATATTTTACACATGTGTTCATAATATTTCAAAATGTTTATTTATTAAATTTTATAATTTTTTAAATTTCAAAAGATATTGATAAAAGCAATGAAATTTCGATTTAAAAATTAAATTTTAAGTTTTTTTTTTTTTCGAGGAACTTTTTATAAGGTTCTACACATGTCTGTAAAATAATCATTTAAAAATATACATCAATTTCATAGCAGGGACTAAAACTACGTGAGTAATAATTTTTCAAAGACCATTATTCAAAAAAAAAATTTTAGAAGGACCAAAAATACAGGATTACATATTTATATGAATTAAAAACATATTTAACCCTAAATAGTATTATTGAGTGATTTTGGTGACTAATTTCATATGTGTCCAATTGGTTTCACGTGTGGTATAAAAAATAGTATATCATGATCAGAATTCTCGTATGACAAAATGTTAGAGTCGTTTATAATTTCTTTTCCACCACTCATGGTAGAGCCATTTACAATTTCTTTGCCGCCACTGCTAGCTTTTATGATGATCCTTTTGGGACTGCTCATTGTTGCCTTCAATTTTGAAATTTGCAAGATGAATGATTCTTGAGTTAAATTGTAAACATGTCTAGTTAACAATGGATAACGACAACTTGACTTACACTGATGTGTTTTGAAGTTAAAGCTTAAGGTATATTCAACATTTTGTATCATAGGTATTGTAATATTTTCATACTCCATATTTTTTATGATGACATGAGTCATTCAGCTAACTTGAAAATTTTTGGTTTTAGCCGACACACAATCTCTTAACATATATAACATTACTTGATGCCACAGCAGGATATTCCATATTATCACATTTTCCAGCTTTGTGTCCACCACTCAGCATTCAAAAAAACCTGCCTTTAGACGGTGTCTCTCGGCTCTCAAACAATCTCAAAAAGTCTCATGAGTTCCAAACAACCTGCAAGTATGACAGCCAATGCAGTATCATCAATATCAAATCAAATGAGTCCGAGACAAAAATTAAAACAAATTTGGCATGACACGAAGATTCATCGTTTCATCTTGTTCTATTTCAGCATACCCCATCAAGTTAACATAAGCAGCACGACCAATAATGTCACAGCGCTTATTTACTAAACTTCATGATAAATAAATTGGCAATGCCCAGTGGGACACTTAGTGTTAGAGTTTTTTACTTCAAAAATTTGCATGTTCTTCGTTCATGAAATTTCTCAAAATTTAGACACTATTACAAATAACGCTTTTTATCTCAAATGCAAAATGCATTTGACCTTAGCTATGGAAGCGGCGTAACGAATGACATCATGAAAAGTTACCCCTTATCACCTCGGTTGTTTAAAATCTGAGGTGTTAGTTATCTGCATGTGGATTTGATCCCTAACATCAACATTTTTATTATTTTCAAAACTGGATAGCGGCCGCAATATTAACTCATGGTGTTTTGTAAAATCGAGGTAATAACTCATTGTTATTACCTCGGTTTTAATTTAAGACTTAGGGGTTAAAAAAAATTTATTTTTGTTTGCACATGTATTACATAACCATATTACAAAATACATAACCATATATTACAGATTCCTTAAACAGAGACATTGTACATTTTGCAATGTCAATTCCTCAATCTGAAATATTGTACCACAAATATTAGTTGATTACACCAAATACAAACTGTAAATGGAACATGCTTTATAATTTACATATAAACTAAAACAGATTATTACGAACTAGTAGGATAACCAAAGAAAACATAGGAGGCCGATTAGGAGATACGCTAGGAAAATGATTAATCCTTGAAATAACAACAATAATGGAGAACAACCTTCAAATACTACGAGAGAAGGCATAGTCGCTGTGAATTCTAGTGAGCTAGTTACTTCCACGGCCAACACGACAACCATAGCATCGACTGTGCAATCAGAGAGTCACCCAGTGACTCCTATAGCAACCGTGGCTAGTGATTTTAGGCCTTGCATGCCAAGTTTCCTAATTCCGATGAATGGTTCAAAATAACCTTATGGCATGCCAACTTCGTTGATGGTAGGCTTGCATGTAAATTCATCAAGATTTGTTGATAATGCGACGACTGTATATTCACCATTACAACGATCAGGATCGACCATAAATAACCCTAGTTGAAACACCCAACCTTTAGGAAATTAGATTTTCTTCCCAAGAGATGCCTACTTTCTCCACGAGTTTTGTGAATGTGATAAGGGAACAAATGGATGAAAGTAACCATGAGATGGTTAATTTGTTTACTTGACAAATGAGTACTATATTTAACCTTTTAATTCATAGTCGACTCAAAGTAGTCAACAACTAGAAACTCAAATAACGCGAATTGCAAACTTCTTTGGTGCCCCTCAACCATAAGTTCGACCAATTGTAGAACCTCAACCAATTACACCTACCCAAATGAGGGAACAATCATGGAGGAAATTGTTACCTAGGGCCAATAATTTATGCCTCGTTTAGTCAAACAACCAAGACCTAGGTAAGTCGAATGTCAACAAGTTGTTTTAGTCAATTGAAATTAGGACGCGAACTAAGTGGTACAACAAGTCCAATATGACGATCAAGCAGGAGAAAATAATCTTGTAGCCATATTCGAAAGGATAATGATGCACAACAGTATGAATTTATGTTTGCAAAGCCCAAATTATGTATCCCCGTTGTCGGAGTACGTTTTTCATGCAACACTCCCTAGGGGGTGGTGAAACAACCAGCCGAAAAATCATTCGATATAGGATATATCAATGAAGTCGCCATCGAACGTATTTTATCCTGTCGAAAGGGAAAGGTAAACATCGAGTAAACTTGAGAGGAAGAAATCACGGTCTTGCGACTGAAAGATCGGGTAAGGAAGTCTGTTACGTGAAGGGAAGGGATTAGCACCCCACACGTCCATAGTACTCTACGGTATCCGCTTTCACTTTCTATCTAATGGGTGTAAAGGTATAACTATATCTGTATATGAGGTACAATGCATTCAAGAAGAAATGAAAAATAAAGAAATAAAGAAAGGAATAAAAGAAAGAAAACACGGGGAAACGAAGTAAATATTTACAAAGGTTGCTCGATCAAGCCCCACGACAGGATGCCTACGTATTCCCTCATCCAATGGGAAAGTCAGAGCGTCGTAGTTTGGCTCACATATTTTGGTTGGTTTGTGTTTTTTAATTTAGAAGACGAGACATCAAACAAAGATGACGAAACATCCTCCATGATGACGAAACATCAGCAACAGCCAGGATGACGAAACATCAACAACGAACGGGATGACGAAACATCAGCAACAAACAGGATGACGAAACACCAGCAACAGACGGGATGACGAAACATCAGCAGCAGACGGGACGACGAAACATCCTAAGACTAAGAATATTGGTTTGTATCTTTTACTTTCGGAAAAAGTTTCATATTATTAGAGTATCTTAATGCACTTGACAAAACACGATTTTACTTATAAGGATGCAAAAGGGGAAAGGTAAAAATTCTAGGGAAACTAACCTATTTCTATCCCTAATATTATCATACAACATTGATCCTAAGGTTCTAGTATCAGGGGAAGAATCTACCTAAAGTTATCATGCATGGATAACAAACCTAAGGTTTATTTAGTTCAAACTTGGAGAAGAGTGAACTAAAGATCCTATAAGGAACATGGAAATCTCGTAAAAGAGAGAAAGAAGCAAGCAATCACACTTAGAATGAATGATAAAATATGTATGGATGACGAAATATCTAACATGGATGGCAAAACATCATGTAAGAAAGATAAAATATGCTAGGATGACGAAACATCAGGCATGGATGATAAAACATCAAGATAACAAACATGGATGGAAAAACATCATGTAAAGAATAATAAAACATTCATGTGAATGGAGGTGAAACATCATGTATAAAGAAGGTGACGATGATACCTAACGGAGAAAGTCAGTTGCCTCTTCAACGCGCACGAGATAAGTAAACTCTACTAAAAGTGTCTTTAAACTCCCACGATAAGGATTGCGCTCTTAATCTTCTTTAAAGATCCCTTCTCAAAAGCTTACTAATCTCACCATCGACCATCCAAGTGTGCCCAAGTTGCGCCAACAAACGATCGCGAACTCCTGGAAACAATATCAACAAAATGATTAGCATCATAAAAGGAATACTTTGAATCCTTGGTGTATGGATGGAGTATTTAATCGGGTTATAATTAACCAAGGGAAACACTTGATTAACCTTGTGAGAGTATGTGCTCCTACCCCTAACCATGAGACCCTTTTGCATGGAACACTTGGTATATGGACCAAGGTGATCGGTTGGGGTTATGATTAACCAAAGTTGAAACTTGATTAACCTTGTAAGAATGACCATGCCCAAACTCAACTATGAAACCCTATAAAGGAACTTGGTATAAGAACCAAGAGGGCAAGAGATGGAAATCAAGTGATCCCACATAAGGTGGCCATATGTATGCTCCTACAAAGTGGGACTAGCGTCGCACTATTATTTTAAACAACCAATTGGAACAATTGATCAAAGAGTTGTCGTTGTAGAAAAGTCCAGGACCAAACCATGAATGTGTGCGAGTGTGCACTGTGTATGTATACCTCTTCATTGATGAGGAGCCCAAGAGAAGGCTATGTGTTCTAATCGAATGATAACCCCGTAAGTAAGTAGTAATTGAAACACAACAGGAAATAAAATCTTAAACTATTACAAAATATACGGGAATGAGGGTACAAGTTTATGAATAGGGATGTATCGAATCAAAATTACGAATAAAAATTCTAAATAATACAACCCAATCGATATAAATAAAATAATTAACTAAAATATAAAGAACTTCATCGAGTAATGTAAGAAATCGCCTTAGGTAAACATCAAGACGTCGGATAAAACTTCGTGCATCAGATGAACGTCGGATAAAAATACCTTGCACACTCCATAGATGGGTTAGCAATAACAAGGTAGAGTGATAAAACACTAAACTATAGATGACGATACATCAAGAAGATAATGGATTATGGCAACACATCACAAACGATATCACAATAGCTAATACAAAGAAAACGGGGAAGAAAATGAAGTGGAAACAAGTGAGTGAACAATCATGCAAGGTGTCATGTAAAGTGAGATCACTAAACACAACATATATATAAAAGGTTTATACAAACCATAAACAAACATCAAACATCACTATGAAAACATGCATGCAAAGTTAGTACACAAAACTAGACGCAAACTAGTCCTAAAAGTATACGAAAAGCAAATTGCGTGAGATTTCAAGCATAGACGAGATGAAGGAAGAATTATAAGGTAAAATTACACAAAATTAAGTAGCTAAAATGTTAACATTTTATTTACATCATGCAAACAAAACTACAAAGAATTCATGAACAAAACTCTACAAGAGTGCACAAACATGCAACAATTGTGTGTGGTGAAGTGAATACAAGTGTGTGACATACATAACATGAAAAGAGAGTGTCAGGATGAAGTAATTACAGTAGAAACACATAAATTTATTCACAATCAAATCACAAATAAAATATCACAAGGATACCATCACAAAACTAGTAAAAAAACTAGTCGAAACATTGACCTGGAAAACATTTACAAGTCAAAAGAAGCCAAGAAAAGGCATAGATGAACGAAAATGAATCATGCAAGGTTAAGAGACAAAAAAATAGTAGCCAAAACACCAATGCATCAATCAAAGCATACAAACATGCATGAGAAATATTCATGAACAAATCACTTAAGGAGAACAAAATCAATCCATACAAGTCTGTGCAAATGTGTGTGCATGTGGGTGCTCGAGCATACTTGTGCTAAGTGTCACATAAGAGTGAGGTCAGATATGAACAGATAGAGATAATACGCATACAAGCCATAAAATAAAGTAGCATGCATTAATACCACAAATAGCACAAAACTATCAAAGGAAGAAGTCATGATTCAACCCTAAAAGTCAACTTAAAAAGAGTTTACAAGTCAACAAGTCAAACATGGCCAAGAGACAAAGTGAACAGGTGATAAAACACACAAGGTCAGTAGCTTAAGAGCTAAGAGAAACACAAACAAAGTTATCTCAAACAAAGGAGAAGGCTTGTACTCAAAAGCACACAAAATTAGGGTTTGAAAACACCAAAACTAGTCAAGTTCAAAGCAATTGATAAACATTAAAAAAATGGTCTTAATTATATAATTAAGTTATGTATGACTTGTGTAATAATATAACTCAAGATGAGGTTCATGAGAAACAAATGTATAAGACAAAACTTCAATACACAAAATAAGTCACCTAATTGATAGTCAACATCGTGAAAGATGGAAAACACTTGTCTAAATCAATGATGGATGATATAAATCAAGTGTGAGGATAAAAGCTGATACTTATAGATCCTAGGGAAGTGGCATTTACGTACTACAAGCATCTATCATGAGCTTACAAGAACTCAAGGCAATGCTATCAATCTAACATGCTAAAGTGTCATGATAATATATCACAAATTTAGTCTCTTATGCACAAAAGCATAGATGATCAAATTATATTGCAATTAAGGTTCTTAGATGTTATAGGAATGAAACCAACATCAAGATACCTCAAGGAAACATGGATCAAAATATCATGATCAAAATCTAAAGAGAAAGAAGATAAAGACCATCAAAATGGCCAATCTAGCTTCCAAGATGATACCAAAAATGAAATGACAATAAAGTGTCACTCAAGGGTTCATGAAAGCCTCAAGATCATAGAAAGAGATAATATTTGAAGCAAGATTCAAATATCAATAATAAATGGACATAAAAGTCCTCAAGCAAACAAAGGCATGCACTAGGTCAAAACTAGTGGATCAATGCTCCTACCTTATCACCATGTTGAGTAAATGATGGTATATCATCCAAAGGTCAAAGGAGCATAGCATAATAGAAAGCCGACCTCAAAAGATCAGAATAATAATAGATTAGAAATAAAATAGCTTCACACGAGGCATTCAGTGTGGTGCGTAAAAGATACCTCCTAAGCCATGATCACAAGCAAATATCAAACAAAATTGACAAAAGGATAAACAAGTCATGAGTAAAACAATAAGAAAAGAGATGTATCATATGCCTTAAAGGCTCACCATAAGACATCAGGTAAACCAGACAATGGATGACGATACATCATATAATAAAGATAAAGCATTTGTGGATGACAATACATCGAACATGGATGAAGATACATCATATAATAAAAATAAAGCATGTGTGGACGACAATACATCGAACATGGATGACGATACATCATATAATAAAAATAAAGCATGTGTGGATGACAATACATTGAACATGAATGACGATACATCATATAATAAAAATGTATGGTAAAACATCAGATAAGAAATGAGCGAAACATCATATAAAGCGTGGTAATACATGCATGCCAATGGTGTGGGAATTAGGTGCTCACGCACAACATAAGGATGCCTAATGTTACAAAAAAAAGGGTTGCATGATCTAGTGTGAGAAGCTCTTGGAAGTTTACTGTAGAAAGCTCTCTTTTGAAACGTCTAATTATGATCTGAGAGCTGAGAGGGATGAAGGTGCATAAATGCGCGGATCCGAAGCATTGGATGACGATGATGGAGTCCTGATAAGGATCGGAAGGCTGAGAGGCAGTGGTGTATGCTTGTTACATTAGGGGTACCTGTATGGAATAAAAAACAAATAAACCGATGGTGACAAGTCTCACCACCGTATTAAACACTAAACATGTTTTATTTTTATCAAAACAAATTTTTAAAAACAATTAACATAATCAGAAAGAAAACTTTCTCTTGTTCACGCTGAAACGCTCTCTTCTCTCTCTGAGGGGTCTCGCCAGAATCGCCTTCTATGGAGGCGCATGGCGGCCCTCGGTAGTGTCTACCACAGAGACGGCGCTGATCTTCATTTTTCTTACGTCGCCTTATTCTTCTCCTTCTCCTCTCTTAAAATGTGTTGCTGGTTTTTGCAGATGAAGCCTGGTTTGGCGTAGATCTGAAAGGGGGTTTTCGAAACCCTAGGTTAGAATTGAAACCGAAATGGCGACTTTGGTGGTAGATCTTGTTTTCAGAATGTTGAAGCAGCCTCTCCAAAACGAGACAGGAGGCTTCGACGGAGGAGAAAGGAGGCGTCGGTCGGGATTTCGGTGGCGCGGTGAGATCTTTATGTTTTCTCTCTTCTTCTTCTTTGTGGCCCTCGATTTCGATAGTTTTTTCTCTTCTTCTTTCCCTATTCTTAAGGGCCATGTGACTTTAGGAAAATGATGATGGTGTGGGTTTAGCTTAACAACTTGTTGTGTTTATGATACTCTGTGAAATGTTATGGTTGCGATTTTTTTGCTTGTAAATCTGAAAGGTTTTGTATGATTTTAAAAAATGATGAACTGTTTTTTGGTTCTGTATTACGGTTTGTTGCGGCTGTGTCTGATAATGTGAACAATCACCCCCTTGATTTCAGTTCCAATGATTGCTTATATATTGCTGCTGTTAGGTTTTCTATGATCTGCTAACAGGCATGTGATTTGAATCTCTTTATTGGGCTTTACATTTTTCTAGTGATGAACCTTTTTACTACAATGTTATGAGCCTTTTTCTGAACTTATACTTGCTGTAAATTGCTTTCTACACCTCCTTTTTGTGAACCAACAACAAATTGTTGTTGTGATTTGCAATAGGAATTGCTTGGCCCGTGATTGAATTAAAATTCTGATTTTGTTTGCAAAACAATGAGGCCTTCGTTGAAGCTTGGACCATGATTTAAAAACCCTCTTAAATTCTGATTCCTTTGCATAAACCTTAATGATGAGATCAACGAGATTTTACTTGAAAATCTTTGTTCAAGTTTCAAGCTTTTGATTTCTTTGTGCTAACATATTTTTTTTCCTTGTTTCATATAATGCTGGTGAGGATGAATGCAAGGAGTTTGAAGGGCATGAATGCTTGTCATGGAAGACTCTGAAGCATGAAGATGGAGAGAAATGAAGATTGGGATATCTCTTAGTGCAAGTTTAGGGCTTTGATTAGGAACCATGTCAATTTTGCATTATAAATACTTAAGACTTGTAATTAGAAAACTTGGAAATTGAATGCTTGTATCACTACTTTAGAGAAAGTATGTAAGAGTCTTTTTTTTTGCAAAATCTTGTAAACATGTAATTCAAAAATGTAATTTGTAATACAAACCTTTTGCCAAAGTGTTTGTAAAACAAGAATAATGATGAACTTGAATGTTGGATATTGGATGAGATTTGAATGCCTTATGTTATGAAACTTGTAGAGTTTGCACCTTGAAACTTGAAAGAAATCCATATGGATAATTTTGTTGGAAATTTGGATAAAATTGAGTGATGAATAAAAATGCATCAAGTGAACTTGGGTGAGAAACTTGGAATAAACCTTGAATCTTGAGCAACGTTAAAACTTGAACTTTAAATGAGGAAATCCAACTCATATTCACTTACAAAAGAACAAAACTTCCACCTTTGGAATATGAAACCACTTGGCAAATCGAATCAAAATAATCTCTTTAATGAATTTTCATTATAAGGAATTCACCACGATCCAAATCTTTAATCTCTATAAATAAGTAGCAATCTACAAGATAACAACAATGTCTTTCTCTCAACAAACATTTTGGCATTTATACTTCAATTCAACAAAAGTAACTTAATTCATTGGGCCTTTTCAATAATCAACTCCTTGAAGATTTCTTGGAAAAAGATTAGAGTCAAATTTTGAGAGGAAGACCTCTAATGCAATTCAATCAATAACTGTGCGTGCACTGAGATGAAATTCAGGATGATAATGCTTTAAATATTCTTTTCGTGAAAGACGTCACACACCTCAGTATTCCAAAACCCGTGCACAAGAACCAATAAATAGTAGAAAATGTGATTCGGTTCGAAATACTTGCAAATTCTAAATCCTCTGATGAATCAAAGGAATAGATGAGATGTCTTGAGGCCCAAGAAGCCTTTGTAATTGAATAAACAGAAGAGAGGGGATATAAGACCCATCTTAGATTGATTGACAATACAATCAAATTCCACGGCTTGAAGAAAATTAGGAAGATGAGAATACCTTGATCCCATCACAATGCATGAATGTTTATGATAGAAAGATAAGCAATATAAAGTGAAATGAAGAGGGCAAATTTTGGGGTGCAACAGCTGCCCCTATTCAATCATCTTAAACTTGATAAGTGAGAAAGAGTGACAACTTTCAAACGTTCAAGGTGGAAGAGGATTGAATACTAAAAGAACCCGAAAATTTGCACTCTGAATTAAATAAAAGCACAAAAACATTGATAATTGTATCTTTGTATCTAGATAACACCGAGAAAATTGGGTGATCGAGGAGGAAGACTATTGAATACTAGATCTTACTAAAGGGTGTCAGATAAAACTGGACTCAAGAAATATACCTAGTGGAATTAGGATTTAAACCAAGAGGACTGGTGGAGGCTAGATTTTAGAAGAATTTGTTAGGCTAGAACTGGAACACAAATTGCAATCATGAGATAAAACTCGACTTCAGAAGAATAGATGAAACTAGACTCTAGAAGAAAGTGTCAGGACAAAACCGGACTACAACAAAGGTGAGATAAAACTCAAACCAGGAAGACTAGGAGAAACTAGATTCCAAAGAATGTTCCAGGACAAACCTGAAACGCTAGTTGCAAAAATGAGATAAAAACTCAACTTAAAAGACTAGATAAGACTAGGTTCTTAAGAAATGTGTCAGAACAAAACTGTGACTCACATTGGAATAATGAGATAAAACTCAACTTAAGAAGAGTCGATGAAACGAGACTCTAGAAGAATGTGTCAAGACAAAATCAGATCACGGATGCTTTGAATTTGACATATCAAACTTTTCGAGAACCTTCTGTAGGTATGCCTCTTGAGATAGGCATAATTTTTACTGCTTTCTATCTCTTCGAATGTCAATTCCAAGAATCCTGGATGCAACTCCCAAATCCTTCATTTTGAACTCCTTATTAAGTTCAACCTTCACCCTCATTATCGACATTGTTGCTTGCTATGAGAATATCAGCAACATAAAGTAAAAAAATAACAAATGAATTACCAGGACGAAATCTGAAGTAAACACAATGGTCAAACTGACTTCTAATGAAACCTATGCGTGTCATGAACTTGTCGAGTCTCCTATTCCACTATCGAGGAGATTGTTTCATCCATATAAAGATCTATTCAACTTGCACACATAATCTTCCTTTCCTTTTTTGACATACCCTTAAGTTTGCCTCATCAAGATTGTTTCATCTAGATCACTATACAAGAATGCAGTCTTCACATCCATTTGTTCCAGTTCAAGATCAAACTGTGCCACCATGGCAAGCAACATTTGAATGAACATGTGTTTCACAACAGTAGAAAACACATCATTGAAGTCTACACCTTCTTTTTGAGTGAAACCCCTTGCAATCAACCTTGCCTTGTATCTTTTCGACGCCACTTCTTTGATTCCTTCCTTAACTTTGAAAATCCATTTACAACTGACCAACCTGGCTCCACTAGGTTTTTTGATCAATTTCCAAGTGTTGTTATCATGAAGATATTTCATCTTATCATCCATGGCCTTAAGCCATTTAGTCTTATTTCGAGTCCTTATAACTTTCTTATGGTCTTTTGGTTCTTCGTCTAGAACCTCACTTATAGATATTAAGGCATAAGCTATAAGATCTGCACACCCAAATCTTTTAGGTGGTTTAATGACTCTTCTTGTCCTATCTCTTGCCAATAGGTAGGCATCGACAGTTTCCTCAACTTCTTCAGCATCTTCCGCTTCTTCGACTTTATTTGGGATATGCAATTCAGCATCAACATGCTCCACCTCAACAGGAATCTCTACCTGTTCCAGATCTTCGTCAAATACTTTTGTACTTTGACCATCATCATTAGTTTTCTTGAAAGTCATTTTAGCTTCATTGAAAACTACATATCGATTGGTGATAAACCTTCTGTGGCCTAGTTCTAGGTACCATAGCCTATAAGCTTCAACTCCTTTAGGGTATCCCATGAGCATGCATTTAAGAGCTCTAGGTTCGACCTTGTCTTGCCTAATGTGAGCATAGGTTACGCATCCAAATACTCTCATTTTATCGAGATTTGGTGGATGTTCCAACCAAACTTCTTCCGGTGTCTTCATATCTAACGCAGTCGAAGGACATTTATTTATCATATATGTTGTTGTCGAAACAACCTCAGCCCAAAACACCTTCTTTAACCCAGAACTAGTCAACATACATCTAACTCTTTCCAAGATGATTCGATTAAACCTTTCAGTCAAACCATTTTGTTGTGGAGTTCTTGGAATAGTTATGTGCCTTGTAATACCAGAGGCAGTACAAAAGATGTTGAATGCCTTATTGCAAAATTCGAGGCCATTGTCTTCCAGAGTCTTCCAATTTTTGAAATTCTCAAAAGTTTCATCCTTAGTCTTCTGGATGAATACCTATAACTTTCTGGAATATTCATCTACTATGGATAGAAAATACCTTGCTCCTGAATGTGATGGACACCTTGTAGGCCCCCAAAGATCGGCATGGATGTAATCAAGGGATCCATGTGTTCTTTGTTTCCTTTGTTGAACTTCACTATGCAAGATTTTCCAAGTATACATGGTTTACAATACTTCATCTTTTTGACTTTGTCTCATCAAAGCAAATTTTGTTTCCCCAATTCAACCAGACTCCTTTCACTGACATGCCCAATCTCATGTGCCAAATTTTGTCTTCGACAAAGGTTTCGTGGATGCAACATTTGTTGAACCACTTACAACTTCAACCTCACTGGTATACAAGCCTTATTTTTTCACGCCTCTAAAGACTTCCTTTGACCCCTTCATGACTCTTAGAATACTTTTCTCTCCTTGGAAAATATATCCTTTCTTGTCAAATTCACCAAGAGAAATCGAATTCCTCTTCAAATCAGGTACATACCTGACTTCAGCCAACAACTTTATTGACTCATCATGGAGCTTGAACCTCACAGATCCAACACCTACAATATTACAAGCTTTGTTATTTCCCAACAATACATATCCACCATGTTTATCATATAATTCCTTGAACAAGTCTTTGTTTGGAGTCATGTGCCAAGTGAACCCATAATCCATAATCCACTCCTTTGACGGGTTGCAGCTCAAAACCACAAGTACATCAGATGAGTCGAAATCATCTTGAACAATAGTTGTATTTCCATTATCCTTACCTCGTATATCTTTCAGACGTTCAGGAGACACCTTTCTTGTGTGAACCTCCTTCTTACAATGATAACATCAAATACTAGATACTTCACCAGTGTAAAACTTCTACTGACTTTTACCTTTCTTCTTGTCGAACTTACTATTATTTCGCAAGAATTTTCCTTTAATGTCCAAACCTTCACCAACCTTCAAAGGTTTATGCTCTTTTTGTTCATTCAAGTCCTTTGAATAAAAGGATGATTGAACTTCTTCAAAGGTCGGGGACTCCCTTCCATACAAGAGAGTTTCTTTGAAGTGAACATATGATTTGGGCAAAGCGCACAACAACAACAACGCTTGATCTTCATCATCGATCTTCACATCAATATTTTCAAGATCAAGAATCAGCTTGTTGAACATATCCAACTGCTCAGTTAACACTTTGTCTTCATTCATCTTGAATGAATACAAAGCTTGCTTCAAGTAGAGTCGATTTACCAGCAATTTAGTCATGTATAAACTTTCAAGCTTCACCCATAATCCTACCGCCGTTGTCTTCTTTGATACTGTCGAAGAACCTTATCACCAAGGCTCAACAAAATTATATTGTGGGCCTTCTCTATCATCGCCCTCTTCTCAGCTGTAGTTAATGTAGCGTTCATGGCCGCCTCCCCCTTCAACGCTTCCAAACAACCCTGCTGAACCAGTAGGGCTTTCATCTTCAAGCGCCACAGACCGAAATTGTTCACTCCAGTGAACTTTTCAATCTTTTACTTTGTTGAAGGCATCTTCTCCACACTCACCGCACCAATTTGTTGTGAATCGGATGCCTTAGAAACAAAGTATAAACTTGTTGCTTAATGATCAAAAAAGAAATAAGGGTAGAATATATGAGGAACACGATGAACACAAGGAATTTGTTATTAATTGTTATTCTTTCATTCTTCTTGAAAACAAGATTACAAGTATAACAAATAACCCTCTCACCCTAAATTAGGATTTGCAGTATGCAATGATGAGAGATTAGTATGTTATTTATATAAACCTAACATACTAAACTAAGGGGCTTTTATCACAAATACACATTACAAGCTAATTTAGGGTACAAGCTAACTTAACCAATTGGACATAACAAACAAATCCAATTTATGCTAACAATCATAGCATTCTTCGACACTACAAGCTAAAACACACTTCGACTCCAACTTATAACACTTCGACAACAATAGAATTCGATCCAATAGAATTCGATCCAAAATACTATCTTCGACCCAATAGAATTCGATTCAATATCTCACAATATAAATATCCTTCATTTTCATAATAGGGCAAGTTTAGCACCTACTAATTAGTTTGACTCCATTAAACTACTACAGTAAAAACTGTGTTGATGATATATATGTCATAGATAAACTATACGTATAATAGGTATATTGCACGCTTATGAAACAACAACCAAATTTATATTTCATTCTTTCACCATGTTATGAAATATAAATATGAATATGTCAATTTTCTTCAAAATTTTATATTCTGTAACTTTTACAAACAATATCCATGGTCTTTTGGTACTATATTTCAAGTTATTTACTATATTACAATTTTAATAACTAATTATATAATACATTTTAATTTTATATTAATCTTTATTGAGATAATTTAAGTTTTTCTACAATTACTAGTTTTATTTAATAATTAAAATGCACATTCTATAAATCACAACTGTTTGCTTTTAATTAGATCATTATCAATGCATCACTATGTAACCGAGGTAAATATAAGGCTGCAGCAAAACCCTATCCTATAAATAGAAAGAATCGTTTCTAAAATTGCAAAAATCAAGTTAGTTACTTGTATATAATATATTATAGGCTGGAAAGATACATACATATATATATATATATATATATATATATATATATATATATATATATATATATATATATATATATATATATATAGTCCAAAGCTGCAGTCACTTTCTCCATTGTCTCCCATGTCAAATTGCCCACTACCTCTATTTATTCTACTTGCATTATTTATTCATATGGTCATTACTTTATCAACAAATAAATTAAATTACAAAAAATTCAAAGACTTGACATAAAGATGAAAAAAAATCACATAACACTAAAACCCCTCCATGAAAAAAAAACAAACAGATCATCATTCACTCTTCCCCATAATAGTTTATTTATTTTTTGTTAAGTTAAGGTAAATATTATAATATATTCTTATTAATGTGGTTTCTGCCTCTAAATCCACCACAAGAGCTCAATGAATGAGATTTGGTAACCTACTTTTTCATTCTCTTTTCATTATCTACTCCATCATTGAAAGAAAAGAAACGGTTCATGTTTCTTCTATGCTCATTCTCTTGCAAACTTATCTTCTTCAACTGTAAGAAATTATTTATGTGATTTATATTTTATTTATATTACTATGTTTGTTTGGTGTATAAATATAATATATTATATGTAGTTGCTTTCTTTAATTAAGAGAAAAAAAACTATAGGTTAATTTTTAATTATGCAAAACAACAAAGTCTTCATTAATGAATTCAACAATTTGCTTTAGTTGAGGGGACCTTAGTGTTTGTGTTCTTTAATTTTTAAAAGGATATCTTTTAATATTCTCTTGCTTTTCTTTAATTTTTTTTAATTTTTTTTTAATTTTTTAATAGTTTTTTTAATTTTTTTTTTATTATAATGTTTGTGATGGACTCAATTTATAGTTTTGTGAAGTTGGTATTTATTCTAAATGTTTTTTCTGACACCCTTTATCCTATATTTGATTCTCACAAGTCAAAGTTTTAATTTTGTTGTGATAAATATAAAGGGGTTATAAGATTCTGATTCTTGTGTTAGTGAGTACTTTGTTTCAGGTTTGGCATATTGAAAAGGGTTTTAAAGGATTTAAAGAGCATAGTATTGGTTTGGAGTGATTGTTAGTTTGTTTTTGATGGATTGGGATTGGAAAGAGTTTGCTTGGGATCCATCTGGGTTGGAGGAGATGAAGAATGAAGGAGATTCAATGGATTTGAGGCTTGGTGAGGCTTCTGATTCATTGGAAAAATCGGTTCGAGAAACGACTGGGAGAAAGGATGATGATTTGAAAGGTGTGTCGTCGTTTTCTGGATCGAAAAGATCGCGGTCGCAGAATGGATTGCTGAATTTGATTTGCTCGGTTGATGGATGTAACGCGGATCTTAGTGATTGTAGAGAGTATCATAAGAGGCATAGAGTTTGCGAGAAGCATTCGAAAACTCCTGTTGTGTTGGTTGGAGGTAAGCAGCAGAGATTCTGTCAACAATGTAGCAGGTATATTAATTGAAGTTGCTTGTTTCGGATTCGTAGTTTCTTCAATTTCGTTGAAGTTAATATGCGAATTAGTCCTTGAAATTGTTAGCATCGGGCAATTTCGCTCGGTTGGCGATGCTTAAAAATTTAATGATTCTTACAATTTCGATGATCAATTTACCTATTCACTCATTCTGTTCTTTATGTTATAAGGGTAAATTCGTGTCGTTCTTTTGATGTGTTATGGATGTGTCATTTTGATGTAGGTTTCATTCGCTTGCGGAGTTTGATGAAGTTAAGAGGAGTTGCAGGAAACGGCTGGATGGACATAATAGGCGGAGGAGGAAACCGCAACCACCTTCTCTTTTCATGGCTGCTGAGAAATTCATGTA
Source organism: Vicia sativa (assembly GCA_021764765.1). Taxonomy (NCBI): domain Eukaryota; kingdom Viridiplantae; phylum Streptophyta; class Magnoliopsida; order Fabales; family Fabaceae; genus Vicia; species Vicia sativa. The sequence continues at coordinate 16,946,412 of CM038793.1, read as the reverse complement.
CAATTACAAAGGTTTGTGTTTCTGGCTTTCAATGATTCTAAGATAGATGACTTTTTTCGGTTAATAATGTTTAGCTCGTTCTCGATTTTATGAATGTCAAAACCGATACGAAAGACAGAAATAGGTAGAATATACTAATGATTGATGCATTAATACACGATACTGACATGTTGAAATTGGTAATAATTTGTAAAAATGAATAAATTGAATGTAATTACAACTGTCAGTGTCGTGTCGATGTCGGTGTCCGAGCTAATGATTACTGTTAATGATTACGTTAAAATCTATGTTTTTTTGTCATTATTTTTATGTCTTCGATACGTTTAATATGAAATTTTACATTGACTTGCCTTAGGTCCTAGAATCCTGCATTTTGGTAACCCTCAAGCATATGTGAATCCTATTATGAGAAACGTTTGGCCTGCATCTGCAATAACCGAAGCTGAACCAGGTTACGACCATCACCGACTTTTGTATCGAATCGACAAACATAAACAGGATAAAGGACATCCTCCGTGGCAAGAAACTGTCCCTAAAGCCGGCGATGTTAACGAAGCAGCGCTGGGGATTCCTATCAGCCAGCCTATCCGCGGGGCCGTTGGTTCATCCGCAGGTGGAAAAGGCGGTAGGAAGGTCTCTTCTGATAGCAAACCTGGATCTATTGACTCGGGTTGTGCTCTCTATCTTCTGTCAACACTTCAATCACAAAGTTCCGAGTTGAGTTTGATGCAGTCCAGCATCAACAGTCCAACAGAGTCTTCATCCGGAACGATGCGTTTTGATGCCACGAATGAGTACTTGTGCTCCGGAAAGGTTAAAGATAAGCCGAATAATGGTCAAGTATTTGTTCTAGATGCAAACACAACAAACCTTCAATGTAATGGGATGCTGCAAATGGGGTCTAATAATGGTTTGATGGAAAACGAAAACTCGCTAACGCTTCCATTTTTTTGGGAGTAAGATGTAGCTGAGTGGCGTTAAAGTCTATCGGCGATTCTGTTCATTTGTCGGTTGTTTCACCCGGCTCTCCGACATTGAGTTGTTTGGTCTTTGATTGGTGTTAAGCTCTTTTTTGGTGGTTCTGATCATCCATCCGTGTCCGTTGCTCCTCCAGATTCGAAGGTTGAGTTGCTGGGTCTTTTTGGGAATTTATGGAATTGTTGGTCTTCAAAACATTATGTGTACTCTAATATTTAAACTTAAACTTGTTGAATCTTTATGGTAAGTGTACTTTGTTTCCACCAATTCAAATGTTGTAGCACAAATGATTTTATGCGTATTTCAATATCGACATTTTAGATTGAAAGCCCGTCTGATGATAGTGACCAACATGACATCGACATTTTAGATTGAAAGCGCGTCTGATGATAGTGACCAACATGACACAGACGCATTGTAGTCAAATTTCAGCATTTAATTTTCTTAAATTATATAGGCAACATACTTATTTTAGTCCCTTAACTATACCCTTAGATTTATATTGGTCCCTTAACTTTTTCTCGTGTCATTTTGATCTCTTAATTTTCAAAACTTTTCATTTTAGTCTTTTTTTAAAAATTTTCATTTTAGTCTTTTTTATCTAATTAACGACGGAAAAACTTTGAAATTCGTCGCTAAGTTCATCTATGTAGTCAATATATTATTAACAATGTCGTATTTGATATATTTGTATACGTGGCTGTGTGTACTTTTCTCTCATCAATACAAATGTTGTGGCACAAATGGTTTTTCTAAAGAGGATGAAATGGATTATGTCATCAACTATAGTTCTCAGTTGTTATGAACTTGCTTGTTTTCGTTAATTAATAATTTTTTTTATAATTTTGTTGACATTTTGGTTGTGGATTAAAAAATAATAATAATATAATAAAAATAATGATAATAGTGAGTGTGTAAGACATACTATCTCAATGGTAATAATAATATAATAAAAATAATGATAATAGTGAGTGTGTAAGACATACTATCTCAATGGTCTAAAATTTATCACCATTATACTTTATATAAATAGGGACTTTATAAAAAATTTATCACCGTTAAAAGACATGATTATTTTGTTATGGTTGATAGTGGCTAAGTCCAAAATTCCTAGCTAACCATTTAAATTCTTACTTGATACTCCAAAAATTTAAATTTAAGACGACTGATAATAGCAAAAAAAATTATGATAAATAGGATAAGATTTGAAAGCTACATAAATGGTTAATCTTGTCATTTAGCCACTAAGAAACTTGAGTCAAGAAGAGATTATTTGCAGTTATAAAAATATTTAGAGGTAAATTTCTATACTATCTAGAGTTTGACTTAAATAGGATTATCACTATAATAGAACATAATCAAAAGATTTTTTGTCGGAGACAATACTAATTGAGTTTAAGCATTCCACTCTATTAGTGTAAATTATTGTCTAGAACATATATCATCTAAAATTAATGAGTGTTCAACATTTTGTCATGAAAACGTCCTCTTGAAGATTTTCAAAGTAAGATTGAAGATTTTGTAGGCCAAAACAAAAGAGAGCCTTTCATGCTGGCATTGTTGGAAGATTAATGACCACTTGAATAATTTTTATATTCTTTTTACTTTTCACTTTCATGAAAGATGATAGAAACTAGAAGACGTAGGGAACTTCTGAGAGGGTGTAAGGTGGCAATAGTATCCACTTTAAGAAACCTAGAGAACATAATAGTGAATATTGTGATAGGTCATTGATGTGAGTTGAAGAAAAGTATATGTGGACACTCAATCATATCACCTTATGTTATTTCAAAAAATATTTATAATAACTTGACAAAAGAGGATTGGTTTTACTATTTAAAAAGGATAGTGAGTAATTTGTTATATTTTATTTTTATTTTTATATAAACTTTATTATATTACATATCAATTATGATTAAAATATAATTTTTTTGATTAATTTAAAAAACTCTTTTGGCATATGTTTTTTAAGGTTTGTTAAATTGAATTTTAATTTATAATTTATTTATATAAATGTTGAGTTAAATAAAATATAAAATTGAATTTGTATAAAATTAGATTTAAATTTTGTGTCTCACAGCTCAAGTGATAGTGATGAGGCTGCAAATCTATGTCTCACAACTCACATAAAAATCAGCCCCGCCACAAGAAGAGAATCAATGAAAATAAAGTAAGACAAACCTACTACAATAATTTTGATTCTTTGTCTTTCTCTGAACTGAAAATAGCTTTTGAAAAACTACATAACGAAGCTGTAGACGTTTTTAAACGATTATCCTCTAACAAACAAATCTTTTCTCATTTGGAGGGTAAAGTGTATAAAGCTGAACAAGATTTAAAAAGTCTAAAAGCTAGTATTGCAGAAAGTTCAAAAGATATTGATGTAAACGGATGTATCGAAACTAGATATTGTGGAGTTTGTCATATTTGGAAACAAGAGGTTAAAACCATCAATGCCAAATTGGAAAAATCTCTACCGCCCAAGATTACTTATGCTATTGATCCTAGGATTTTTAAGAAACCATTGAATCCACCATATGCTAAATATTCTTTTGTAGAAAATATTCCAATGGACTTAATTAGCAAAAGCAAACAAGTTCATCATCATGGTTTATGTCATTATTGTTGTCATAAAGGTCACACCATCGAGAAATGCAAGTTTAGGAGATTCCTTGTTCCCAAAGGCATTTATCAATGGAGGCCTAAAGGCAACAATGTTACCACTTACCCACATGGACCCAATGAAAATTGGGTACCTACCTCTCTCTTTTGATATTGCAAATTGAATGTCTTGCATCCGTAGATAGACGATGGATTCTGGACAATGGATGTTCAAGATACATGATGGGTGGCATATCGCTTTTCATTGACTTAAAAGAAAAGAAGAAGGGATATGTTATTTATGGAGACAATAAAAAAGGAGCAATACTCAACAAAGGTAGTGTAGGTAATCCCTCTACCACTACTATTTCTAATGTCCATCTTGTAGAGGGTCTAAAATATAACTTGTTAAGTATTAGCCAATTGTGCGACAAGGGTTATAAAGTTACTTTCATAAAAACTTTCCGCATCATTGAAAGTACTGAACAGAACATTATGTTTAAAGGAACTAGAGTAAACAACATCTATATGCTTGATCTTTTTTATGTACCATTAACAAGCAATAAATGTCTAGTCACCTTGAATGATGATTCTTGGCTTTGGCATAGACGTTTAGCGCATGTTAACTTTGATTTGTTAAATAAGGTTGTATCCAAGGATTTAGTAGTCGGTCTTCCAAAAATAAAGTTTTTCAAAAGACCACCTATGCGACGCATGTCAAATGGGAAAGCAAACGAGGGTGTCTTTCAAATCCAAAAATGTTGTTTCTACTTCACGACCCCTTGAGCTTCTCCATATGGACCTCTTTGGACCCTCAAGAACAAATAGCCTAGGTGGAAACTACTATGGTTTTGTAATCGTTAACGACTATTCTAGATTCACTTGGACCATATTCCTTCATAGCAAAGATGAAACCTTTTCCGCTTTTAAAAGTTTTGCAAAACTATCCCAAAACAAAATGGATTCGAAAATAATTACAATTCAAAGCGATCATAGAAGTGAATTTCAAAAACATCTCTTTGATAAGTATTGTGATAAGCATGGAATTGAGCATAATTTTTCAACCCCTCAAACTCCACAGTAAAATGGAGTTATGGAGTGCAAAAATCGCGTTTTAGAGGAGTTGACTAGAACAATGCTCAATGAATGAGGTTTACCTTTTTGGGATGATGCGATTAGCACAACTTGTTATGTTTTAAATAGGATATTAATTCGTCCAATTTTGGATATAACTCCTTATGAGATTTTGAAAGGAAGAAAGCCAAACTTGTCACATCTTCACGTATTCGGTTGTAAATGTTTTGTTTTGAATAATGGTAAAGAAAATCTTGGGAAGTTTGATGCAAAAGCGGATGAAGGTATCTTTCTTGGATACTCACAAACAAGCAAAGCATATAGAGTGTATAATAAACATTTACTTACTGTTGAAGAATCTGTCCATGTTTCTTTTGATGAGTCTCATCCAAAAAATGTCGGAAAAGATATTTCTTTTGATGGCGCAGGTGTATCTTCAGAAGACATACTCAAGGAAGCTGTTTTGAAAATTGATCAGTCCAAATCAGTTGACAAAGAGAAGGAGGAAGATACTAGTCATGACAAAGATGAGGAAGAAAGGACAGTAGAAGTAAAATATCTTCCACCAGCCTGGAAATCCTCAAAAGACCATCCCATTGACAACATATTGTGAGACATATCAAAAGGAGTGATGACTTGTTCTAAGATAAGTAATTTCTGCTATCAATTCGCATTTGTTTCACAAGTAGAACCTAAAAATGCCAAAGAGGCCTTGATTGATGAATTTTGGCTAATGGCCATGCAAGATGAGCTTAATCAATTTAAAATAAATGAGGTTTGGAAACATGTCCCTCGTCCGCGAGACCATCATATCATAGGAGCTAAGTGGGTTTTTAGAAACAAGCTTGATGAAAATGGAGTGGTAACTCAAAATAAGGCTCGCTTAGTAGCACAAGGATATAACCAAGAGGAGGGCATCGACTATGAGGAAACTTTTGCTCCAGTTTCCCGCCTTGAGGCTATTCGTCTGTTGCTCGCTTGTGCGTGTTCTAAGAATATTAATCTTTACCAAATGGATGTAAAGAGTGCTTTTCTAAACGGTGTCATAAATGAAGAAGTATACGTCTCACAACCACTTGGTTTTGAGAACGATGAATATCCAGATTATGTTTACAAATTAAAACGAGCTTTGTACGGTCTTAAGCAAGCCCCTCGAGTTTGGTATGAAAGACTTAGAAAATTTCTGCTTGATCATGGATATTCAAGAGGTAAAGTGGATACCACTCTCTTCATTAAACGTAAAGGAAAACACATTCTTTTAGTTCAAGTATATGTAGACGATATAATTTTTGGTTCAACTAACCTACACTTGGTCGAAGAATTTTTTAATGTCATGCAGGGGAAATTTGAGATGAGTCTTATGGGGGAGATAGATTACTTCCTTGGTCTACAAGTAAAACAACTCGATGAGGGCACGATAGTGTGTCAAACAAAGTACTGCAGAGAGCTACTCAAGCGCTTTGGAATGAATGACTCAAAGTCCATTAACACCCCCATGTCTACTAACGAGAACTTGGATAAAGATGAACATGGTAAGAGTGTAGATGTCAAGAAGTATAGAGGTATGATTGGATCTCTTTTGTACCTTACTACATCTAGGCCTGACATCATGTTTAGTGTTTGTATGTGTGCACGATATCAATTAGATCCTAAGGAATCACACTTGAAAGTTATCAAGCGTATACTTAGATACCTTCATGGAACATCTAAGTATGGGCTTTGGTATTCCAAAGGAAGCGATTGTAGCTTAGTAGGTTATTTTGATTCTGATTTTACAGGCTACAGATCAAATAGGAAAAGCACTAGTGGCACATGTCACTTATTTTCAAACTCCTTAGTGAGTTGGCATAGCAAAAACAAGGTTTTTGTTGCATTGTCAACTGTTGAGGCTGAATACGTTGCAGCTGGTAATTGTTGCGCCTAGGTTTTGTGGCTAAAACAACAACTGCAAGATTTCGATATTCAACTAAAACGTATTCCAATAAAATGTGACAACACTAGTGCCATCAACCTCACTAAGAATCTTATTTTACATTCAAGAACTAAACACATAGAGATTAGGCATCACTTTCTTCACGATCATGTTGAAAAAGAAGACGTTGTGTTTGAGCATGTTGATACTAAAAGTCAACTTTCTGATAATTTCACCAAACCATTAGCAACATAATCCTTTTTTAACATTCGTCGTGAGCTAGGGATCTTGGATCTATCTCACTTAATGTCTTAAGTATGCATGCATGTATATATATATATATATATATATATATATATATATATATATATATATATATATATATATATATATCACCATGTTATTGAGATATAGTCTAGTTTTTGTCCGTGCATATTAAAGGTTCATCAACCAAGGTAATATCGTTCCTCTCCTTACCGTGTTAAAATTCATTGATTTTGTGAATGTGAAATATGTTCCTTAAAATGTCGTCAATATGTTTAGCTTCTTTTCACTTTTATTTCAACATTTGTACTCTTGTGGTATTGCTTGTATCACATGTTTCTTCTTGTTTACTTACATTTACTTAATTTCTAACACTCTTTGTAAGTGAAAGCATGTGATTGCCCTAAACCTATCACTCTTTGTGAATGACAGTTTCTTAATCAATTTTGTTGTGTTTGCCATCTTAAAATACTGCCATCTTAAAACTTTGTTGTCAACTACTTCGATACTCTCCTTTTTCGCTTTTTGATGTTGACAAAGGGGGAGAAATGACAAATGTCATGTTAGAAAGAAATCCTGCACAAACTCATGGGGAGCAATTCATCATTCACCATCATTCACCAATTATCAATCAACATACATCTTGCAAGAATTTTCCATCATCAAAAAGGGGGAGTTTGTGAGCAACCCTTTACAATAATGGTTAATAGTTTTGAATGATAGCAAATATATGTTTGATTGTCAAACTGAGTCAATATACATATGTGCATAAAAGTGGTCAAAGTATAATGTTAGTCATGTACAAACCTCTTGTGTCAATACAAAGATGTATGAATCAATACATAACCTCTTGTGTCAATACAAATAGTCATGCATCGATACATACATTTTTCTGACTTTGTAAAAACAATTTCACTTCAATATGAATCGACTCATACGTGTTTTGTATCGATACAAAACAGTTTGATGGCTCAAGAGTTTAAGCCTTGCATTGACACATACCATTTTGCATCGATACATATACACATCAAAAATCTGGAATTCAGTTCTGTTAGTTATTTGCATCAATACAAAATCCTTTGTATCAATACAAATCAATTATTCCTTTTTGAAAAACAAACTTCATATAGTATGCATCGATGCATACGTTTTTGTATCCACATATGCAAAATTTGAGGCTCTGGATTCTTGCATGCCTTAGACTTTGCATCAATACATAAATACTTGTATCAATACATAAGTCTCTTGCATCGACCCATACGTGGTATGCATCGACTCATACTGTATTTAGGTTTTTGGAATTCATTTTAACAAACAGTATGTATCGATACATAATTGCTTGTATCGACACATAGTTAACTCAACTCTCTGGAAATCATCTTAATACAATATGCATTGATACAAAATCACTTGTATCAATACATGATCGGAAAAATAGCAAGTGTACTATTTTTATCGATGTAGAAATAATGGGATATACCCCAAGTATCGACCTCGAGGATTGCGTAGGAAATACTGAGTTAGATGATTTATTCAATTGAACAAAAACAATAGTTTTAAGATTGGGTGGAATAAATCCTTGTAGAAAGTAAAAATTGACTTTTCGTTTGATTAAAGTATGCTAGGGTGAGTGTATAATTTTCCATGTAAAAACCTTCACTCTTTGATTTATTCAACAAGTTCATCATCCTCAATTACCGATTCTCAATATTATTTTATCCTAATTTCTTAGTGACAAAACCTTTAACCTTCTTTCCTAATTTCAATTTCCATTTAAATTAGTAGAGAGGTTAAGCATGCAATTACCAAGAACTATTCTGGTTAGAATAGGATTACCCTAGTTCTAGGTGAAATCCTTAATAATATCATTATCTAGAAAACCTTAACACGACCGTCCCACTCTACTGTGTTAAAATAGTGAAATCTTATGGTTCCATAGGGTCAAACTACGAATTAATCTAAATAATGAAATTGATGCACAATGAACTGAAATGTTGGCTAAAACAGAGAAATCAATATTCTTAATCATAACAAATTAGGGACACCCCCTTAACATTGGGGGGTTTAACCTCTCATAAAATTCAAGAGTAACATAATCAAAATATTAGATAAAGATATTACAATAGATTGGGTCTTCGATCTTCAATTACTCTCGTGCATGAAGAGTTCTCTGTTCCCAAATTTGTTGAATCTCTGCTCTTCTATCGTGAATTATTCTCTCCGGTGGCAAAAAGTCCTCTTCTCCTTCTCAAAATAAGGTTTATATAGTGTTAGGTCATTCCCAAGCAATACCAAATGTCCAAACCACCCTTAATGACCAAAAACACTAAAAAATAGCAAAAATCATAATTCTCAGCATCATGGCTGACACGGGGAACCCGTGTCGGCCTCTGTTCATGCATCCTTTAACCCCGCTTCCTGACACGGGCCGTGTCAGCTGACGCGGGCACCCGTGTCAGCTGTTGTTTCTTCTCAAAAACTCTGTTTTAGCGCTATTTCTGACACGAGTCGTGTCCCATGACACGGGTGGCCGTGTCAGGACCTCTGTAGCTTCAAATACTCTGATTCTTGCACTTCTTTTACCCCGATTTGTCATGTTTTATTCTTCTGACCCTGAAAACACTTAAACGCACAACCAAAGAATAAAATGTGGTAAAATGATATATAATATCAAACAAATAAAAGAAATAATAACAAAGTTCAATGCTAAATAATTGCGTAGAAACCACCGATCAATACATAAGTTAATTTGTGTCGACGCATACGATATTTGTATCGACTCATACATAACTTTACTCTCTGGAAGTAATTTCAATATAGTATGCATCGATACAAATTCACTTGTATCAACTCATAGAGCTCTTGTGTCGACTCATACGCATTTTGTGTCGACTCATAATTCTGTTTTTCTTCTAACATTTTCTGTTTCCATATAAAAGAAAGTTTGGCAATTAGTTACAACATGTGTCACAAATTGAGTTGGTGAACATCCATTTTCTGAGCAAATAGAAACTTGAAAGATACTTCACCTTCATCATCTTCTTAATCACCTTGGTTCAATAACATTGACACATAATCATCATTGCTTGTTGGATCAAGGGATCAAAGAGATAACGTTTAGTGGTACGATCGGTGATCTAGCTGAGTCAAAGATTGGAAGGGGGTTTCGAGGAAAAACCAGAAGGTTTGTCCAGAAATAATGGAGGTGTCTTATGGGTTTGTTAGTCACTATTGCACAAGGCAGATTCAGCCATAGCGTAGGGTTTGGAGATCGGGGTGATTTCGCAAACATGTCGTGGAAGTGGTGAATTGTTTGTGAATCTTGCAGGTGTGTTCTTGATCGGATCAAATCAAGAGAAGATTGATACAAGAAGAAGAAGATCTGTGGGATTTCTTTTCTGTCTTTGTATTGCAACCTTGTAATCAATTTTCAGCATATTGATAAAGAAAGTTGTCAATTCTGATTTGGAAATTGAGAGGGAGACGTAGCCACACGCGAGGACGAACGTGGGGAACTTCCTTACCAAACTGCTATGCGTATCCTATTCTTTCTCTTTCTCTCTTTACTTTTATAACATGTTTGTGATTCAATTGGTGTGGAGTTTTCTGTTAATTGATACAAGGCTGGAAGAAACACTTTATCAAAACTCCATTCCCATTGATCATTGAACAAGCATACTCCAACTGTTTGACAAAAGTGCTAGCTTGATTTCATTCATTGGAAATAGTGTTATAGTGATAAGTGCACTAATTCAACATAAGTTCTATGATAATTCATCTTTATCATCTCAATTAAAATCTAGCAAACTATCGCATGTTCGGTTTTCTAGTAGCCGGTTCATAATAGACGAAACTCAATTCAGGACCGTTTGTCGCTTTCCGCAAGTTTTATCATTAATTCTGATAAATAATTTTTAACCCATAAAAATAAAGAGGTGATCTATTCACCCCCATCTCGATCACTTGCCACACCGTCTAACAGTAATAACATAGTATTTTTATACTAGTTCACTTGAAAATTTCAAGCTACTCTGGTCCACCCTAATAGGTGATTTGTCTCTCTCTCCAACGAGGTCTTAATCCAATAATCAAACTGATTATTGCACTTGCACGCACCAACTGTATGTGACTAACACTTGCACACATAATTGTATGTCACTAACTATCAACCTCTAAGACACACTAATCCTAGACTTCTCAAGAATTCTGACCGAACTAGTCTCTTAAGGATCAATCAAACAATTGTTTTAATACAAGTTTGTTTACAAGTAAATATGATTCTGCACAACCTAATGTGTAAACAGATTTTTAGCACAATGACTTGACAAAATTTACAGCTTTATACCAAGATATAATAGCGTTTTTGCATAGTGAATTAGCAGTTATTTTGCATTTCTATCTTCAAGCTTTTATATAGAGCCATGCATGGGATATGACCGTTGAGGGGTACAATTGGAAATAAACTTGTGGCGTCTTGAGAGAACATGGGGGACAAGATCGTACACATCGTCCGTCCTTTCATGGTAGTGGAATGAAACGTTTGTTTGTACCATGTACTATTGTACCACTTTAACGTTATCTTCTAACCTTCTGTACTTCAGAGGCTTCTGCGAGCATGAGTAAGAGGAGAAAATATAACTTCTGGTTAGTCAAAACTTCAAGTCTTTAGAGTCTTCATATCTTCGTCTTCAGTGCCCTTAGCACTTATTCTTGAAAAACCTTTGTATCGTATCTAATGTTGAAAGCACTTCAAGTCTTCAGAGTCTTCAGAACCACTTCTTCAAAGTCTTCAGCATTTGGTCTTAGAACCTTGTATCATAACTAAGTTCAGAAGAACTTCAAGTCTTCAGAGTCACGTCTTCAGAGTCTTCAGCACCTTATCTTCATAACCCTTTGTATTTTGAAACTTGAGTCTTCAGCATCTTGGACTACGTTCACTCAGAACTTATGTCTTGAGATCTTCAGAATGGTCTCTTCAGACTTACGTATCAGAGTAACTAAGCTTTAGAGCCTTATGATGCTTTGCTCGATACTTGTTCATTAGAACTTTAGTAGCTTAAAAGCGGAGAATTTTCTCTTCTAATGTCATGGCCACACCATTCATCAGAAGTAGAAACTATTTGTCAATTCTTAAAATACAACAAACATTAGAGTATCAAAATTGTCCACTCAAACGCACTCTTTGTTATCATCAAAACTCATAGACATAATTGCAGAACCAAATCTTGTTCTAACAATCTCCCCTTTTTGATGATGACAAAACCATGTATTTTGATGACACAATTTTGTATAAAATCATAAGAAATTAGAAATGAAAAAGGTAAGGATTACTTAACCTTTACATTGAAACTACCCCTAATTCGCAGACTTGATAAAGATCAGAGCTTCTGACTAAAGACCATTTGAGCAAAAACTCCCTCTGGTTTCAACAGATCAGATAGAAGGATCTTTGAGAGTCTTGATTCTTTAAGACACAACCTCTTAACTGAGATCTTGAATTTTTAATGTCACTTAGGAAAATTCCATATTTTCCAATTAGAGCTTGAATTAGAACTAACTCTTTTAGAGTCTCGTTTTAGGAGTCAGACACATGACTTTCTTCAGATTCAATTAAAAACCCTGAAAAAGAAAAGCAACATAATTCTACCAAGAAACAACAACTTATATTTGGTTAGAATGTAAGAATCATTTTTCAGAGAATTTGACCATTAAGAATCAAAATTACTTCTTTAACTACTCCCCCTTTTTGTCATAATAAAAAAGTTTTAATGTTAAAAATGTGAAAAACATAAATAAAATAAGAGAATAAAGAAGAAAACATTCTTATTCACTTTAAAAGAGAAAAGTAAATTAAATATAAGACTAAGATAAACTTCAAAGACATAACAACACTCATCAAGCAATACATTTTCTCCATACAACGAATTTCTTCTAACAGTTTCAGTTACATGAGCAAACTCAAACAGTTCAGATAGTATACGTCCATAAGGAATGAATGATTTTTGAGAGTCTCTGGAGCTGATAATAGATAGCTTAAGATGATTGAAAATGATTTGAGACAGATGAACATGAATGTTCTTTCTAACACAATAGAGAAGAAACATATCCCTAGGAAAAATCACATCAAGTTTTTCTCCTCTTGGGTGTAAATTTGTCAACAAATACTTAAACCAAATTTTTGCAAAAGATTGTAGTTTGTATGAGGTCTCAGTTTGAAAAAAGAGGGATGTGTTTGGAATATTTGGAAAAATATCAACATCCATGCAAGAGTTGGGAAGAGCCGGACATTTTATAGCTTGTTCAATGGAGAGACGGGTGATGATAATAGGACACCCAAAGACATGAGATTGAATGAAATCTCCATTAGGATCAACTGATGCATGAATCCAAAACTTTTTCACAAGGTTGGGATAAAGGGGACCTCAAAGCATCGCTGAATACCCAGACCAACCTTGGTTTTCAATGAATGAATTAATCTGACCTTCACCAGTCACACAATTAATTCATTTCTCATTGATTACTTCAAGAATAGATACGTCGCAATTAAAGGTTTTGGTACCCATGGAGAAGAGACTTAATGATAATCGAATGGAGAAGAAATGAAAAGATGAAGTGCAAGAGAGTGAAAATAGACGAAGCAACAAGACTATAAATAGTTGCTAGAAGACAACACAAAGATTTAGAGAATCTTATAGCAGACAATCGTCACTTAAGAGGGATGTGAAAGGATATGAAACATACATAAGCTAGGGTAAAAAAAGGTTTTAAAACGGCAAAATAGGGAGGAGCAGTAAATAGTAATAAATTTTTTGTCAATTTCCAAGAAGGATTAATTTATCAATATGCATGCTAAATTAGAATAATGATTGCGGTAGAACAAAAGTTGTACACGTTATTCATTACTTCTAATTAGGTGACACATTTTTTATGTGCTCAGACTTCTGGACAACCAATGGTTTCCATCTGATCAGAGACACTTCTAACCGAAGCATCTTTTGATGACTGAGATTCTAAGAAATAGAAAAATCTACTGTTTAACCAAGAATCTAATTTCTCATACTCTAACTAAACACATTTATTCTGAGGAGTTCTTACTCTGGACAAAGTTCCATTTTCATATTTTTCAGAATAAATAGAAATCTATCTACAACTAAGGGTTTTGTGAAGATATCATCCCATTGATGGTATGTATCTATAAATTTTAGACATAAAATTCCCTTCTGAACATAGTCTCTAATGAAATGATGTTTAATTTCAATGTGTTTTTCTCTAGAGTGTAAAATTGGATTTTTACTTAAACATATAGCAATAGTGTTATTGCAGAAGATAGGAACGTTACCTTCGTATATATGATAATATTCCAATTAATTCTTAATCCAGAGCATCTGAGTACTACAAAGAGATGCTGATATGTACTCTGCTTCAGCTGTTAAAAGAGCAATTATAGATTGCCTCTTACTTGACCAGGAGATTAGATTGTTGCCCAGAAATTGACAGTTTCTATATGTGTTTTTCCTTTCTAATCTATCTCTAGTGTAATCTACATCACATAAACCAGAAAGAGTATACTCTGATGTTTTCTTATACATCAATCCAAGGTTAGTGGTTCCTTTCAGATATCTCAGAATTCTCTTAATAGTAGTTAAATGAGATTCTCTAGGATCTGATTGGAATCTAGCGCAAAGATGAACACTAAATAGAATATCTGGCCTAGAAGAAGTTAGATACAAAAGAGAGCCTATCATACCACAATAAATCTTCTGACAAACCTTACCACATACCTCTTCTTTCTCCAGAACGCATGTTGGATGCATTCGAGTCTTTGCTATTGTACAATCTACCATGTTGAGTTTCTTTAGAAGTTTTTTAGTATACTTACTGTGATGAATGTAAGTTCCTCCAGGCTTCTGGTCAATTTGAATTCCCAGAAAGAATTTCAATTCTCCCATTAGACTCATTTCAAACTTAGCCTACATCATCTTAGAAAACCCCTCACAAAGAGAGGGATTAGCATAACCAAAAATAATATTATCAACATATATTTGCACTATGAGTATATTATTTTTTATTGATTTACAGAAGAGAGTTTTGTCAACCTTTCCTCTAGTAAATTCATTTTTCTAAAATAAAACTTGCTCAATCAGTCATACCAAGCTTTGATTTACATAACTCTTTGTTTTTTCTACTAATAAAAAATCTTTGTTTTCAATTTTTTTTATTTTTTATTTTTATTTTTTACTATTCATATATATATATATATATATATATATATATATATATATATATATATATATATATATATATATATATATATATATATATATATATATATATATATATATATATATATATATATATATATATATATATATAACTTCAATTATTTAATAGTTTTCCAAGAAAAAATATATCAAGCCTAACCGTAAATATTAATTAATTTATACTCATCGTATATGTATTTCTTAATAAACAATTGGACTAATGGAGTATTAGGGTGATCAATCCAAAAAAAATAAGGTTCAGTTCAGATTCAGAAAACATGAAAATATTTATTTATATAAAGATATAAATAAAATTGATAAAATTGTTAAAAATGAATGATGGTGGTCCATATTTTGATAAAACATTTATTTTCTTGAAAAAATAAGGGTGATTTAAGCATTATCATAAGTCTTCAATTATGACGCAATCAAAATATGAAAGAGAAGGGCGTGGTCCATCTCCATTTGTTTCTTTCTTTGGAACAATGCTAGTAATTATGCCATCCATTCGTCGTAAGAGTGACAACTGAAAGCGAAATAAAGGTATTCTCTTATCTTTTACATGCAAATTTCAATCAATTTCGTCATATTAATAGCTAGGCATGGATTTGTTAGTTAATGGTTGTTTTCATATAGGGATGAGTTGATAGGGAAACGAATAATATAGTTTTTATTACAGTTTTGAATTTTGCTTGTTTAGCGATAACTACTAGGGGTTAGTTTATAATTCTATCACATATATTGAAGAAAAAACTATGGCGAAAGAGTTATGTTTTGATTCACTTGTCATCTAAGTGATTTCAAATAGGGATGTGTAAATTGTGATATAAAATAAATTTTAAACTTTAAAGAAAAAAGTTTAATGTAGTTTATTAATTATAAGAAAAGAGATGAAAGGGAGATTAAGCATAGATGAGTAAGGCTATATAAAATTAGGAAGATTAAGCATAGAAGACTAAGCTATATAAAATTAAAAAGATAAGGAAAATGAATGAAAGAAATCAGGAATCATACTAAATCAACATGTCTTTATCTATGTGATTTTTAGTTGACAATTATACTAAATCACATATTTCATATAATAAATAGTAAATGATTTTTAGCAACACATTACTGTTATTCAAGTCACGAAAATGTTATATGATACGGCAAAAAAAATTGTGATAATGTTTATAAGTATAAACACCATTTTGTCATCATATTTATATTGAACATAAGAGATAGATCGTGTCATCCTTTTCAAGTTCAATATTAGACCTTAGACATTTATCTTGTTATGTAGGGTGACCAAATTTTCTCTAAGACACGCATGCCCCTCAACATGATTTGCGGAGTTATCATCAATTATATAGTCATCTTGTTACTGATAATATTTGAGCAATAATAAAATACTCAACTCCACATATAGGATATGTAGTTGTTTTAGGTCGAAGTGTAATATACGACATTATCACCTTGAGAATAACTTACGACACTTGCATAATATTCTATGTAGTATTCTTATGGTGGGTCAACCTGGTAATACTACATAAAATGATTCAATCACGTAGAAGGATAAACCAGTGAGGATGACCGACAAATTTTGAGGGAGAGAATTGAAAAGTAGTAGCTGTGATTCAAAAATAAATTATTGAAACTTGTATGAGTATGTATTAACTTATACCAACATACATGAGTTATTGACATATCTTGAACTAATGATACAAAAGAAGACACACAGAAATAAAGTTCACCTTGTTAATTGACTGGTGAAGTTAGAGTATTTAAATGGTCGAAACATGATTGAACATCTAAATACCTTCATAGGTATTGTAAATCAGTTGACGAAAACTCAAATGAAGAAAGACAACGACTTGCAAATACTTCTTATTAGGGAAGACAATTATCTAAATGTCGAATCCATTTATTGCATTTGGATAATTGTTTAAAAAACTTCATTCCATATTACACCTCATAAAGGGCATCATACCAAAAAGAAGATTTTGGTATTGTGAAGATGTGAAACTATGTTATAAGTAAGATTGCTGGCACTGAAGAAATGACCATCATTATAGAGAATTGAAATAATATTTTGTTGAAAGAAGTAGGAAATATTATAGGTATGCGTCTAAACCTTATCTCAGGAGAAATGTTAGATGATGTTGGCATGATTATTCAAGTTTGGAGGTGGTAGATGGAAGCTCAATAAAGGAAGCATGAGTTTTGCTTGTGGAAAAAAAAGAAATACTCTTTGTATATTATGTAAGGAAATATAAAGAGATATATTAATGTTTCTCAAGATGCAAACAAAGAATTGTGGTACAAACGATTAGGTCACACGAGTGAGAATAGTTTGGAGATTTTTGCTGAAGATTGTCTTCCAAACATGGATCAAACAGATGAATCTCATGATGTCTAGGATGCAAATAACATATAAACTGCCATAATGGTACATTAACAACAGTTTCTAGTGTTTTTAGTAGTACCTCGATGATTACATGTAGGGCTGTTAAAAAAAAGAAGATAGAATCAAACTGAATCATTGAACCGAATCGAATTGAAGTTAAAATAACTGAACCATTATTAATGGTTAGTGAACTGAACTTACATTTTGATAATGGTTTTAGAACCGAATCGTTAAGCAATTAACCAATTTCAAAGTAGTTCCGAACCGAACCGTTAATACTTTAGTATTTAAATTGAATTCTATTTTAGAATATAAAAAAAAAAATTGATTTTTTTCAAAAAAAAATTGAAAATAATAAAATCAGTTTTTTCTGAAAAATAAAAAAATTGTCGATTTTTTTTAAAAAAACATCACTTTTTTTCAAAAAAAAATATTTCAAAAGTAAAAAATTGATTCTTTTAAAAAAAAGTCAATTTTTTTTAAAATTAAAAAATTGACTTTTTCAAAAAAAAATTAAATAAAAAAGTCAATTTTTCTGAAAATAAAAAAAAACAATATTTTTTTTTTAAAAAAATTATTTTAAAAATAAAAAATTAAATTTCCGAAAAAATGTCAGTTTTTACTTAAAATATAAAACATTGAAATTTCTCAAAAATATAAAAAAAATGTTTTTTTTTAAATAAAAAAGTCTGTTTTTTTAAAAATAAAAAAATAATAATTTTTTCAGAAAAAAAGTTAGTTTTTTCTGAAAATAAAAAAAATATATCAATTTTTTCCGTAAAAAAAAACAGTTTTAGCGAAAATAAAAAAATTATTATTTTTTAAAAATAAAAGAAATATTGATTTTTTTACTATTTAGTAAATGGTTTGATTTTGAAAAAAATTGTCTTATAATGGTTTGATACAGTTCGAAATCTCGAACCGTTGTACTAAACCAAAACTTTTAATTCAGTTCGGTTTTATAAAAAATAAAACGGTTCGGTATGATTCAAATAATCTGATGTAATGCTTCGATTCAGTTCAGTTTTCTAACAAAACTATACCATAAAAAAATCCTGGTTGACTTCATCAAATGTTCAGGTCCCTGGCAGGTGATGCTTAATTAAACAAGCCGTTGGTTCTTTTACTTGTGCAGCAGAAAGTACAACCCGGTTCACCTTGGCGAATTAAATTCATGAACCAGGTTTTTTTACAAGGTTTTCTCTTTTAGTTAACCAGTTTCTTATAATTTTATGCATGCGTCTTCTTTGTTAAGGTCTTAAGTATTCTTTTTAATGTTACTTTTCATTTTATATAAAATTTGCCTATTATTGCCATCCTAGTAGCCAACTTAGTGCATCATCCAATAATATTAGTTGTCATACAATAAAAATAATATATAATATGTTTCTATCATATATATTAGAAAAGAAGGTGTCTATTAAAAATCATAATTACCCTTTTGAAACTCATAAGAAGGTGTCTATTAAAAAGGTGACATCTTTTAGCATTAAGCTATCCATTTTATTGTTTTAAAACTCATAAATTGTAATTAATAAATTCCAATATGCATTTTCACCAAACACGGTCAAAATTGCAGTTTGCATCCTTCCACTATCCCTTCCTTGCACGGTTACAGAAGGCCATGAGTACTTTTTGTTCTTCCAACTCCCCCTTCATTACTCTATAACCGTTTCATCTTCCATCTTCCTCTTTCTAATGCATCTCTCTCTTTTTTCTTCCGATTTATTGTTTTTTGAAAAATCACTGTCATTTAAGAAAGGGTTTCACGAATCAATCAGAAAGGAGAAGTTGGTGGATGGTTCCGCGGATTTTATTCACGGCAAAGAAATTTTTGTGAAATATCAGTGTGAGTTATGTATTTAGGAATTATGTCTATCATTTTTTATATGTCAGGATATATTAGAACTTTGTAATGGAGGAGTGAGATCTTTGCTCTCACCCTATTTATACCATAACATTTAAATGGTGTTTATTTCTCTGTATCTGTTATCTTGCCCGAGGCTACAGAAGACGTAAACGTGTGTGCGAAAATCTGAAATGTTCTTGCTATAGTTCATATTATCGTGTGGAGATTGTTTTTTCTTAAGCTTCGTTCGCGTTACGATCTCTCCAGAAGACCGAGTAAGACAATTTGTTGATCCTAAACTAAACATCGAATATTTGCCGAAAGCAATCTCTAAGGTTAGTTTCTTAATTTCTGTTATACTGTGTTCAGTATGAAGCAGATTTCAATTGTTGATGTTTCCACATTCATTTTCTAACACATCCCACCTATTTGATAATTTTCCTTCTAGATCTATTAATACTTAAGAGCACGTACTATTTGTCAAGAGATTCAACGTTACCTCGATGAGCTTATGTAAGCCTTAAGTTATTTCCCATAACATAAAGACAATAGAATTTGATTAGTCAACTTTTTTGTGTTTACTTTTGCTTCACAAAAATATATTCTTCTGTGTATCCCCTCCTCAACTATCTCAGATTTTATTACTTCATTATTACAATGTTAGTGTTGATTCCGAACTTTGATTGTTGTAGTCTCAACTATTTAGCGATGATTTTGAACTTCATTATTACAACTATTTAACTCCAGTGATGTATAATAGGCGTATAGAGTTCGACCGTTTGTTGAGCTCCCTTGTACTTGGTGGTGTGAAGAATAGTCAAAATTACCTTGGCGTGGTAGGCCTTGGCTTTTCTTTTTTACTTTGTTCAACAATGAGTAGTCTGCAAGTTTATTCGATTCTTTTACTTATGAATCTTATGTAGGTTAATAACATTGGAATTGGTTTTGAAGACAATGACATAAGTACTGGGGTATGAATTCTTCTTGCTATGCTTGATATCTGTAAAGAGTGGCATGAAATTTTGAGCTTTGTGGAAGGTGTCAAGTTATTGGAAGAATGGATGTGTACGCTTTTATATCGTGATAGGTCTGTTGTCAACAAAATACAGCCTTAAGGGAGTGGGAAAATGTGGATCGTGTCAGGAGAATGATGAAAGCCATAAGGGTGAATAAAGAACCTGGATGGATTTAGTTAAAGAGTTTGGTTCATGTTTTTGGACAGAAGAACATATAAAGAAACAACCCAAACTTCCATAACGGGGCTGAGTCTATATTGTTTGGAATTTTGACTTTACTAATTCCTTGGATTTCTATATGATCATATTATTATCTAAACTTCAAATGATTATTGAGCAAGAAATGCATAGCTACAGGGATTCACCAGCATAACACACATCATATACTGTTTCCAAAGTATCTATATCACACTATATGCTTAGTTGCCAAAAACAGGTGACCTGATAATGTTATGCCAAGTTTTCTCAATGATGAAATATTGTCAACGAGAGCAGTGCTTGAATGTGGTTTTGGGTGCTGGGTTTTATGAACTTTTTCGTCAAAGTTTACAGAATTTGGCTTCAAAATATCTGTCAAAGATGGCAGAACCAGTAAAGGAGCTAGATATTCTATTGAATCAAGTTCATTCCATTTGGTTGAATCCTCTATTGTAGTTGTTGTCTAAATAATAGGCTTGACTTCTTATACTTGTACTCAGAGGTTTGCCATTGGATATCATGTTGGGACCCTGTGACCCTGCTAATTTTTCATTACCACAACAGGTTCTTATGTTTGTCCTTTAAGAGTATTTATGCCATTTGTAACATGATTTTTGAAATTTACTACTAAGAATTGTAGTTTCAGGCATTGCATAGATGCATTTTCCCCAGGTCATCAGTTTGCATAGATGCCTTTTCCCCAGGTCATCAGTTTGCATAGATGCCTTTTCCCCAGGTCGCCAATTTACAACACTTTTAAATCTTGTACAAATCCTCATTGTTTTGAGCTTGATGGTATCAGATAAATAGGTTGTTTATAATATTTGTAACACCCCAATTCTACCCCTCGTAATTAATAATAAAATAAGAGTTTCAAAATTTCATCCAACTAAAATTGAGGCAACACATATTCGTATTTTCATCACTTTGCATTATAATGCACATCACAAACATCAAAAGTCGGATATACCGATTCATAACATAATTCATCATATACACATATGACTATTCACAGCACAGCGGATGTGTTCACAAAATATACATAACATCATGTTATCAACAATACATAAAGTTATGATATCATAAGATAGTATACATAAACTATCCTATCAAAATAATAACGTCACCCAAATCCCGAGTGTTACTATGATCAAAGCAGAGCGACTCAAAATAAAGAGACTCGAGCTAATCCTCATCATCCTCGTGGATCACCTGCACGTTACCAATATAAAGGCAACAGCGAAACAAGTAAAGGGTGAGATACTTCAAAACATATAATTAAAGGCATGATAAAATATACAGGTAGTTTTGGAATTATAAATTATATAAGTTAATAAGAGTATGTCAACATGTATTAAAAGCTTACATACTTTAAATTAGCATTTAGTGTATAAAATTAACACTTTAACTTCGTCACATAATCATTATACTCGCATCAACACAAAGTATCATATATCATCGCAATTCAACATCGTCCATCAATTAAAACCCAACGCCAAACAACTCAAACATAAACATAACCGACTCCATGAGAAACGACTATGTTATGCATGTGGTACCCGTCACTTTGTCCATAATTAGGAACACTTGGCATAAAGCCCATCGTCGCTTGGCATAAAATTCCTCGTCGCCAATGCAATGTATGTGACTCAACAATAAAGACAACACAACAACACATCATCATCGCTCATCAAAATTGACATAAAGTCTACGTCGCCATATTTATCCACATCAAGATAAACATATCATCGCATCGCATATCATCAAATATTCATTAATAAATACATCGTCGCAAACATCATGTTTAATCACACCACATCATTATCAATTAATTCACCAAATTCCAAATACGGAAAAATAGTCAAAAACATCAATAATCATCGCGAAAGCCATTCCTAATAACCGACATTAATCATAATCGTCAACATCGCAATCAGATTGTTCATACGTGTCTTAAATCGACTAAAACGCAATTCGATTCAATTTAACCGTAATTTGACCTATTTCGGGTCGTTTCGTAAAAACTCGTAATTTCGAAAAACTAACCTCACCACTACTACACGTCGAACTTAGCTAGCACGTCAATTTTCGTTGAATTCGGAGCAACTTACTCCGTCGCCGAAATTACTAAAATCGGAAAATCAGAACATAATCGTGTTCTAAATTAAATCGGCTAACTTATGTCATAATTATATTTAATTAATATAATTATTTAATATATTAAATTAAGAAAGTAAAACTAAAACAGAAGCTTTTAGTTAATATGTTAAACATATACTGAACAAAAGAACAGTATGCAGAATTTTCTAAATTTCTTCATATTTAAGGGACTACGTCCCATTTTTTTTTCTTTTTAAAGTGAGAATGGGGACTCCCCCCTCACATAAAGTGCCTAAGGCACTTCCATCCCATTTCCAAAATAAAATAAAAAAAGAATAAACTTGCATAATTTTTTTTCCTTCATACTGACAGTATGTTTGCAAAATTATATATTTCAGTTTTGTTTCTAATTTAATTTCAAATATCCTAATAATAATCCAACAACAACAACACCAAAATTAATCTTCTAATTTATTTCAACAATCTCTCAACAAACTCATAAACCCTAAAAATCAATTTTATCCCAAATCAACAATATACTAAATCAAACCCTAACTATAAGCATTGGAAAATCAAACCCCTTACCTTAAATACTTGAAATGATTCTTGATGATTCAACCAACCCAAAATCCAAACTTTTGCTCTTGTTCCTCTTCTCTTCTCCAAGACTCTCTTCTTATCTCTATGTGTGTTTTAGTGTGTTATGTCATAAAACAAGGAAATGGTGGGTTTGGTTTGTTTAGTAGCAAGACACAAGTCAATTTACCAACTAGCCCTTCTTGTAAAATATATTACTCAATAATACTAAACAATATCAAATAATATTATTAACCCAAATAATTAAAATAACTCCGAATAATAAAATATCGGTCCGAATAATATTTTACCAAACCGAACGGAATAAAACCCGGACCGAACAAAATAATTACCGGTCCTTCAAAACAAATACCGGACCAAATAAATAATTACCGGCCCCTCAAAACAAATACCAGACCGAATAAAATAATTACTGGGCTGAATAAAACGTCGCCGAATATATTAACAGATATACCGGTTAATATAAATATTCTCGTCGCAAAAATAAACGTCAAACAGTAACTCGAAAATATTAATATAATATAATATTAAATAAAACGGGGCGTTACAATATTACTCTCATTACTTCTGAATGTACCATATTGTTATACATTAAGCACTATCCATATTGCTTCCTTCCAGGTTTCTTGGGACATCTGGTCAAAATGTAGATGATCTTGATAAGTATTCAGAGGCAAAAGATAAGCTTGACTTCATGGAAAAGATATTACTTTCTAAATTCCAGTTCGTGTGGAAGTCGTATAAATCAGTTTTTTGTGGTCCCAAAAAAATATGTTGATGTAATTCACTTGCTTTAACAAATTACATGATTATGTCTAAAGGTGTAAATCTTGGAGGCAACACTGATATATCTTCTCTAAAGGTGTGCTTATGGTGTGGCTTCAGTGAAGTTTTGCGGAACTGGAGTAAGAGTAGGGGAGTAGTCCTTTTGATGAATTGTATAGCAAAACACATTTTTGTGCTAAGCTTTCTGAAGAAAATAATAATGAAAAGTAAGAATTTTGGAATTAAGACTATATATGTTTTTTCCTCTGGTTTGTTTATAATTCTTATATTTGTCAACGGAGTATTTCATTAGTTATATAGAGAGTGCTCTGTAGAGTATCATCTTGCAATGAATATCTTATAACAGATTCTTTTTGGTGCAGTGGAGTTTGAGATTGATGACTCCAATAATGGTGCAACAGTAGTAAATGTTACTACTTGGGAGGTTAGCAATTGCATAGCTGACAAAGACAAATTTGACTGCAGTTGTTTCGATCCAGCGGAGGAACAGGATCAATATGATAATATGACTCAAGATTCTTCTGGAGTGGACCAATTCCTGCATTATCGGCTGTTAGAACAGTTGACGAACCCTATATGGGCCAGAAGTTTGGGATTGGACTTCTGTAACATCATTAATGACTCGTCTTCAGAAGTTTTGGATTGGACTTCTGAAGTTTTGTAAATTAATGTTTGTTATTGTAAATAAATGTTTCTTATAAATAAATGTACTGAAACATTTTTTTTTGGAAAAAAAATTATATTCTCGAAAAAAAGTGAAAATAATTTTTTTTATAATATTTGTGAAAGAGTCAGAAGTTTGGGACTGGAGTATGTCCCAACCAACTTCTGATGTAGAGATAACATCTAAAGAGGAGTCAGAAGTTGCAACTTCTGAAGGGGAGTCAGAAGTTGCAACTTCTAAAGGGGAGTCAGAAGTTGCAACTTCCGAAGAGGAGAAGTTGCAACTTCTGAAGGGGAGTCAGAAGTTGCAACTTCTGAAGAAGTAGGTTATGGAGGACAAGCTTCTGGAGGTGATCAAATTTTTGGTGGTAATCATGACTCTAAAGGTGGACCTTCTGAAGGAGGAGCTTCTAAAGGTAGTTCATGATTCTGAAGGAGGAACTGGTATAAAGCGATATTGGAAATAACATGTTAAATCAGAATATAATAAAGTGAAGAAACATATTTTACTATTATGGGGAGGGTATGTTTATTAAGAATGTTTAAAAAATTAAGTTTCTGTAAATTAATGTTTGTTATTGTAAATACATATTTCTTATAAATAAATGTACTAAAATATTTTTCTTTTAGAAAAAAATTATATTCTCGAAAGAAAAAAAAGTGAAAATAATTTTTTTTTATAATATTTGTGAAAGAGTCAGAAGTTTGAGATTGGAGTGAGTCCCAACCAACTTCTGATGTAGAGATAACTTCTGAAAAAGAGTCAGAAGTTGAAACTTCTGAAGAGTCGAAAAATGACATTGAATCTGGATATATAAAGGTGGACTTTTTGAAGGAGTAGCTTCTAAAGGTAGTCCAGCCTCTGGTGGTGGTCATGATTCTGAAGGAGAGACTTTTGAAGGTGATGGTTCTGGACAAGGTCCAGAAGTAAACAAAGGTGGAATATTAAATATGATCAATATACTGAATATTAACGAGAATATTAAATTGTTGATCAAAATATTGAATATTAACGGGAACATGAAGTTACTGATCAAAATATTGAATATTAACGGAAACATGACGTTTTTATATATTGAAACAATTATACGCACTGATTTATTATCTATTTTTAAAAAAATAATCATTTTTTTATAATATTTTGAGAACAAATGTAAGTACCATATTGGTACTCGTGCAATAATTATAACGGGAACATGAAATTATTGAGAAACATATTGAATATTAACGAAAACATAAAATCACTAATCAAAATATTGAATATCAACGGGAACACGAAGTTATTGATTCAAATTTTGAATATTAACGAGAACACGAAATTACTGATCAAAATATTGATAATAACGGGAACACGAAGCTACTTGAATATTAACGGAAACTTTAAGTTAATGATAATTTTTTTAAATATTAAAGAAAACCTAAAATTACTAATAAAAATATTAAATACTAACGGGAACATGAAGTTATCAAAATTTTGTTAAGTTTATTGTATAAGCCTCAGTTTTATTTTTATACAACTAACTTAAAAAAATCTTTTATTTTACCTAACTATTTTTAATATATAAATAAATTACCTTAAATCAAACCATTTTTTCATTTTATTTAAAATCATTTTTTAATTATATTTGCATTTGCAATAATATCAATATTGAGAAAAATAAGAGGGTTGGAACGGGTACCCGTGCGAACACACGGGTATCTCAATAATATTATCTGCAACATAAAATTATTAATCAAACTAGGGTATCCCAATAATATTATCTATAACATGAAATTATTAATCAAACTATTGAATATTAACAAGAACATGAAGTTAATGATGAAACTATTGAATATTATGGTAACATGAAGTTACTAATCAAAATATTGAATATTAACGGAAATATAAAGTTACTTATCAAAATATTGAATATTAACTCGAATATGAAATTATTTATCAAACTATTAAACATTAACGGGAGTATGAAATTATTGATTAAAATATTGAATATTAACGAAAACATATTTACCTCTCCAATAATATCAATATTGAACAAACTTTGTCATTCCAACTCAATCGCACAACTCAAATACATTAAACACATCTTGTCATCTTCTACTGTAGCAACCTTTTCGGGAACTGTTCTGATAAAACTTACAATGTCTGGGCAAAGTAAATCGTTTAGGTTTTACTATTGGACAACTCCAATTATGCGTCTTCCCCAATACAATAGCAACACATTATATATATCAATGATTTATTGCGCCAAAATAATAATAATCATCCCTTATATTATTAATCTTGTATTCTCTCATATTTTATTAATACAATATGTACTGAAAATGTTTTTTTAATTACTATATTGTATATTTTATTGAAATATATTTTTGTATGTTTATCAAATTTTATGTACCATTTGCTTTTGCTTCATACATTCTATATTTTTTTTTTTACTTCAGACTACATTTTTATACTTTAAATATCTTTTTTTATAATATTGAATTTTACATAACATCAATATTGAACAAAATAACCAAGCATTAACGGATACCCGTGCGGAAACACTAGTTAGTATTAATAGGAAGAAATAATTAAGATGTGTGTGGTGCATGCACGCATACATGCATCATGCATATGTATACATGCAGCAGTTGAAGAAGTAAGACATAGAACCTGCATCATTTTTCAGCCACATTCAATTTTCCAACGACGATGACGTATTAATTTAAAAGAAAGAAATAGTTTAAAACAAAATGAGAGATGAGGAATATAAGAGTAATGGAAAACTCAAATCTAATGAGCTACCATGAAAAAGTGATTCAAAAAAGTATCCATCATAGAAAGCCTGAATGGTGTCAATGTCTTCCCAGTATCCATCATACAAATAAGCTTTGCACCTAGAATAGGCTATTATTTTCAGGAAACAACAATGTTTACTACATATTGAACAGGTCGAAGAAATTCACCTTATTGATAAATAGAATTCGCCTCTGAAATCAGCACAAAGCCAAGCTCAGAAAGTTTCATACGTGATTCAGCATAATCTCGATAAAATGCATCATGTCCTGCCAGAGGGAGAGTTTGAAGAAAAAAACATAAAACAACAACAAACAAATTCATTTAACTTAATGACAAATGGCTCAAATAATCAAACTCAATGCAATAAAAACTGGAAGAAAAGATCACCAATCACCACTTTATAATCATGCCCAAGTTTGTTGGCATTGTCATGTAATTCATCTATCTCATTGCATGGATTTTGAATTCCAACTTTCCCATTTGCTCCAGTTTCACCCTATTTTCCACAAGAATAGATGTCGCGAATTCTCACCTGTGCACGGTACTGGAATAAACTGATATTCTCACCTGTGAATCCCAACACTGCACACAAAAACAAAGAATAATAAATTATTATTGTCTTGGTATAATATCCAGGCAACAATTTTAATCTAACTGACAATGAGATATTTTAAGATAATAATAGTGTTATTCACTTTGATTGAATATTAGTGTTCTTCACTTTGATTGCATATGTGTTGATCTCGTGCCATAGACTCAGTATTCTCTTGCATCGAAAATTGATTGAATATTAGTGTTCTTCACTTTGATTGCATATGTGTTGATCTCGTGCCATAGACTCAGTATTCTCTTGCATCGAAAATTGAGTATAAGCAAGACAGAAACTTGGTGCACCAGTTATGCTTCAAACATCAATTTTACATAACAATTCAAAATCCCACAAAATTAGATAATGTGCATTGGATTTTTATCAAGCATAAGCAAAACTCTATTTCATACTAATCCCATTCAATAATAGTAGTAATAATAACTACATAAACAACAAGGGTGGATACCATTATAGGTGCAATAAACAATCCCCTTTTATTCTAAAATGAAATTAAAGGCCAAACTTTTATATAATTTATTTTAGGTGATTGTTCATTACATCAATTGCAAGAAATTCCATACACTATAAATTTATTTCTGTATTAAAAGATAAAATATAAATTATTTCTTTTCATATAAATTTAAACTCTTTTCATGAGTAATCATGAAAAGTTTAAAAAAAATAGCTCATCCAAGAGGTTCCCAATTTTGCCTGGGATCTGGGATGTAAGTTGAGACATTTAACTTGGGCCGATCCTGATTATTTAAAAAACATGTAAAAGTTGAAAAAATATTTTAATAAGAGTACCATCACATCATATTGGTGTACCCCTACACTTTTCAGAACCCCAAAATTCCTTTATTACCATATTTTTCATTTTCTCCCATTTACTATTACAAATTTGAAACCCTTCACTTCACAGTGTATATTCATTTCCTATGAACCTAAATATTTCAGAAAATAAAAGGACAATGTTGTATACACATGGGCGGAATATAGAAGACATGAAAATGGAGAAGGCTTCCTATATGCATTATAGAACTTCAGATGGCTCTCATCTCAACAGTCAAATAATGCAAATATGCTAAAAACACCAGGACTGAAAAAACCATAACTTCATATTATTGCTCAAAAAACGCGAAGAATTCATTTAGTATCTAAAAAATAGAGAAAATAAAACCCGAATCTATCAAAGACAGTAACAGGTGAGCACAGAAACATAAAAATTACTACACTAAACCACCCATCACATTAACTACATATACATTAATGCTTATCGTCCTTATGAATGTCTTTAACTTTCGATTCAAGTTCCTTCTTAGTCTGCTCCATTTTCCTGAAATAGACAACACAAAATATGAGAGAGTCGTCAGTATTAACATTCGAGTTAGGCATAACTCATCCCAACAAACCCCTTCCATGATTCTATTTGATACTTTTTATGTTTTGCACATAAAAATAGCATATAGGAAGAATGAATATGTTAATAACTTCAAATGAAAGAGTAACACATCCAAAATGCAGCATAGCACAAATAATCTCACAAAAAACAATAGGAATCTGAAGACATCAAATATTATCTGTAAAGATTCATAACCTATTAGCTCAATGAATTAGAACATTACATGAAAAGAGAAGAAAATCATACAAACAGTCCAACAACCAATTCAACAACAGAATGAACTATTCAGCATGTTTATTGAATGTTTTGAAAGTGCGGTTGTAGAGATCATACAAACAGTCCAACAACCGTTTCGATCTAGCATATTCTCTTATAAGATTTTGAGACTAATTCCTAAATCTATATCAGTTAATGATGAAACACCGCAAAAAAGAACTCCTAAACAAAACTGCGTTAAGTTTCCCTGTTTTAACTTGAAAGAGCAAATTTCATTATTTTCATACTCTGACAGAAACATCTACCCCAACACTGACACGCAGATAACAAAAATAATTTAAGAAAAATAGAAGCGATCAAATGAAACTACATGTGTCAGCTCTGAAGCATGAGTACTTCTAAAATAGTGAAGTACCGGTACCGGGTACGCACCCGTACCGGGTACTCGTACCGTACTCGTGGTACTTTATTTTTTCTCAATATTAAATTTGTAGTTTTCTTAAATATTAATACAGTAAATTTAGGTGTTTTAATTTATTTGTTATTGTATCTTAACATTATTTTTAATTATTTATAATGTTTATAACTTTTATAGATATGAACCTAACAATTTAGTTATATACTCATATATTTTATAGAAAACTGATATTTTTTATCTACGTACCAGTACCTTGATTTTTTTAAAAACGACGTATCCCATACCGGTACCAGTACCCGCACCGGGTACCGTACCCGTACCTATGCATCATAGTGTGTCAGTATCGTTATTGCTGTTGGACACCAGAGACACGAGTTGGTGCAACAAAGCTTTCGTCTACTTCCTGCTATATTTCATAGTAATTTACTGTTAAAGTAAGAGTAGTAATAAGGGTTGGTCTAGTGGTGAAGGCTTGGGTCTTGAGAGTGTGCTCCTCTCAAGGTCTTGAGTTTGAATCCTACTAGGTGCTAACAACCCTTGTGTTGGACCAATCCATACAAAACTTTGTGCTGGCTTTAAACGGAGCCCCTGCAAGTGGACGGTGGGATTGGTTCCTCTTGGATGAAAATACAAAAGTCATTCCAGCATTACAAACATTCTAATTCCAAATACACTAATTTCTACATAAAAAACTAGTTTTAAGCTCTAAATAAATCACACAAATGAAAAACATAGTTTTTGGCAATACAACAAGTTTGTTAAACAAGCAAGCAAATAACAAAAAATGCCTCAACATTTCAACGGTAAACATTTTAGATATACAATTTCAGATTTCACATATACCACATCTTGAGATTACACTTATCAGATTAGATCAGTGTTGTCGATAGCAGGTAGCCAAAATCCTGCCATACAGGCTGCTTTCCGGTACCATTATGACAGGAAAATCCGCAATATCGAACAATATTTAATAACACTAGATTGGATCCCCTTATTTTTTCACAAAATCTAACTCCTTACACGGTAAACAACTATGTAGCACTGACACCTCAAAAAAAAGGCGTGACACATATGTGTCAATGTCGGTGTGTTCAACACCAGAGTCTAGACATTTCAAATTATTATCAGTGTCGTCATATCAGTATCAGGGTCATATTTCGGGTGTCTGTGCTTCACAGGTAAACACTAAATTGACACCAATATGTTGACATATGAACAATCATTTGAAAAAGTAAGGAAGTACCAGAGATCAACCATTCAACGGTAGAGATTGAAATTTCAGAAAACCTAAAAATTTTGAACAAAGAAAAAGGAAAAAAATAGAAAAGGAGACGCTTACTTTGAAGAATTGGCGGTTTCTTCTTCTAGCCAGTGACGAATTTGTTTGACGTTGCGTTTGAAAATCGACGCGGATTGCTTCACGTCGCTCCTTAGAAGAAGGACGACGGCGCTTACGCCGGCCACCGTCAGTACGAAATTCGTCAGACCCATAACTCCTCTTTGCAAGAAATTGATATTTTACTTCTTTTTCTTTTGGTTATATTTGTTGGAAGTTTTTTTTAAATGAATTATCATATTTTTTGGAATGCTTTTAAAAAATATTTATTTAAAAATAATGCTAACTTGTGCTCTAAGTTAAAAAAATTATTTTTGTTATAAAATACAGAGAAATAAGGAATAAAGAGAAGAAATATATAATGATTATATATTATTTCATTCGGTGTAATCATATACAATAAAATAGATCATATTTATAGGACATCATACAAACAATATAATAAATACAAATTGATTAAATAAGTAATGAAAATATTGAGATACAAATCATCTCGTTATTCATAACACTTTCTTGGATGTTTGTTTTGGATATGCCTCGTTAAAACCTTACTAGAAAAAACTTAGTGGGAAAAAATCTAGTGAAGGAAAAGATTACAATATCCTTTTAAAATAAATATATTTCTCCCCATCAGCTAAACGATTATTTCTTCGAGGATGAAGATTAATCTTTTGTACTAGTTGACTAAAAGTTCTACTTGTGAGTGACTTTGTGAAAAGGTCTGCAAGATTGTCACATGAACGAATTTGTTGGATGTTTATATCGTCGTTCTTCTGAAGATCGTGAGTGAAAAAGAACTTTGGAGAGATATGTTTTGTTCGGTTTCCTTTAATGTAAACCATCTTTCAATTGAGTGATGCATGCAGTATTATCTTCATATATGGTCGTTGAATTTATTTTTCCTGAAGACAAACCACAAGTATTTTGTATGTGTTGGATTAAGGATCTCAACCAGAAGCATTCTCGACTTGCCTCATATAGTGCTAAAAGTTCTGCATGATTAGATGAAGTTACTGCTATGGTTTGTTTCACTGATCTCCATGAAATAGTTATACCACCACATGTAAACAAATAACATGTTTGTGATCTACCATTGTGAAGATCTGACAATCACTGCTCGGAAAGATAAATTGTTTAAGGAGATTACTTTCAAATTTGAATTGGCGCACCCAAGCCTTCGATAAAATCAAGGAGATCTGGTTCACCCTTCCATATTAACTCCTCCTTGTAGGAACAAGTGCATGAGGCTCTACATATTTGCATCAGATGCAACCATAGTGTGTGAGGAATGTGTGCAGGTGAAGAAACACAAGAATAGCTTCAACAAGGATGCAGGAAGCAAGTCGAAGGTTGTTCTCAAAGTCATATACTGATGTATATTGACCAATCCGGGTAGATTTGTATGGAGGTAATAAATACTTTGTCACATTCATAGATGACTTCAACCAAAAACTGTGGACTTACTTGGTCAAGAAGAAAAGTGAAGTGATCGAAGTATTTACCAAGTTCAAGTCTATGGTTGAAAGGAAAAGTAGTCAAAAGCTCAAAGTTTTTAGAATTGATGGTGGTGGAGAGTATGTGTTAAAAGACTTCGACGAATTATGTGAAAAACAATGGATTGTGCATGAGGTGGTGCCACCCTATACTCCACAACAATGGAACTGCAGAAAGGAAGAATCGAACCATCATGAATATGGTGAAAAGTATGTTGAAAGACAATAATTTATCTAAAGAGTTTTGGGGTGAAGTTGTGTCTACTACAACATATACTTTTAACAGATATCTAACGAAGAAGTTAGAAGGAATTACTCTAGAAGAATATTTGTTTGGTGTAAAGCTAATTTGAGTCATCTGAAAGTGTTTGAATCGATAACACATAGACATGTGTCAGATCAGTTGAGAAGAAAGCTTGATGATAAGTCGAGTCAAATAAGCCTAGTTAGATATCATTCGACATGAGGTTACAAATTATTCGACCCAGTGAACAAGCAGATTGTGATTAATAGGGACGTGGTCATAGATGAGTTTAAAGAATGGGATTGGACTGAAAATATCAAGAAAGATTCAGTAAGAATCTTGCTTGACAAACCATAAATTCAAGTCGAAAGCGAAGTTCGACAAGAGGAAGTAAGAGATCAACCAAGTACAAGCAGACTTCAGAGAACAAGACGAATGCTAGCAAGGTTGCAAGATTTTGTGATTACACCAATGATGTAGTTGATAACGAATGTGAGCTGATACATTATATTTTCTATGCAGATGTCGAACCTGTAAATGCAACTGAAGCATTGAAGAATTTGAAGTGGGTGAAAACAATGAATGTAGAAGTGAAGTCCATGAAAGACACTTGGTCACTTGTCGAATTGCCTCAAGGCAAGAAGGCAATTGATGTCAAGTAGGTATACAAAGTGAAGATAAATCCCAAAGGAGAAATAACTCAACACAAAGCAAGGCTCATGGCGAAAGAATTTCTCCAAAAAGAAGGGATCGACTTCGATGAAGTTTTTTGCACTTGTGGCTAGAATCGAAACATTCAGGTTGGTTATTGGTCTAACAGAAATGTACAATTGGCACATATATCAGATGAACGTGAAGTGTGCATTCATAAATGAACCCTTAGACGAAGAAGTTTATGTTGCACAACTAGTTGAATTTCTAAAACATGACGGAGGAAAAAAAGTGTACAGACTGCATAAAACAATGTATGGATTCAAATAAGCTCCGACAGCTTGAATGAAAAGATTGATATTTTCTAAGATAAAACACATAGTGGTGTGAGTCTTGCTTTGTCAAAATTTAGTTGGATTCTTTGAAGCCAAAAAGAACTTCTCAATCTTTTTTGTGTTACTCACTCGTAGATCAATTTTTGTGTTACTCACTCGTAGATCAGTAGATCTTATTCGTCGTTCAAAGCTAAACCACAAGGAAAACAGCTTATTACCAATTTTTGTGACTACTTTTGAGATACTTTTTTTCAGGCCACGAGCTATTACAAAAAGACAGAAACTTGAATGATATTATTTTTTGACAGACACTTAAAACGAAATGAACTAACTTATCTTCAATGATATTATTTTAACCCCCAACAATTAGCTCAAACTTCTCAAAAAAAAGGAAAGATTAGTTTTTGCAAGTATCGAGTAAGACGGAAATAAAACATTTCCTTTAACAAAATGACAAAAATCAATAATGTATACTTCTCCAAGATAATATCTCATCTCATGGACACTAATTCACAAACAAACAAACAAAAAATCTAATGGCAGCATTTAATCATACATCTAACACCTAGGGCACATACCTCCCTATACTACAGCAATGGTGACCTGTACATCACAGGCAGAAATCTACTTTGTGAAATCAGTTACATGTAGAAAAACAGAAAGAAAGAAAGAAAAAACTAAATTGCGATCAAGATTCTGCTGTTCAGAAAAGAGCTTTGGTGGGGATAAGACTAATCCTTCCAAAAAACCTGACATTGCTCCAATTGAGAATGCTTTACCCAAAAAACGAGCATCAATATGGGCAGCTAAGAAAATAAATTCACTGAGAAGCCTCAAAGACGAAATAATCTTTAAGTCTGATGAATAAGATATTTGCACATAAAATGATCCCCAAGGGCGGATGACTTGAGTTCATGTTTTTCATCTCTTTTGCTTTTGAGGAACAAAACGGACCCCCTGCTTTCTGATTCCAAGATACTCACTCTCCCATCATCGTAAGTAACATGTAACTTTGAGGTGCCTTCAACTGTGTCAGTAATCTCTCCCTTGTGCCTGGACAAAAATGGAGGGAAAAAATGTAAACTTCAATCCATTCATTACAAAGATCTAGAGTGTTTTTGCAACAACGGCTTTTAAACTTGTTGATCAAGTCAATGTTAACAAACATAGTTGATTTTTATCAGTACAGTAAAATAAAACAAACTATTTTTAAAGATTCATGCATTCCTCAATAAATAAAACGTAGTATGTACTCATCCCCCAGGTTATTACTTCGAAAATGGAGTATATAGTAGAAACATATAGTGATGGACTAGACTAGTATTGTAATTGTATGACATTATATTTTTTAAATAATATTTAATAATAAAATGCCAGAGATGGCACTAACCAAGTTTCGTCAGATGCCTGATGAACTTCAACTCTCTTTCCAATGGCATCACTTCCCAATTTCATCAAAATCCAGTTTGCATCCATGTTCTCGTGATTTATATTGTCTCCAGAAGATTGACTAACACCTTCAGAGTCATTAAACAACGTTTTTTCTTTAAAAGGTGAAGGCCTCTTCCTTTTTGACCTCTGACCCTTGACTGTGGTCTTCTCCTCTTCCTGATGGGCAGAATTTTGACTTTCAATGCTAGGCCTTTTGAATTTAAATCTCAGTAATGGTTTAGAATCTTTTGGCAAAGAATGTGAAGATGTGCTATTATTGTCATGTGTCTCGTCATATACATCAGAGCTGCCTTCAGACTGCCTTGCAAAATACGTCCTTTCACCTCTTGATGTTGAATCTAATCCAACTTGATTGTTCATTCCATGAGTACTACGTTTACCCCGCATAATGTGAGATCGCTCTAAAGGATCAACCTCACACCCATCAGACATATTGCCCCTACCAGAGGTGAAGTTAAGTTCAGAAACACTTGGCTTAACTTTTCCCAACTTGATCATATTTCCTTCTCTTCCTGAAACCTTTAAATGTTTTAATTGGCCAGAGTCAACCCTACTTCCTGAAAAATAAATGAACCTGTGTTATTTTTCCAAGATAATTCATATGGACATTATAAACAACTCATATTTAATGCTCGGTGTGGCGGAAAAAAAATACACAGATTCAGGAGGGGGAAATAACAACCCTACCTTTACCTTCAACATGTCTAGCCGTTCCATCGTGTCTATCTAATGCATACTTGTTTCCCTTCATCTCATTTCCTGATAAATTTGAACAGGAAAAAGTCACATAAAGAAGAAAGATGGCAGAAAAAAAGTTATCAAACCATTCAACATCGAGTGCACACATGAATGATGCTGCTATAGACACAAATCATACAATAACTATAAATGATGTTGCATAGGAGAAAAAATTACTTCGATGCTAATTATGTTTATCTTGCCTAAAATGTGTAAAACATGTCATGTCATGTCACTGACTTGATGGAGACAAAGAAGTCATATTAACCGAAAAAATAGCCATAACATAACCCATTTTTACATAATCAAATCCCACCGTTTCTCAAGCTAAAATACGGAGACATAGAAAACAAATAAATGAAACTTCATTAAAACGTACCATTTGCATTAACCAGATCTTGATCTCTTTGGAAGCTTGCATTATCAGACAGCGGAGAACTAGCTACATTGATTTTCCGTGCTCCCAAATTTATAACCAACTTTTTCCCTTTTACATTCGGAGTCTTATCGCCATGTTTTCCACTCTCCTCTTCACTGTCCAAAACATTTGCCTTATTGCTTTTAATTCGAACAACTCTGGTTTTCCTTTCTTCATCACTGACCATCACCTCATCAACAAACTTACGTTTCAAAATATTTGGACGGTTGACAGGAAAAGATAATTCAGTTTGACTCAGGCTTCCAGCAGCAGGTGATGAATAAACATCAGGACCTTCATTTCTCGGGGATTGCGTGTCATCATCATCCAAGCTATGTAAAGATTTAACATCACTGTGTCCTTCAAAACTATGGTATGCATCAAATTTACCAGTCATGTATGACAGAGAATCCTTTTTCTTGGCAGTCTTCTTGTTTGAAGATTTCTTTCCATAATCTTTTATCTTAATAGGTGAGTTATTGGGAAAATTCTTAAACGAGAACTTAAGGGATCGTGCAGAATCAGTCTTTAACCTTTAAAGGCCCACTATCCTCATCGTCGGAATATGGTGAAATAGAAAATATTTCTTCTTGTGTTGGTAAACCAGCTGCAGCCCTCAGACGGGTAATTAAATCTCTATCAGTGTCATTCTTTCTCCTCCAAAGCTCTTGAACAGCATCTTCAAGATTCTTGACCTGGAACATACAGATATATGGTGGGTTCAGAAAATAATATTTCTTCCAAGCATATCTTTCATTAAGAAACAAAAGTAATTATATATTAAAGCCATGTGCACACCTGATAACATTCTCCACGACAAGTAGGACATGTATACTGCAAATTTCCATCTACTTGAAATTGGTGATATCTTTCATCACTGGAAAACATTTTTTTTCAAAATAAGCATACAACAATTTGGTTTAAAAACTGCACCTCAAGAAGAAGAGAAGTGCAATTAACTATGTTAAGTACAAATTTCAATTTTAGTGTACAATATATTGCAACAAGTAAAATTGACAATATCTCCATTCCAGATATAGAGATGCGACATTAAAAAATAGGACTGAGAAGTAAATGCCAAAATATTATCAATGCATCTTCACAACTACAAGAAGCAAACTAACCTAATATTATCACACTGACAATGTACCCAGCGCTGGCAATTATCACAGCAAACCATTGGTGTTGATTCTGAATCTCTGTAAACCTACAAAATAAGCCAAAAACAATGTTCCTTTCCTGCCACACAGTATTTAGGCGGCACAAAACAACATGGATGTGAAGTCAAAATGAAATTTAGTGACGATATTATGGTAACTGC
Organism: Vicia sativa; assembly: GCA_021764765.1. Classification (NCBI taxonomy): domain Eukaryota; kingdom Viridiplantae; phylum Streptophyta; class Magnoliopsida; order Fabales; family Fabaceae; genus Vicia; species Vicia sativa. Next base: position 16,908,335 of record CM038793.1, on the reverse strand, counting down.
GCAAGTACAGCATAATATTTCAGATGCAGTCTTGAATGTTAATGGGATCTGATTTAAACCTGCCCAATTCTAGACAATATTTAAATAAAACAGCATGCATGTGTTTCATCTCCCTACAATTACTCAGAGTCACGGTCTAATAAGATAGCATATGTAATGAGAATACTACAAATATGTTGCTTTCAAAATTAGAAAATATAGCAAAGGATTTCCTTTGAGGTTGTTCTAGGAACTTCCTAATGATAGCTGGCTATGATTTACTAACCAAGTGCTAAAATAAGATTACAAAGAGATCTAGAGAACTAGGGTATCTGCAAAAGGTTACACAACTTCCATCTTGACTGTTGTAAATCAGTAGTCCTTTGAAAACTTCAACAACTCAGCCTGCAATTAAAATTTCAATGACATTACCATACGTAGCTAGCACCATCTTATTATGAAATATGACAACAGAGTCTTGAATAACCCACTCCCATTATTTTCTTTATCATAACTCCTACTCGTCCCACTTCACTAATAGATGGACGGCGTCGCGCAAAGAACAAAAGAAAGGGATAGAAATGATACCTCAAAACCACTCTTCAAAGTATCAAGTTCCTTATCGAGATCGTTAATAGACTGGTTGTATGCCTGCATTGGTGAAGACTGACTGGTGGTATGTATCTACAAAAATAAACACAAAAGAGCTTATAGTTAACTCCAAATTCACATAACAGATATAAAGAAGGGGGAAATTAGAAAGAATTAGATTGTAACAAACCCTAATAATAATTTTGTACTGAAGAGGATGAGGAAGTTTGTATCCAGCAAATAGAACGTTAGGGTCTTTGTGGAGTTGCCTAAACACATGAACAAAATTGAAAAAAATGAAAAAAATAGAAAAAAAATAGAAAAAAGTTAGGGTTTGATAGAAAGTGGGTATACATGCGGAGGATGTTGCCGATGGTGTGATCTTCTCTTTCGATAGTGAAAGAAGCGGCATTGATGATCTTGGTGTCTCTCTCGTAAGAAACCCTAAATTTAGTGAAAATTGAAAAGGATCAGAAAAAAGAGAGAGTGAGGGAATGAAAGGATAGATAGATAGATAGGTACTTTTTGGTGCCTTCAGGAACGACGAAACGCTCGTAACGATCGGGTGCGTTCATGGTTTCTTCTTCGTCTTCTTCGTCTGCTCTGGAAACACGTCTTGCTCTGTTATGTTTCCACAACAACTTTTTATAATGAGAAACAGAAATGAGAAATGTTACCTTTACACAAAATCTCACACCCACACCCTATAATAATACGGTTTTGTTTTTTAAAATGTTTAATTATTTTTTTTTTATGTATTCTGCCGCAAACAATCACATGGTGCCATTCTGTATTTGATATGGTGTAAATTTTGAGTGTAAGATTTTGGTGTAAACATAGCAATCCTCTTTATTATATTAACCCAAATCTAAAACACTTTGCTTTTTCACACTGCCTTTTCAAGCTCTCCCCTAGTTACCTCTCTCTCTCTACTAACCCCATATTCATTCATTCACTCTCTCTTGAATGTTACTATTTTGTATACATAATTGAAAATGAGGGGTTCCTTAGGTGCTGTAATTGGAAGCTATACATCAAGTGATGGAGTTACTCAAATGGGTGGAATCATTAAGCACAACAGAAAATGCAGAGATATCATTGCTCTTTTCATCTTTATTGCTTTTTGGATTGCAATGATTGTTAACTCTAGTTTTGGTTTCAACCAAGGAAACCCACTTAGGTAAATCTTCTTCTGTTTATGGACTTTCTGTAATTGCCAAGTTTTAACAAATCTGCCACTTTCTCTTTGGAGTAGTTAGTTTATTTAATTGAGAATTTACAAAAGAAAAAAAAACATTTTTTTCCTAGTAAATGGGTGTTATGTATATACCTTAGCATGCTTCAGATTGAATGAAATTCTGATTTCATACAAGAATTGTGTCAAATCATTGAAATTGGTATGTGTGTGTGTGTGTAAATAGGGCTTGAATTCGTAGCAGGATTTTTATTGTCTTTTTTGTTGTTAAAATTGTAAGTTGTTGTTCATTGCCTCACTAACAATATGAGTTTACCTCAGGCTTACTTATGGTTTGGACTACAAAGGCAATGTGTGTGGAGACAAGCATGCACATCCTGGCCTTGGCGAATTGGAGCTCAGATATTGGCAAAATCCTAACCAAGTTTATCAGAGTGGATTGAAGGATGGACAATTCAAACTAGTTGATGCCCGAAGTATATGCTTGTTAGAATGTCCTATACCTTCCGATGATTCCCTTAACTGGGTGTGTGATTATCCGGAAGGAGATATTCGTCTTTCGATGGGAGATTGGATTAATAGGAACTATGATTATTTTGAGTTCCTTACACCTGAAATGAGAAACTCCTCTCTTCAACTTCAAGGCCCGTGTTATCCTGTTATATTTCCCAGTGTGAATGGTGAGTAAACTATACCTTACGGTGCTCTTTGGTTATTGACCCCTTTTACAATTTCTGGTTCTAAAAGAGTGTTTAGTTTAGTTTACTGGAGTTGCCAGTTTATTGCCCGGGCGTCAAACACATCGCTGAAGCATTGGGAGCTGATGGGTGGAGTTAGTATTAATGAAGACATTGTTATTGATAAGTCAATTCACAAGTCTATAAATTCTCGGTCAGCTGTCTTAAAGGTTAAAAAATTTCAGCTTCCTACTACTTTTACTGGTATTATAATTGTAATTTTATCCATAGAAGGCACAGCATTTCAATATCAACATTTTATGTTGTGTTTACAATACATTAGTCACATGTTTGTGTCAAAAATGTTAAGCAATTGAAGTAAGGAAATTTTGGGAGGGATTAAGCATATTATTGTCCTATGTATTATGTGATGTTGAATTAAAATGTGTCATGATTTGTATTTACAGAGGTACATGGCTGACATAGGAAAGGCATGGCCTGTGCTGATTGTTTGTGGAGGGATTTTACCTCTCTTTCTGTCTGTGATTTGGCTCATGATGATTCGGCATTTTGTTGCTGCAATGCCGTGGATAACAGTGGTTTTCTTTAATGTTCTAATAATATCGGTCACAATGTTCTTCTATGTAAAAGGTTAGGATCTCTCATAGTCATAGGCTGTTTCAGTATTTCTAGAATCAAATGTGTGCCGTCTTATGGAAGTATCATTATACCGATGTAAAAAAACCTATGAATTCCTTCTGAATTAACTTATTGTTAGTTTCTTTATTTGGATTTTGGACAAACATCAGTGAAATTGTTTCTTCCTAATTTTTCAGCTGGATGGATTGGAAATGATGCTATTTCTCCCATCATTGGTGAGCATGATCCTTACATCAATGTATTTGGGCGGGTGAGTAACATCCTATTTTGTAAATGGTTTCATGTTTTCGAAGTCTTCAAAGACTTGATTATTTTTTTCCATGTGTATGTCTAACTAAATGATTTTATTTTCAGGAGTTGACTCATCTACGTGCTGTGACTGTACTTATGACTGTTATCATGGCTGTTTCCATTCTGACTTCAATTGCAACGCATCCTTATGGCAACATCTGTTCTGAAGGCAGGCATTACTTTGTGATATGAAACTATAAAACTATTTTCTAATTTTTGTTCTATGAATTCATATCTGATGCTAACTTTGTTCACAGGTAGCTGCAAAAGTGATAGGAGAAGTCCAAGCACTCATAATTTTTCCTCTCATCCCGTTTGCTATCCTTGCCGTGTTTTACATGTTTTGGACATCAGCTGCTCTCCATTTATTCAGCTCTGGCCAGATTATTCAGAACAACTGCAACTCTAATTGCTGCACATATGATCTTGTGGCAAAACGGGTGAACTGTGATCGTTGTTGTGGATATAGCATTCATTACACCCCACATATTGGAGTTTCCATTCTTTTTCACCTATTTGGGTGCTATTGGGCTACCCAATTTTTTGTAGCGTGCTCCTCAACAGTGGTTGCCGGGTCTGTTGCTTCTTATTACTGGGCCCATGGTGAAACATCTGTAAGTTGCTATTTGCCTTAGAAGTTGTTCCTCATTGCTATAAGATATAGCACAATAAAGTATTAAAGTATAGCTTATTCTGTGAAGGATAGATTGCTGAACTACTTATGTCAGCAACTCAGCAAATTTGAGCTTCATAATTACATGTTCAAATGAAGTCTGTAAACTACCAGCACTTATTTATGTACTCCTTTAGGACCCTTTAACGGGTTGCTTTTGTAGAAAAAACTTGTTTTTATATACTTGTTGAACTAGACCATCGACTAATTAAGCCTATTCATTGATACGTGAAATATTATCTGCTGTCTATGTTATTGAATACAATTTATATCTCTCAATGCAGCACGAAATTCCATTTCTTTCAGTCTTTTCCTCCTTGAAGAGGCTAATGCGTTACAGTCTTGGATCTGTGGCTCTGGGTTCTCTGATTGTGTCATTTGTAGAATCAATCCGGTTTCTGCTTGAATCTCTTCGTCGCAAACTGAAAGTATCTAGTCATATGCATGACAGCTGGATAGGCAAGGCTGCATACAAATCTTCTCAATGTTTTCTTAGGTGTATTGAGTGGACAATCAAATCAATCAACCGAAATGCTTACATTATGGTAACTTTTGTTGATCTACATTTTCACCATAAACCATAGTTTTGGTGCCCGCTGACTGTTATATTCTTCATACATTGTTTCGACTTTCTTGATGTTAACTTTAAGTATGTTTTGATGCTTGCAGATTGCTATAACTGGCAAAAGTTTCTTTAGTGCATCTTCTATTGCAACAGATTTGATCATGAATAACATTCTAAAGATTGGGCGTCTTAATGTGATTGGAGATGTGATTTTGTTCCTTGGAAAACTGTGTGTCAGTCTGTCAAGTTCGGTGTTTGCATTCCTCATGTTAGACACACACAAGTACAGTTCTGGCCATAACAAGACCTCATCTCCACTCTTCCCTGTTGTGGTATGTCTTTTTTATAATCATATATTTTCATGCCAAAGCCATATATTTTGATGTTCTGTTGTTGAACTTTGTAGCTGTCAATTCCAATTTGTTAGAATATAGACTTTGTTTTGAAACTCAATAATAGTTCAAAACCATTTTGATTCTGCATAAGTCCATGCTCTGCACCATACAAGTTGTAGAAATTTTATAAATTATATTTCGTTTCCTACTTACAAATGAGAGATCGCAAGTGTGTAAAGTATAATATATACTTATACACTAATAGGTTTATGCTTTCAACACTTAAAACTCTAAAACTCTCGCACAAGCTGGATCATATAGATAATATGCACCCAGCTTGTTTCAAATAAACTCAATCCCATGACCCACGAGAGACCTAGTGGGATTATCATCTAGTTGATCATTAGAACAAGTGTAACTAGTTACAATATAACCAGATAGATTTTATCTCTAATGAAATGATGTCCCACTTAAATATGTTTGGTCCTCATGCAAGACTTCCTGAACAGAATTGCCTCCCTGCACCACTGTTCTGCGAGCCAAATACTGCCGCAGGTTCCAACTTGCTGCTGGTGTCCCATTCCAACTCTGGCGGTAGTTTGCCTTGCACGTCATAATTGCCAACAGTCTTCTTAAGCAAGTAAATATGAAATATGGTATGAATACACGACGTTTCAGGCAGTTAGAGCTTGTACCCCACCGCCCTATGTGCCCCAGCACCTGAAAAGGGCCATAGTAACAAGGGGACAGTATGGGATTAATTCTGGCCCCTACTTTGAGATGACCATGGGGTCGTAGTTTGAGAAAAACCCAGTCACCTACTTTAAACACTTTGTCAGTCCTATGGCAATCTGGATGCATCTTCATGCTGTGTTGAGCCCATTGCAAGTGCCTCTTCAGTTGCTAAAGAGCCTCATCCCGAACCTTCAGCTCTCTTACCTATCCTGATAGGAAACAAATCACCACTGCACCCTCTGTTTGGGCTGATCAGCAATGAAACAACAATGAAATGTCTCCAAACACCTGTTAACGACCGCAGTTTGAGGATAGTATGTGGTGCTCTTTTTCAATTGAGTACCTTGCAGCTTGAACTTCTTTTTTCTTTCCAAAAAGAGCTTAAAAAGATAGGGCCCAGGTCGCTTAGGGTTGAAGCAGGGATTCTATGCAAGCGCACCACCTCCTTAGTAAAGATTTCAGCCAACAATTTAGCAGAATAAGGATGTTTAAGGGGGATAAAGTGGCTGTACTTAGTCAATCTGTCCACTACCACTAGAATAGCCCAACAGACTTTGGATTTTCCGGTAACGAAAGCCATTGAAATCTCTTCCCAAACTTGATTTGGAATGCCAAGAGGCTGTAGTAAATCCCTGGGGAAGCAACCAAGTATTTTTTTGATGCTGAAGGATGCTGCAAGCTTTTACAAACAGCTGGGCAGGATTGGTCATACCGAGCTACATGTCGATAAGTTCGGGAATAACCTAAATGTCCTCTTTGAGGAGTCTCATGAAATTCCTTCAACATTCTTGGGATACTTGTGGATTGTTCAGACACCAGCCTCCCCTTGAACAATAGCTCCCTCTCCTTGTAGCTGAACCCTTTGTTTACTGACCTTTCAAACCCTGAATGATCTGAATTAGCTTGGCATCTTAGTGAACCTCATCAGTAATGGTTTGGCTCCCCTCCTGTTTGGCATCTTAGTGAACCTCATCAATAATGTTTTAAAGAAGTGAATTGCCCCCATACATACACAAGTGGGCCAAACTCACCTTCACCTCTGGGCTAGTATTGATCACTTGGAATCAAACCTCTGCGCTAGCTATCCTCCCCACTGGATCTTCTCTATCAAACATTGGAAACTCGTTCTTCTTGACAGATTGACGAAACTCAACAAGAGCTTTACCTTGAAACAGCTTCCCAGATTTCTTCGCCTCCGACAATTCCAGCTTCTGTACCGGTTTTCTATTACTCTCCTCCAAGTTCTTCTCAATGAAGGAGACATGTCACATCTGATCATCGCGCATCTCAGTGATTTCTAGTTTGAGATTGGCTACCTCAGCTTCCAACACATTCACCTTAGAAATCTTCTTAGGGGGCATTTGTTTTCACTAGCTCTGACTCATTGATCCGGCATGTTGAACCGATTAATAGACAAAGTGATAACCACATAGTAAAAAGGCTCAACAAATAATATAAATGGTTGTATTATTCAATGTTGAATGAACTCAGCTAGGAGTAGTGCTCCTACAGAGAAACTAGAGCTCTCTGTCAAAACAACCGGCAACTGATCTCTTGATACCTATCTCCTCACTCCCCCCCTTACCCCTCGTTACAACAGCTTCCAGCTCATTATTCACTGTACCTTTCTTGCCCTTCCTCATATACACCCTCCACACCTTGGGCTTAACATCAACATTCCCATCTAGGCCCACTTCCCTATCATTTTCATGAACGAGCCAAGAGTCAACCTCATCCAACATACAGACATTAGGATCAGGAAATATCTGATCCTAACAGATGATCATTCAAGAATCCGTGCATGTAAAAGTTACATACATACCATAAAGAACTTATCCGTGTCAGCAATATCTTCAACAGCCCTCTTCCCAATTGGTAAAATGACATTGAATTTAGCATTGATGGATGCTACTACTTGACCAACAAATTCAGGAACACTAATACTCTTTTGTGACGAAGGTTGATTAATTTTTTAACAATAAAGTATTAGCATTGTATGTTGTTGGAAATCCCACCTTCATTGCGGGCCTCCCCTAGTCGCTTAAGTGCGGCATTTGGCACGAGTGAATTTTAAAACTGTCAGGACCTTACTTTATATTTGGTGTGAAACAATGCAGGTATGCTGGGGTCTTGGATATACTGTTGCAACTCTATTTTTTGCAGTGGTGGAGATGTCAATTGATACCATTGTTCTCTCATTTTGCCAAGATTCTGAAGAACACCAAGGGACAGCACAATATGCTCCACCTCTTCTCATTGAAACTCTTGGTAACCAAAGTGAGATGCATAGACTCACTCAAGGATCACAATGAAACTTGATTCATGTATAATTTTGGTGATTATGACAACATTTAGAGTTTAATTCAGGTGCTTATTTTTGCCACCATAGTTCTGTTCTGTTCTTACTTCCTTTGTAAATATGTTTATATGCATTTCTGGACAAATCATCTTTTGACAAATGGAAGGATCAGTTATAGAGATAGACAATTTATCAAAGATATCCTTTGCTCATTTTCCAAATACAGACTACATTTTAGAATAGTTGTCTATGCTTGTTTTCAGCAGATTGTGAGTCCACAATACTCCCTTACTTGTACCGCCGTTGTAACGGAATATCGCACATCGGTCCCTTTCTCGGACCAAAAGGCTCGTGATATCATGTTATGGAAATTTACATTAGGAGCATTGATACAAAGTTGAGAAATAAGTACCTTTGTGAGAGTTCACCTAAAACCTTAAGGTCATAGGTGAGTGGTTCTTCCACTTATATATATGCTTAAGTCTCCACATTCTCATCCAATGTGAGACTATCTCCTCACTTATTCACACTTGTTATATTATTCCAACAAAATAGTTAAAAAAAATACATATCTTATGAATGACATGAAAATCACCCACTATCACCACTAGTAGGTGGAGATTGACTGACATCACTTACAGAATTTAACTTAGCACCCAATAAAATAAACCTAGCACATCAATTTTTTTTTTTCATTTTTAAATTGTCCATGAGGAAGAACGAAATTTTTTGGTATGTATTTTTGGGAATTTCTTTTTGTACTAACGGAAATTTTAAAATTTCCTGTACCGTATCGAAATTTTCGGTTGTACAAAATTATTATTATTGTTTTTTTGAAAAAGAATTACCATATTTTCAAAATGAACTACAAAATTATTATTACCGGCTGCAATTATTTTGTGTCTATTTAAAGTTAAGCATGAAGCTATTATTAATGGAAAGAATGTGATGTTAAGATTTCTGGACAACAAGACCAATATAAAACTATAACTAGAAGCAATAAGGTATCCAAAATCGTCTTTTGAGACAACTCTCTCATCTAGATATCATCTCTCTCTCATCTGGATATCATCTAAAGTAAAGATGATACCTAGGAATCACTTTTCGGTTAATACCTAGGAATTAAACTTATGACCTTTGTAAATTTTAACAAAAGCCTTACCACTAGACCACTTAATATATTTTGTTATATTCTATGTTTAAACATCTATACATATAATAAAGAAGAATAAAATTTAAATAAAATTTAGAAAATCACTATATTAAAAATTTTATTTGAAAGAGAATTAAAATCTATGGCAAAATCACTATATTCTATTTCTCTTTCATCTTTCTATAGGCAGTATGAGTACAACGCTGAATTGGCACCCACTCGCATGCAACTACAGAACATGTCTATGGGTCGTGATGAGAAATTCAAAGAGTATGCTCAGAAATGGAGAGATCTAGCAGGCAGAGTTCAACCACCCTTGTCCAATAGGGAGTTGGTCGATATGTTTATGGGAACACTGACATGCCCATTCTCCAATCATCTGATTGGAAACTCCTCAGCCGGATTCACCGAGCTGATACTGACAGGAGAACGCGTTGAGGCTGGTATCAAGAGCGGAAAGATTCAGGTAGAGTCATCATCAAATGCTGCGAAGAGACCTTTTGGTGGTAAGAAAGAAATCAATGTTGTGTATGGTCAGAAAAGCCGAGCCAAGACCGACCGTGCTCAATCTGTGGGAGCAGTTGTGATCTCCAATCCTACATCAGCACAACCTCAGCGAAACAACGCGCGTAACCATAACGCGCCACGAAGACAGTTTACGAAGATCAACATGCCATTGTCGCAAGCATTGCAACACATGTTGAAAGCAGAGCTGATTACCTTGAGGGATCCTCTTCAAAACATCAACACTTCCTCTCCGAGATACAATCCTAATGCAAAGTGTGCTTACCACTCTAACAGCCCGGGGCATAACACTGACGATTGTTGGGCTCTGAAGAATAAGATCCAAGACATGATTGAAGCTAAAGAGATTGAGTTTGATCCTCTTGCCGAAACTCCGAATGTGATCAACGCACTTATGCCTAACCACGACAAGAGTTCCAATGCTATTGACAAGAATGCTTATGTTTTCAATATAGATGACTTGACCATTCCTCTGATGACTGTTAAGAAGAATTTGCTACAAGCCGGTGTCAATCCAGGATGCCCAGAGAATTGTCGTTGGTGCCCATCTGCGCCTGACGGTTGTGCTTGGTTGAGAAGACGTATTCAGTGCATGATGGATAACCGCGAAGTGCTATTTCTGAAGCCATCACCTGTAGAAAATCTGTGTGAAGACATGTCTAAGAAATTGAAGATCGAAGATGTGAGCGAAACTGTACCAGAAGTCTGGGATACCTTGGGGCAGCCAAGTGGAAAGTTTGATTACATGGTGAAATATACTGTTCCTGAAAGCTACAAGATTCCAATTGAAGATGTTAAGGCAACCGGATGGGGAGACGAGTTCCCAGAAGACTATGCTGATGTTAACACAATAAGGATTTCCTCTACTGATCCTGTGCCTAGAGTGGCACCTCTCATTATTACTTCTCCCAGACCAGTTCCATACTCCTCTGACAAAGTTATCCCTTGGAACTATGGAGCTGATGTTTACTACCATGGTGTCAAACAAGACCCTCTGACCATTGAGGATCTTACAGTTGAAGATTCCATTCCTGACATTGACAACATCACCGGGTCAAGTAAGGTGACCAGAACCGGAAGAGTGTTTTCTCCAGAGATCTCTCCTCCCAAAGACACTGCGACTCCAGCTCGCATTCCAGCTATCGAATCAATTCCTGAGGCGCGAGGGAAAGAACCAGTAACTCATCCTGCTCAAATAGAAGTACCAAAGGAAGTTGCTGAAGATCCCTCCAAATAAGAAATGGAGGAAATTCTGAAGATTATCAAGAAGAGTGACTACAATGTTGTGGAACAGTTAGGACAGACTCTGTCCAAGATATCCATGCTTGCTCTGCTCTTGTGCTCTGAGGCTTATGCTAAGGCCTTGGTGAAGTTTCTGAAGAATGCTCACATACCGCAAGACACTACTACTGATCAATTTGAAGTTTTTATTGCTAGCCTGGCTGCCAACAACGGTCTAGACTTCTCTGATGTTGATTTGACTTCTACCGGAAGGAAACACAACAAAGCCTTGCACATCTCTGTTGAATGCAAGGGCATTACACTGTCTCATGTTTTGGTAGATACCGGCTCTGCTCTGAATATCCTACCAAAAAGTGCTTTTGACCGACTTGATGTTGAAGGACTGGTTCTGAAACCCAGTGACATTATTGTGAGAGCTTTTGATGGTTTTAAGCGAACAGTACTTGGAGAGCTCATTCTACCTGTTAAAGTCGGTTATCAGACTTTTGACTCCACTTTCTTTGTCATGGACATCCGTCCAGCAGCTTACTCTTGCCTACTTGGACGCCCTTGGATACATGGGGCAGACGCTGTTACTTCTACCTTGCATCAGAAGCTGAAGTACCCAGTGAAGGGGAAGATTGTTACAGTATGTGGTGAAGAGGAATACATGGTCATTCATCTGCAGTCATTCTGATACTTGGAGATGGAAGGTGAATTCTTTGAGACTCCCTGTCAAGCTTTCGGAACAGTTCCAAAAGTCATGCCTGTTGACTCTCCTATCACTCCTGAAGTTACACAAGTTCCGCCTAGGATGACCTCGCTGAAAGATGCTCGAGCTGCAGTTGAAGAAGGAGGCAGTGCCATTTGGGGTCAGCTCCCCGATCTTCCTTTCAAATCTGACAATACTGGTTTAGGCTTCACCATCAAAGGTCAGAAGATGATACGCCGCGAACATGTCGGCCAACTTCCCTTCCGCAACAGCCAGAATGGAGTCCATGCTATAGAAGACAACGACGACGACTTCGACATCAGCAAATGGATCTTCCCAACTCCCGACAACGGACTCAGCAATTGGAAGACCGAAGACGTCATACCAATCTCCTTTAGACAGGAGTAATTGCTTTGTTTTCTGTTTTGCTTTTCGTTTCTTTGTTTTGAACAATAAACTCTAAAGCCTAATGCCTTGCCCAGGGCATCATAGCTCGTTTATGAGGGTTATTATCTGTCATTTTCATATTTTCATTGAATAAAATCGTTGGACTTTTGCATTTAAATGTTTTTTTCTTTCTTTTACTTTATCACCCCTTCAAAAAGCTATGTGTTCTTACACACACACCCACGTGATACACTGCAGAATTACTCCGAATCTCGTTGATAACAGCTATGCTATTGCTAAATATGACTTCGATAATCTGATCTACCAAGCCGAAGACGAAGGTGAGGAAGATTGTGAAGTGCCTGGAGAACTTGCCAGACTGCTACAGCAAGAAGAACGAGTTATACAGCCACACAAAGAGTTAGCTGAGGTTGTGAATCTGGGTACCGATGAAGACAAAAAAGAGATCAAGATAGGAGCGGGTCTTGAGAGCAGTGTCAAAGAAAGGTTGGTTCAGATGCTACGAGACTATATCGAGGTTTTTGCTTGGTCATACGAAGACATGCCAGGCTTAGACATTGACATTGTGGTGCACCGATTACTGACAAAAGAAGGTTTTCTCCTAGTAAAACAGAAGGTTCGTCGTATGCGTCCTGAGATGTCAGAGAAAATCAAAGCCGAAGTTATGAAACAGTTCAATGCCGGTTTTCTAGTTGTTACTTCTTATCCACAGTGAGTTGCAAACGTAGTGCCCGTACCTAAGAAGGATGGTAAAGTACGAATGTGTGTGGATTACAGAGATCTGAATAAAGCAAGTCTGAAAGACGATTTTCCACTTCCTCATATTGATGTTCTAGTTGACAACACCGCCCAGCACAAGGTTTTCTCCTTTATGGATGGTTTCTCTAGTTACAATTAGATCAAAATGGCTCCCGAAGACATGGAGAAGACTACTTTCGTTACACAGTGGGACACTTTCTGTTACAAAGTCATGCCGTTCGGACTGAAGAACGCTGGCGCCACTTATCAGCGTGCCATGGTGGCATTATTTCATGACATGATTCATCACGAGATAGAGGTCTACATCGACAACATGATAGCTCGATCACAGACTGAAGAGGAACGTCTCGATCATTTGCAGAAACTGTTTGATAGGCTGAAGAAGTACATACTAAGACTCAATCCCAATAAGTGCACCTTTGGAGTCAGATCCGGCAAACTCCTAGGGTTTGTTGTCAGTGGTAAAGGTATTGAAGTTGACCCATCCAAGGTTAAAGCTATTCAAGAGATGCCAGCACCCTGCACCGAGAAAGAAGTCAGAGGTTTCTTGGGTCGATTGAATTACATTGTCAGATTCATTGCACATCTAACCGCTACTTGTGAGCCAATCTTCAAGTTATTGAAGAAAGATCAAGTAGTGGAATGGAACGACGATTGCCAGATTGCTTTTGACAAAATCAAGGAGTACTTACAGAATCCTCCTATCCTGATGTCACCCGCCGAAGGAAGACCTCTTATCATGTACTTGACAGTATTAGAGAACTTAATGGGGTGTGTGTTGGGGAAACATGACGAGTCTGGTCGAAAAGAGTATGCAATATACTACCTTAGCAAAAAGTTTACCGACTGTGAAACAAGATACTCACAGCTCGAGAAAACTTGCAGTGCTTTGGCTTGGGCTGCTCGCCGACTAAGACAGTATATGTTGACTCACACCACTTTGTTGATCTCCAAGATGGATCCGATAAAATAAATATTCGAGAAACCAGCTCTCTCCGGAAGAATAACAAGATGGAAAATGATCTTGACCGAATACGACATCCAATATACTTCTCAGAAAGCGATCAAAGGAAGTGTAGTAGCCGATCATTTGGCCTATCAAGCCGTAGATGACTATCAGTCTATGCAGTTCGAGTTTCCAGACGAAGATGTTTTGTTAGTTACTGATTGTGAAGAACCATGACCGGATGAAGGACCTGAACAAGGATCCCGATGGACCATGGTCTTTGATGGAGCCTCAAATGCACTTGGCAATGGCATTGGCGCCATCATTACATCTCCTACAGGCGGACACACTCCTTTCACCGCCAGATTATGTTTCAGCTGTACTAACAACATGGCCGAATACGAAGCGTGCATCATGGGTATTAAAGCTGCTATTGACTTAAGAATCAAGTTCTTGCAAGTATACGGAGACTCAGCTCTAGTGATCAGTTAGATTAAAGGCGAGTGGAATATGAAGCATCTGAATCTCATTCCATATCGAGAGCATGTTCTAAGTCTGATCCCCTACTTCGAAGAAATTACTTTTGATCACATTCCGCGAGAAGAGAATCAGTTGGCAGACGCATTGGCTACTATGTCGTCTATGTTCAAGGTCAGATGGGACAACGAGGCTCCCCAGATCATCATTGAAAAGTTTGACGAACCGGCATACTGTTGTGAACTTATACATAAGAGAAACCTTGGTTCTACGAAGTAAAGAGGTATCTTGAGACTCAGGAATATCCCGCAGGGGCATCTGTCAACGATAAGAAGTTCTTGAGAAGGTTCGCATCCAAACTTTTCCTCAACAACTACATCTTGTACAAGCGCAATCACGATTTGTGCTTACTCCGTTGTGTAGATCAGAAAACTGCGAGACATATCATGGAAGAATTACACGAAGGCGCATTTGGTACCCACTCCAGTGGGCATATGATGGCTAAGAAGATTCTATGAACAGGTTACTATTGGTCCACCATGGAAGCTGATTGTCACCGCTATGCTCGGTCTTGTCACAAATGCCAGATATATGCAGACAAAGAGCACGTACCTCCGGTACCATTGAATGTTCTAACCGCTCCTTGGCCTTTTGCAATGTGGGGCATTGACATGATCGGAGAAATCAAGCCCACCGCTTCCAACGGACATCGTTTCATCCTTGTGGCAATTGATTACTTTACCAAGTGGGTAGAAGCAGCCTCGTTCGCATCTGTTACCAAGAATGTTGTCGCTCGATTCATCAAGCATAATCTTATCTGTCGGTATGGCACTCCCGAAAGGATTATCACAGATAACGGTTCTAATCTCAACAACAAGATGATCACCGAACTCTGCACACAATTCAAGATCAAGCATCACAACTCTTCTCCATATCGGCCTAAGATGAATGGCGTAGTGGAAGCCGCCAACAAGAATATCAAGAAGATTATACAGAAGATGACAATGGCTTACAAGGATTGACATGAGATGTTACCATTTGCTCTTCATGGTTATCGCACCACAGTACGAACATCTACAGGGGCAACCCCCCTCTCTCTTTTATACGGTATGGAAGTAGTCTTACCCATTGAGGTTCAGATACCCTCAACTAGAGTCCTCCAGGACGCAGAGTTAGACGAAGACGAATGGATCCAGACTCGCCTCGACCAGACCAACCTGATTGATGAGAAACGACTCGCATCCATCTGCCATGGACAGATCTATCAGAAGCGAATGATCAGAGCATTCAACAAGAAAGTCAAGCACCGAGTCTATCAAGTCGGTGGTCTAGTAGTCAAGCGCATCATTCTTCCACAAGGTGATCCCAGGGGCTAATGGACTCCCACCTATGAGGGACCATTTGTAGTCAAAACAGTATTTTAAGGCGGAACTATGATACTTAGCACCATAGATGGCGAAGACTTCCCACACCCTGTGAACGCAAAAATAGTCAAAAAATACTACGCATAAACTAGACCCGCTAGGTCGACTAATCTAGGAAAAAATGAGGGCATCTTGGCGAACCAAAGAGGTTCGGGCAAAAGTTAAAGATATATACAAAATATGTACATCCGGCGTCGAAAACCTGAAAAGGCGGCTTGGGCAAAAAAGGGTATCCCGGTAGACTGAAAACCCGAAAGGGCGGTCTAGGCAAAAGTTAGGGATTTAAGCGTACGACTATGTCTCGTCCAAAATCACCTACATACAGACTACTATCAGCGTTCAAGATTCAAATGGCGAATATCAATTCACTCACCTTCTACTGACAGCAAGGAGATGAGATAGTCGAAATATATGAGTACTAGCATAGTTGGAACTTAACGAGATTTGTTTTCGCATAGCTTTTTACTTTCTTTGTATACAAACTGCTTGGCCATACGCCACCTTTTCAAATTAATACAAGTTCTTTCTTGTTACAATTATTCATTTTTGTTGTTTTTGCATAAAGTCCAACGATTGCTTTGAATGATTATATGCATTTGACAATAAAAATCTGTTTACGAACATACGAAAAGCAGACATACGGAAGTAATTACTACAGGCTCTAGGAATTGAGATGACGACGGAAGTCACTAACACATTCCCTCGCAGAGTACAATCCCCACAGAGCCATCGCTCAACACAAACCTTCCCCAGCGAAGTACCCATCTTCTTCTACTAAGTCCAACATTCCAAGATTCATCGTGACGATCTCAGTCAGTTTAATCTAATTACACCAGTCTTCAAGCAGTAACATTTCATCTTCAGCAGAGATATTTATCCCCAGCAGAATATCTCTCAGATATCATTTCCCCGGCAGCAGCAGTATCCAGACTCGAAACTTGGTCAGATAGTGCATCGGAGGAAAACTACATCTCTTATTCCCCAGCCAGATCTACGTGCAAGATCCCCAGCGGAGTTGCAGTCCAATTTCCACCATCCCTAGTAGGGTCTACACACAAGGTCCCCAGCGGAGCATCTCCCATCTTTATTCCCCAACAACAGTGTCCAGACTCGGAACTTGGTCAGATAGTGCATCGGAGGAATCAAAGTCACCTATTCTTATTCCAAGTCAAGGTTTCCACGGTTTCATCCTCAAGCAGAAGCCAGAAATCCCCAAGCAGAGCATCCACATCTTCTTCAAGATGGATATGTTTTGAAATACCGATATCTACATTCATACATTGTTCATAAAAACCATGACATACGCATATAATGCTCATACACATTGCATGCATCATAATCTGCATCAGTCTAACTATGTCATATCAAAATTTCTTCTGTTTTCTCCCTAGCAGGTGAAAATCACTTCTAATTGAAAGATCAAAGATTAATACCCGAAACCAGACGGGAAACTTATCTGAACGACTATAACAACAGGTCTAGGATTAATACCCGAAACAAGACAGTAAACCTTATCCGAACGACTACCCGAGTTGTCCTCCGACAACAGGCATTGGATCAAACACCCGAAGCACAACAGGGAAGCTATCCACATTTTGCCGCCTATTATCCCCTCAGAGTAATCAAGACGAAGATTGATTCTGACACTCTCTTATTATCAGCAGCAACTATAGATTCTAGCGTACGACTCGGTTTACCCTGGATGGCATCTTAAGCCCATCTCCGACTATTTGTCGACATCTCTCCACTTTCAGAATGCTGCATATTTGGTTAAAAAACCAATAACTTCATTTGAAGACGAGCGCAAAGTCTAACGTACGACTCCTTCCGGATGGCATCTTAAGCCCATCTTCGTGCTCCCCTTTACTTTTAGGAATATCTACAGGGCCTAGCGTACGACTCATTCCTCAGCATCAATCTCTCCGGATGGCATCTTAAGCCCATCTCCGACGACTCTCCTACTCAAGCGACATTCTCGAGTCTAACGTACGACTCACTCCCCAGTGAAGTTTCAAGTTTCTCCAAATGGCATCTATAATCCCATTCCCATGCATCATCAGTCAACGGCGAGTGCAAATTTTCAGGTGTACTCGAGTGTTCAATCATCTTCTACCTTCAGGTCACGAAAGGCAAGCATGCCAGTCTAACCCTTCCAGTATAAGAAGATTGAACAGGGGCAGCTATCATACCCCAAAATTTGCCCTCTCACTCCTCAAGATATTTCTCATATCCATACTCAAGGATTCCCCAAGGATTGACCATACAAACCCTCTCCTAGACAATCAACCCAAACTAGGGTTTGGCAATTCTCAGATCAAGATAGGTTTCCAACATCTCCAGTGATCATCATGCCTCCTCATATGCTTCAAAGAATTTCCATGTCAAGTTTCAAGCCTTACAAGTCAAGTTTCCTCAAACAATTGCTCAGATGATTGAAGATCAGTTGTATTGGACAAAAAGTCAACTGTGGTCAACATATAGTCAAACTTTGTGATTTTTGGTCGAACTCCATATTTTGAAGTGACATTCATCATTTGATCAAGGGTTGATCATGATTCATCAAGAAAACTCAAGATTTGATCAAAAGTCAAACTTTCCAAATTAGGGTTTCTTGAGGAAAGTCAACTGAACTTTGACTGAGCATAACTTCCTCATACTTTATCAGAAATTTTCCCACCAAAGATCATTTTGAAGGAAATTCAATTCTCTACAACTTTATGTCTCACAAGAAAAGTCAGAAAATGCTACATTTTGAAGATATGGATCAAAACATTACAGGTCCTTTTCAAAGTCAACAAAAAGTCAACTTTTTGTAATGAAGTGTTATTGAGCATGGAAATTCCAATTGATATTAAACCAAAGAGGTTGTTTAGAGGACATCTAGAGCTTTCTAAAAAGTCCAAGAACACCCAAAAATGTTAAAAATTGAGCAAGATACACCTTGCACAAGTTGGGCATTTTTGGAGAATTGCACAAAGGAAAATATTTGACAAAATCCAATTTTTTCCAAATGGGCCTATAATTTTATGATCCAAACTTGATCATAATATTATTTAAGACCTCTTGATGCCGTGCCACGACCCCTTTCTATTTTTTTATATTTATTTTTGAATTTAAAAGCATTTAATTCAAATTTAAATTAAATAAAATATGAGGGAGAGAGAGAGAGAGTTGAGAGAATGAAAGCGAGATGAGAATAAGAGAGAGAAAATAATTGAGAAAATGAGCTTCTTTAAAGGGTTTGGGTTTATGTATGCCTTCCATGGTCTTTTTGATGAGTGACACATGGCCATCCACTAACTATGAGATTAGATTAATTTGACATAATCTCATACCAGCACGCCTGCACTACACCCAGTAAGCCTGTTGATCTCATCCATCCATTACTGTGACTTCATATCAAGGCCTCACGATCTACTTTTGCAAGGTCGTACGATCAAGATCTTGAATTTGGAAATCTCTTGGTCCATCATACCTCCCTAGGCAAGCGCACATAGTGTCCAGATGGGTTTAACACCCCTGATGTTTTTTTGCAATTCTTTTTAGTTTTCTTTAAATTCCAATTTATTTTTAATGTTGAAAGAAATTAATAATTGAAAACTTTTGTTCTATTTTAGACTTATTTAAGACTATTGTAATTTTTATAATTATTTTTGTCATGGAAAAAAATAAAAAAAATAAGGATTCACTTGAATTTTATTAGGATGTAGTTCCCGACCTTTATTGCATCAAATTTTTTGACTTCATCATTATATTTTGCATACTAATATTTTGTTGCATCATAAATCCCTAACTAAATACTTTTACATTACATTAAAACTTTTTACATTCATTACATATAAAATAGCTAACAAAGTACAAATCTCTTTCAGGCTAATATAATCAAACAAGCAACCTTCGTCACACAACCCTAGCATTAAGAATGATCTTGTTGAGTACAACAGAGGTAAGGGGTTCCTAACACCTTTCTTTTACCTAACAAACTCGCGAACCAATCAATCTCTAAACAATTAAGGTTTTTTCGTTCTTTTCCCGCACTTAGGACAAATAAATAGCGGTGACAACTTCATATTTTTTTGCCGGTTACGACAACTAGAGACTTCACTAGGGAGCCTTCCTTAGGATAAAGTTTATCCCTAACCTTAGTGTTAGGATTATGTGGTTTATTTTTGTTTGTTTATTAAGTATTTATTGCTTTTAATTTTTATCTCCTTTTATTTATTTATGTATATATATATATATATATATATATATATATATATATATATATATATATATATATATATATATATATATATATATATATATTTGTTGTAGGACTCAAAGTTCGTGGGACGTTCTATGCCCGAACTCCAGAGAAAAAAACTTAGAGATAAGGGCTTGTTTAGTATTGGCCAAAGGGGTTTAACATCCCTATGAGTTTTTTTAAAAGAGCCCCACTTAGAATGGACTATTATAAGGGATTCTCTTAGGAGGATTGACCTCTCTCTAAGATGAAATTGCGGACTTGATCAATGACTCTAGGGACCATACCCAAAAAATAAATCCTTATGGTGAGACTTGGTATGACCTATAAGACGGAAGTCTTGGTCTATGCAGATGCTCCATTTAAGAGAGGCTCTTGTGCCTTTTCTATTACGTGTTATCCATGATATACGTTAAGATCCATCCTTGTGATGGGAAGGGTAGAAATGTATGTAGAACGTCTCTAAAAGCCTACATGCTAGGGTAACCCTTACAATGACATCCTTATTTTGCATAGCATATACATTGCATCAAAATATTCATTTTTTTGCTTCTCTTGTTATGTCTTATTCACATAGAATTTTCGAAGAAAAAAAGTAAAATAAAAAGAAAAGGTTTTTGGTTAGCATCCTAAAAAATGAATCTAGATAAGAAGCCAACTCTCTCCATTAGCGCCATGATTCCAAATTTTGGGTTGTAAAAGTCTTGGGTAAGGACCATGTACCTACCCTACTTGCTGATGTGTACTATACTCTACACATGCGTCATGACAAAGGAAATGGATTGCTAAAATGTTTTGTTCCTCTATTATATTCATGAATTCAGTCTCACCTTTACAAGAAGATATACATGGTCAAGGACTTAACAAAGGATGAGTGGTCCCAAAAATTAAGGACTCTTACTATTCTATTTTATGGTACTCTAGGAAGCTTTAGATAGAGGAAATTGTCATCAGTTATGGAAGCTTCTCCAATGTCCCTCTCATTGGGTCAAAAGGTTTCATCAATTATAATCGCATTTTTGCTTTACATCAACTTGGGTATCCCATGGAGGGAAATCCAAATAATGAAATTGTGAAGGAGTCGGTGCTTCATAACATGAGCATTAATAATCCAGATTTGCTCTCACGAATTATTCGTTCATTGGAAAAGGTTTATAAAAAGGATTCAAATGAAAGAATAAAGTATCCAGAGAACCCTACACTTAGTGGGTCTAAAAGAGAGTTCGGATCAACGAGCTACCATTTTCTATTGATCCTCTTTATCATCTAGACATTCCATATCCAATTCCCATATCCGTGGAAGAAGTGGATGAGCTTAGGGAAACCCTTGAGCAAATCTAAAAAAACAAAGAAAAGCTACAAAATAATCTCTATCAAGCCAAAAAGCATGAAACCCCTGTAACATCTTGGTAAAACTTGCAAATGGCAGTGGAAGGTGGAAGATTGAGGTTGGGGCAAGCTTGTGGAAATACTAGAAAAGAATGGCTACTTTGGTTTGGGTTATCAACCATCAAGAGCTGTCAAAACTATGAAGAAATATAAAGGTCAAATCCCTCTAATTCAAGAGACCATTATCAATGCTAGAATCGAACATGGTGGACAAGTATCTGTGATATTCAACAAGAGCAACAACGAGGGGATGTCAAACCTCATCCGCGAGAGTGCTCATGGCGAATAGTTCAAGAATTGGATTATTATGGAGATCCTGAAGATCTATTTCTTTTCAAAGTACTTTTCTGTTTTTCAAAACCATATTTCCCGCCCGAGGCATAGTGGTAGCTTGTAAGGGCCCTCCTTTGTTTCAAACATTGCTTATCATTAATAAAAGTTAGTTTTGCATTCAATCAAGATCCCTTTCTTTTTATTTCCTTTATTTCTATTCAAAAATGGAAATATTTCTGTTCATACACACTTTTCATTCTGCATTCTAAAGAGAATGAAACATGATAAAAATATGCAGATCCACGCCTATAAAATTACCCTTCTAGAGTTACAATTTCCTCACTCACAAAATGACTTTCTCAAAAGTGCTACAACTAAAATTTAATTGAGAGAAAGTAAACAAAAAGAGTGTTTAGAGAGATATTGAGAGGTGATAAATGGAATCTCATTTTCTGGATGTGAAAATATGTGGGAAGTGACCTCTATTTATAAGCTAGAGGTTGACACAAAAAAGAAAAAGTTTTAAGGCCATAAATGATAAGCCAATTGATCGCCAATATGCACCAATCGATTGGTAGCCGTAATCACTTTGGACTCATTTATGAACTGGCCCAATCGATTGGGTTAAAATGTCAATCGATTGTCAAAGACGAAAAATTCCTACAAATTTTATGACAACTCTAAACTCATCTGGCTCAACTTCAAAATATTTTTAAATTTTTGTATAGAGAGAAATAAGTTTAAAAATATGTTTTAGTAAGTGTGGGATTAACCATATACTTTGTGAGAAAATTCTAATGCTTTTATAATATATTCACTCAAGCGCATTTCAGGCTTTCACATATTTCAAGTGTTTTTATATACTTCTATCTTATAGGCACTTGTTTGCCTTTTACTTTGATATAAGGCTTGAGTTAAATTCCTCCAAGTGTCATCACAGTATTCAACTTTTCATGCTCTATTGATTTAATTTTGTATTTTTAATCTATTTACACTTTATATTATTTGTTATTATCAAACACTACTTGTCATCATCAAATATATGTTTGTATATAATAGAAATTCCTTGATTGGTAACCTAAAAAAACAGGTTTTACATATTTGAAGATGAGGTTTAAAGCAGCCAACAAACCTTTGGAGGACTAATGATCATGGAGTTATCTTTAAGGGTGATGCACAATCAACAATAATAATCTTTTTATTCCCAAATATTCATAAATGATGCTAACAAGTGGCAAAAATATATAGGCCAGAGTGTCATTTATTGTTTAGTGTTTAGTTTATTGTTCAACAATAATGATCTTTTCTCTTCTCTTAAGCGCAGAGTGTCGTTTATTATTTCATGTTTAATTTTTTTTTTAATGAAATTTCATATTGGAAATATTATTCTCAAAAACATAATTTGTATGAAATCATTATAGTTGAAATTACTAAGCCATTCTTATCCATCATCCATATAATCTTGCTTTCTATATAGTCTTTTTGAAGATATGGTTTTTCCTTTATTCTTTTGCTGGTGTAATTAGTCGTGTTAAAGACCCCAAAAGTGCGTAAACAGTCAATTTGACTAAATACACTTCACAAATTCTTAGATTTTTCCTCGTATCTTATTGACGTGATGTTACATAATAGTACATTTAGTAGAAAAAGGCTTATTCACATAAAGTCTGGCCACATAATAACTATTACATATTTATAAAATAAATTGTTTTCTAAAGAATAAAACTTTTAGTTTTTGATATAATTATATTTACTTATTTTATATCAATTCCACCCTAATTAATATTATATTCATCAGTAATCAATTATCATTTTTCAGTTTATAGGAGTACGATAATTATGAGTTATTTTGCGTCTTTCTTTCTTATAGTCATGCTTTATTTCTAAGATCATGTCTGTTATTGCAATTTTCACTAAGAAATTAAATAATATTTAATTAGAATGTGATTCTAAACTTGTAGAAAATAACTTCTTCAATATTAAGCTTGTTTTATGGAATCTCGAAAGAAAATTTAAACTAATTTAATTTAATATATGAGATTTTTTAATTTCTCATATTTTATAAATAAGACAATGATTGTATTGACATTCTTGACTCTTTAGATATTGTTTTTATTTTTTTTATTTCTTAACCCATCCAATGATATTCTTATTTATCCGTGCGAAATTTCTAAATTGCTCTTGGAAATCGAAAATATATTTTTGGAGCGCACCACTATCTGATAAAATTTACACCAAATCGAAAAATTAAGATCCGGTTCTGTACCGTAACTATATTTTCGATTTTATTTATAATAGAAATCCAAAAAATTCATTTCATTGTCTAACATAGAGATACATAAACTTAACAAATACAAACCGAAAGTTAAACATAAATCGAACATTATAAATCAATATACTGGTGGAGGTTGCAGCATCCTCATAATGTCATCGACGGTTCTTGATAAAGTTGCATCTAGTTCGATTGGAACTTTCTCCTAAAAACTTCGATAAGTCGACCACATAGTTCGTAAATCATCGTCGTTCTTCAATTCACGGTTCATGAACTACAGATCCCCTTCGTTATCGATTGATGGCGAATGGTACTCGATCGTCTCAACCTTTCGACCGTCGTCGTAAGGAATAAGTTCCCGCAAAGTTTCACGTACCTCTTCAATTGGATGTACACCGTGATCTTGAATTCGCAAGATGGTACGTCGCCGGGAAAATGAACAATTTCAGCAATCCATGTGATGTCTAACTTCATGTCAATATCTGGTTTTATGTGTTATGGTAGGAAGAATTATAAGGGGAGATGTATTTTTATAGTAAAAAGATGTAAACATGGACCATAAAAATCCTATCTTTGTTTCAGTGATAAAATCGGAAGTTAAATTTTGGTTTCCTACTTAATACCAAAACCGGAATTTAAATTTCGGTAAATGCCCTGGGTTTGAAAAACCATAAACAGAACAGAAAACAACAACTATAACATAAAATCTCATATATTCTAATTTTTTTTCAAGTGGTCAAATTACAAAAATGAGTATATTTCCACATCATTATACATTATCAAAATGAAGTTAACATTACAATGCTACCTATACTACTTCAAAGAGCCGAAAAAGTATCGCCGAATAAATCCATCGGTGGCACCCCTTTCAACTTTTCCCTATTTATTTCTATATATATTTCCCTTAACTTGTTGTATTCTTGCATCCTTTCCATGAATTCGTCCGGCCATGTCTCCGATGGTTCTATGAAATGAAGCGCCCACTTTGGTGATGTCGGTGGTATAGGGCATCCCGGTTTCAAGTAGACTTGAACAAAATACAGTGGATTTGAAATCCACCTAACACAAATGATACGATCAATGAGATTTGGTGTAGGAGCCGTGCGTAGAGGAAAAGAGTCTCTGAAAAACTGTATCTTGTCAGATTAATATACACCATGTCATACGCACTTGCAATGAGATGACCATTTCAGGGAACCGCATCCATTTGTCCTCCGGTGCACATCCAACCTTAACAGGTACTAGTGCATGATGTATTTCCTCAACCTTTTCCTTACTCCCGAACACACGTGTGTACAACTCCCTGTGTTCCATCAACTCTCCGATCAGAGTATCTCACACATTATTGGAATACTCTTCACGGCTACCTACCAAACAAGAAACAACTTAAAAGCCACAATTACCGTCACCGGCCACATTGACGATCCTTTCAACGTATTTGTGCATGAAAACCGGCATGTGATCGATGAACCATATTTTTTATGGAGGTGGTGGTTTGCTAATACGTGCACCTTTGGAAACATATTTATGAGATTTCAGTGTAGGTGAGTCGGGAAATACCTTGTCAACATGTCTATAATACGAAGGATTCCTCGTAGTAGAATTGTCGCTGGGTAGGTTTCAACTTTTTTGGTGCACCTTTTGTTTTTACCGGTTGGGAGGGTGGTTTCAAATCCGTGGTCTTCGGGAACACAATTTTTCTCAACTCTTCTTTGAAGTGGAGTTTAGTGGCGTCACCGGCTCTCAAAAATATCGCTTGTATTGCTTCTCATTCGGTAAGGGTGGAGATATTTGATTTATCACTTTTCATTTTCCCGTCATCCTCAAAACTAAGTCTCTTCCAATGACTAGATACCTCGTCCATATGTATCGGGACATTACCACTCATCTTCTTGGCTATGACACAAGCACATGGGAGACCATATGTTTTCACAATAGTGCACCCATACTTTGAGGTGTCCTCATCCATAGTTGAAGCTCTTTTGGCCTCATAGAAAATATAATTAAGTGCCGCCCGAGAGATTTTATCGACCAATTGGGAATATAGCATATTCTCTTTGAACCTGTGTTCCAACACCGTGATACTGCGACCAAATGTCGTCTGTATCTCATTATGCTGGTTCATGATCATATGGTTCATAGCTTCCCAACCCGTAATCAAATCGCCCTTGCTATTTGCCAACCAATTCTTGAGACAAAGATGCGTATATTCAACTCGGTTTGATGTTGTATGTCTGAGGTGCATAACCTGATCAGTCCATGCACAAACAAATTTCTCCTTCACCTGATCAAGTATTATGCTTTCCACATATTTCAACATATTCTGATATTTCTCACAAACAACTCGGAATTGTAAAACAACATCAATATACATCTCTTTTGTAGATGCATTAACAATAACATTCCATGCAGCCATTATTTTATCCATAATAACACCAAACTTTATCAACTTTCCATCTTCACCAGCTACTTGTTTCGACCCCGCAGCATGTTTAACCTGACTTCTCACATTTTTTGTGATATGGTACCTATAAAGTAATGCGGAAGAAGTCGAAAATACGGTTGCAACGACATTCATTAATGTCATATCACGGTCGGTAACAATAACCTTTGGGATATCCTCTTGGTCCTTCAACATGGACCTGCACACCTCTAAATCCCATTGAAAGTTGTCTTCTTTTTCGCACTCAAGAAATGCGAAACCAACTGAGTACGTCTTCTTGGTCGATGTAACACCAACAATTACCAATAATGGTAGCATGTACTTGTTGGTTTTGTACGTGAATCCATTACGAGCACAGTAGGAAACGTGTTGAAAAATTTAATGGAATCAGAAGGAGTCTAATAAATGTCTCTAACAGTTACTCTATCATCCCCCCGTCGGTGCCTACAAACATAATTGTTCTCATCAAGAACTTTCAAAAGTTGTTACATTTCGGTTCGTAGGGATAACTTTGTTTGATAGCGCTTAGTTTACACTTGTTTGATATTATAGGTGTTCTCCGGTCTTTTGTGCTTCAAATTTGAAAGAATGTTTTTGGGAGGTACCAAATTCAAAGTCATGTCGGAAACACAAATTTTCTCATCCGAAAGTAGACGACATGCTATTGGATGACCGACCAACTTTGGAGTTAAATCATGATTGTGTTCTCCGCTAAAAATATTAAACTTTCACTTATTGTTGGCCATGAGATAACCACGCAACCGAAACTGATACTCACATTTTCTTGTGTCGGTTTCCTCGCGTTTTAAATTTTGAATGCAAGCCACATATTTGCTGCTCCTTTCGCAAGTCACAATAACAAACGCATTTCTTCTATCAGTGTCGTTATCGGACCTTGCTATCACAGTAGCAAATCCTAACCTAGTTGCCTCTAAACGAATCCACTGCAACATATAGTCCCGAAATTCAAATTCTTGAACATTTTCAAAATGTTCACGAACATTGACCGCCTTAATTACGCGAGACGAAACTACAACCGGCGATACAACTTCGGTGACATCGGGCTTAGGAATGTTATCGGGATGCATCATACCTATGTAACACAATAAAAAACATAAATACACATATCACAATGAAATCTACTGCATAATTTCAAAACAAAGACAAAACCAGAAATAAACTTTCGGTTTGTACGTAACCTTATTTTTAGCAAAAAGTTACAGATTAATGTAGTTAATGAGGGATAAAAGGGATAATGTTTACCTAAAATTCTTCTTTGTTGAGCTTTTTCTGATATGATGAACCAAAAAAATATGGATTTCGAGTGGATAATGGATTGGCAATGGAGAGGGTTTTGGAGAGGTTTGAAGGAGAAAGTGTGTTATGATGGTGATCACCATGGTTGCTGCTAATAGCAATTAGCTTCGTGACAAAACCAAAAATAAATTTCCGGTTTCATACAAAATATCCAGGTGGCATACAATTCAACGTTCTCGCTTCTAGGACGGAGTTATACTTCTGATTCCATACCGGAAGTTAACCTCCAGTACAATATTTTACAATTTCAGGGGTCACACCCTATTTTAACTGGTTTGAACAAAATAGAATGCAAACTAGAAATAAACTTCTAATTTTGAGAAGAACATTTTAAGGTTCTCATGGGATGCGCCCCACCTTATGGGTGGGTTAGAAAATTCACGTTTTTTTCTTCGTAATTATACTATGCTAGATATTGCTTTATCTTTTAGGTTAAATTTTGAGTGTAATAAATGTTGTATTTCTACTTTTGAGCTTAAGTTAATATAGTAAATTATTCAGATCTCTTATTATTTATCAATTTTTTTAAATCCACGTCAGATGGTTAAATAGTTAATATTTGGCTACACAATATTGTTACATTTTTTTAGAATTTTTTTTTATCGTTTATTACAATTATTTTTAATTCGATAAATTAAACTCCAAAATTACGTGCAAAATATATTCAATTTATATAATAAAAAAATAAAGATGAATAGTAACTATAGGACTATATTATAGAAAAGCTTAGGTTTAGTGGATAGAGAATAAATTCCTCTGTACTAAAGTCCAAACAATCAAGCATATATGGAGCCCATGAACCTTTACACAAATATCTTAATCTAAACAATTTATGTATCTTGTTAATTATCCAAACAGATATAAGCATATGTGTCCAAAGATGATTAAAACTTAACAAATACATATTTAGGGAAGCACTATATATGTTATTCAGCCTAACTACATTGGAAATTTGGTTTGGATTAAATTTGAATCTGATCCCTTTCCAATATTGGTAGGCCATATTTTTTAGATAAAGTACAAGTAGACAAATTATTATTAGATTCTAATAAAAGTGACCAACACCATAGTTAGGAAACAACAAAACTACATGAATAATCAATGGGAATAAACCAGGACAACAATATAATTGCAAAGAGATATGCCCTCAGATATTTAGATAGGGGACCATAAATCCATCCTCATCCATATTACATTTTTCTTAAGGTCTAAAGTGAACTTTGAGTGATGTCTTTTTAATATAAAAACTAGATGTGTTGCAAAATAAATGTGATTTTGGCTTAAGTAGATAGTCTAATAATATTGAGACTAAAAACACGTTTGAGGTACAATAACCTATGACATAAATGTGACTTTTGCTTAATAGATACCTTATTTTTAAAGAAAAACACTAGTTATAACTAAGTTATAAACTTAGTAAACTACAAAAAACCGATGTTGAGACGACATTAATTTTTCAAGTTGTTTCGAGTGTCAAACTAAATGTTATCTAATATTACTAGTCGAAGTCATTGGATTGGTGACTGTTTGGGATTTAATTTTGATTTGATATATATATATATATATATATATATATATATATATATATATATATATATATATATATATATATATATATATATATATATATATATATATATATATATATATTGTGTGTAAACCGAAATTGATAGATGGGTTGTTAATTCTCTTAAGAGTCTATTAATTGTTGAGAACGTAATTCTTTGTGTCTAAATAAATTATGTCGACAAAGTCTCTGAGTTGTATTCGACAGAGAATCGAATACAACATGTTATTATCGAAATACTAAGTGTTGTCAAATGTCAAAGAAGTGTATCTTGACATTTTTAAACTTAGATTTATTTTAAGATTTTGTTGAATCAGGTTAGTTGGAGTTTACTTAATCTATAAATAGGGAGTAACCCCTATCATTGTATACAAAAGAATGCAGTTGCATAATTGAGAATAAACTTCAGTTTGAAGGCAGAGAGAAACTCTGCAGAAATATTCTCTTCTTCTTCCTCGTTAAAACCCTAATTCTCTTTCTTCCCCAATTCAATTCTTTCTTCACCCATAATCATTGTTGCACAGAATCATCTTGCAACTAAGGTGTGTTTGATACACTCGAGTGAAGAGTGAAGAAGAAGAGACAAAATTAATCAGTGTGGTTGATTCTTAATGATCAAGATTGATTTAGAATTTTCCAGGTTTTGAGTGTGTAGCACGGTGGGAGAACTGACTTGTTTGTTTTGCGTTTGATCGCAAATGTTGCGGATAGCAAGAGTCGCCACCGACTTTTCTTTTATCCAATTAAGGGAAGGTGAAAAGAACAGGAAAAGACCTTTGTTAGATTCTGAGAAAGGGAGTTGGTTATGAAAAGAGAAGGTATTAGCACCCCTTTTTATCCGTAGTTATCTACGGGCTCTTAATTGCTTTAGCTCACTTTAAATTACTTTTTTGTGTGTGTGTTTGAAAATGTTTTTGAAAAGGCATTTCGCTTTGACTTTGTAATGATTCACGCTGGAATGTATACGAAGTGTTTGGAAATGTTTCGTTTTGGAAAAGGACTTTGTAATGATTCACGTTGGAATGTATACAAAGTGTTTGAAAATGTTTTGAAAGTGTGAGGTGTGAAAATTATTTTGAGCAAGCAAAAGAGACTTATTACCTACTCAGAACGGTCGTTTCCGTGTTATTTTACTTTCCTTTAGAATAGCGTTATCCATACCATTAGTTGGTAGGTAACCCTATTCGTTGGATGTAAAGGTACATTCGAAGGGACATCGGATGGTCATAGAAGACAACTTGTAGGAGCATCCTAGCACATTCGTAGGGACGATCATCACTTTTCGTAGGCAACAACCGAGGGACGATATCATGTATTCGTAGGCAACATCGAGGAACTATGATCTTTTAAGTCGAAGGGATTGTGATGATATTTCGTAGGCAACCGTACTAAGATACCCCTACGTTCGAGGGACTTGACCATTATTTGTAAGGCAACGAGAGAGAATACCCTAGGGGGTGCATGCGTGAGAAGAGTGTTGTATTTAGATATTTTATCTTGTATTAGTGATCTAAATTGATTGAATTAATCTTGTCATACACGCCTAATTACTAGCAGTTTATAGGTGCGGAAAGTAAATTGCAGAAATGTAAAATGCGGAAAGTAAATCCTACGCTATTACATGGCTTTGGGGCAGTTACATAATTGAGGAGTGTAGAAAGTAAAACCTAATTAAATTATTACATCCCATGAGCAGTTACATAATATTGGAAAAGAAAATGCAAGAAAATAGTCCTAACTATTACAACCTGGAAGTAGTTACATAATAATCGGAAAAAGAATCGAATTGCAAATAAGAGAAAATAATGTTAGTGAAAAATATTTTTGAGTTAGGAAAAGGTTTTAGGGTTAGCAAGCCTAATTAGATGAGAAAATATTTTTTTTGGGAATTTTCTGGATTAATTTTAGTATAGAAAAACAATTAAAAGTTAATATTTTCGATTAATTAACAATTAATTAAAATATGAATGAAAAATATTATTTTTTTATGTTAAAAATTAAATAAGCATTTTTCTGACCTAAATGCAAAAAGAAAATATTTTTTGTGATTTTTTGATGTGTTAGAAAAATATTTGAAAAGAAATTAAATGAAATAAGAAAATTGAAGAAAATAGGAAAATATGTTAGTTTGTAAAAGGTGTAAAAATATATGTGAGGAGCCAAGGTTCGAACCAGGGTCCTCTCCCTCACATGCGCATTGCCGTGCCAACTGAGCCAACCTGCTTTGGTGTTAGTAGCATGAAACAGAATGAATATAAGGGAAACAATTTTCTGAAAATTAATTCAAAAATAGAAAACGCGCGTAGGGGTCATCGTTTTCGCTGAGGTGGCAAGACCTTACCTACGGACACAATTCGTTGCTAAAGCCTTTAGTGACGGCTTTATCCGTCACTACAACACCTGCAACTTTCAAAAATTCAGAAAACGCAACATAAATTCATAGTGAATACATGGATCGATTGCAATTAATACCCCTTGTCACAAATATGTCCTTAGATTGGTCCAATTTTGTCTGAATCGAAGGATCCCAAATCTAAGGTCGTAAACCCTAGCCTTGGCATATCTCGGTTCCGGTACCTAAACTTAAATCAAACCATCCCAACAGCTTCGAAACTTTGTTCTAATCATAGATAAACAATCAAACCATGTTAAATATGCATGTATGATTAAAATCGAATTTGAAATATATAAGTGCAAACTTTGTTCTTGATTTTGTGATTCTGGATGTCTGGATGCTTGGTAATGATCTGGAATGAATCAGAGAACCTCCAGGAAGTGATTGGAAGGCTTAGAATTAATTGAATCGGCCTGAAACCTTGACTGCTAGGTTGCTTGAATGCCACAGTTTTTTGCACTTGGTTTAGGGTTCTTGAGGCATTAAATTCGTCCTTGTGGCATCTGGAATCAGTGTGTATATATACTAGAGTGAATTAGGTCAAGAATTATGATGAAATCACATGCCAATCAATGAGAAAATATTTGATTTGGAATAAAACCAAATATTGCCTTTTTGAACCAATTTCAATCAAATCTCTTTCCAATCTTCATTATTTCGAAATAATCAGATCAATTGGCTTGCTTGGACCTCAAGAATGAGAGAAAATCACTCTTGCATTTAAAATTTGATTTTACATCTTTTATTTTAACTAAATTGGTTTTAAATGAATAAAAATCCAAAATAAATAAAAATAAAAGATAAAAAACGTGGTCTTGGGCTTGGAGATTCTATTTCAGATAAGGAACAAGTTTGAATTAAGAAAAGTTAGGCCCATTTGGAAAAGTTTTGATTTTCTCAAGTATTTCTCTTTGTGCACCTCCTCAAAAATGCTCAACTTGTATCTTGCTCAATTTTTAACATTTTTGGGTGTTCTTGGACTTTTTAGAAATCTCAAGATGTCTTCTAAATAGCACTTTTGGTTTCATCTTCATTGAAGTTTCCATGATCATGAACACTTCTTTGCAAAAATATGACTTTTTGTTGACTTTTAAAAAGACCTGTAATGTTTTGATCCATAACTTCCAAATGAAGCATTTCTAGCCCAAGCTTGTGAGACATGAATTTGTAGAGAATTGAATTCTCTTCAAAATGAGCTTCGGTGGAAAAATTACTGATAAAGTATGTGAAAGTTATGCTTGGTCAAAGTTCTGTTGACTTTTGTCTGAAAAACCCTAATTTAGAAACTTTGACTTTTGATTGAATCCTGACTTTTCTTGAGGAATCATGATCAACCCTTGATCAAATGATGAATATTACTTCAAAATGTTGGTGTTGACCAAAAATTATGAAGTTTGACTGTATGTTGACCACAGTTGACTTTTTGTCCAATACAGTTGATTTTCAACTATCTGAGCAATTAGATGAGCAATTTTGACTTGTAAGGCTTGAAACTTGACATGGTGATTCTTTGAAGCATATAATGAGGTATGATGATCACTTGGAGCATTGGAAGTCCATATTGACCTGAGAATGGCAAAACCCTAGTTTGGGTTGATTGCTTAGGAGAGGGTTTGTCTGGTCAACCCTTGTGCAATCCTTGAGTATGGATATGTGAGTTGTCTTGAGAAGTAGGAGGGAAAATTTTGGGGTATAACAGAGTGTAATTCCAAGATCGGGTATCTAGAGCACTATTTGTGTGATTCTTGGGAAGCATAACATGATGAATCATCCAAACGAGCATTTCCAGTGATGTTTCCGATTCTGGACAACTATGAGAATTAGTGTAAGCAGATGAAGATTGTTTTCTATTATCAAGATCTTTGAGATCTTGTAAAAGGAATTAGTAACGCCACTCGCAGAAGACACGATAGATGAACAAGAAGTTGCACACAAGGAATTAAAGAAGAAGAATTATAAAGATCTCTTTATAATTCATCAATGTGTTAGTTTAGATAATTTTGAAAAGCCGAGAGACGTTGAATCAACGAAAGAAGTATGAGAAATCATGGAGAAATCATTTGAAGGCGCTGAAAAGGTGAAAGATGTGAAGTTACAAAGTCACAAAAGTACAAATGAATTGCATCAGATGGAAGAAATCAAATATATAACATATTTCTTCACTAGGGTTACAAAACTGGTGAATCAAATCAAGGTATGTGAAGAAGCATTGACATCAAGATCAATTGTCACAAAGTCTGACGACGTGGTAGTAGAAATAGAAGAGTTGAAAGATTTATCAACATTAATAAATGAAGAGATTCAAGGTTGCTTGAATCACATGAAAAAGAATGGCTGAAAGAGATGAAGGCATGTCGAAGAGTGATGTGGCTCTGCAAGCGCAATCAGCAAGAGAGAAAACGACAAAGAAAAATGGTTCAACAACAAAGGTAGAGGAGGGTAAAACAATTCCACTAGTAGGAGAAAACAACAAAAAGGAAATTAGTCAGTTCAAAGAAGACCCCATATTAAAGCAACCACAAAGGTGGTGTCACAAGTAGGGGAAGAGATGGTGGTCGAAAACCTTACTAAAGACACATTCATTGTTTCAAATATCAGAGGTACGGTCACTACTCTAGTGATTATCCTAAAAAACAAAAGAATTAAAAAAAAATGATTCAAAGCTTGCAATGCATGAAGAAGAATAAATATTGTTGATAGTCACAACTAGAGATGAAGAAAGATTTCAGGACCAGTGATACTTGGATTCAGGATGTTCATCATACATGATTAGTATGATAGATTGATTTGTCAACATAAAATCCTTGATGAAGAAAATAGTGAAAATTTCAAATGACAATATTGAAGGTTGAGAAAAACATAAGAAATGCGGGCTTGAATGGAGTTTCAAAAACTATTTCTTTTGGAAATGCTTCTCACAAACAAATAATGATAGTTAAGCAATAAAGAAAAGTGACACGATTGGTTTATAAAAGTTCACCTTAGAAAAGTCTACTCTTGTCCACCTACCATTATGATTTTTCCTTAGAAAATGATTTAATCCAATAATCTAGAAAGATTACAACAAACACTAAGAGTCTAGAAAGACACCTTAGCCTTTTCAAGTAATTTCGACTACAACTTATTCCACTTAAACACTCTCAAGAAATTCTGACTAAAGTTTAGTACACTTGAGTACTCTCAAGTAATTATGAGTACAACTTAGTACACTTAAGCACTCTCAAGTGATTCTGACTACCGCTGAGAACACTTGAGGAAAAAAATCTAGAAACATTTACAATTAAATAGTGTTTTACAAGACTGCTTCTAAAAAGTAGATTTGGAACTTCTATGGAGAACAAGTGTTTACACACAAATATAGAAACAAATCTTGTGTATACAACAATGATAGATAACGCAATACTGAGTACCAACTATTATGTTATAGAGAAGGAATAGTTAACACAAATATGAGCAGCAACTCTTTGTGTTGTTGAATATCTCTTTGAATATCTTTCTCTTTTTCTTTTCTTTTCTTCGTATTATACTTTGTTGCTTTAATTATTTGAATAGATTTATGTTAAATAAGTTTTATTTTTATTTTGTACTTTGACTATACAAATTTGTTTCAGCACTTACACTTTTTCCTTTGAAGTAGTCATCCCTTTATATAGGCTGAGAGAAGAAGATTGTTGGAAAATTCAAACGACTCTTTTTCTTTCTTACACTTGATACATTGGTAGTTTTTGATCGTGGGAGACAAGGTCATATCAAACATCAAATCGTACACTTCGTTCTTCACAAAAAGAGGAAATGTAATGTATGTTATACTGTGTATTTCTTGAGTAAGTTTTTTGATCATTTCTCTGATGAGATACTTCTGATATTGAAGTAGTGAAAAATGCAAAAGAGATCATGACTTTGTTCTTTTAAATCTTCCAATAAAAAATTTATGTAAGTAGATATTCTAGAATACTTTTCATCTTAGTGTTCACAAATGTATCAGAGTATTTCAGAACCACAACCTTGTCTTCAGACATGTAGCCGTAAATTTTCTGACAAATAGTTTCTTGATATCTGAGTTGGAAGAAAAAGCTTTATCTGAGAATCACTAAATCTAGTTTTCTAATCTCTGATGCAAAAGCTTTCTTTATCTTGATTTCTGATCTTGAGTGGAAATTTATTTTCTGGATGCAATTGTGATTTATGAAGTACCAATTTATCTTAGAAGTACGTGCGATCCTTTTTCTGACGAACATTCAATATTCCTTAGAAATACTGATGTTACTTCATAAACAAAAGGAAATAGTATTTCTGAGATGCGCTAGGTGGTTCTGATGATTCTTTGGACAAAAATCCCGAATCAAATAAAATACTTTATTTGCAAACTCAAGAAACAATTAGATTACATAAATGGTTACATATAAAATATACGTATGATTCTTAAAGATTATTTGTAGAACAAAATCTTGTTCTTATAATCTCCCCTTTTTTGATGATGAAAAAAACATGAATTTTGATGACACAATTTTACAAGGTTATATTAATCAAATTAATAAAATGAGTTTAGAAGAACTCCCCCTGACAAGAAAATTAATTTCTTATTGATTGTCAATCAACTTGAAAGACTCATAAATGACTGAATACATCATTGGGAAGAGTAAATGACAATTATGATATCCAGGATAAAAAGTCATGAAGAGTTGACCAAAGAGGACAAACTAGAGAGGAAAATTGATAGGTTGTGCTAGATGAATTTCTTTTAAACAACTGAAGTCTTATCATTTTTTCTTGAAAAAGAACAACTAAGGTGAAAGTGTAAGGATTTTTCTAGTCTAAAAAACTTTCCCACGACTCGAGGTTGATGTTCTTGCCGTCAAACATGACGTTAAGATATATATCTAATCAAGATATCTTTTATCATTAAGAAGTATCAATAACCATATATAGTAATGATCAAAAAAATATTTTTCACATAAGAAGTAAAAACACATAAAATAATTGTCATTCTGGACAAAGTTCCATATTTAAATTTTTTCATAATAAATTGAAATCTATCCTCAACTAAGGTTTTTTTTTGTTGAAAATACCAGCCCATTGATGGTCTGTGTTTATAAATTTTAAAGAGAGAATCGCTTTCTGAACATAGTCTGTAATAAAATATGTTTTATTTCTATATGTTTTGCTCCAAAGTTTAAAATAGGATTCTGACTTAAGCAAATGAGAGTTGTGTTATTTTAAAAGATAGGAATGTTACCTTCATAGATCTGGTAATAAAGTTGACTATTCATCTAGAGAATCTGATAGAGAAATAATTATCTACCATTTTTCTAGACAAGGAGATGAGATTGTTTCCCAGAATCTGACAGTTTCCAGAGGTGATTTTTTGTTCTATTGTATCTCCGACATAGTCTGCATCATAAAAACCTGATAGTTTTTACTCTGAGGTTTTCTTATACAACAAGCCAATGTTAGATGTTCCCTTCAGATACTTTAGAATTCTCTTAACAATTGTTAAGTGAGTTTCCTTTGGGTGTGACTAAAACGAGCACATAGAAATACACTGAACATAACATATGGACGAGAAGCGGTTAGATAGAGAAGAAAACATACCATACCATGTTATAGCTACTAACAAACCTTTTACTAAAATGCATGTGGGATGCATATGAGTCTTAGATGGTTTACTATTTGACATGTCAAACTTCTTCAGAAGTTCTTTTGTATATTTGCTTTGATGAATGTATGTAGCTTCTGGAGTTTGATTTATTTTGTATACTTGCTTTGATGAATGAATGTATATTAGTTCTTGCATTAGGCTCATTTCAAATTAAGTCTGCATTAACTTAGAAAAATATTGTGCAAAGAAGGATTAGCAGAACCAAAAATTATGTCATATACATATATCTGATATATCATAAGATCATTTCCAATTTTTTTACAAAAAAGAGTAGTATCCACCTTGCCACTTGAAAATATATTTTCTAAGAGAAATGCACTTAGTCTTTCATACCAAGTTCTATGTGCTTGTTTCAGACCTACAATGATTTTTTAAGTTTGAAAAAATGTTGTGGAAACTTAATACATTCAAAACTAGGAGGTTGGTGAAGATATACTTCTTCAGAAATGTAACCAATCAGAAATGATCTTTTCACATCCATTTGATATAATAATTATATGATTATTAACAAAAAATTAAATTAGAAGGTGATAGATTCTAACCTGGCATCTGAGGAAAATTCTAATTATAGTCAATACCTTCTTGTTGACTATAACCTTGTGCAACCAGTCATGCCTTGTTTCTGATGACTTCTCCTTTTTCATTTAACTTGTTTCGGAATACCAACTTGGTTCCGATCACATGAATATATTTAGGATTGGGTACCAGATCACATACATCATTTTTGGAGAAATGATTTATTAAAGATACCAATCCCTGAATACTTTCTTCAAAATGCTTGAATGACGATCTTGTTCTAACAAGTTAAGCATTATCTATTAGGATCACATCTTTATGCAGGATTTGTCTTTGGCTTTATCTTTTCTTGACTGATGGTCCTTCAGTTACTTTTGATGTATCATCCTTTCTAACAAAATATTTTTCTTCAAGATATTTTTCTTTATCTCCAGATCTTGCAAGATTAATTTCTAGATCTGCAAAATTCTCAAACAACTTTTACTTTTCCGAGTCAAGTTTATCATCAAATCTAACATGAATTGATTCTTCCACAGTATGTGTTTCTATATTATATACTCTGAATCCCTTAGAGTGTTCTTAGTATCCCAACATAATACATTTATGTTCTTTAGAATCAAACTTGTTAAGATTCTCTTTAGTGTTAAAAATAAAACAAATGCATCAAAAGGGATGGAAATATGAAATGTTGGTTTTTTTTCCTTTACATGCCATATTCACAGCTTCTGCCCAAAAGTGTTTAGCCACATTAGATTCATTGATCATGGTTCTAGCCATTTCTTGCAACATCATATTCTTTCTTTCAACAAATTCATTTTACTGTGGAGTTCTAGGATATGAGAAATCATGGGATTTGCATTAGAGTCAAATAATTCATCAAATTGTTTGTTTTCAAATTCACCACCATGATCACTTCTGACTTTGACAATTTTAGAATCAATTTCATTTTGCACTTTAGAGAAGAATCTAGTGTATCCAGAATGTGACTCGCCCTTTTGCCTTAGAAATATTACCCATATCCAACGACTAAAGTCATCTACAATTACAAGTCCATACTTCTTACCATTGACATATGCAGTTTTAACTAGACCAAACAAGTAAATATGTAAAAGTTCCAAAGGTTTGGAGGTGGAGACAACATTATTAACTTTAAAATAAGTTTTAAAAAACTTTCATTTTTGACATGCTTCACATATAGCATCTGAAGAAAACTTTAGCTTAGGCACGCCTTTGACTAACTCAATTTTATCCAGCTGAGATATCCTTCTTATGGTAATATGACCCAAGCGTGTATGCCACACCCATTGGTCTTTGTTACAGACGTTAAGCATTTTACATTTTGATTTTTTAGATCATAAATTTTATTTTGTAAATGTTTTTCTTCCTCTTCCCAATGAAGAGAACTGTGCCATTTTTCTGATTAAGGACTTTACAAGCTTTATGGTTAAAAAGGATGTCATATCCGCTATCTCTTAATTGGCTTATGGATAATAAGTTATCCATAAGACCTTCAACATGCAAAACATTTGATATAGAAGGAAAAGATACATTACCAAACGTTCCAAATCTTTTTATTCTTCCTTTTTGGTTACCTCAAAAGCCAATGAATCCAACATCTTTAAGTTCCAGGTCTTGAAACATATGCTTTCTTCCAATCATTTGTCGTGATCAACCAGAGTCCAGGTACCTCGATTGGTGTTTCAAATTTGTTGCATAAGATATTCGCAACCAACATTATCTTATCTTTTGTTACCCAGAATCTTTTGGGTCCTTTATAATTAGTTTTCCCAGAATTTTTGAAAACTTGGGTTTCTGAGCAACATTAATAATTTGTGTTTGTGCTGAAGGATATAGATATGCAAACGGAGAGAATGGTTTGTTTTCTTGGATGTCTTAATCATAATGATAACCAATTCTAATTTTTCCATAGTGACTAACATCATTGATCATGGAAGCCATTTTGCTTCTATCTATGTTGTCGTTCAAGAATTTTTGAAAAGCCTTATCATATTTATGTAAGGAAGTTCCAGATGAGGAAGGGGATTTAGAAAAAAATTCTTCAAGTTTTAAACATTTCTTGTTAAATTGTTTTTCTAAAATAAACTTTTCTTCTTTTAAATCAGAAACTTGTTTCAATAGCTTGCCATATTTCTCAATTTCCGATTCATTAACTTTTTAAAGGTTCTTGAATCTTCGTTGAAGTTTCTAATACCTACTCAGATATTCAGATAAAAAAATATCTAATTCAGCACGAGAGAGATCATAAAATACCTCTTCTGAGTCAGACTCAGTTTTTGATGTGTTTCCATTTAAGGTAGTAGCCATGAATGCTACATTAGCGCGCTCCTCTTCTGATTTTGATTCTTCGTGTTGTTGAAAGCATTCTTCTTTAAGATTTATTTTTCTGGTGCTTTCTTTTTGTTGCTTTGGACATTCATTTTGGTAGTGTCTAGGTTCATTCCACTCGTAGCAAGTTACTTCTTTGTTTGCTCTTCCTCGTGCAGATTATTCTAAACGATTTTCACTGCATCTCGATCATCGAAAGTTGTTATGTCTTTTCTTCAAAAATTGCTTGAATCTTATGGAAAGAAGGGACAATTCATCTTCATTATCAGAAGATTCATCATCATAATCTTCTACTTTTTCTTCTTGAAAGGCTTTGCATTTTTCTGCGTTGGTCCTCTTTTTTAGGGATCATTTCTTCTAGCTTTATTTCATGACTTCTAAGGGAGCTAACCAATTCTTCAAGGTATAGGTTGTTTATATCCTTAGACAGCTTCAAAGTAGCTACTATAGTTCTTCATTTCTTAGGAAGGTTTCTGATGATCTTTTTAACATGACCAGTAGTAGAGTAACCTCTGTCCAAGACTTTAAGTCCAACGACTAAAGTTTGGAACTTCGAGAACATGATTTTAATAGTTTGACCATCTTCTATTTTGGAGGCTTTGTATTTTTGGATTAAGGCCTGAGACTTAGTCTCCTTGACTTGAGTGTTACCTTCAGGTGTTATTCTTAATTAATAAAAAATATCTTTCATTGTTTCTCTATTTGAAATCTTCACATATTTATTGTGAGAAATAACGTTGAGATGAATATTACTTGTTATATGATGATTCTTATAAAGATCAACATCATGGCTTATAAAGAAAATTTTTCCAACAGTGAATTTTTTCTC
This sequence comes from Vicia sativa, assembly GCA_021764765.1. NCBI lineage: Eukaryota > Viridiplantae > Streptophyta > Magnoliopsida > Fabales > Fabaceae > Vicia > Vicia sativa. The sequence continues at coordinate 16,867,458 of CM038793.1, read as the reverse complement.
CATAAAAAATAGGAGGCTTAGTATTGTAACTATCTCTTTCGTTTGTATGAGTAGCAGCCATAAAAGTTTATCTCACACTAGATCTCTCTACACTGTTAAGTGTTTGATTTAAAAATTAATAACATAGCCAGAGCTCTGATATCAATTGAAAGTTAAGAAAAACACAAGAAATAGGGGTTTGAATTAGATTTTCAAAAACTATTTCTTTTGGAAATGCTTTGCACAAACAAACAATGAATTTTAAGCAATAAAGAAAGGTGACATGTTTGGTTTATACAAGTCAACCTTAGAAAAGGCTACTCTTGTCCACCCGTAAGGTGATTTTTTATTAGAAAAAGACATAATCCAATAATCTATAAAGATTACAACAAATACTAAGAGTCTAAAAAGACACCTTAGCCCTCTCAAGTAATTATGACAACAACTTAGTCCACTTGAACACTCTTAAGAAATTCTGACTACATTTTAATACACTTGGGCCCTCTCACGTAATTCTGACTACAACTTAGTACACTTGAGCACTCTCAAGTAATTCTAACTACCGCTGAGTACACTTCAGAAAATAAATCTAGAAATATTTACAATCAAATAGTATTTTACAAGATTGCTTCTAAAAAGCAGATTTAACACTTCTATGAAGAACACATGTTTACACACAAATATGAGCAACAACTCTTGTGTATACAACAAGGATAGATAACACAATACTGAGCAACATTTCTTATGTTAAAGAGAAGGAAGAGTTAACCCAAATTTGACCAGCAACTCATTGTGTTGTTGAATATCTTTCTCTTCTTCTTTTGTTTTCTTCAAGTCCTACTTTGATGCTTTGATTGTTTGAGTTTATTTTTGTTGAACCAATTTTTTTAGAGAAATAGTTGCATGCAATTCTCCTTGCCTTGATCACTGTCATTCAAACCATGCTAGCCCTCATGATGTCTCTATTTCCATCAGAATAAAATGAATAACCATTATCTTGAAGAGTACCCAAAGAAATCAAATTCTTCCTCGTTAATTCTGAAACATAACACACCTCACTCAACATCTGCATGCCTCCATCATGCAAAGAAATTTTAATTTCCCCTCTCTAATAATTGTATCAGTTTTATCATCAACTAAATAAGATCTTGGAAAAGAGTACAATAAAATAATGTCCTTATCCTCATCGTCAACTTCACACCAAGTAGTGTCAAATTAGCATGTACAATATTGAAAGTGTTGACATGAACCTGCAAATCACCTCTTTCCTGCGTGTTCGAGCTATAGAGAAGTTGCTTCACGAATAATTTGGTCACGACCATGTTGGACATGTACTAATTTTCCAATTTATCCTAGACATCTTTTGGAATTGTAAGGTCCAAGTTTTGATTCACCACGCCATCAAAAACAAAAAGTCTTATTGAACATGCAATCTTCTCCTTCATCTCGTTCCAATCAATGGTTGTGATGTCTGTCGGTTTCTCATCACAAAGTGCTTCTATAAACCTTGATAAGTTAACACATCCTTAACTCTCCTTTCCCATAAACCAAAATTGCTCGTTCTATCGAACCGAATCACTTTGAATTTTGCACCTTTGGGATTAAGCATCATCTTACACAAACTGCTAGAACAGAAACACATATACAAATCCGAGTAGAGAGAAACACAGAATAGTCTCGTTCACATAGTTTGACCAAATTTCCTACTGTAATACGGTAGGAGAAGTGACTTTAGTTGTTTTTCGTTTTATTGCAAATGATGCGGTTAGCAAAAGTCACCACCGAATTTTCTTTTATCCAATAAGGAAAGGTGAAAAGAACAGGAAAGACCTTTTATCGATTCTGAGTTCGGGGGGTAATTATGAAAAGGGAAGGTGTTAGCATCCTTTTCATCCGTAGTTATCTACGGGCTCTTAATTGCTTAGCTCACTTTTGAAAACATGCTTATGTGTGTGTGATTTGTTTGAAAATATTCAGACTTTAACTTTGTAATGATTCTTGTATCAGTCCTCGAGAATGTATACAAAGTGTTTGAAAATATTTGTCTGAAAATGTGAGGTGTGAGAAGTATTTGTTTTAGAGCAAGCAATTAAGATTAACTACCCACTCAAAGGTCATTCTTGTTATTTTCCTTCTCCTTTAGGATAATGCTATCCATACCTTTAGTTGTTAGGTAGCCCCATCTATTGGATGTGAAGGGACAGGCGTAGGGTCATCGAATGGTCATTGAAGGCAACATTGTAAGGATACCTTAGCAACACCGCAGGGACTATCATCATTTATACGTAGGAAACATCGAGCGAAAAGATCATGTATTCATAGGCAACACCGAGGGTCATCGAGGGACAATAATCTTTATAACAAAGAGATTATGATGACGCTATTCGTAGGCAACTTTTGCTAATGGTATCCCTACGTTCGAGGGCCATGACCATGTTTCATAGGCAACAAGAGAGGATACCCTAAGGGTGGAAGTGTGAAGAGTGATTCAATTCAGATATTTATCTTGATTAGGATTATCTAAGATTGATCTTATGTCTTGCCATACACACCTATTAGCCGTACATCTAAGCAGTTAATATTTGCGGAAAAGTAAAACGCGAAAAATAAAATATCCTACGCTATTACAGAGGTTTGGGGAAGTTACATAATAGAGGTGTGGAAAAGTAAAATTAACCTAAGTTATTACATCCCATGAGCAATTACATAATAAGGAAAAAAAAGTGCGAGAAAAGTAAATCTACGCTATTACAAAAATAACCTTGCAACCTATACATCAATTTCTAATATTAAAAATAAGGAATAAAGCATAAATAAAAGGAAAAATTATTTGATAAATAAGATAATGTTCAAAACCCTAATATTAGAAAAAAAACATTTTTTTGGTATTTTTGTGGTTGATTTTAATTAAGAAAACCTAATTTCTAAGTTAATTGTTTGTTAATTAAGAAAATAATTTTAATCAAATAAAAAATAAAATATTTTTTTTGTTAAAAATTAATTTAACATTTTATTGACCTAAATATAAAAAAATATTTTTAGAGTCTTTTATAATAGTTAAAAGTATTTATGAAAAGAATTAAAATAAGTTGAAAAATCAAAAGAAATTAGAAAATGTTAAGCAAAACAAGTAGTAAAAATTAGTTTTGGCCTCGCAGGGTGTTGAACTCGTGACCCTAGGGTTACAGGAACAAAACTTTACCTCTCAGCCACACGCCATTAGTGTTATAACTCTGCCTCCAAAAGTATATGTGTGTGAACCTATAAAAATCAGAAAATTGTGAAAAAATGCAAAAGGCAGGGATCGAACCCGTGCCTTGACAGAGTGAGAGGACTAGCGCGCACATGGTTAACCACTGGGGTGGTGATACATCCATGTATTTAGACGTAATGATAAATATATATGCAAAATTTATTTCAGAAATTCAACTAAAATCAAAACGTACGCATGTGGGGTCCTCTAATTTGAATGGACCAATTGCAGAATGCCAAGCCTCCGGTCATCTTCTCCGGCCATCTCAGAATTCAAACCTGCAAAATAAAGAGAATCGAAGCACAATATTAAGCCTACCCCCCTAAGTTGACCCCTGCGAATCGATTGGTGGCATCGGTTCGTCCTAAAAATCCATGTATTAAAGGGTTCGAAGATCACAATTCTTCATGCCCTAACAATGGCATAAGACGATTTAATCCTCAAAGCTTACATGTAATATGTTGTACCTGTTCTAACAAACATCCTGGACATAAACAAACACATCAAACATGTCAACAATGCACGAAAAATTAAAATCGATTTCAAGAACTTTTACCAAACCGGTGCAGTTGAATGACACGATTCAGGGATGCTTTGGGATGGTGTAAAGGCTTGGATCGATTCCTGGAAGCCTTAGGAGTATGAATGTATGCTTGAAATTGATTGAGAATGGCTATAAATTGATATTTGAGTTTGCCCTAAACTTGAATTTTTTTGAGAGTTGAAGCAAATCCGTATCTTTTGAGGCTGGCATTGTCGTGTATATATAAAGGGACAAATTAGGTCAAGCACATGGGAGGAAAATACATTGTATTCATTGAAAAATATTTGATTGACAAATTGCATCAAATCTTTCTTTTTTTGCTCAATCTTATGCCAATCAATCCCATGCACTTTTTCCAGCTTTCTTGGACTCATTTGGACCTCAAGGAACTCAGCAATCAAGCCCACACGCCTTGAAAACTTTCCTTGCATTTTATTTTAATTAAAATTGAATTTAAATGAAATAGTTCAAAAATAAATGAAATAAATAATATGAGAGCGTGTAGCTGAGCTTAGAAGTCATGGACCATGTTATAAATAAGTTCAAATCATGAAAATATAGGCCCATTTTGGAAAAAACTTGAGTTTGCTCAATACTTCTCTTCATGCACTTCTTCAAAATTGTCAAATTTGCACAAACTATATCTTGCTCAATTTTGGACATTTGAGGATGATCTTGAACTTTTTAGAAAGCTTAATATGTCCTATAAAAGCTCTCTCTTTGTTTCATATTCATTGAAGCTTCCATGTTTATGTACACTTCTTTGAGAAAAGATGACTTTTTGTTGACTTTTGAAATGACCTATAATGTTTGGGCTCATATCTCTCAAATGAAGCATTTTTGGGAAAATATTGTGAGAGAAAAAGTTGTAGATAATGGAATTTCCTTCAAAATGAGATTTGGTTGAGGAATTTTTGATGAAGTATGTGAAAGCTATGTTTGGTCAAAGTTTTGTTGACTTTCCCTTAAGAAACCCTAATTTAGCAACTTTTGACTTTTGATCAAATCTTGAGTTTTTTTTATGAATTATGATCAACTCTTGATCAAATGATGAATGTGACTTCAAAATCTTGATGTTGACCAAAAATGATGAAGTTTGATTGTATGTTGACCACAATTGATTTTTTGTTCAATACAATTGATTTTCATCCATCTGAGCAATTGATTGAGCAAACGTGGGCTATGAGGATTGAAACTTGACATGAGGATACTCTGAATCATATGAGGAGACATGAAATTCACTTGAGCCATTGGAAATAATTTTTGCCTTGAGAGAGACAAAACCCTAGTTTGTGGGTTGATTGTTTAGGAGAGAGTTTGTCTGATAAACCTTTGAGTAGTTCTTGAGCATGAAGGTATATCTTGATCTTAAAATGGAGAGGGCAAATCTTGGGGTATAACACCTACCTCTACGACTATACAGTGGCTACAATTCTCTTTATTTTTGTCTTATGAAATAGATTAGATTACAATATTGCAAGTCATAATAAGTTTTCTTTTATAGATGATATTTAGGAAAAAAATCTAGGCTTCCTTATACTTTCATCGAGTGGGTAAATGATTCCTTTTTATGCTTGTTGAGATAGTCTTTCTTTCTATTCCGTAGCTTAGTTATATATTATTTTTAGGATGCATTTGATTTTCTAAAAGACAAGAGACTAGACAACACTACTCTAATTGTCACGCGTTTGATTTAATATTTTTTTATAAACCAGAAACAAATAAGGATTAGAGAATGGACCAAAACTCTAATTTTTGTCCATCACTAAATCATAGGACAATTTTTTGTCACTGGTACAAGTTATTTATAATACCGAAATAACTTTTTAATTTTTTCTAAAAATAAATAGACTTAAATAGTCTTTTGGTCCTTGTAAGTTGATGTGTTTTTTTCTTTTCGTCCATGTATCTTATTTTTATTGGAAATGATCCCTATATCTCAAAATCCTTTTTATTTTCTACTGATACAACTTATTTAAAATACAGAAATACCATTTTATTTTTCACTAAAAATTTATATTCTCTTTTCCATTTTCCTCTATTAATATTTACAATATGAAAATACTCTTTTGTTCCTAATACAAATTATTTAAAAGATGAAAATACATTTTTTACTAACACAAGTTATTTAAAATATAGAAATACCCTTTTATTTTCTACTAAAAATATATATTTTTCTCTCATTCTCCTCTATTAATATTTACAATGTAAAAATATTCTTTTGTCCCTAATATAAGTTATTAAAAAAATAAAAATATCCTTTTATTTTCTATTATATATATATATATACTTCCTCCGTCTCAAATTATAAAAGAAATTTATTTTTTAGATACATTGAATAATTAATGTATCTGGTTTAAATGTAGACCAAATACATTAATTGTTCAATATATCTATAAAAGATATATATATATATATATATATATATATATATATATATATATATATATATATATATATATATATATATATATATATATATATATATATATATATATATATATATATATATTTTATTTTTAGATTACTTTATTTTATTTGTTTTGTCTATTGTTTATCAAACATCACACATGATAAAAAATTATCCAATATTTTAAAGATTTCTACTCTACTATTCAATCAAGTACTTACCTTTGTGCACATCAGTCGCATTCACACCCTAATATTATTATTTTTAAAAGACAATGATATTAATTAAGAGAAACAGGTCCACAATAATGCGAATGAGTGGGTTCTACTAATCCATAATCCTAATCAAACAAAAGAAAGAATATATATATATATATATATATATATATATATATATATATATATATATATATATATATATATATATATATATACCTCCACACTCTCAACTTTCTAACCTACACAAATTCACACCGTATACTCCTTTAGTCCTTTTGTATCTTCACAATTTTCTATTACCAAAAAAATGGAAGCAAACAGAAAGAGAAACCGAGGAGTCTTGAAAGGAAAGATAGCACCTCTCTTTAGAACACCAAAAGCTTCAACAACAACATTAGAATTCACAACAACCAACGTCAAACCAAATCATTCTTCACCTTCCCCCGCATCTCACGTTGTTGTAGTCCACAAAGATTATGCCAAGCCAAACCCAAAAGTTTCTATTGTGGTAACCGATTATTGGAGTGATAATTTTCCAACGGATGAAAGTGTTGACGTGAAAGCTGCAATTTATATATCTATGGTTCAACAACGTTTGAAAGCTGAACAAAAACAAGTTCATGAGAATTCATGAAACATTGTTGTAATTTAGCTATAGTATATGGTTATTACTAGATGTGGTAATGTTAAATAAATAAAATAGCATGTTGTTTTTGTCATTTTGACACTTTGTCTAGAGAGAATTATGTTATGTTATAGTTTGTTCAATTAAAATAACATGTTTGCAAATGTTTTATCTCAGCTTCTAAGTTCTATTCATGATCTTTAAAGTTGAATATTTTGTTATTAATTTTTTTTCTTTTCTAGCAAACTTACAATGGTAGATCTATGAAAAAAGTTATGGGGGATCTTGTCTCTACGAAGGAAACAAAAGTTTATTAAAAATTGTTGATAATGTTTTTTATTCAATAGATAAAATATTGTTGTTTGTTACATGAGTAAATCAAGTTTTAAAAACGTATAAAAACAATGGAAGTAAGTTTAAGTTTGATCAATTCTTTTATCACGTACACACAATGATACAAAATTTATTAATCATATTTAGAAACAAAACAGCATCCTATAAATTTTAGAGTATTTTGGATGGGTGAAAGAACAATGGTTGATAATGGTCAGAGTGATAGTTAATGATTATTAAAGTGGTAGTCGATGTTTGGTGGTGATGCTTTAGATAATGGTTTCCTAAGGTTAGAGTAGTTAGTAGTGGAGATCGCCCGTGATCATCGTGGTGGCTAGAGTGATAGTCAGTGGTGAAGTGATAAAATTTAACGATAAAGATTAAATAGTGTGTTAATTGGCAATGGTCATGGTGGTGTTTAGAGGTTGGAGTGGTGATTGCGTGGTTGTCATATTGATGGATGTTGGTAATCAGATTAATGATTAGAGGTGGATGGAGTGTTGATGATAAACATGTTAGTCGATGTTGGAGTAATATGCAAGTGTGAGTAAGTTAAGAAATAGTCTTACATTTGATAGAAATGTGGAGACTTAAACATATATAAGTAGTAGAACCCTCTCACATATCACCTTAAAGTTTTAGATAGACAAGTGGTGTATCTTTTACAAATGTGCTTATTCCTACACTATATATGATACTATATATGATACTATATATAATGCTCCTAATATATCTCCCCCAACCTACTTCTTTAATAATGTTTAGTGATGATTAGTGTGGTGATCGACTATATATTCAAATTTCAAAGTGGTGTTTAATAGTGTAAAGATTTTTTATTTAAAATTAAATAAAAATAGACAATTTACTTTTTTACTCAAGTTAGAATTAGATGGTATCATGTTAATTGAAGAATTAGTAGGTTCCTTGCAAGCTCAAGAAGAGAGAAAGATAAGAAGTCAAGAAGAGTCGTTAGCGCAAGTCCTCAAAACTAAATATTCATTGAAGGATGATAGAGGATTATTCAATTGTCAACATAGCATTTACCTATGACATTTGTCAAATGAATTAATATGTTACATACTAAAAGTGACAATAACTTCTATAGAAGAAATATCTCCGGTGTCCATTTATTGATTTATTCCTTCCTTGTTATCCCATTCATCCATGAGATTTTATTTTGGCTGCATATGCAAAAGTGGTGTATATATTCTCTATACTTGCAAGTGTGGATATGAGATGGTGTGGAGCTGATGCTACTTCTTATACTTGCAAGTTGCAACCACATGACGTTGCTTGGATGGTGTTAACATCATGATAAGTGGTGGAGTAAAAATTTTAAGTAGTTTGGAAAAAAAAATTAACCTAAAAAGTTTTAGTTTTCATATTCTTACTAATTTTGCATATGATTTTATTAATTTTATTTATGATTTTGTCTAAAAATCAACTATTAAATTAAGAAGAATATATAAAAAAAAAAAAAACAGAGGTTGAACGCGAGTGCGAATCTAAACTCGTTGGACTATAGAACCGCCCCATGATCATGATCCATTTCATAATTTGATCATGATCCATTTTATAATCATTCTTGGTCATGCTCATTTATATACAAATTTTAACTGATTCTCCTTAGTAAGCAGCTTCTACTAATTAGTTTTTAAGTAAGATGTGCATTCTCAATTATTCCGGACCATATTAATTAGCAAGGTTCACAATAAAGGCTCAATTATGAGGTATTATACCGAAAGTAGAAACATTTGGAAAACAAATAAAACCTCTGTCATTGGAACATACAATCCTAGACCTATCTTCCGTCGTATGATTTAATCAAACAATAATATGCAAAATGTGTCGGATTAATCGCAAGTGGTTATAACCACTCACTCTATTTTACATTCACACATGACAATTTTAGATACTTTTTTCACTCTCACTTTAAACTGATTCTTGAATACTTCAGTGACTTGCCTTTGGAGTTATAACCTTGCAAGGCCATCCTTTTTCGCTGCCCTGGAAGCTGAAGGGAAAAACATCAATACATTACCGCCATCTGAAACATAGTTTTTACTCCGTTATTTTAGTTGATTTTCATTTTGATTTAGTAATTTAAATTTAAATTTTTATTCCAACAAGTAAGAAACTTGTGCTATCGCACGGGTCTCGTCTGTATTCACATTAGACGTCTATAAATTATCATTTATAAAGTTTGAATTCATTCTTCAGTTGGTTAACATTCATATAGTAAAAAATTGTATATATAATATATACCAATTTTTAACCATTAATCTGTAACTATAATAAATATTATATTCGATTCTCTAACTTCAATTATATAAAACAGTAGAATAAAAGATTTAAAAGATGAAATTAAAATGAACCGTCTATAATTGGTATCTCATAAATACATCCACATCTACCCGTGAATCCATTTCATGTATTCAGTTGATTAACATTCATATACTTATAATATATAATAATTTATCAAATTTGAATTTTTCAGTCTATGAAATAATTGAAACTTATTTTCGTTTATAAAAGTAATTGTATCAATAGTTGAATTTTTGTCGCTTATAAAAATATTTATAATTTATTTATGTTTAAAATATTTCTAATTTGCCTCTGCCGCATACCCTCGGTGAGTACTCGTGCGCATATATGTCAAGAGACTTGCAAAAGCACACCACTCGGTGGAATCAGATCATTCCTACATGGAATTTCATCCGAGATGAGTTACCGTCGTGACATTGCCTAAGCGGTGTCACAACCCCATCACCAAGCACACCAATATGTTACGGCAAGTGAGGAAAATGTCGTGAAAGACCCTCACGAGCACATTGCAATGGCATCCATCTTCATACGCTGGTGTGTTTTGACAATTGCAATATGCCTTCTTGACGCACACGCTCACCCGGCGAAAGCCTAGTAACATTTTCTACTTGACGTTACTAGATGTTAAGTAATCCTTGTGACTTTGCCTACATGGCGTCACACACTTATCAATACAAGGCACGCAGGAGAGTTACCAAGTGGGAACGCCATAAAGACCCCGATCTTGTTTCCACCGCAATGGTAGCTCAGGTAACACAAATATAAGGATAACACACGTATATAAATCAGGCAGAAAAGCCAAACATCTATGGTATAAATATATATCATAAACCGCCACACGGGCTACCAATGAGCATCCACCTAGTGGGTAAACAGGATTTACTATTCTAGTAGTACGGTTCTACTCCTATTTGCGCATATTCAATCAATTCAGGTTCACACAAACCAATCATCCGAACGTCCTATCGGAATGACGGGAAACAAAATTCCCAAGCATCACACATGCCAATGATTTATTGAATCATATTCAAAACATAAGAAAACACAAAATTCTTTAGCCCATATCTATTACTTATGATATAATCATAGTTATATCATAACATAGGTTAGATATAATCGACCCATGCGATTATTTACGGTAGGATTCACCATACATTAATAACCTAATGAGGTGTAGTATCAATTTGAAGAGGTTCAAGGAAAACGGTTCCGAAGTAGGAACCATCCTACACATTTTGGGAAAATATATGGTTCTTCATAGAGGACCGCGCTGAATGGGGTCACGCCGTTGAGCGGCCCCTGCAAAATATTTATTTTTCAAGATACCAGCGCGCCCCCGATCGCTGAGCGTGGTTAACGATCTGTAGAAAAACCCGAACATAAACAGTTTTGTTTCTGAGGTTTCAAACCCAATTTCTACCTCTAATCAACTACCCACAATACCAAAACATGAGAAACGAAAATTTAGAGCATTGATAGTCATTAGAATCAGACATGCAAGCATCATTTACTCTCAAAATCCCAAAATCCCCATTCTTTTCAAAACCCCAAGTTTCCCCAAGGTCTCATACTAAGAGACTCACCTTGGATTGAAGAGAAATAAGCTACAGCACTGAACTTGGGAGGTGACGAGGGTGACGAGTTTGAGCTTGCATGCAAGGATTGAAGGGTTGATGTTGGAACTCATTTCTTCTTCTTCCTCTCTTCCACAGTTCGTGTCCTTCTCTCTATTCCTTCTATTTTCTAATTTTGAATAATAATAATAATAATAATCATAATAATAATAATATTAATAATAATTAGGAATGATTTATTCCTTCATGTCAAATTTACCACTTAACTATTCCAAAATTCCAATTCTGCCCTTGGTTCAATTCTAACTAAATTAGTTACTATCATTGCTTTTTATTCTCATTTCTTAATAAAATGGGATATTATAATATTATAATATAAATTTATATAAGAATTTATATCATGAATTTATTTAAAATAATTGTAACTTATTTTCATTTATAAAATTCTTGTACTTTTTTTTCCGTATATAAGCATTTTGAACCCATGTGTCTTTTTATAAAAATATATGTAACTTATTCGCATTTATACAAATAATTGTATACATAGTTGATTTTATTACGTTTAAAAAATTATTTGTAACTTATTCCCGTTTATAAAAATAATTGTAACTTATTCAATTTATAAAAATGAATGAATGAATAAGTTTTTAACTTTTATCATTAATTTTTTATGATTATCATTTATCATTAAATTTTTATGACTCCCATTTAACATTCTTTATGATGATTACAATTATAAAGTTAATTTGAAAAGATTATGATATGTTTTAGTTATTTCATAAATTTAAAAAAATTACAAAATCTCAATTGATTTTATTTTGTATTAACCTTTCTATAAAAATGTAAATAATTTCAAAATATATTTGATTTCAAAGAAGGATCTAACCAATTACAAAATAATTTTTATTCTTATGTTTTTAGAATGATAAATTAAATATTTAACTTTGGAATTAAAAAAGTTATAATTGGTAGTAAAAAGGGTAATCTTGATTTTAGTTTAGTCCCTTAGGTTTAATATTAAAAATATGTGATTTTTTAAAACATTTCTTTAGTCCTTCTTATTATATCATATTTATAATTTTTACAAACCTACCAGCTCCCCGTTAAATTTCAGTTCTAAATAAGTATCTACACTTTAGGGGCTGCCTTCGAGCGCGAACCCAAGCTCGCTGGACTATAGAACCGCCCCTGGTCATGATCCATTACATAATCATTCTTGGTCATGCTCATTTATTATACAAAATTTAACTAGTTCTCCATAGTAGGCGGCTTCTACTAATTAGTTTTTAAGTAAGATATGCATTCTCAATTGTTCTGGACCATATTAATTAGCAAGGTTCACAATGAAGGCTCAATCACGAGGTATTATACCAAAAGTAGAAACATTGGAAAACAAATAAAACCTCGGTCATTGGAGCATACAATCCTAGACATATCTTCCGCCATCTGATTTAATCAAACAACAATATGCAAAATGAGTCGGATTAATCGCAAGTGGTTATAACCACTCACTCTATTTTACATTCACACACACGACAATTTTAGATACTTTTTTCACTCTCACTTTAAATTGATTGTTGAATACTTCAGTGATTTGCCGTTGGAGTTATAACCTTGCAGGGCCATCCTTTTTCGCTGCCCTAGAAGCTCGAAGGGAAAAACACCAATACATTAACGTCATCTGAAACATAGTTTCTACTCCGTTATTTTAGTTGATTTTCATTTTGATTTAGTAATTTAAATTTACATTTTTATTCCAACAAGTAAGAAACCCGTGCTATCGCACGAGTCTCGTATGTATTCACATTGGACGTCTATCAAGTAATCATTTATAAACTTTGAATTCATTCTTCAGTTGGTTAACATTCACACATATATATAATATATATACCAATTTTTAACCATTAATCTGTAATTATAATAAATAGTATATTCGATTCTCTAACTTCAATTATATAAAACAACACAAAAATAAGATTTAAAAAATGAAATTAAAATGAACCGTCTATAATTGGTATCTGATAGATACATTCACATCTACCCATGAATCCATTTCATGTATTCAGTTGGTTAACATTCATATACTTATAATATATAATAATTTATCAAATTTGAATTTTCAGTTTATAAAAATAATTGAAACTTATTCCCGTTTATAAAAATAATTGTATCAATAGTTGAATTTTTGCCACTTATAAAAATATTTATAATTTATTTCTATTTAAAATATTTCTAATTTGTTTATGTTTATAAAAATTATGGTAAGTTATTTTTGTTTGTAAAAGTAATTATATCAATATACAGACTTTTCCCGTTTATAAGTGTGTTTAATCCGTGTGATAATTTATAAAAATATTTTAACTTATTCATGTTAAATGCAATTGTATCAATAGTTGAATTTTTTTCGTTTATAAAAATATTTGTAAGTTATTCTTATTTATAAAATTAATTGTAATTTATTTTTGTTTTGACAATCAACATGTAGAATTTTTCTTGTTTGTAAGTGATTTGAACCTATGTGACCATTTATGAAAATATTTTAACTTATTCATGTTAAAAATAATTGAATAAATAGTTGAATTTTTATCGTTTATAAAAATCTTTGTAAGTTATTTATGTTTATAAAAATAATTGTAAAAATAAATATTTTTTGTATCATCTTAAATTTATTTATTCAATAGTGATAAATATGTGTCCCATATTTAATTATGTTTATAAATAAATATTATGTATTAGTGATATATATTAATTTATTCTTTTAAAGTCTAGTTAATTTGTTGTCAGGTAAAATAAATATTCTAAGAATATCGAAAATCAAAATAATAAATTGTAATTTAACATTTTGAATATAACTATCCTTTATAATAAATATTCTTAAATATCGAAAACCAAACCCTAAATTTTGGGTTTAAGATTTAGGGTTTAGGGTTTATGGTTTAAATATTTATTAGAATATAACATGCAGCACTGATTTTGAATATATATTTTTTGGTATATGGGAAAAAAATAAAAATAAAAATAAGAATATCGAAAAATTAATTATAATATTAAATAATAATTTAAATTTATTATTACAATGAATCATACATAATATTTCAAAATTGTTTATTTTATATCTTATATACTCTTATATCCGATTTTTAATAAATATTTTTCAATTTAGTTAGAATTTTCAATAATCAATTCTGAATAATATTATATAAAATTAACTTCATAAATAAATTTATAAAATTAAATTTTATGTAAATTTTAATACTTTATATTATAATATAAATTTATATAAGAATTATATTATATCATGGATTTATATAACATAATTGTAACTTATTCTCATTTATAAAATTATTGTAACTTTTTTTCCGTTTATAAGCATTTTAAATATGGGAAAAATAGTTGATTTTAATACGTTTAAAAAATTATTTGTAACTTATTCCCGTTTATAAAAATAATTGTAACTTATTCAATTTATAAAAATGAATGTATGAATAAGTTTTTAACTTTTATCATTAATTTTTTTATGATTATCATTTATCATTAAATTTTTATGACTCTCATTTAACATTTTTTATGATGATTACAATTATAAAGTTGATTTGAAAAGATTGTGATAGGTTTTAGTTATTTCATAAATTTTAAAAAAAAATTACAAAATCTAAATTGATTTTATTTTGTATTAACCTTTCTATAAAAATGTAAATAATTTTAAAATATATTTTATTTCAAAGAAAGATCTAACTAATTACAAAATAATTTTTATTCTTATGTTTTTAGAATGATAAGTTAAATATTTAACTTTGGAATTAAAAAAGTTATAATTAGTAGTAAAAAGGGTAATCTTGATTTTTAGTTTAGCCCCTTATGTTTAATATTAAAAATATGTGATTTTTTAAAATAGTTTTTTTAAACATTTCTTTAGTCTTTCTTATTATATCATATTTATAATTTTTACAAACCTACAGCTCCCCGTTAAATTTCAGTTCTAAATGAATATCTACACTTTAGGGGCTGTCTCCGAGCACGAACCCAGACTCGCTGGACTATAGAACCCCCCTGATCATGATCCATTACATAATCATTCTTGGTCATGCTCATTTATTATACAAAATTTAACTGATTCTCCTTAGTAGGCAACTTCTACCAATTAGTTTTTAAGTAATATGTGCATTCTCAATTGTTCTGGACCATATTAATTAGCAAGGTTCACAATAAAGGCTCAATCAAGAGGTATTATACCGAAAGTAGAAATATTGGAAAACAAATAAAACCCCGGTCATTGGATCATACAATCCTAGATCTATCTTCCATCGTCTGATTTAATCAAACAATAATATGCAAAATGTGTCGGATTAATCGCAAGTGGTTATAACCACTCACTCTATTTTACCTTCACACAAGACAATTTTAGATATTTTTTCGCTCTCACTTTTTCTTGAATACTTCAGTGACTTGCAGTTGGAGTTATAACCTTGCAGGTCTATCCTTTTTTGCTGCACTGGAAGCATGAAGGGAAAAACACCAATACATTACCGCCATGCGAAACATAGTTTCTACTCCGTTATTTTAGTTGCTTTTCATTTTGATTTAGTAATTTAAATTTATATTTTTATTCCAATTTTATGTGTGTTTTATTGTTTTTCTGTTTTTTAGATAATAAGGAACTTTTGGAACAAAAAAGATAAAAAATGCACCTTTTGGTTCAATTTTCTGGCAACCAACGCAAGTGGTTCATGCATATCAACATACCTATGTTGGCCTCTAAGAAATTCTCTCATACATGGCACCAGAGAACAACACAATTAGGTCGTGTTGCTCAACATAGGTCGTGTTGGCAATCAATGCAAGAAACTAGATAGTAATACAGCTGGCCCGTGTAGCTTAGTACCACATCCCGGTGTTCAGTAGCACACTTGTGTCAGTCTCAGTTCAAGTGCATATTTTTGATCCTATGTAACATTTTTCTGATCTTTTGGATTCCAAACAGTTTCAAACACAAGGAGGAATAACTCATGATTGGTTTTTATTCGAATTTACTTGATCTTGACTGTAAGAATTCTATAAGTAGCCAAGAAACTCTTTGAGAAACGAGACCTTATGCCCTAGGATTCTATTTTTATTGTGCAAGTTTATTTCTTCTGCAAGTTTGTTTTAAAGGTGCGAAAAACACAAGAAGGGGGATTTGAATTTGGTTTTATAGTTGAATATTTTTTCTCAAAAACCATCCCCTTAAAAAAATTCTTTGCAATTGATGAAGATTAAAAGACTAGGAAAGCAATAGATAACACATTATTTTTATACTAGTTTACTTGAAACATGAAGCTACTCTAGTCCACCCTTCCGAGGTGATTTGTGTAACACCCCGACTTTTATTTATTAGATTATATATTTATGTTATTAATTATTATATGGTATAATAATTAATTAATTGATGATTTTGGTGAAATATATGATTTATTAATTAAATTTTTGTGGTTTTGTGAATAAATGAATTATTTGAATTAATTGCATATATGTGTTATATGTGTTTTGTGTTATTAGGTGTGGAAATATAATTATTATTAGTTGGGCTTTTGTAATGATTTGGAGTGAGTGGGTGACATAAGCCCAATTATAGAAAACAAGAGTTAGTAAGGGTTTGTTTTATAAAATAAGAGAGTTATAGAGTTAGAGGGAGAAAGTGAAGAAAAGAATATAGAAAGAGGCAAAGAGAGAAGTGGAGAAGAAAAGGAGAAAACCTAAGAGGAAAAGTTTAAGAGCTCAAAGAATCAAGAAATTAAGGTAAGGATGAGTTTTTACATGGTTATGGGAGTTGTATGATAGTGTAATAATGGGTAGAAACATGTTTAGGTTGAAAACTCCAAATTTCTATGGGTTGAAATTGTTAGATTTTGATGATAAATATTTAAATATGTGATAAATTAATTTTGTTTGGAATGAATTAATTAGATTTTACAAGATGCTTCTTCTTTTCGGTAGTCTAACCATAAGAACTCCATAGTTAAGCGTGCTTAGCTTGGAGTAGTATTGAGATGGGTGACCTTCTGGGAAGTTTCCTGGAAAGCATGCGAGTGAGGCCAAAACATGCTGATAAGACTCGTGTTGGTTTGTAGGGGTCAGTCGATGATCCTGAAGGCCGTCAGGGGTGTTACAATTTGCCTCTCTCTCTCTCTCTCTCTCTCTCTCTCTCTCTCTCTCTCGGACTTAATCTAATAATTCAACTGATTATTACACTTGTACAACCCAACTGGAAGTGACTAACACCTGCACACACCAACTGTGTGTGACTAACAGCCTCTAAGACTAACTGTCCTAGACTTCTTGAGAAGCCGACCCAACTGGTCTCTCAAGGAACAATCAAACAACTGTTTGATAACAAGTTTGTTTACAAGTAAATATGCTTCTACACAAGCTGATATGTAAATAAATTTTTAGTACAAATGACTTGAAAGAATTTATAGCTTTTTATAAAGAAAAATTGCGTTTAAGCGTAGAGAGTTTCCTCATGAATTAGCAGCTATTTCTTCAGGTCTTCAAGCTCTTATATAGTGCCATGCATGTGATTTAACCGTTGGAGAGTACATATGGAGATATGAAATTTGTGGTGGCTTGAAAGAACGTTGGGGGAAAAGATTGTATGCAGTGTCTGTCCTTCATGGTAGTGGAATGAAACATTTGTTTGTACCATGTACTATTGTACCACGTTAATGTTATCTTCTTTCTTTTGCACTTCAAAGGTTTCTGCGAGCATGAGTTTAGAAGTGGGAACATAACATCTGGTTAATCAAAAATTCAAGTCTTCGGAGTCTTCAGATCTTCCTCTTCAGATTCTTTAGCACTTGATTTTGAAGAATGTTGTATCGTAACATAAGGTTGAAAGAACTTCAAGTCTTCAGAGTCTTCAGAACCACGTCTTAATATTCTTCAGCACTTTTTCTAGTAACCTTGCATTGTAACATAAGTTTAGAAGAACTTCAAGTCTTTAGAATCTTCAGAGCCACGTCTTCAAGCACTCGGTCTTCAAAACCCTTTATCTTCTGAAGCTTGAGTCTTCAGCATCTTGACATAAGTAGCACTTCTGTCTTTAGATCTTTTGACTGGTTTCTTCAAACGGTCGTATTTGAGTAACTTATCTTTAGAGCCTTCTGAAGCTTTCCTAAGTACTTGTTCATCAGAACGTTTGTAGCTTAGAAGCTGAGCATTTTCTCTTCTAATGTCTTGGCCACGCCATCCATCAAAAGCAGAACCTGTTTGTCTATTCTTAAAAATACAACAAACATTAGAGTAACAAAATTGTTCACTCAAACATACTCTTTGTTATCATTAAAACTCAGACACATAATAGCATAACCAAATCTTGTTCTAACATGTTTCATTTCGATTGATGTAACTTCACACTCATTGGAGATTTTTCTTTAATTAAGTTATCT
The DNA here is from genome assembly GCA_021764765.1 of Vicia sativa. NCBI lineage: Eukaryota > Viridiplantae > Streptophyta > Magnoliopsida > Fabales > Fabaceae > Vicia > Vicia sativa. The sequence continues at coordinate 16,848,773 of CM038793.1, read as the reverse complement.
TAATCTTTAATACAAATTTTATCTGCTTATTGATATTGCTATTATTTTCTTTTAATGATGTATGAAATTGTGATGCATAGTATATTTGCTTTATCGTTGAATATAAGTGAGTAATCCTCTAAGGACTAAAGGTCACGAGGATTGTCTCATGACATATCTCAATTGAACCTTCTATCATTAGATTATGAGAAAATAAATTAGGAATTATTTTGGACTCGGTTGAAAAAGTCTCATACTTATAGCTATGTGAAATCGCTCTCTGATAAATAAATCGTCCGATGAAAATGGAAGAATTATTTATTTTAGACAGGATAACTCGCTGATGAACATAAGTATTATTCAGTTTTATCTATTTTATATAATTTATCTTGTTTCTCATAATAGAAATAGAGTTTTCATACGTGTATGTGTAGACAAAAATCATGCACCTTAGGTCCTTCTGTTTTAGTATAATTTTCTATCCTTAAAATGTTATTCGTTTAAACTAAAAACCCCAATTTTCTATTGTTTTAACTACACATCGATAAGGTAGAATTTAGTAATCATTCACATGGTATCCGAGGTTCAACAAATTTTTATACTACTCAAAATTGTTGTATGCTTGCAGCATCTCAAGTTTTTGGCACTGTTGTTGGGGGCCAATTGATTTGATGTTGAAAGTCTGTGTTATCTCCGTATAGACTAAAACACTTTACTATTTTTAATTTCTGTTTTTCTCGCTGTGAGTTTATGAAAAGATCTCCTAGTGCAGAAAATCTTGTTGAATCTATTAATGAGATTGGGTGTTTATTTCAAGAGAGACGCCAAATTTTAAGATATCAACAAATTGATGAAGAAGTAGTTAATACTAAATTCCTTAAAGATTACACAATTTCCATCAATAAGGAACTTCACTAAAATATAGTCCATATGCTCACTGGGACAAATAGTTACGAGATTAAGCCCTCTCTTGTAGGCACGGTTCAGTATAACCTATTCTCGAGATTACACATTGAAAATTCAAATTTGCATTTTTATATCTTTGTCCAATTTTGTAGTACATTTTAAGCTAACAATGTTAATCCTTCCGCCATTAGACTTAGATTATTATCGTTCTATTTATTAGATAGAGCTCGTGCTTGGTTACAATCCCTTCCTACAAAATCCATCACAGCGTGAGCTGAGCTAAAATTTGTGTTTCTCAATTATGCAATTTCAGGCAGGAAGAGGGATAATCTTTGTTCGACACTTGGGAGAACTTTGAGGTCATATTATGGCTATGCCCATTTAACGAGCTTGAGAATTGGCTCATTATCCACCCCTTCACAATAGTCTCCTTTATTCCACAAGGATGACCCTTGAGGAAGCTGTCAATGGTGCCCTTATGAATAATTTTAAGGATGTGACCTATAATCTTATAGAGGACATGGCAAAGAACCACCACTCGTGGTAAAGTTCCAGTGAAATTACCACAAAAGCCCCTAAAAACGCGGACTCTATGAGGTGAGTACCTTTTACCACAAGAACGCTGAAGTAGATGCCCTTTATAAAAAAATATAAAATCTAAGCATAACCCCACCTACAACTCCCTCACCTCCTGCAATAGTGAACACTCTCGTAGTTATCTTTTGATAAACTTATGGAATAAACAAACATATATGCTAGCGATTTCTAGATGATCCTCGTCGAAGGAAGCATCCAGGATAATGTTAGCTATGTTAATAACAACCAATGCAGTAATGCATAGTTTAACACATATAACCCATGGTGGAGAGATTACCTAAATGTTTCTTATAAGAACAATAACACACAACCTTCTATGAAACCATAATGTTTCCAAAAGGTTATGGTTATTGTCCCTAAGAAATCAAACCTAGATATTTTAATGGAAAATTTCATGATGACTTAAACTCGTCCAGATGACGGCTTTAGGAATCAAAACCTTCTCATAAATGAGGTTCTTAGACAATTGAACACCAAGGTTGAAAACATTGTTAACCATAATAAGATGTTGGAGCCTCAAATCTCCCAAGTTGTGCAACAAAAAACATCTTTATATGTTTCTCTCAGAACCTTTTCGGGGAAGCTTGAGTCAAACTCAAAGGGACATATGAACACTTTAATAACCAGAAGCGGTACACAAGTAGATGGAACTAGTGAGAAGAGTGTTAAAGTGAAAGAAACTGAACCAATGCCACCTAAAAAGGAGGTAGTTGAAGAGGTAGAGAATGAGGAACCATATGTTACTCCTCCTCCTATAAGCCAACAATCTTGTTTCCTAAAGGTTTGTAAATGAAAAGGTAGAAGGCCAATTTAAGAAATTTGTGGAACTGCTGAAAAAAATCCATATTAATGTGCCTTTCATTGAAGACCTATCCCAAATGCTTACATGTGTTAATTTCTTAAAGGATATCCTTTTGAACCAGCCGAAATTAGAAGATCGTGAAACCATATAAATTATAGTTGATAGTAGCACACTGATAAAAAATAAGTTACCGCCTAAATTAAAAGATTTGGGGAGTTTTCAATTCTTTGTGAGATAGGTACTATGAGCTTCAAGAGAGCATTATATGATTTGGGTCCAACATTAGCCTGTTTCCCCTATTTGTGTGCAAGAAGATAAACCTTGGTGAAATGAATCCCCCCAACATCTCTCTACAATTGGAAGATTAGTCGATAAAATATCCCGTAGGAATTTTACAAGATGTTCTCATTTACATTGGGTAACTTTATATTCCTAATGACTTTGTCATCATGAAAATCGATGAAGATTCCATAATTCCCAAACTCCTAGGTAGACCTTTCCTAGATACATCTTAAGCTATAATAGAAGTGAAAACAAGAAGGTTGACCTTTGAGGTGGGAGATGAGAGGATTGAGTTTATCTTGTATTAAAGAGAGCACGTTAGAGTCACTTCTGACTTATGGGTTTGAAGCTTTCTTGATTGGTATCCCAAACACAAATAATGAAAATATCGAAGTAGCATACTGTAGGAGAATATTTGACGAAAGTCCAACTTATAAAGACCAAAGCTTTAAAGTGCCCATGACACAAAAGGAATAAAACACGAGAAATATGGTCCTGGGTAGAAATAAAACAATTACCTCATACTATTATATATTAGTGTTTAGACAAAGGGTCGAAACAACCTGTTATAGTGAATACGATCTTAGGAGAGTCTTAAACTGCACAACTACTTACTATCCTGATAAAACACCTAAAATCCATAGGATACACCATAGATAATTTAAAGGGTATCAACCCATAGGTATGCATGCATAATATTTTGTTAGAGGATGACTATAAGCCCTCTAGAGAACACTAGAGGCGACTAAACCCCAATATTAAATAATTGGTAAAGAGGAAGATGATGAAACTCCTTGAGGTCGAGGTAATTTACCTTGTCTCAAATAGTAAGTGAGTTTGTCCTGTTAAGGTGGTACCTAAGAAAAGAGGGGTAACAGTGATTAAAAGTTACCAAGGAGAGTTGGTAGCTAGTAGGACGATTACATGGTAGAGAATATGCACAAATTTTAGGAAGCTTAACAAAACTACTAAAGAAGACCATTTCATACTCCCATTCATTAACCAAATGCTTGAGCGTCTAGCCAGGCACTCTTATTTTTATTATCTTGATGGTTCTTCGGGGTTCTTACAAATCCCCATTTATCCTAGTGGCCAAGAGAAAACAATATTAACTTTCCCTTATGGTACATTCACCTACCGGAGAATGCCATTTGACTTGTGTAATGCGCTTGCAAATTTCCAAGGCTGCACGATGTTGATTTTCTTCGAATTTTTATAGAATTTAATGGCAGTATATATATACTACCTGAGAGATTCGTATTGATAACATGTCATAAAACTGAATAAAACAATAAGAGAGAGAGAGAAAGAGAAGAAGAGAGTATATTCTATAGTTCATATTCTTAGTCCATGTTTCAATATAATATGAGTCCTATTTATTGAAAATATAATAAATAAAAAATCAATATTCATAATATTTATAAAGAAAGTAATTATAATTATAATTATAATTATTATTTTATGACATAATTATAAAGTTTTTCTTTTGACCGAAACATTCCATGTATTATATTATATACCATTAATTCCCTCTAGTTTCCAATAATATAATAACACCATTTTCTTTCTCTTCCAAATTAAATTTTTCAATCTGTTTAATTTTCTTGAGTTTCAGAAGATTGAGAACCATGATAATCCAAGAGGAAGAAGACCAGCAATCAAAGATTTTACACGACCTAGTTTCCATTATCATCAACACTCTCAACCTCCCTCCACTGCCCTTCCCTTTCTCCACTCCATATCCATCTTCTTCGTCTTCTTCTTCTAAGAGACTGCCATGGTGGATGACAGTATTGTCGAAATTCCCGTATGATTCACCGGCAGTATTGGTGTCTCTTTTTCTATGCATATGCTTAGCCTTGATGCTTTTTGGATCGGTGATTTTCTTGACTGGGTTGGTTTTGTTGCCGTGGATTACTGTTTTAGTGGTGGTTTTCTATGCTGCTGCTTTTGTTTCCAATGTATCATTCACAGGTCGTTTCGTTCTTGGTTCCATTGGAGTTGCACTTGCACAGGGATGTTCAAGGTAAGTTTTTCTTTTCCTGATTGCTAGATTCCAACGGTTAGCAACCGCATTTGTGCCCTAAATATTATTGAAGTGATATTCTCTGCAACCACAGATACAATTTAAAACCATGCCTGCAAGTACTCCCACAATAAACCCTAAACCCTACATGCACCGGTGATAAGTTAAATGGTTTGTAAATTATTAGTAGCTAGTAACTTAATTTGAGTGCCTCAATTTGTTGTTTTGCAGAGGAGATAAGGCCAACATACTGCTAAAGCGCTAGGAGAGAAAATGCTTGTCGGAAAAACAAAGGTTAGTTAGGTACATCTGCCATAATAAAGTCAAATAACAGTCTTGTTACTGAGAATTGTTATTGGTATTGGCATTTCACATTTGCAAGAACTTATGTATTTCATCTAGTTAGTTCAATTTTTATTTCTTCGTTCAACTGTTTTTCAGATTGAGCTTTATGTTTTATTGACATGTATTTTCTTCACTTAAAATTTGGTCTCTTATCTAAATACCATAGTTTTAAATTGTTTTTGCGGTTGTGAGTGTTGTGATTGTGTTCATTACAATTGTTGTGAGGCGTATTGCGGCCTTTGCAATCTGAATTTAGTTCGGAATGTTTTTGAAATACACAATTGAAAAACACTTGATGTTAAGATTTTTCATTACATCATAAGTAAATTGAGTTTTAATGATCTGTAGAAGTAGCAAGAGAAATTTCAACTTACAAATTTTTGAATACAAATTAACAAACACCACTAAGACAGGTGGATCTATTATATGATAACTTAACCACTACCAATATGAACTTTAATGGCAACAAGAAAGATAACCATGAAGCCAAAGAAGAGAAGAGAATGAACAAAAATGGAAATAGCACTTGTTTGGAAATTCACAAACTCAATTGCCCTTCCTTTGCCTGGTAGCTGAAATAGTAATCCAGGAGAAAATATTACAAACAGGACCAAGCCAATAATAATAGGAGCCCAATCTGCCATTTGTGTTAGTTTGTAATAAGAGATACAAATGTTAAAGAAAAACGTAACATGTGTTTAGAGATGCAGATGAATTTATAAACAAATTATAGAAGTCTTGAAAGCATATATGGATGAAATAAAGGACAACATAAAATTCAAGGAGAAAGAAAATGGAAGATAGGGACAAATAGGTTTTGGCTTTCATCAAATTCGGCAGAAACATTGGATAAAACGATAACTAGAAAGTTATCCATGGACGGCTGCCAAAGGGAGGCATGGAATAATATCAAGCTTGTCAAATATTTGTTTTTGCATGGTTTTCTTATAAATAATCTATAGTTTAACTAATATGAGATTGGGTTTTTGGAGGTATTCTAGAAAAAATAAATAAAGTTTTGGAAGCTTTTGCACCACCTGAAAAAGATGTGAAAGACAATGGGACAGGGCCTAATTTTTAGAACCTGCAGAATGAACAAAGAGCAGTATTTGTAAGCTTGTTCATATGGGTAACTTTTTTTAATTAAAATAATAAATTTACAAATTCAATAGCAGTTTAAATTTAACAGTCAGATTATTTCATAATAGAGTTTAAGATGCCAAGGAAACTTTAGGAGTGAGATATTTTAAGCGAGGAGCATTGTGAAGAATTGTAAAATTGTCTACTGAGATAAAATATAGCTATATATAGTAGCTGTGCAGGACGAATTGCCCAAACTGACTTGTAACTGAAATACCTAAATAAGCAACAAAATGTGCTTAATCAACACACTTTGTTATGTACAAAAGCAACCAGTAAATATATGATAACTTAGCCTAGCTGTACTAACTATACTCTAATACTTCATTTTTCAGATTACTTTAGACATGTTTTAATCAATGTGACGAAACAAGAATAGATGTTACATATATGCTTCTTATCTTATCCAGACTCATTTTGAGTAAAATCTTAAAACATGATCATAGACCACTTAAGTGTGCAAGGAAAATAAATTTTTTTAGCTGGCTGGAATTCATTGCTGACTAACCTACAAAAATGGACAGACTACAGTAAAACTTACCTCTTCGAGTTCATTTAGAATATCAACAGCATGATTTGTGGCTTTATCAGGGAAGAACCTGCACATAATATAAATGTTGTAATCATTTCATGGCCTATGGGGATGAATAGCCAGGCGGCTTGTTGGGTCCTATGACTAACTTGTATTAAAACATACCTTAAATGCAACAAGTCCATAAAAGCTGACTACAGCAGTTGAAAATTCTCTACTCCATACATAAAGTTAATAGAAAAATTAATTATGTCTTGAGTTTTGTTTTCAGTCTTGCATCCACTAAAATTAAAATCATATTTAATTAATTAATTAATGATAAGAAAACACTAAGAATTAAAAACGAAAGTCAAACCCATCTTGAGTTGAGAAATAAGAATTAAAAACAAATGAAAGATCCCCTTCTTTCACATTCATTCCCCAATAGATTATGAAAACTTAAGTGATCATGGAATAAAGGAGTTAGGAACTTAACATAATATCCAGAACATGACAATATTGTTAGAGTAATTTATGTGAAAAAATCAAATCTCTCATATTAATATTGAACATAAAACTTCTCATTCGATCAATATCAACCACAACACAATGAAATATATGCATAAAGACATAGACACCTACACTTCGGTGTTGGCACAACAAATCGGTGCAAGAGTGTCAAGGAGAACTAGCCGCACAATGGTTTGCAAAGAAGGTTCGAAGGTGGTGTGTAGAGAATGGAAACGTATTATAATAAAGTGTCTCACATAAATTACCCACAGTATAGAACTATTTATCCTCTTCCTCTTCCTATACAAATTATAGTGATACAAACAATTTAGTTATTTAATATCTTAACATGTAAAAGTAACGTAAGATGATAAACCAAAATTAATCAAGTTGATATGTGTAACTCCACAACAAAGCCTTCTAGCTGAATCAGAATTTATGGATAGCAGTAATTAAGTGACACTAGATGCATGTTTTCAGCTTCTGTCCAAAGGTCTTGGAACTGGATAAATGACATGTATTGTTCCACGGAATTTAGATGAACGATTCAAAATTCAAGTCACCAGATATTTGTACAACATTAGAAATAAAAGGAGAGAAGTACTTTTATGCCTAAAATCACAATGCTAAGTATATTTTTATCTTATATCATATAGGTTTTGATGAAAAGAGAAAAAAATAGTTATATGCATTATGAGATTGATGAATGACACTTAACCTTACACAATTTGCTTCATACTGGTTTAAGGAAAATTGATGTTCAGTTTTACATTGTTCTTAGAAAGACTAGCAAATCTAAGTGTTGCAAATGTGTTAGCTCCAAACCATATATGAACACATAGAAAAATTATAAAGAATGAAAGTTAAAATAGAAAACTTCTATTTGAAATTCGTAAAAAGTTTGGTGCCAATTATTTAAGAATTCATGCTTTAAGTTTTCACATGATTTCTTATTTCAAAAAGCGTACAAAATTGATAGTTCAAGATTAACATAAGCTCATTCAAGCAAAATGTACTGCATGTTAACTCCATCTACTTACTTGAGCTTTATCTTATGGTTGCTTCTTTGGTTAAGCTCTTTTCTGCTCCTCAACTTTCATAAGCATTCATATTTTCTCATATGCTCATCAATTTTGGGGGAATCAGGCTCAAACATGTGTTGTAAATATATAATTAATATAATTTAATTAGAAACAAAGAAACATGCAAGGAAAAGAAGTATGTATATAGAACAAAATCACAGTCATAACAAAATCTATATTAATTTAGACCAAACATTACTGCAATGAAATTTAGAATTCTAAAAATGTAACGAGTAATAACTAATATGTATAATGTTTCTTAACAAGAAAGAATACTTATCTCAGATGCTCAATCAACTAGGGTGTAGAGGCTTCTTACGAAAACCCAAATATTCAAAGAAAACAAATGATTGAAACGGCAAACAAGTTTACCTTATCATGTTTGCAAAATAAAATAGAATTTTGGGTCAGTAGACAACCCTTCTTCCTTCTTGGCAGTGAAACATCGGATGAAGAAATTCCATGTCGTCACAGGAATGCTGGGCGGAGATGAACCATCGATTTGCCGCGAGAAAAGTTTGATGTGAATCAAGTTCAAGAGATATTGGATGGACTAATTCGTATTTGCATTTTGAGGAGAAAGGGAAAACGCAGCAAAAATGCACAAAATGAACTTAGGGTTTTTCAGATTTTGGGGGTAAAATAAAAAAGAAGCGCTATAGTTAAAAATGAAAAAAGGATTCTTTTATATTTGATGAAATTGAGTGAGAGTGGCCGACAAATCTACAACTGTCGTGAAGAGGAAGCAGAGGCAGATCTACAACCGTCGCAGGCACTGTTAGCTAGGTCGGCGGCGGAATGTGTGAACGAAGAAGAAGGAGAAACGATAGCTCGGTTTTGTTTTCTTTTTCTGTTTGTTTTCTTTTTTTCAATTTTCAATTTTCAATTTTTTTTTAATAAGAGTATTGGCAATTGAGAGGATTAATGAAAAATATTTAAAATTCCTATGTACTGTTAGAAAAAATTTTATTTTTTGTTTAATGGAAATTTTTTATTTTTTATAGACAATTGAGAGGAGTAATGAAAAATATTTTTTATTTTCTGTTTACAATCATGTGTTAGAAATTTTTTAATATATATATATATATATATATTAATAATGTTTAGAGAAAAATATTTGTTTTTTAGTGTATAAGTTTTGGAGGGAAGATTGCCATCAAAAATTTGATAATGCTAAAAAAATTTATATAATATTTCAGAAATGTAGCCTTTTATTAGAACTAATGTAACAATCTAAAAATGTCCCCAAAAATATTTTTGGGGACAATTGTCAAACATTGCTAAAGAAATAATATTTTAACGCTCTAAAATCGTCCCCAAAAGCAGTTAAGGGCACAATTAACAACCGTTGGTAAAAAAATAAAAGAGTATCGCTCCATAAACGTCCCCTAAAGTATTTTAGGCAACGATTATTAAGGGTTGCAAACATATTTTTGACAACAATCGTAAATCGTTGCCTATATGAATTTAAGGCAACAATTTCTACATGTTACCTAAAAAAGTGTTGCCAGAGACAACAAATGTTGTAGTGTTTTTTGACACCTCAAATTTTAGGGCCTGTTGAATTGAAATTTGTTAGGAGGCGGCCATAACCTTGACAGTCTGGTCCATTCTAGATATTCAACTGCCAAGCCTGACAATTCGGATTTAGTCCAAGTATGTACTAAAGTTTCTAGAACATTTTCTCGACCATTGAACGCCCATTAACCTAGAAGTAGGAAATTCATCCCTCCAACGCATCTAACGGTCATCTGCATCTCACGTCGATTAATTAGCAAGTTAGTTATTCCACTCCTTTATATATTCATATGGTGTCATCTCAGGTCACATGTTTTCAAACACAATTTGAATACTCTCTCTCATCATTCACATACTGACTTGAGCATTAGTGTGCTAACCTTATAGGCATACCCCCTGTTAAGTCGCATTGGAAGCTTTCCTCCATCGTAGCTTCTGTGACTGCATATAATTTTGGTTTCGACACAGAACAAGGACACCATTTTTGGGAAATGACTTCTAATTCTCGCATATCCTATGATTCCCTCTTTACAAGTGCATTCCTCTAGCATGGGGTTCTCCTCGATTTCAAATCGGAGAATTCAACTCATCGAAGGGAATTCAACCACGATTAGAAAAATTGAGAATGGCGTTGATTCTTCATATCTTAGTTATTCATTGGTTCAAAACTTCATCGAACTACAAAAATAACTAGATCAAGAACCACTCGCTCCATCACCGCATGTGAAACTGCTCTGGAAGCCACTAATATGTAGGGTGAAATATGCTAGACTAGGTTAGACTTTAGAAGACCTGAATCTAGCCTATGATAAATTAAAAAGTTTTGGTCTTTGACTATTATAGGCTATTTTTCATGGCATGGCCTTTTTAAAAGCATGGCCATTTAAAAGTCTGGTCTGGCCGGCTCTGAAAGTCTATTTAAAAGTATATTTTTCATTAAGATTTTCAATTAGTCAATATTACTAAAGAAGCCTTATAGGTCTGTCTATATATGCATTTAAAGACCGACATATTTAGCCTTTGTTCTAATATATATATGCATATATAAGACAATATATTTAGTATGTTTTCTAAATATATGCATATATAGGCAGCCTATTTAGCCAATTTTTAATATATATGAAAATATAAGTCAGTCTATAAGGCTTCATAGGCTTTTTTAATAGCCAAAGTCTGACCTATTTAATTAAATAGGCTTTTAAAACGCCTAAACCTGACATTTTTATTAAATAATCATGGCCTGATCTTGACTTAAATAGGCTAGGTTATAGGATCCTATAGCCTGGTCTGGCATATTCTCACCCCTACTGGAATGGTACATCCAACCACCAATCGATTGAATACTACTCCTTCAACTAGAGAGGAAAACCTCAACACCAACACTCTTCAACGAACAAACGTGATTCTCCTTTCACGACAAGTGGAATCATCCAAACATAGTTACTTTAGGTTCCATATCCAATGCCAACGGAATGACCCGAGATCTTAGAAGGTCTTGGCAATCTCAAACCAAACCTCAAATCTCATGGCATAGACAAGTTAATTAAGGATATTTAAAAAATTGTCCAACAACAAAATTCAAAGGTGGTAGAAGATAAATTCCTTCGTTTGGAGGAAAGCCTCTAACATATTCAACAACTGGAAAACATAGTGCAAGAAGTCGATTCGAGAAGAAATTGATCTGAATGATCGAAATTAACTGCAACAAGAGAAGAAGGAAAATCTTAGAAATCGAAATAACACGCCAAAAAATGATAAGCATAGTTCTCCTTCTAAACGTTCAAGAGGAGACCGAGGGAGATACACGTCATAAGCGCCAACCACAACATAAACATCCTTTAATTTCTCGAATCTAGAGAGAAAAATCCCTAAATATATGCAATGACCTCCCAAATTGGAGGAATACAATGGGAAAGGAAATCCCGATGAGCACATGCAACTTGTCAACGACCGACTTAACTACTATTGCAGAGGCAAAGATTCCAAATACAAGCTATTGGCATTGACGTTTTTGTACAAACGCGACTATGGTTCAAACACCTTCCTGACAATTGCATCGAGTCATGGGCGAATTTTGATGATCGTTGTTGCACCCTAAAATTTGCCCTCCCATTTTTAAGATCAACTGGTTCAAGATACATCTCCATACTCAAGAACTACTCAAAGATTGATCAGACAAACCCTCTCCTATACAATGGACCTCTAAATTAGAGTTTTGCTTTCCTCAAGGTCAAAATGGTTTCTAATTCCTTAATAGAACTTCATGCTTCATCATATGTCCCAAAGTGTCTCCATGTTAAGTTTCAAGCCTTACAACACAAGTTTGCTCAGTCAATTGCTCAAATGATTGAAAATCAATTGTATTGGACAAAAAGTCAATTGTGGTCAACATACAGTCAAACTCCACCATTTTTGGTCAACATCTATATTTTGAAGTTATATTCATCATTTTATCAAGGGTTGATCATGATTCATCAAGGAAACTCAAGAATCATCAAAATTCAAAAGTTACTATATTAGGGTTTCTTAAGGAGAAAGTCAACAGAACTTTGACCAAACATAACTTTCACATACTTCATCAGAAATTTCTCAAACAATTATTATTTTGAAGGAAATTCAATTCTCTACAACTTTACCTCTAATAGCTTTTTCCCAAAAAATGCTTCATTTGAGAGATATGGGCCAACACATTATAGGTCCTTTCAAAAGTCAACAAAAAGTCATCTTTTCTCAAAGAAGTGTACATAAACATGGAAGCTTCAATGGAGATAAAACCAAAGAGAGCTCTCAGGGGACATCTTAAGCTTTCTAAAAAGTCCAAGATCACCCTCCAATGTTGAGAATTGAACAAGATGTGATTGGTGCAAGTTTGGCAATTTTGGGAAAGTACATGAAGTAAATATTGAGCAAAACTTGAATTTTGAACTAATGGGCCTATGTTTTGAGTTTCAAGCATACCCATAACCATAAATAGGACCTCTAAATCCATTCTCATATTTTTGTGATTTCTATTTATATTTATTTGGATTTTTATTCAATTAAAAACTAAATAAATTAGTTAAATGCAAGAATGTTGAATTAATTCATGGAGGCCTTGTTTAAATCACATGGAGGCCCAAAGAATCAGCCTTGAAAGCCAAGAAACCGAGCCAACATGATTGGAGTTGATTGAGGATCAAAATAGCAAGATTTTCTTATGATTCCAAATCAAATATTTTTCTTTCAAAGTCATGAATTTTCTTCAAATTTGTTAACCTAATTCATTCTCTTATATATATATATATACACAAAAATATCACATGCTAAAGGGACAAAAAACTGCCTTAAGAACCCAAATATAATTCACAAAACTTGGAAAAACAGAGCAAGGTCGAAACCCTGTTTGCAGGCCAATTCAAGGAGTGTTGAGGATCAAACCATCCTTATCGGTCTGAAGCAAAATCGATCATCACCAACATCCCAAATCCCCTGAATCGATCCGACCAAGTATCACGGTTTGCTATCCTTTTTATTTTCGATTACAGATATTTACGCATCATAAACATGTTTTAATTATATATTTGTTCTTGTATGAATGTGTAGAATATTTCTGGATGGTTTAATTTGAGCTTCAATGCAGGTACGAAGAAACACCATTGTTAGGGTTTCGGCTTCATGAATTGGGGAACCTTAGTTAGGGAAAAAATTAGCCAAAACCAAGGGAACCATTGAATTCAGGGGGCAATTTCTAATCGATCCATGCCTTTGGATGAAATTTATAATTCTTATGTTTTGAGTTTTGATGTTGCAGGGATGTATTGACGAAGTAACGGCGTCGGTATAGGCTTACTGATGGAAAGACCGTGGGTAATTTCCCAGAAAATTCAAATTGGGGACGATGAACAAGGTTGGTGCGTTTTGGTTTCAAAAAATTCTTAATGTTTAATTTTAAATATATATTTATGTTTGTAGTCAACACTCCCAAGGGCCAAACCATGTTTTTAGCATTTGTTTTATTCTTTTTTTTTCTAATTCTTTTCAATTTCTTTTCATTTTTAATTTTCCTTCACAAAATTATTTTTAATACTTTTAAAAACCCTAAAAATATTTTAGTTTCAGATTTAAGTTAGTAAAATGTTTAATTAATTTTGGACACAAAAATATTATATTTTTCTTTCAATTTAAAATTATTTTCATAATTAATTGATAATTAACTTTTAATTAGTTTTTCTTGTTTAAAACCAACTCCAAAAAACACCAAGAAATACTTTTCTTTAATACTTAGGGTTTAGAATATTTTCACATTTATTAAAAAATATTTTTCTCATGGTTTATTTATTTCTTTTGCATTTAAATATTAGAAATCGATGTATAGGTCGCACAAATATTTTTGTAAATAGTGTAGTTTTTATTTTTCTCGCATTGCCTCTATTATGTAACTGCTTACAAGTTGTAATAACATAGGTTAAATTTCCGTACTTTTACTTTTCGCATTCCTTATTATGTAACTTCCCCGAAGCCATGTAATAGCGTATGACTTTCATTTTCCACACCTTTATTTTTCTATATATATTAACTGCTTAGATGTGTGATTAATAGGATTGTATGGCAAGATCTAAAACCAACGTAAAATAAACCTAATCAAGAGATAAATATCTGAACTGAATCACCCTTCACACTTGCACCCTTATGATATCCTCTCTTGTTGCCTTTCGGATAAACATGGTCACGTCCCTCGAACATAGGGATATCTTAGCAAAGTTGCCTATAAATAACATCATCATAGTCCCTTCGATATAGAGATCATAGTCCCTCGATGTTGCTTACGAATATATGATCTTGTCCCTCGTTTGTTGCCTATGATAAATGATGATAGTCCCTACCAAATTACTAAGGTATCCTTACATCTTGCCTTCAATGACCATACGACGACCCTACGTTTGTCCCTTCACATCCGATGGATGGGGCTACCTACCAACTAATAGTATGGATAACACTATCTTAAAGGAGAAGGAAAATAACAAGAAAGACCTTTGAGTGGGTAGATTACTCCTAATTGCTTGCTCAGAACAAATACTTTTCACACCTCATATTTTCAAACAAATATTTTTAAACACTTAGTATACATTCTTGAGGACTGATACAAGAATTATTAAAAAGTTAAAGTCAAAATATTTTCAAACAAATCACACACACACACATACACAAAAGCAAGTTTAAAAAGTGACCTAAGCAATTAAGAGCCTGTAGATAACTACAGATGAAAAGGGTGCTAACACCTTTTCTTTTCATAACTTACCTCCCGAACTCAAAATTTATCAAAGGTCTTTCTTATTATTTTCACCTTTCCATATTGGATAAAAGAAAAGTCGGTGGCGACTCTTGCTAACCGCAAAATTTGCGATAAAACGCAAAACAACCAAGTCAGTTCTCCCACCGTATTACAATTGGCTTAACTCATATTTTACTGAATGGAAAAGATAACCAGTTACCATAGTTTCCCTCGTATGCATCATACAAGGAGTGAATGAGAGCCCATATTACTATATATGCAATATGCATGCTCACATGAAGAAAGAATATCCAAAGCTAAGCACTCAAGAAGCATCAAAGAAAATACCTAGAAGAATTGGACGAGTGTATACTCTGGATGCCATGAAGGTGAAGAGGAGCAATGATCTCATTACTAGTACGTGTTTTATCCATAATGACCCACTCTTTATACTCTTTGACCGCATATCATCACACTCATTCATTTCAAAATAGTATGTGGAGGGGCTTGGTTTAAAAGTAATTGCATTACCTTCTTCGATGATAGTCGCCACAACCACATACAGTAATGCAAAAACTAATTAAGTACGTGAAAACTCTCCAATAACGGTGAAGGCCTGAACATTATACTTGATTTTATTTGTCTACTATTCAAGAAGATAAATGTGGTTTTGGGGAAGGATTGGATCTCTTCCAATTTGGTGTACATTGGTAACCAGGAGAAAACCATTTTTATACCCACAAACATGATGTCAAGGGATGAAGTTAACTACAACAAAAAATCCCATCTACCTCGGTTGAAGAAGGGATTTTACCTTAATTTGGTGTGTGTTTACAAATATTCATAGATATTAAATTTTTGGGTTAAATAAGCTTTTGGTCCCTATAAATATCTCAAATTTCGTTTTTAGTCCCTCTAAAATTTTCCTTTAAAGAATAATCCTTCTAAAAATTTAAATTTTAGTTTTTAGTCCCTCGTGGCAAAATCGTAGCTAAACCCGTCGTAAAAATCATCGCTAAATAAAATCCGTCGCTTAAACCGTCGTAAAAACCGTCGCTAAATAAAAAACCGTCGCTAAAACTGTCATAAAAACCGTCGCTAAATTGTAAAATTCGTCGCTAAATTGCAAGAGGGACCAAAAGTTAAAATTTAAATTTTTAGGAGGACTATTCTTTAAAGGAAAATTTTAGAGGGACTAAAAACAAAATTTGAGATATTTATAGGGACCGAAAACTTATTTAACCCTAAATTTTTATTGAAATACAAAATTTAAAAATTTAACATTTTTTTAGTTTAAACCTACAAGTACAATTTTAAAAAAGATTCCTAAAATATCTTCATCATCATCCTCGTGAATCTTGGTGAAGATCAAATGTTAGAATTTTTTGAATATCTATATATTGTAATATGTTCTCAATGGATTCACATTCATTTGTTTCTAAAATTAATTTAACAATGGTTAGATATAGAAAATAATTTATTATGTATAAAGACAAGAGGTTATATAAAGAACTCAAACCTTCAACCAATACTCATGCTCTTGTAATCCAACAAAAGACTGTTTCCGCTTTCTTTTAAGTTTCACTTTTTTCAATCCTAATGTTTTCATTTTAATGTTTGTGATTCAAAAAAATTGTGATCCAGATATATAGTGAGGTGTTGTTAGCATTCTGAATAGCTCTCCCAACAATTTTACACGAATCACTAATGTTTCTTGTGGATTAATGTATTGGCATTATCTTAAGAGTTAATGCTCACTAAATGGATGAAAAATATTTCTTTATGGGTGGAAAAGAAATTGAATAAACTGGTTTACTTTTCCCTTTGGTTGAGACAAAAAACCGAGGTAAAAAGGTTTTTTTAATAAAAAATAAAATAGGGGGTTTTTCCCCTCGATATCTAAATCCATTGAAGTAATAGATTACTTCTTTTGGAAAAAATGGTGAATGGAAAAAATGGTGAATGGAAAAATTGAAAGTAACATGTATTGTTTTCTTTTTTACCATTTTCCAATTTCTTTGTATGTTTCAAGAATCAAAGAAAAGACTATTCTAAACAAAATTTTCAAGATCTTGGTTTTGTGAAACAACAACATTGTAGTATGATTAAGAATAAATTTCTCAATATTGTCAAAGGTTAGTGTTAGAAAAACTATAACACCTCTGTCTGCCTTCAGGATTATCGAATGACCCCACAAACAAGCCCACACCTGCACAGTCTCTGGATCCCTCTCATTCCAATGTGGTGACCACTCTTAGACCGCTCTGGCCTCGAGTGTTACATGCGGTGTAACCACCCCGCCTTCTTTGGCCTCAGGTGTTAAGTGTCCACCAGCTTCCGCATGGTTCGTCCTTGAACCACATCGTACTGGAAGACGTATGGATCTAATACCATTTGTAACACCCCTGACTTCCTTCAAGATTATCGACTGGCCCCACAAACCAATACGAGTCTTTTTAGCATGCTTTTACCTCACTTTGACGCTTTCCAGGAAACTTCCTAGAAGGTCACCCATCCCATTACTACTCCAAGTGAATCACACTTAACTACGAAGTTCTTATGCTTAGCAAAAAGAACATGTATCTTGTTGGTATAGGTAGTACCAATTAATCCTTATAAGCCTCCTTTAACTATGCAGTCCCATACCTGCACTGTCCTAGCATCTCTCTCATTCTGTTGTCGCGACCACTCTTAGACCTCTCTAGCCTCGAGTGTTACATGCAGTGTAACCACCCCCCGTCTTCTTTGGCCTTGGGTGTTACAAATGCATTTTCCTCTTGTCACCTTCGCCCGACAAGGCTGTTCGTTCGCCTGACGAGCTTAGCTCTCATTCTCTTCGCCCGACGAAGAATGCGTGAATTCTCTTCTCCCATAAAAAATTCTAATGGCTCTATTTTTGACCCTTTTCCTTCACGTCATGCTCGCCCAACTCATTAGGAGCGGAATTACTTTACCTGGTGACGCATCATGCTTGCCAAGCAAACCAGCGCAAACTAGACTTCCATGTTACTATCTCTTCTCTACACTATTCCAATTTTTACATGATTTCTTCATATTACAAGTCTCAATTCATCATAGATTCACATTGTTTCATCATACCGCACCAACACAAGTTATCATACATCATATGCCTCAATTTATCAGCAAACAATCTCATAAATTCATCAATTTTCATCAAATCATCATATTTACTTCATCATTTCAAAATCCCAACTCAAACCTATAATTATCTAAATTTTTGATAAATTATAATAATAGCGATAAACTCCCCTTAATTTAGATTCTTCCAAGCAATTGATTCCCCCTTGCTTCTACAAAAATCCCTCAGAGTTCCTCCGTGCCCTAACTCTCTTCATGGCGTTCCTCTCATTTTCATGATCGCACAGAATGAGACATTTTTCCTTCTATTCTTTGTTTAACCCTTGGACCCTTTCTATGATCTTCCCATATTACCCTCACTTATATCACAATATTACCACATTGTCCTCATAGCCTCTACCTCTTATTATTAATGTATTTAACTAATTAAAATATTCTAACTAATTATTATAACTATCAAAATTATCCTAAAAATACATAATATTATCTTAATTTTTACTACCCCCATCATACACCACACAAACTATCATATCAAGCATAATGAGAACTATGCTACGACATAGATTGACACAACATCCTCTTTTGGAGCACAAGAGGAAACTCACTAACAGAAACAACCACTTGAACTATCCATTTACAGACATAGAGAACCATACCTCTATATTGGATAACTCATAACACAAGACACAATTTGTGTTCATAACTCAAAAACAAGACATAGAGCAAAAATACTTGCAGAAAATGCAAGAATCAACAGACTCAGAATAGGACATCCTATTCAACATCTTTGCAAAAACAGCTGCAAACATTGACCTCAGACTTAACAACGTCTAAACACTACCCCTTTTCCCTATGTTTGCCATGAGCTAACAAACATAACCTTCACGGACTCTAAACTTACCCATATCCGAATGAAGGACATGAGAGTAAAACAAACAAAGACACAAAAAAAAGTGAAGGAAAGAAAAAGAAACAAAAAGACACTCTATATACTTGAGCAACCATGCTGATTAATTCCTCCTTCTGGTTATTACATTTACTAGTAGTTGTTGATACTAGTAAAGTCTTTAGACTAGAATAGTATTCATGCATTGCCAGAGCATACTACTTTAAACAAACTTAGAATCTTCTTATTCTAAACCAAAGATAGAACTACTACTTCTGAATGAGGTGATAGAATATCAAGATCCATAGTCCCAAGTCTCTTCCACAGGCTATCATCAAAAATTATGTTGCAACATCATTTGGGACACCATCAACTTTACTACAGAACCTATCAACTTTGGTTCTGAGATTATAATAAAATTGCTTTTTTGAGACTTTATGTCACTTCAGCACATAGTAGTATACACCCCCCTTCACATCAGTTAATGAACAATCTCTCCCTTGATATTAGTTGATCATCAACATATATATAACAAATGCGTCTTCTTTAACAAACATATCCAATTTCACTAGACAAGGCAGCTTTCACAATTATTAGTTGCTTCTCAAATAGACTGTTTCTCCCTAATGATACTTTTGCTCCCCCATTAATATCTGAAATCCTCCTTTTAGCTTCTAAGATAAATCTAATCATGATGTTGTTACTCTTACTCCCCCTGAGTTATACATAATAAGGTCATTTTTTATGTTGGTCCTTATAGTACTTTAAGCATTCTTCATTTGGACTTGCCACACTTTCCAAATTAGGAATCCTTAGTTTGCTTGCTATACACGTTTCAGATTGCCACACTCTGTAACTTGTAATAGAAGTAACCTCATAGTTAATGATGTGTATACCTAATTATATGTCTTCAAAAGATAAGTCTGAACCTTATCTCCTTCTTCAATCTCTGGTGTCTTCAATAGTTGTGATGTTACATCTTCATGTAGAACATTCTCTTTTATACATCACATACTTCTTCTCATCTTGTTTCAGATTACCATACACTTATCACAAATATCAAGCTCTCATTGAGATATTTGACAACATATGTATGTATTTTCTTAGTTGAATCAACTATTCAAATAATCACCAGATAACATTGCCACACATCCAAAACTTGTGAAGATAACAGTGAAATTTAATATTGACGTTCAGTTCACACTAGGCGATGAATTCTTCATACAAATACTCAGCTCCCGACAGAGTATATGAATTTTTCATTCAGGTTGCACATCTGATAAGTACTTAGTCTCCCGTCAAAGTACCTATCAGTTATTCAATTAGAATTAACTACTCACACTAGATCATTCTGACAGATTACATCTTCACACTCACCTCTACTTCCAGGCAATAATAAAACTTTCAATAACTGAAGACTTTAAGATGATGTTTTGACATCTGATACAACATCATCCATTATGGTTATGGGGGTAACATCCATACTTTCTTATTCATAACACTTTGAGGGGGAACACAAGAAGCACTGCAACTGTTAGCTTTACATCCGTAACAATTTACATATCAAGGAAAAATGTGATCCATATCTCAGTAGACTTTTCTTCAGACTTTCACTTCTGATTTTGAGATGATGGATGTTATAGTCTGTACCTATAGAGGAGATTCCCTCAACTAGGTTTCTAGAACAGACTTGATTATGGAATGACACAGAAATATTCAGATTCTTCACTGCAATCTGACTTCCTTGATTCTTATTGACAATACCCTTCCAGGATAATATTTAGGGCAGTCAACGTTCATGATCATATTTCACCGTGGTTGAGACACAGTATTCAGCTCCACAATTTGTTCTATGGTCATGAATAAAACTCCACATATCTGGTTCCTTTGATCAGAAGGATGTACCAGATATAAGCTCATTTGGATATCACATAAAGGTATTGAGGGGTATACCTTTATGAGTCTCTTACTTGCACTGAGCTTGACTTCTATACTCCCATAAGCTTAGGTCAGGAATAAACTAACATCTGGAGTATAAGCGCTTGTTGATCATGTCATGATCAACTAATAATCAGATGTCTCCTCTTCCAGATCAGAAGCAGGTTCCAAACATATGTACTCACACTACATTTGTTTAGCACCCAGAACATTTGTTCTTCAACTAGTAGTTGCATACCAGTAGTAATGTTCTAACATCCTGTAGAATATCGGTTCCATCTCCTTGGAACTCATCATCCTTGATAATCTTCAAGGTCTTCAACTTACAGATGTATATGAGAATCATTGATCAATTGATACTCATCCACTCTATTACTAAATGTCTTTATGAGTGGACTTGAGAAAATATCAAGTATCGTTGACACTTTTAGGTTGTAAGATCTGCTCAATATTCTGTTGAATAAAAATAACATTAGGATCCTTCTTTTACTTTAGGGCTTGCATCAGAGGCTATGCAACCGACTATATCCATACTTCAATAGAATGTACACAATGTTTACTCTATAATTCACTTGTAAGCATAATAGATAAGGATTGAAAATAAATTAACCATACAATAAGCTTTCCTCTCCACCAAGAAACAAACTAGACCCAACCAATATCCTGATCAGTATGGAAACACATAAGCATAGAAGTTACCTTATCAACCAGCTTCACTCCCGCATGAAGGTTTTGACAATCTTTTCTCCTTGTTGATTATAGGATGAACAATACAATTTAAAATCCTCACTCCTGCGTGAAGTCTTTGAATTTAACTTTCTTGTTCCAACATCTTTATCTTCTTCCTTCAAAAAGGTACAGGTTCTGGCCAGGTTGGTCTAGTTCTCCACACATAGGTCCATCATCCATTTCTAGGGACCACACAATATGAACACTCCTTGTTCAAACAATCTACAAGTAGGTCCAGCCTCCACTTCAAGGAACCATATAATATGAACACTCCTTGTTTAAACAATCTTCTACCTTGTGCACAACCAGAAAGTATCCCCCATGGATCTCATCCAAAAACAGACAGGATGCCTGCTCTAATAATAATTAAAATTCTGGTTTTGATAGACTCAGGATGTCGTGACATCTGATCCGACATTTCAAAAGAGATAAGGTAGAATTACAATTAAAATTCAGGAAACAAAAGAACACGAGGAATTATTATCCCAGTTCGGTTCTAACCAACCTACATCTGGGGGCATACCAAGCCAAGAATGAAGTTCACTATTAGCAGTATTAATTCGGAGAGAAACCACCATGTTTACACTCCTCACTTAATCAGACTACCCAATGACCCTTCTACCTAAGATACCACACTTAGATATGAGAACTTTCACTCACTTCCAATCACCTCAGTGATGTCTATCAACTACTATCACACCACCAATTGCATCAACTGCTTGGCTCCTGACACAATTAGCTTGGAGATACCTCACTCCAAACACAACTAAAATAGTTTAAAGATACCACACTTCAAAAAAAATATAAACTAGTCACTCAAGTGACACAAACCTAACTTGGAATTGCTTCACAACTTCTTCCAAGGACACAACTACACTCATTGCTTCACAACTTCTGAGTGAGTAAAACAATCCTCTTGCCTACAGGCTTCAAGATACAAATCAGTGACCATCCCACAAGTCGGGTGGTTCACTTACATGGCTAACCCTAAAGATTACATCTTTCTAAAACTGGATAGCTTACCAAAACTAGGTTACAACTGCTTATTTATAACCTATTACCCAACTGGATTTGGGCCTTCAAAATAACAACATAATTTGTAACAAACTTCTGCAGTAACAAACTTTTTGTTGGGATAAACAAGCAGATAACTTCTGCTACAATCAAGGTCCTTGCTGATCTTTCTCCTTAGCTCTTGGACGTCCACATAGACTTTAAAATCACGCCACATAAGATGCATAATATTCCCATAATATTCTGCTAAATTTATGTTGCGTGATGTCTTGATGTCACATGTCTCGACATCTCATATGACATGTTGTTCCAGATGTTGAAACTTTTCAACACAACATGTTTCTCCATTAAATAGAACTTCAACCTGCTTTCTCCTTACAAGTTATAAATCCTATTTAACCTATTGCTGCTAAATTAGTTTTACCAAACATAAAGCAAATCCTAAAAATCGAGAACCAACACCTTTTGTAGCCTTCATCGGGCGCGGCTGTTCTCTCGCCTCCTCTTTGCCCGCCGAAGTTATAGCGAATTCTCTTCTCTCATACAAATGTCCTGGTCTCAATTTTTTACCCCTTACCTTCGCCTCACGCTCTCCCAGCACATCAGGGGCAAACTCACGTCACCCTGGGACGCATCATGTTCGCTCGATAAACCAACACGAACATGAATTCCCTGTTGGAATCTCTGATTTGCACCAGTCCAATTTTTACATGATTTCTTCACATTACATGTTTCAATTCATCATAGATTCACATAATTTCTTCATACCACACCAACATAAGTTATCATACATCACATGCCTCAATTTATTAGCAAATAATCTCACAATTTCATCAATTTTTATCAAATCGTCATATTTACTTTATTATTCAAAAACCCCAACACAAACCTACAATTATCTAAACCTTAAATCAATTATAATTATAACGATAAACTCCCCTTACCTTAGACTCTTCCTAGCAATTGATTCATCTTCGCTTCTACAAAAATCCCTCTGGTTCCTTCGTGCCCTAGCTCTCTTCACATTGTTCCTCTTACTTTTATGATCGCACAGAATGAGACTTTTTTTGTTCTATTCCTTGTTTAACCTTGAGACCCTTTCTATGATATTCCTATATTACCCTTACTTATATCACACTATTACCACTTTGTCCTCATAGTCCCTACCTCTTATTATTATTATTATTATTCTATTTACGTGATTAAAATAATTCCAACTAATTATTCTAACCAATCAAATTATCCTGAAAATAATGAATATCATCTTTATCCTTACTACCCTATCATACACCACACAAAACATCATATCAAGCATCATGGTCATCAAAATATCATATATATACTCCACAAATACGTCACAAGTACTCATCATAAATCAATTAAATAATTTAATAAATAATTTAATTATTTGGGGTGTTCAATTCGCCACCTTCATTTGTTCGTAGAACTTTTATCCTATCCGCACTCTGGTTTTAGACAAGTATCTTTAATCTCTTAAAGATTTTGAATATTTCGTCCTTTCTATGGATCACATAGATCCACAGCTTTCGACTGTACTCATTTACAAACGAAACAAAATATTAGTTTCCACTGATGGTATGTTCTCTGAATGGACTGCCTACATCTTAATGTAACACTTCAAGTATGCATGATGATCTCATTAGCATAGTCGAAACAAAAGAAATTTTGAATTGCTTTTCGACTAAACAACCTTCACAAAGTTTGTCAGACATCTCAAGACTTGGAATTCCAATAATCATATCTTGAATAATCAACTGATTGAGTGATAGAAAGTTCAAATGTCCAAACTTCAGATGCCACGAACAACTATCATTGTGGTTGACAACGCTTTTAGACATTGTAGTTCACTCTAACTGATCATGGTCTTAAACTTCTGATTCTACGACAACAAAGATTTTAAAATCAAATGAAGATTGTAGCACATCATTAATCATAACTTTTCATTGAGATTGAGGTTGAGTTCGCTCATGCCCACTTTAGAATCCAATCCAAAATTTAAATATGTACCCGTTAATCATGAATCATGTAAGGCTGAATTAATTTCCATATCCTACCAAGAAACCAATACATCATAGTTAACAAAACTAAGTTAATTAAAATATCATGTCTTTTGATATACTTGTCTAATTTTTTAATCTATATCAAAAACTTATACAATATTTTAAAGAATATAACACGTTCGAATTAACAATTATACATAGTTTACAGGTTTCGTGTCTTATTAGAACTACTGGACCATCCATCCCTTTAATTTCAGTGTCTCTCATAGGTCACTGGGCCATGTTTTTCGGTTCTTTTCTAAATCCACATTATTCACAAGTCTTCTTTAACTTTCAATATCTAAATTAAGCAATCTACCATAGTGACTCGTCTTATATACAAATTTCTTTCCACTTTACACAAAAAAAGTTTAATAAATAAATTAAAACCACTTTGATCATAGCAATAATTATTAGTTTGTGAGATAAAAAGAAGAAGATAAAAAAAGTAGATCCATTAGTTAACACAAAAAGCAATCCCACTGGCCACTACAACCATTTCACATACCTTTCTTGTCTCGTAAATCTTTGTCCTTTTTTCTCCCCAAGTTTAGCATATCTTTTTCCTCCTTAACGACCAAGGAACTAATCCTCTACTTATTATAACAAACTTCCACACATATATATTACTTCGGTTATTTTGAAACACAAGAAAATAATTAAGAGAAGTGAAGTTATAGAAACTAAAGATATGGGAGCTGATTGGGGACCAGTGATTGTTGCTGTTGCTTTGTTCATTTTCTTGTCACCAGGGTTGCTCTTCCAGTTTCCAGCAAGGTTTAGGGTTGTGGAATTTGGTAACATGAGTACTAGTGGAATTTCTATTTTGATTCATGCTATTATATATTTTTGTATACTTACCATCTTGATTATTGCAATTGGTATTCATGTACACTTTAATTGAATCCAAGTTTACCTTGTTAGGATTTTGGGAATATTACTTTTGGGGTACAAGTTTTTTAATTGGCCAGTTGGATCTCTATGTTGTGTTTCTATCTTATTGTAAGGTTAATTGTTATTTGTATATGAATTAGAGTATGATAAAAAAAAACATTGCTCTACTTAAGTAAATGAAGACCTTTATTTAAGTGGCATTCTTATATTTCTAAATATAGCAACATTTGTTAATAATAAAAATTTATATTATTGCAAATCTATCTAGCTTTTTTCCTCCTCATGTGTTAGTAACTTTCTCTGTGTTTCAGTAGATTTCTTAACCCACTCTATAAAGGTGGGGCACACCCCATGAAAACCTCAAAATATCTTTTAGAAAATCAAAAATATATTTTCGATACGCACCACTTTTTGAAATATTAGAGTGGAACCGAAAATATACTTTCGGTATGCACCATATTTTAAAATATTTGGGTGAAAACCGAAAATATATTTCCAGCTCCATACTAAATAATGTAATCATAAGAATTTATTCCAAATTTGGTCTCACATAGATGTTTTATTTAAAATTACATATAGATTAAAATCAGAATATACTTCCGGTACACCCAATATTTTTCAACATGATTTGCATGATAAAGGTGCGAACCGAAATATATTTCGATTTTCGATGACAATTTGAGAATTTCGCCAGAATGGATAAGAAGGTCATGAAATGGATAAGAAATCCATGTGTTTTATTCAAGTCCTAGACCCTCTTTAAAATAATAAATAAGGAACAACTAGCTTTTACATCGAAAAGGTAAGCAAATAGGGTCTCATATATACTAAGACACATTATTGGCCCTAGTGCGCTAGAAAGTATACATACATATATACCCACAATGCTTGAATTCACAATGTTTTGCCAAATCTCCTATACGGTGGAATTAGAGATGTCAATGGAGCGGGGCGGGGGCGGAAGACACTTCCCCATCTTTTTTTCGTCATCAAATTTATTCTCCGTCCACGTCCTCGATCCCCATCGTATAGGAGTTTCTATCTTCATCTCTATTTTTCACATATCTCTGTTTCCTGCGAATCTTACATTTATTCATTAATATTTTATTACTATATTTTCTATAAAAATAAAAAGCACTAGTAACTCACATATTTATTT
Organism: Vicia sativa; assembly: GCA_021764765.1. NCBI lineage: Eukaryota > Viridiplantae > Streptophyta > Magnoliopsida > Fabales > Fabaceae > Vicia > Vicia sativa. The sequence continues at coordinate 16,822,045 of CM038793.1, read as the reverse complement.
TGTTATTAAGAAATACTAATTTCTTATATTTATTATTTTTTATTAAAAATATTAATGGAACACAATAATAATTTTTTTAAAAATTTCTATAAAATACTATAAAATTTAACAGCATAAATTATAATACTTTTTGAAGTAACAAGATTCCTAAACGACTAAAAATTCAACAACTTAAATATACTTATAAAACTATATTTCATCAAAACTAATAAGGGATAATTGCTAAATTTAACATCATGAGTATGCTTGAAAAATTAACAAATACTTCATAGTAAGTTTACTTGAAAGAATATATTTTTGTATAAACTCGTGAGGCATAATTATAAAATTTTGCATCACTCCATCATAATATATCATTTTAAAAAGTAGCTAAAATCAATTAAAAACAATGATCCCTTTATGCCCTCCTATAAAGAGCATATCATTTCTGACTAACCACAAGGACCACGTAACTGTGAGGCATAAGAGCAGACACATTTTTTTATGAATTCTTCCTTTTCAAAAGATTTCCAAATGTTGTCAAATGAGCTAAGATCCCATTGCATGAAATTATCCGCAAATTGTGTGTTCCGCAAATTGCAGCAGGTGGAACTCTAGGTTTTCAGCCACTTTGAAAGGATGGAAACTCGATATAGAGGAAGCATTTCTTATCAGCCTTATCAAAAGTTCAGCAACAATAATGAAAACAAACGGATAAAGAAAATCACCTTGTTCAAGTCCTCTCGAGGCTTGGAAAATCCCATGGGGCTACCATTTATCAAAATAGAAAAAGAACTTGAATATACACAAGTGAGAATCCAATTGATCCACTTCCTTTCAAACTTCATATGCCTAAGAATGTAGAGCAGAAAATCCCAAGACACCGAGCCAAAGGCTTTTTTGAGATCAACTTTAAACACAAACATGTCTTTTTTGTTTCCTCGCGAGAAATCCACCGATTAATTTAAAATAGCCACTCCATCTAGCATGTTATGGTTTGGAGTGAAAGAAGATTGGGATTTTGAAATAATTTTGTCGATCACTATTCTCAATCTCCAAGCTAGAAATTTAGAAATGATCTTGTACACACTTCTTATTTAGCAGATTCGGCGATACTCATTGAGGCCTTCAGGATTTTGATTTTTACGGTATTAAATCGATGAAAGAGGCATATATGGCCTTAGAGCACCCCACATCCATCATACTCATTTGAATTCTTTAAATGTGACCCGCTTAATTTTTAAATTATTTCACACTTCCAAATTATTTAAGCAACTTATCTATAATTCTCAAATATCTATCTAACCCATAAAAAAATCTACAATGAATCCCACTAAATCCCATTATATATTATATAAAATTTAATTAAAAAATTCATTCAAATATATCAAAATACATTAAACAGACATATTCATAACAAATAAAACTAAAATAAATATATATTAAATAAAACAATACATAACACAAATAATTCATCAAAATTACATTAAAAAAAATGCATAAATGCAAAAATACATCACTAAAATGACATATAGGAAAAAGCTAATTTTTAATTGTTGTTATTCTCACTCCCAAAATGTTATCACATGTGTTCTACCAAGTCTTGTCAAGACCGATGAATTTATTTATCACGAACACCAAATCTTCTACGTAGGAACTCTTAAATATCAATATTAGAATCGTTCGGCAATGTTGTTGTGTCATTGCCTAGATGATCATAAGAAAAATCAAAGTTTACATACGATGAATGTTCATCTTCAACAAACATGTTGTGTAATATGATACATGTATCCATTAAACGTTGGAGTGCACCTAAGTTCCAAGATCTAGTTGGGTTACATATGATTGCGAATCGCGGTTGGAGAACCCCAAATGCATGTTCAATATCCTTGCTCATTTTTTATGTTGGGCAAACAATTTTCTCTTATCCCCTCGCAGCATTGAGATGCTTTTCACAAATATGGCCCATTCGGGATAAATGTCATCTGATAAATAATAGCCCATGTTGGATTATGTATGATTGATTGTATAATGAACCTTAGGAGCTCTCCTTTGCAGAGCATCGTTGAAGACATTGGATTGGTTCAACATGTTAATATCATTATTTGAGCCCGCTACCCCAAAGAATGCATGCCAAATCCATAAGTCTTGTGAAGCTACTGCTTCTAGCATAACAGTAGGTTTTCCATGATCTCCTTGAACACACTGGCCTTTTAATGCAACAGGATAATTTTTCCATTCCCAATCCATACAATCGATGTTACCTAACATACCTAGAAAGCCTCGTTTCTCCCTCATTTGAAGTAAGTGTTCAATGTCTTGAGTGTTTGGCCTTTTCAAATATTGTGCTCCGAATACGCTGATCACACCTCTTGTAAAAACACATTTTAGTGTTGTGGTTTCACTGATTCTTAAATATTCATCCATACTAACAGCAGACGTTCCATATGTCAACATACAAATAATAGCAATGCATTTTTGTAGCAGTGAAAGACTTGATCTACCAGTTGCATCAACCCTCCTTAAAAATACTCATCATATGAACTAGATATTCCATAATACGAAGGAACACATGTTTATGCATTCGGTATCTTCGACGAAATTGCTCATTTGTGTATACTAAAGTTTCTGATAAATAATCATTGAATAATCGATTATGCCCCTCTTCACGATTACTCTCTATTTCTTCTTTGATGTATTGGCCTTCTAGAGCTTGAGGCTTTTTCTTGACTTTGACTTTAAAAAAAAAAAAGCCTCATGGTTTCTTCATCCTTATCATCATTCATATAATACATGAACATTTTTTCAATGTGGGAAGGATTCGAAGGATCCATGAGAAAAGAAATTTAATATTGACCAAGATGACAATAATTTGTAGAAAGTTAAAGAGGTTGAGAATGATTATGAGATTTATTGTGTTACTAATGATTATTTATAGGAGTATTTTAAATAACAGCTACTTTGAATAACGACTACTTTGAATAACGGCTAGTTTGAATAACAACTAGCTTCAAAATACATAACCATATCAATTAAAAGAATAACAACTAGTTTCAAAATACATAACCATATCAATTATAAGAATAAAAACTAGTTTCAAAATACATAATCATACTAAAAATATTCAAAATATACAATCATATTAATTAAGCCCATGTTTTTCCCGAATCACATCGCACAAGAAATCATGAGCTTGTAGTTGTCTTGGATTCATATTTGATGTATCATTTGAGAGGATTTGTAGATCATCGATCTTCAATCTTTCCTCTTTCTTCTCAGCCTTCTTAATCTTTGCTTCAACCTTTTTCTTTCAATTTTGATTTTTTACTCTCAAGACGTGCATAGTTTTGTGCAAACACCAACATCAAATCAATTTCCTTTTTTAATCATCTTTGAATTCATCATATTTAACAGGGAGAGTAGACCTTTCCGCCATCTTTTCTTTCTCCTTCCTTTTTGTTGCCTTTTGACCAATTGGACGACATAACAAAGTATGTGATGGTGGATTGTATTCGCTGTTGTAACACCCGTATTTAATTAAATATGTTAATTAAATATTTTAATTAAATATTATCGAATATTTTCCGATTAATTCTTGGTTATGTCGAATTTGTAGTTAAGTCGTTAAGTTGATAGTCGGGTAAAATTATTTGGGAGAAAAATAATATTAGAATTTATTAATGATTTTAGAATTATTAATTAAATAAGGTTGAGGTAATTATAGAGGTGAAATAGCAATTTGAAGTGTACTAGTTAGTAGACCTAATAAGAGTTTAGTGGCCCATTATTATTTTAAGTGGCTTATGTAGTATAGAAAATAAGTAGTATAATTTGGAAAACAAAAGAAAAACCTTCATGTAGCAGTAGTAGAAGAGGAAAATTGAAAGAACAAGGGTTTGCTAGCAGTCGAGCTCTCTTCAATCCAAAGATAAGGGGTGAGGTTCGACTTATATAATCGGTTGTATGATAATTTTTATGTGGGATTTAGGGTTGTATAATTTTGTTGTCAATTCTTTGTTTTGTGATGAAATTGATCAATCTGTGTTGAGATTATATTGTCTGCCATTGATGTTGTTGCACTATGTTATTATATTGTTCATATTTGAAATCATGCTGGTAAAAATAAGTTGTTTCTGGAAAAATAAATTATTCTGGATTGAATTTATATAAACAATCGGTACTGGAAATAAGCGAATTGAAATGGTAAAAGAAGGAAAAAGGTTTTGAGATGTCTGTCTCAATTTGTTGGAAGAGAAGGAATTGGGCCCGACCAAGCCAAGAGGGGGGAGCCTCATGCTTGGGGGTGGGCGCCTCACTCCATTCCTTCACTCTTCTCTTGTAGCCACGTGGTAGTGAAAGGAACAAGGCATGGCTTAGGCGTGGGTTTTGTGACATTTAGGATTTCACACATGATAAGTAGTATAAATTAAGTAGCATGTTGTTTAGTAATTATAATAATGAATGTAGCATGATAATCCCAGAGAAAATAGGTAATACTAATAGCGTATAAAATAGCGAATGAGTGATATTAATAGCAAACTAGTTTTTTTGCAAAGAACCAAATCTAATAGTAGGTGGTGAAAATCGTGTAGTAGAGTGATTTTAATATGTAGAAAATGACTTGTATTAGTTGAATAGAAATTGACAGAATTATTTTAGTTAAGTAGTAATAATGCAGGAAGTAGAAACAATCCTAAAATTAGACAGTTAGACAAATTAAGCGGTATATTTAGTTGCTCAGAATTAAATGAAAATTTACCGGGTAACTAAGATTAATTAGTAGATAATTGTGGTGGTGGTGTTTTTGTGAAATTATGTGGAGTATGATGACTAATAGTACCGGTTAGCCGAATTAAGCGGTATAATTAATTGTCTGGAATTTAATAAAAATTGGCAGGGTAACTGAGAAATTAGTAGGTGGATTCTGTTAATTTATTTTGTTGGAATTGTGTTGAGTACACGGTGTTGTATTTTGTTTGTGAATTATCAGTGAAGTGTATTTTTATTGTATGTTGTTGTTGATTTATGCGAAGTTGCAGGATGTTTCTATGTTGATATTAATTTTGTCGTGACGTGATGATGTTTGTGATGTGAAGATGAATAATATTGTTGTGAATTGCTGTTGATTATGTTGATAACGTTTTAGGCCTATAGCCAGTGAAGTAGTGATATAGGCGTATGCCTCGTGAAGTGAATTTATGATGTTGTTGTATGCTGTTAGCATCGCATTACATTTGCATATTGTGAAGGCCTGTATTGGAGGAATTGTGAAGAAGGATTATGCCTTGGCCTTGATGGAAACACGTTGAAGGCTTATGCCTTGTGCCTCGATAACCTTACATGATTTTAAGTTGGGAGTTTACTCCGATGGATCCACATGCATGTGCATAGTCGAGTCTTATTTTGAGTTGCATTATGAAGTTGTTGTTATTCACTATGTTGTTCTGTTGATTGTCATGTTGTAGTTTTTTAAAGCGGCGAATATTGTATGATTCTATATCTAATATATTAGTTATCATACTTTTGCTTATATTTTTCGATATCTCACCCTTTTCATTTGTTTCGCCATTGCCTTTATACTGGTAACGTGCAGGTAATTAAGAATGAAAGAATTAGTCGTTGTTAGTTCAAGTCGTCATTGCTCGATACGTAGCACTTCGGGGATGTCTTGTCTATGTCATTTATATTGTTGACTCTTGTTGTTATTAGTAATTGTTGAATCTTAAGTGATATTGTGAAATAAATGTTGCTAAGTATTTTGGAAGTTGAATGTGATGTTTCAAGTCGTTTAAGTGAATAAAGATGATCGATTGTTTTAAGTTGTATAACTATGAATTCGCTACGTAGTAATAAAAAGAATGTTTTGTTTTAAAAATTGTTGCAAGTGATATGTGATCCCGATAATGAAGGTGTTATGTATCCGATTTGTTTGTGTTGCTAATGATGAAATATGATATCCCATGTGTTGTTTGAAATTTTAAAATACTCGATTTTTGATATATTTTCCGGTAGAATTTGGGGTGTTATAGCTGCCGTTGGTGTCGGTGGCTTAGAAGACGAAAAATATGCTCCGTGAATTTTTGTTCTTTTTGCATAAGCTTCTGATGAACCTGCGAGCCATTTAGGTTCATCTTTCAATAATCTCCAAGCAGATTCAAATGTAAACTTTTCACCTTCATCTTGAAATATATTTTATATGCAGCTTGCATGATATTATTCTCGGAGCTCCTGCTTTTCTGTGTAGATACAGCATGTTTGTAGCATCCAACAAACGTTTGAACAGATGGATTAATTTTGTGTCATCTACTTTTAGTGTTGTCGGTTTCCTCTCTTTGTAATTCATGTCACGATGCTTGTTAAAAGCTTCTCTGGTTCTCTTCCAGAATCTATCTCCTTTTTTATCAACCCTAATAATAGAATCCTTTGAAATATTGAGCCATGATTGAACAAGAATTTCATCTTATTTTGGTTGGAATCTTTGTTTAGGCGTATTCACAATAGGTGCAGATGGAACTTCTTCACCAAAGTTAGTATTTTTCGAAGCTAACTTTAGTGCAAAATTGTGGTGTTTCATGTTCTTGATCATTTGATTGCACACCACTACTACCTATTTGAACTACATGAGGCATATTGGGGTTAGTTGGTTGAGATGAAAATGGATGATATTGATATGGATAAGGTGATATATGATATGAGTAATTTCCAATGGGTGGATTATTTTGTGGATTTTGGATAAAAAGAGAGTTTTGAAAATTTGAATTATGGTGTGGGTTTGGAATAAGATGTGGATTTCCAAAATATGGGTTGTTTTGTTGATTTGGAATACAAGGAGGACTTCCATCATTTTGCATAAAATTGGACCATGTGGTATGTTGGTTGGGGTTCATTTTCAAATAAAATGTGTAGATAAAAAATTAATATAAGATAAAATAAATTGGTCAAATTTGCACTAGATGTAAATGAAAATATGATAAAATAAATTACCTATTTATACTAATAAAAAATTGTCATTATGTTATATTCGTTGCAATTCTTACTATTCTAAAATGAAATGAATATCTTGGAATCAAATTAATTTATGTTATAATTTTTCCCAAATATTAACGTTATAATTTTTCATTGATAAAATAATTTTTTAATTAATAAAAATGGGTCATTTTATAGGCAATTTCTTAACTCATTCCATGACTTTCTTACGTACCACGTGAAATTTCATAAACTCCCCTAAAAATCAAAAATATACTTCGGATGTGCACCTAGATCTACTAAAGTATACATAAAAACCAGAAACTTAATTCTGGTTTGGAATCGGAGATGTGTTTCCGATTTTATTCTTTATAAAAATAAAAAAATATTATTGAGTATAAATAGAGCTTAAAACCGTTTCACAAAAAGTCCTTCACTCATCAATTTCCAATCGTTCTTTCAGGTTATTTTGTTTGTTGTCTCATTTCTATGATTTTATATGTATTTTTCTTTTCTTAGATTCAATTTTTCTTTTTTCTTTTTTAAGTATTGTTTTATGTGTCGATAACCCCGTCGAACTGGGTGATCTCTTTTCTTTTTATTTTCACTCTTTTGGATTTTAAGGAGAAAAAGTTTTCACAATGCAGATCTAAAGCTCTCTATTCTGATTTTAAGTTGAGGAAATTTAAAACTGGAAATATAACTCTGAAACCGTTTTTTGTATTTAAAAGGTGAAATCACATTTGGCATGTTTTGCATAAAATATGGTTCCGATTTTCTGAAGAATAATTTCTGAATTGCATAGGGTGTCTTTTTTTCACATGGGGTAGGGTAAAAAATTACCCACTTTATATGTAGTTTGTATAATTCCAAGCCTGTTCAACTATTGATAAATACTTTGGATGATGTAACCGATCTAAGAAGAATTTGAACGGTTTAGGTCCCTAGTTTTAATTATTTGCTCCAATCTAGATAGGAGAATGGTCTAAAATTTCTTTGTTTCCAACAACTTGCCCTTTTAAATACCACTTTTTTATTAGGTATTCCAAACTTAAAAAAACTATCAAGTCTACTCATTGAAGTCCCTAGAGAATTAAACCAATGGTATTTGTTCCTTGGAGCTCGTAAATCTATCAAGTCCATTTCAAAAATGAATTCGCCAAATTCAATCATCTCTATAATGTTTGAATGAGTTCTAGTTCCTTTTCTTTCACTACCTCTCATGATGGCATTGAAGAATCTGAACTGTTGGAAAGTGAGCTTTTAGTTTGACAAACTCCTCCTACATTAACGTCTTTTTTATTATAAGTCGTTTTGGAAAAACATATTTATCACAATATAAATCATTTTACAATACAACAAATAATTAATGTTATTTTTTCTATTATACCCTTAAATATTTATTATTCTCTCTCCTTTCAATTAAGTAAATGTATCTTCCCCATGTCATAAATGAAGGACAAATTTATAAAAATCTCTATAATTTCTTATTTTCATATAACAACGATTATTTTTCTTAATTCGTGTGAAAAGTCTAAAATAATTTATATTAAAAAACGGAGGTAGTATATAATAGAATCATTCCACTCCAATTGAATCCCCATTCCCCATAAACCCTTCACCTTCAAAACTAAAACAAGCCTTGAATAGATCAAGTTTCTACATGAGTAACAAGCCTCTGATCTTCCTATAGCCTTTTTTGTTGTCCACCTAACTTCCTTATTCCCCCATAACAAATACACCATTGAATCCTAAAGAACTTGGATTTTGGTTTCTTTCATCATGCAAATATCCACCTTTCCTGAAGAAATTTCCACTCCCTCTTATATTACAAGATAGTAAATTCATTAGACACCCATTTTTTTGGCTTCTTTCGATCTGAGCATCTATTGTACATGCATCTCAAGTCACTTGATTTCTGCCTTATGCATATGATCTTCATCATCACCTTGAATGCCTAAATTTTCCGTTTTATCCAAATTTTAGAAGTTATCGCCTCTATTGAACCATGCTATCAACAACATCATTTAACACAATAATGACGTGCCATTTTCTTTTACAAAGTAGTAAAGGGTTAGTTACATCATTAGGAGCGTTGTTATGGTGTAGTGTAACATAGATAACTTATGGTGCAAGGCACCTTACTTGTATAAATAACAATGTTTTGTCCTCTTAATAATCAATGAGAATCATTATTTAACCATGTTCATTTGAGTTCATAATATGGTATCAAGTCCTAATCAATAAACAGATTTCATTCTCGTTATACAGTTGAAGATTTTTTACTGTTTTGTTTATGATCTTCACCACCTTGATGAATCTTTTCTCATTGCTTGATTCTTCATTTATTTTGTCAATAATTCAAATTCATCTTCGTGTCTGATTCTGTAGTTTCTACTATTTTTCTGTTGATTTGCATTGCTTTCTCCATCATCGATCCAAACATACCTCCTCAACGTGATTGAACCAAACTCCAAAGTTTGATGGCTAACTTTGAATATGTGCATTCAAGTTGAAATTCATTAATATTCATCATAGTGCAAGATGCCCTCAATTCAAGTGATTCTACTATTATTTTCCATATAAATGTTTTGATGGTTCTAATCTATCTCACTTTGAATCGTTCCTTGTAATGTGCTCACAGATGTCATGTAATGAAAAGGCTCAAGAACATAGACTTGAGAAGGCTATCCAATTTCTCATTGGACTTGATGACACATTAGGACTCGGTGTTGATGGCATGGCCGTCCATGATCACACCTATTGATGATTGTAAATCTAATTTTAAGCATATGGGTGGATTTCAGCATTTAATGCGCGGGATCAAACTTTGTTATCAAAACAAATCAACTAAATGTGAATTTAATGTTCGCAAATCCACGATATGCATAATCGATGCCTATTACACAAGCTCAATATAACCAACTTATCAACTTATTACAAAATTCTAGCCTTTATGCATGCTAGTTCTACTACAAACCAAGTATCCACTAGTCAAATTTCATCTAATAGGTTTGCTTGTAACACCACTCATCACACAAACAACTTTCTTCACTCTTGGATTTTAGATTTAGGTGACATAATAATTACCTTCTAAGTTATTTAGGTTAGATTTACACACCTATTGTATCTTAATCATGTCTTGTTTGCACGAGTTCAAGTTCAATCTTATTTCTATATCTAAATTCTTATATGCATTGAAATGTTCTGCAAATTTCTTTGTTGATCAATGTTTCTTGCAGGAAATGAATACACCGAGGATGATTGGTTTGGGTAGAAAAGATAATGTCACGTATATCTTGTAGATAAAGGATACTTATTGCGAAGAATTCTCTGCATTTCACGAAACTCAACTTCAACTCAAGCTTCCCACTCAAGCCAACACATGTCATACCACTAATTCATTTGCTTCCCCACATAGCAAAAATATTGTTATTTCAAAGTCATCCTTATGGCATTTTAGACATGGACATGTATCTCCAAATATAATAGCTCAAATGTCCAAAATGTACTCTTCTTTTGATTTTGATATTCATGCTACATGTGATATTTGTCATTTGGCTAAACAAAGAAAATTACCTTACCACTCAAGTAATTCCATTGCTTCTCATAAGTTTGAGCACTTACATTTTGATATTTGGGGCCCTTTATCTATCCCTTCCATTCATAGCCATAGATATTTTCTAACTATTCTCGATGATCACGCTCGATTTGTATGGATAATACTCTTAAAATATAAGTCTTAAGTATCCACACAAGTTCAAAATTTTATCACTATGATTATTAACAAATTTCATGTCACACCAAAAATTGTTAGATCAGATAATGGACTTGAGTTTTTTCTACATCAATTCTATTCTTCCAAAGGCATCATACATCATAGGTTTTGTGATGAAAATCCTCAACAAAATGGTTGTGACGAAAGAAAGCACCAACATCTCCTAAATATAGGCAGAGCTATCTTATATCAGTCTAATCTACAAAAATCTTATTGGTCTTATGCCATTCAATTTTCTACTTTTATCATAAATCGAGTTCCAACACCCATTATCCAAAATCAATCACCTTATCAAATGCTTCATAACACCATCCCTACCTGAGATACCTTTAAGGTGTTTCGATCTCTTTGTTATTCCTTAACACTTCAACCTCATAGAACCAAATTAGATCCTCGTGCTAGAAAATATATATTCCTTGGATACAAAACTAGTATGAAATGATGCATAATACTTGAATTTCATACTTATGAGATATTTGTGTCTAGAAATGGGATCTTCCATGAGCATATTTTGCCTTATAAACCAACTAATCGCACGGTTTCTACGAGTATTTATAAACTTTATTTTTTATTTTTTATTTTTAACTAATTTAATAGAAAAAGTTCAAAAACTAATGACAATAAATTAGTAAACTAATCATCTACGATAAATATATTATTTTAACAATATTTAATCTTGAGATTCATAAAAACAAAATTTTTTAAACTTTTAAAAAATTAAACTAATGATTTAGATCTCTCTTTTACTAACAAGTTATTTGAAATGATAAATAAACCTACATAGAAATGTTAAGCTATATATTAAATAACGATATTATGGAATTCTAGCGTGGGGTGGGGACTCCACGGGGCGGGAGATATGTTCGCCATTCTCATTCTCAAAGTGCTTCGGATAAACTTTATTCCTCATTCTTGTCTCCGTAGGAGAAATTCCTCATCTTTGAGACCCCAAATAGAGAATTCCTCCGGAGATCCCCATTAACGAGTGCAAATTGATATCCATAGTCGACAATGTAAATTTCATTGACAGGAAATTGTAACTGTTAGAAATATATTTTAATTTTATTTTAATTATATATAAAATAATAATTATAAATGATTGTGATAAATTAACTATATAAAACTCTTTATAGTGACTGTGCATAATTATTAATCCCTTTAAAAAAACGTGGTTTTGTTGAGTATAATGTTTTGATTTTATTTTATTTTAAAAAATTTTTAATTTTCTTTTGTATAGGGAAGGTATATCCCTACTTTCATATTTAAATTTTCTTTTATTAATTTGGATTTTTTATTTTTTAAATTCTTATGATATGTCAATTATAAAAATATTTTTTTCTTTCAAGTTATTGATATTTTTTATAATTTTAATAAATGGTAACTTATTCTAAAAAAATTGTATTTTTAATTATAAACTCAATTTATAAAGATAGAACATAAGTTGTGAATTATTTGATACGGCTCGAAATCGTTACACTTGACACACCCAACATCTTTACCTTGTGTGTGTGATAGGTCATGCTTTCCATTCATTTCTAAGTTCACATTCAAATAGTATGTGCTTTATAGCTTTGAATGTAAAAATTAAGGAACCTACCAGAGTGTCCCGAGAGTCTAGTCATATATCTCAAATCTTTTCACACGTATTTGTTTCCACTTTACAAAAATCAACAGTTAAATAAATAAATTACAACAACTTTGATCAAACAGTAAAGCGATCAGACAAAAGGAAGGAACATATCTCCAGCCTCCTAATGTAACAACGTAGTCCTTATATTTTATGGGTGATGATAACACACTAGAGAATCGTGAGAATTTTATGGACACTTAATATTCATAATTTTTCTCATAGCTCTGTTTTCTTGAAAGTTAAATAACGTATCTAAATTAATTTAAGGTATACAACATTTTACCCCAATATCTCTTTCTTCGTCTTTGTTCACTAACTAGAGTTTCTGAATATTTGTTTGTAACTGCAAGTTGTTAGAACGTATCGTGCATGCACTTAACATGAATTTTTAAAATAATAATAATTTTATAAAACTTAGGGATTAATTAATTATAAAGGTTAGCATCTTAAGAGGGTGAAACATTTGTGATGCCCAAAAGATTTTAGTTATAATTTTCTTTTTAACTAATCTTATCTTTATTTTAAAGACCAATTATTTTGTCCTTCAATTTTAATATTTGTATGATTTTTGTATTTTTTTCCCCCAATTTTCTTATTTATATGTTTTTAGTTTAAAAACTTATACAATTATCTGTTGTTTTTTTTTTTCAAAATTATTTGAATATTTTTTAATTGATTTGAATTCCATAATAGTATGATGACAATTTTGCGGTCCATAACTATCCCCATGTGGATGTACAAGTATCACACTAGTAATGTATGAACATACAAGTAATCAATATTAAAAAATATATTTCATTTTTATCTATTTTGCACAATTATTTATTTTAAAATGGATGTTTAATATTTTTTCTTAACAATAATTGATTTAATTAACTTATATATTTATTTTTGACAATTTTTTTTTAAATTCATTTTAATTATTTATTATTTTATTTTAATTTCAAAATTAAACTGCTGACAATTACACAGTCCACACCAGTACCCGTACGAATGCACGGGTATCCCACTAGTTAGTGTGAACCATCTTGTATGAGTTTTTAATAATTTATTTACTTGTTTTATTTCATGCTTGTAATTATTCACAATTATTCACTCCACATTTAATAAAAATCTATCAAATCTTTTTCATAATAAACTTTGGTCTAACGCCAAGCGATTCTCTCCTTTAAGACATTTCATAATCAAGATCTCAAACTTCGATCCAACGTCGAGTGCATTTTTCTCAAGAAAATATGACTTGCATAGTAGAGGATAGACACCTGTCTATTCACTTGAAATTAATCAAGACGAATCACTTGGTTTGTATTGGTTAATTATGACCCGACTCATATATCCAATAAAAGATCACACTCTTTTCACAAAAAGGACTAAATGGATTAGTTAGGTACCTACCTACTCTTTTTCTAAGCGTGTGGGTGCCAAGAAGATACTTGGGATTTCATAACGCTCGTGTCCTATAAAATCAATTCAAACTCATCAAATCTTGCCCACGTGTAAGTCCTTTTTCAAACTCCGCTCACATGCAACTTCCATCGCACACATGCGATATTTTGTCTCACATGCTATCTTCATTCGCTCACATGCGACTTCTAGCGATCACATGTGAATCACTTAGTGATGTCTTATCGTCCACGTACGATTTAGCTCCTATTTTCATAAATAAAATTAACCAACCAACAAACATTCTGGTAACCAAGAACTACGTAGGCTCTGACATTTCCATCACACTTGGGGAATACGTAGGCATACAATTGCGAAATCAAGGCGAACCCACTTTCAAAAACCTAAAAAAGATTTTCTTCTTTCTTTTCTCTTTTCTAGCATAATAAGTAGAAGATTGCAAATTTACACTTTAAACACACATGAATTAAATAGTCCTATCGAGTACGATGAATGTGAGGGTGCTAATACATTTCCCTTACATAACCGACTCCCGAACCCATCTCTTAGTTATGATGGCCATTAAATATCTTGGATATATATATATATATATATATATATATATATATATATATATATATATATATATATATATATATATATATATATATATATATATATATATATATATTCTCTTTCCTCTTATAAATAAATAAAGTTAGATGGCGACTTCATTGAATCGAATAAAAGATAATTTTTCGAGGCATCTACACTTCGATTTTGGAATTTCTTCTTTAATCTCTTGTATTATTATTTTGTTCATCTTTTTCTTTATTGTTTGTGTTTTCAAACAATAATATGATTAGGTGTGGTATGAACTTATAAGAAAAAAGTGAAATGATAATGGTAAATTATTGGCTAGCAATTATAAATTTAGGGATAATTTATTCTTTAAGACGTATATCAATCAAAATTCGTCATATAATTTTTTTTTTTAAAATCACATATTAACTTAAAATTTTAAAGAATTAAAATGAAATCAATAAAATAATATATTACTTGATTTTTGAGTAATAAAATGTTGGTATGTCAAGTGTGAGTAATGATTTTATATTGGATGAAAATAAGGATATTGAAATTTTTTTAAGTGAGAAAAGATATAAATCTAATATTTTAATATTTTGAGTTAATATATAATTTAAAAAATTAATTTAATGTAGCAAAATTTTATTCATATACATCGTTGACGATAAATTACCTCCAATTTTATAAGAGGTAGTCTAGAACTCTAGACCTCACCATTTAGTTTTAGAATTCTAACATTAGTAACTTTTGTGGTTTATTGAAAAAAAATTGATTCAATTTTAATTTGAGGAATCATTGTTATTTAAAACTTAATAAAATAAAATTTGTTGATTGAATCATTGTTATTTAAATGTTTTTATTTATTTAGAAGTCTAATAATTCAAATTTTTCCTTTTAAAATTGATTAAATAAAACGTTCTTTGGTAGACATGTATTCGTTTTAGTTAACTTAACTGAATTTTTTGTTATTTAAAAGTTTATATAAGAAATACAAAAAGGAAAATAAAAGAAAAGCAGTTCCTTAGGCTGGCACAAAAAAGCAATCTCACTGGCCACTTACAATATACATAACATAACATACCTTTCTTCTCATGCAAACCTACTTTTTTCTCACCACGTTTAGCATATCCTTTTACCTCCTTAACGACCAAGCAAATTATCATCTACTTATTACCAAACTTCACAGCAAAACTTAGAAACTAAATCATGGGAGCTGATTGGGGACCAGTAATTGTTGCTGTTGCTTTGTTCATTGTCTTGTCACCAGGGTTGCTCTTCCAGTTTCCAGCAAGGAGTAGAGTTGTTGAATTTGGTAACATGAGTACTAGTGGAATTTCTATTCTGATTCATGCTATTGTATATTTTTGTATACTTACTATCTTAATTGTGGCTATTGGTATTCATGTACACTTTAACTAAGTCTAGATTTTCATTCAAAGAAGAAAAAACAAATGAATTAAATTTTGTTTGTTAGATATGAAAAACATGCCATAAGTATGTTTGTGTTTACAATTTTTTGTTGTGTTTTTATTTTCCTTTTTGAATTTCTTACATCGGTTTATGATGTAACAATGTGGATTTATTGTTCAAAATGAAAAAGGATATGTAACTACAGGAATTATATTTTGTTTTGCTTATTACTACATAATTTATGTTTCTACTTTTTGTCTCAACTTTCTAATTCTTACGAGAATGAGTCCATATTAATATGAAATTATGTATTTACTCTATTTAATATATTGTATAAATAATTTTTAATTGCCTCATTTTTGTTTGAGAAGGGTTAAAAAAGTTACAAAGAGTAAAGTGATGGATAAAAAAATAGAGTATAAAGTAATTAATATGAGAGGAGGATACGAGTCAGCAATCATATAGCTTTCCATGGCGAGTTCTTTTTTTGTCGAAATGAGAGAGGTGGGTTTGATATGCATATTTATTAGGGTTAGCATCTTCTCTTTTTCTTAAAATAAATAAAGAATTTTATTTAGAGACAGATAGGTATAGATAGTGGATCTAACTATTAGTGGTATCTTTGTTTCCGCGGCTAGAAAGATAAAAGCACGATCCAATGCATTTTGACTGTGATTTTGCATAAGCTACAAAAGGGAGCTTCAAATAGAAACGCTTTGACACATTTTTTAAAGTGGAAACAAACACATGCTAAGTGAGTTCTATTATCATGAATTACTTTATAAAAAAAGAAAATATATTTGTATTTATGTTTCTTCAAATAAATTTTTTATTTTTTAAATAAAAAATTATAAATATCATTAGATTCATTAAAGAAAATTCAAAATAATTTATTTACCAAGAAGATCATCTAATTCATCCATTATATAATTTGTTATTAGATTGGATACAATCCATCCATTTCTCTATATTGGATGAATTCAAAGATCTAATGAATCAATTTTATTAAATTATTTTACATTAAAAATCTATTAAATCATTTTATGATAAAATTTTATTTATGCAATTATTAAAGTCAAATAATTTTAATATATATGATTTTTTGTCCCTCTTTCTCTTTATGGTTGTTCTTGTTAGAATAATTTTGTGAGTATGTTCAGGGATTCAGAGCTACAAGTCAGTTTACTTGTACTCCAAACTATATGTCTTGTTTATTCCTCAGTCGGGAGTCCTATTTATAGAGGTGTCAAATGTAACACCTCATATTTTTAATTATTAATAATTTAGAATTTTAAATTATTATTTAATTAAAATTGAATTTTGAGAATTATTGGAATTATTAAAAATTAAGGAAAAGAAAAGAAAGTGGGCTTATGTTGTGGTTAGTAGAAAGGGGGTGTAAGTAAGTAAATCTTACTAATTCTATTTTATTATTTTTATTAATAAAAGTAAAGAGTTGGGAAGAAAAAGAAATTGGAAACAAAAGTGAGAAGAGAAAAAAACGTACAAGGAGAAGAAGAAGAGCAAAGGAGAAGAGGATTCAAGAACTAAAGAACTTGGCTAAGGTAAGGGGTGATTTCTCTAGTTATTATGCATTATAGGTTTTGAGATAATAGGATGGATTCAGTAGATTAGGAATCCCAATTTAGGATATAAAGGTTTAGGAATTTTAGACCCTAAATGCATAAATTGATGGAATTGATACAATTTGATGTTATAGTGTTGTTATATGATGTTGTGTCATGTTAGAATTGCACTATAATGATGTTTTTAGAGTTGTTTTGGTGTTGTAATTGATTGGGATCGAATTTGGATGAACTAGGATAACACTGTTGCTGTCAAACTGTTGTATTTTTGTTTAGTCTCGTGGTAACCGGTTACCCTAGGGTGGTAACCGATTCCCACTATGTTGCATTCAGGAAAAATTGAATTTTGGCTTGGGTAATCGGTTACCCTATAGTGGTAACCGATTACCTCGCTACTGAAAGGAAAAATCACGCTCCTGAATACGTGATAACCGGTTACCTCCTGGTGGTAACCGGTTACCATTGAAGCTTTGGAAAAAATACTTATTTTGAAAAATTCATAACTTTCAAACCGTAAGTCCGTTTTAATCGTTGTTTTGGACATCGTGACTTAAATAAAATATTTCATTTTATAAAATGAAGAAAATGGCAGTAGCTCGATTCTATTTTAAAAACTCCCGATTTTTCCTAAATTATGCTTGGTTTACACATTGTTTGCATACTTGGCTTATATGTAAGATGTGTTTGTTGTGGTGTTGTTATGAATGCATAATGTTACTGGATTATGTATGTTGGTGATAGCATTACGGGTTGGAATGTAATTGCTTGTGTATGTTTTATGCGATTGAAGATGATTTATGATAAAATGTTGTTATCATAATTGGTGTTGATATTGCATGCTTTAAAGATGTGCATGCATACATATCATTGTTGTGAGTAGCTAATTCACATTGTGTGGAATTAGTTAGTTGGTCAATAACCGTGTCCGGGTTGGAATGGGCATGAGGCGTATCTGTGTCCGGGTTGGAATGGAACGGAGGTTGACACTGAGTCCGGGTTGGAATGTAACAGTGTAGTGAATATAATTCATAATTGGTACCACATGCATAGAGTCGTGTTGCATTGCATTATTGTATGTGTTATAACATGATTGGAAGAATTCCAATGTTATAATATGATTGTTACGTGTTATCACGAATTACTGACTTATATATTATTTTGGTGATGAAATGAAAAATATGAATATGCTGAAATGGGTGAAGTAATTGCTTATGATATTCTGATTATTTATGAATTTATAATGTATAATACTTATGATGTAGTCTCACCCTTATTGTTGATCATTTTCAGATTGAAGTTAGCAGCTTAGGCGCTTTGGTGAGGATAGCTCGTAGAGCTAGAAGTTTTGTTGTGTCTGGTGTCATGCTCTGATTTTTAACACTGGGGAACATTTATTTGTTTAGAATTATTATTAAACTCTTATTTTAATTTAATGCTTTAATTGGATAATAATTTTGTGAAACTAAGGTTGTGACCTTATTGTTGATGTTTTGAATTATCCAAGAGTTATGAATATTTTCATTGTCTTAAACATGTTTATTTCAATTATTGAATTGACTTATGTTCCTCGGATAAGCATGACATGCGTAAATTTTATTTTAATGAGTTGTAGCATCATTGATAACATGTTACTCGAAAAATTTTATATTCCGGGGTTTTAGAAGGGTGTTACAATAGTGGTATCGAGTATAGTCGGTCATTATGACTAGTGTCTTAATGTCATTATTCCTTTTATGCGACTAGTGCAAGGTAACATTGTCGGTACTTGTTTTCTAATGAAAATTGTTTTGTGGATACTTAGAACGATGGCTGGAAGAGGTAACGGAAGAGATGACGCTGTGATTGCTGAGGCTTTGGGAATGTTTTCTGGTGTGCTAGGTGGAAACCCCAATGGAGTCATTAGTGCGATAGCGGTTGGGAAATTTCCAAAGGAACAATCCTCTGTTGTTTAAAGGCACACACGACCCTAAAGGCGCTCAGAAGTGGCTGAAGGAGATTGAAAGGATCTTCCGAGTGATTGATTGTGCTGAGGACCTGATGGTGAGATATAGTACGCATATGCTGGCAGAAGAGGCCGATGACTGGTGGGTTTCTACGAGGACTGAAATGGAACAAGATGGTGTTGTACTGACTTGGGCTGCGTTCAGAAGGGCTTTTCTGAGGAGGTATTTTCCTGAAGATATTCGAGAAAAGAAAGAGATTGAATTCTTGGAGCTCAATCAGGGTAATATGACAGTCAGTGAGTATGCTTCCAAGTTTACTGAATTGGCTAAGTATTATTGTAACACCCCAATATTACCCAAAGTTTTATATGCAAAAATCAGAGTAATTTAAAATTTCATAAATTAAATCGAGGCCACACCTTCGAAACCAAATCACTTTAAATAGTTTGCTTTAAAGTATAAATCTTGGATACATAGCATCGTCGGAAAACATAAATTGATTCATAAAAATCAAAACATCTTCTTTATTAAACTTCCTTAACCAATCATATTTTCATAAAGTATGATTCTTATTTACAAAAGGAAAACAACAAAAGAACAACAACAAGACAACATAATTATTCCCCCCGAGTGCTACGTATCACAGCGACACCGACTCGACTAACAGCAGCTATAAAACTCCGTCTTCATAACCTGCACGTTACCAATATAAAGGTAACGATGAAACAAGTAAAGGGTGAGATACTCCAAAACATATAATTAAAGGCATGATAAATATATATATATATATATATATATATATATATATATATATATATATATATAGTTTTGGAATTATAAAAGATATAGGTTAGTAAGTGCATTCCAACACATATCTAAATCTCACTTACTTTGATCGTCATTCTAATGTGTATAATCAACACTTTATCGCCATAGCCTCATCGGCATAATTCATCACAACAACATATAAACCTTCGTTACCACGAAGTCGTCACAACAACTCATAATTATAATTAACAACATCAAACAACAACACCAAACAATGCTAATAACATAAGCAACATAAATAAAATCATCACCAATTGGCTAAAGCCCATCGTCGCTTTTGGCATAAAAGTCCATCATCACAAACGTCATCACATCATATTTGCATTAAGCATTTCATCAAGTTAAATCATCGCAAAACTCATCATTTATATTCATCGCATAGTTATCATGAAATTATCAAATCATATTCATTTCATGTTCATCATAAAGATCATCACCAAACAAGCATCATATATCAATCGAAATTCAACATCGTCAATCAATTAAAAACTCAACGCCAAACAACTCAACATAAACATAACCGACTCCATGAGACACGACTATGTTATGCATGTGGTACCCGTCGCTTTGTCCATAATTAGGAACACTTGGCATAAAAGCCTCGCTTAGCATAAAAGCCCATCGTCGTTAATGCAATGTATGTGACTCGACAATAAAACAACACAACACAAAAACATCATCATCGCTCATCCAACTTGGCATAAAGCCCACATCGCCATAATTTATCCAAAACAAGATAAATATATCATCGCATCATATTTGCATTATGCAAAACATCACCAATAATTCATCATCATCAAAAATCAAGCATTCACAAATCGGAAGCATCTATTAACAACATCAATATAATCATCACATCATCATGTATAAATACATATATTATTGCATCGCAAATCATCAAGTATTTATTAATTAACACGTCATCGCAACCATTATGTTTAATCACCCCACATCATTATCGATTCATTCACTAAATTCAAAATACGGAAAAATAGTCAAACACCTATAATCGTCGCGAAAGCCATTCCGAATAACCGGCATTAATTATAATCGTCAACATCGTAATCGGATTGTCCATACGTGCCTTAAATCAACAAAAATGTAACCCGATTCAATTTAACCATAAATTGGCCTATTTCGGGTCATCTCGTAAAAACCCGTAATTTCCAAAAACTAACCTCACCATTACGTTCTACACGTCGAACTTAGCTAGCACCTCAATTCTCGTTGAATTCTGAGCAACTTGCTCCGTCGTCGAATTTACTGAAATCGGAAAATCGGAACATAATCGGGTTCTAAATTTAATCGGCTAACTTATGTCCCAATTATATTTTATTAGCACTAACTAGTGGTATGTTGAATTTGGAATTTAGACAGAAACAGAAGCACAGGAAAAATTATGCAGATATTGAATTATGCAGAAAAACAGTTTACAGAAAACAGAAATCACCAAAATTCCGTTTCTTTCCCTTCCTCAAGGGTACGCACGTCCCGGCCTTGCCTACTAAAGGAGGCGGACGCCATATTCTGGGGGACGGCCTCCCCTCATCCTGAGGTGGGCGCCTCCTCCTTGGTTCATTGTGCAATCGTCTTCTTCCT
Source organism: Vicia sativa (assembly GCA_021764765.1). Classification (NCBI taxonomy): domain Eukaryota; kingdom Viridiplantae; phylum Streptophyta; class Magnoliopsida; order Fabales; family Fabaceae; genus Vicia; species Vicia sativa. The sequence goes on along the minus strand of CM038793.1, from coordinate 16,800,358 downwards.
CCATTTTTGGCAAACAGACAGTGAAAAATGGTTTCTGGTTTTTCATTCTTTTTTCACAGTTAATAGTTTTTCTTTCCATTTTTATTTTATAATTTCATACACTACAACACTAGCAACAACACACCCATAATCCCTACTCCTAATCCAACTTTTCTAAATCATTCCAACAATCAACCAACCAAAACCCTATAAATCAACTATCAATTTTTCCCCAAATCCAAACTATAACCACCAAACTTTAACTATATGAGATGAAGAAATCAAACCCCTTACTTCTAGAGATTGGAGGATCCTTGATGATTCATCAACTCCAAGCCTTGCTTCCTCTCTTGCTCTTCTTCTTCTTCTTCCCAAAACCCTCTCTTTTTCTCTCTATGCTCAAGTTTTGCTTTGGTTTGTAAGAATGGAAAGAAAGGGAGGAAAAATGGCTTTTATAAGTTGTTTTCCTATTAGTAAGGTTAAGGGTGTAAACCCAATCCTAGGAAATTGTTCCTCACACCCCTATTCAATAATATATTAATTCGATTAAATAAAATAATTCTGAGGAATTAAATATCAGATCCGAATAATATTTTACCGAACCGAACGGAATAAAAACCGGACCGAATAAAACATCGCCAAATATATTAATAGATATAACGATTAATATAAATATTCTTGTCGCAAAATAAATATCGATCGGTAACTCGAAAATATTAATATAATATAATATTAATTAAAACGGGCGTTACAATTCTGCTCACTATAACAATGATGAGGCGGGAGAATTTTCTAAGTGTATTAAGTTTGAAAATGGTCTCCGTGATGAAATCAAGCAAGGTATCAAGTATCAACGGATTCGTAGGTTTTCGATTTGGTATATTGTAGCAGGATTTTAGAAAGGATATTATAAATACTAGATCACGCCTCGGGATAGTTGACAAGAAGGAAATCAGTATGGATCGTGGCAAGCTATATAGCGAGGTGACCAAGTCCGATGGATGGAAAAGGCCTAGTGGGGAGACTCTAGTGCTCCTATTAAGTGCTACAAATATGGTGAATATGGGCATCGCATCGGGAATGCAAGAGTGAAGAGAAGAAGTGTTATAAATGTGGAAAACATGGACATTTAGCTAATGATTGCGAACAAGGAGACGACTTGCTACAACTGTGGGAAAGAAGGTCATACTCATCCGATGTACCAAACCAAGAAGGAGCATCGGTGGAAAAGTGTTTGCTTTATCCGGGTCGAGACTAATCACGAGGATCGATTGATTAAAGGTACGTGTTTTATTCATGGCACACCTTTGATTCCGATTATTGACATGAGCGACTCATTCGTTCATTTCTTTGAATTGCACAAAAGGATTAAAATTGGATATATCTGATATGAAAGGAAGTATGGCTATTGATACTCCTGCGTCGGGTTCAGTGACTACTTCGTTTGTGTGTAGGAATTGTCCTATTGAAATATTTGGTAGGGATTTTGGTATGGATTTAATATGCCTACTGTTAGAACAACTTGACATCATCATTGGAATGAATTGGTTGTAATTCAAATGGGTTCATATTAATTGTTTTGTGAAGACTGTTATCTTCCCTGAAGTTGTTGGTGTTGAGGACTTGACTATGTCTGCTAGGCAAGTGAATAAAGCTGTTAATGAAGGTGCAGTGGCATTTATGTTGTTGGCTGCGATGGAAGTGAAGGTAAAGGCTAAGTGTAAAGTGTAACCCCAATTCTACCCTCTTAATTAATAATAAAATCAGAGTTTCAAAATTTCATCCAACATAAATTGAGGCATCACATATTCGTGTTTTCATCATTTTGCATTATAATGCACATCACAAAAATCAAAAGTCGGATATACCGATTCATATTATAAATCATCATATAAACATATGACTATTCACAGCACAGCGGACGTTGTAACACCCCAATTCTACCCCGCGTAATTAATAATAAAATCAGAGTTTCAAAATTCCATTTAACAAAATTGAGGCATCACATATTCGCATTTCCATCAATTCGCATTATAATGCACATCAAAAGTCGGATATACCGATTCATACATAATTCATCATATACACATATGAATATTCACAACACAGCGGATGTGTTCACAAAATATACATAACATCATGTTATCATCAATACCTAAGGTTATAACATCATAAGATAGTATACATAAACTATCCTATCAAAATGATAATGTCACCCAAATCCCGAGTGTTACTACGACCAGAGCAGAGCGACACAAAATAAAGAGACTCGAGCTAATCCTCCTCATCCTCGGGGATCACCTGCACGTTACCAATATATAAGCAACAATAAACAAGTAAAGGGTGAGATACTCCAAAACATATAATTCAAAGCATGATAGGATATATATACATAGTTTTGGAATTATAAATGATATAAGTTAAATAAAGTATGTCAACATGTATTAAAACTTACATACTTTAAATTAGCATTTAGTGTATAAATTAACACTTTAACTTCATCACATAATCATTATACTCGCATCAACACAAAACATCATGTACCATCGCAATTCAATCATCATTCATCAATCAAACCCAATGTTAAACAACTCAAACATAAACATAACCGACTCCATGAGACACGACTATGTTATGCATGTGGTACCCGTCGCTTTGTCCATGATTAGGAACACTTGGCATAAAGCCCATCGTCGCTTGGCATAAAAGCCCTCGTCGCTTGGAATAAAAATCCCTCGTCGCTTATGCAATGTATGTGACTCAATGATAAAGACCACACAACAACACATCATCATCGCTCATCAAGATTGACATAAAGTCCACATCGCCATATTTATTCACATCAAATAAACATGTCATCGCATCGCATAAACAGCAAGTATTCATAAATAAATACACCGTCGCAAACGTTATGTTTACTCACACAACATTATTATCAATTAATCCACCAATTTCCAAAAACGGAAAAATAGTCAAAACACCAACAATCGTCGCGAAAGCCATTCTTAATTACCTGCATTAATTATAAACATCAACATCGAAATCGGATAGTTCATATATGTCTTAAATTGACTAAAACACCATTCGGTCCAATTTACCGTAAATTGGCCTATTTTGGGTCGTTTCGTAAAAACTCACAATTTCGAAAAACTAACCTCACCACTACGTTCTACACGTCGAACTTAGCTAGCACGTCAATTTTCGTTGAATTCAGAGCAACTTGCTCCGTCGTCGAATTTACTGAAATCAAAAAATCGAAACATAATCGAGTCCTAAATTTAATCGGCTATTCTATATCCTAATTATATTTTAGTGATATAAAAGGTTACTAGGTGGAATTGGGGTTTTATTAAGAAACAGAACCTATTTGCAAGCAATTATGCAGGAAAATTACTTTGACAGAAAACAGAACAATTTTCGTTTCCCTTCTGCCATTGGGGACGCACGTCCCATTGCTCCAAGGGAAATGGAGGCGGGTGCCTCACCATGGGGGACGGTCGCCCCACACTTGGAGGTGGGCGCCTCCCCCCCTTGCACACCAGCCAGCCACTTCTTCTTCTTCCCTGCGTGCATTTTACTGTTTATCATTTTTCTGGTTTTCTAGTTTTTCACTGATATACTTTCCTTTTTCCATTCTCATTTCCATTAATTCATATACTACCATACTACTAACATCATACCCATAATCCCTACTCCTAATTTAACTTTTCTAAACATTTCAACAATCACCAACCAACCCTATAAACCAACTATCAATTTTTCCCCAATCCAAACTATCACTATCAAACCCTAACTATATGAGATAGAAATCAAACCCCTTACCTAGCAAGATTTGATTGCTCTTGATGATTCCTCAAACCAAGCCTTGCTCTTCTTCTTGCTCTCCTCTTCTTCCTCTACCAAAGCCCTAACTTTCTCCAAGTTTCTATATTTAGTGTTTTTGGTGTTATGTTAGGAAAAGATGGAGGAAATGCTTTTATATGATATATGCCTTACTAGCCAAGGTGAGAAACCCAATTCTCCCCAAATGCTCCCACACCCTTTTCCATTCTTAACACACTAATTATACCATTAACATCAATTTATTAAAATAATTCGGAATTAAATATCGGTCCGAATAATATTTTACCGAACCGACCGAACATCGCCAAATATATTAATAGATATCTCAATTAATATAATTATTCGTCGTCAAAACAATCGTCAAGCGGTAAATCAAAAATATTAATATAATATAATATTTAAATAAAGCGGTGTTACAGACGTGTACACAACATATACATATCATCATGTTATCATCAATACATAAAGTTATAACATCATAAGATAGTATACATAAACTATCCTATCAAAATAATAACGTCGCCCAAAACCCGAGTGTAACTACGATCGAGCCGCGACTCAAAATAAAGAGACTCGAGCTAATCCTCACCATCCTCGTGGATCTGCGTTACCAATATAAAGGCAATGACGAAACAAGTAAAGGGTGAGATACTCCAAAACATATAATTAAAGGCATGATAAAATATATAAATAGTTTTGGAATTATAAATGATATAAGTTAATAAGAGTATGTCAACATGTATCAAAATCTTACATGCTTTAACTTAGCCTTTAGTGTATAAAATTAACACTTTAATTTCGTTACATAATCATTATACTCGTATCAAAACAAAGCATCATATAATCATCGCAGTTCAACATAAGCCATCAATTAAAACCCAACGCCAAACAACTCAAACATAAACATAACCGACTCCATGAGACACGACTATGTTATGCATGTGGTACCGTCGCTTTGTCCATAATTAGGAACATTTGGCATAAATCCCATCGTCGCGCATAAAAGCCCTCGTCGCCAATGCAATGTATATGACTCGACAATACAATATCACAAACACGACACAACAAAACATCATCATCGCTCATCAAAATTGACATCTTTGTCGCCACTGCTTCAACAAGCTCCGCCTCTTGTGGAAGCTCAATTTTTCTTATTTTGAGCAGACATAGCCAATAATTTGGGATCTCTCCATTGAGTTTGAAGACCAACCCAAGCTTTATTACCCATCCATGGAGGTCGATGCCCTTTTTTCCTCACCTTCGCTAGCATGTCGTTAAATCGTTTTATTCCTTTTTGTTCAAATTTGGCATAGACATATGCATGATCGCAAGGATCCCAAGAAACCTTATTTTTATACCCCAAAATTTTCCCTCCTATTTTTGAGGTCAAGATACATCTCCATACTCAAGAGTTCCTCAAGGGTTGACCAGATGAACCCTCTCCTAAGCAATCAACCCACAACTAGGGTTTTGCTTCTCTCAAGACAAAATCAAGTTCTAATGTTCCAAGTGAGCATCATTCCTCCTCATATGTCTCAAGGTATCACCATGTCAAGTTTCAAGCCTTATAGCCCAAGTCTGCTCATTCAATTGCAAAGATTGTAGAAAATTAGTTGTATTGGACAAAAAGTCAACTGTTGTCAACATACATTCAAACTTCATCAGTTTTGGTCAATATCAATATTTTTAAGTCACATTTATCATTTTCAAGGGTTGATCATGATTCATCAAAAAATCAAAGAATTGATCAAAAGTCAAAGTTTCTTAATTAGGGTTTTTTGATAAAAAGTCAACAGAACTTTGACCAAGTATAACTTTCACATCTTTATCAAAAAAATTTCCAACAAATCTCATTTTAAATGGAATTAAATTCTCTACAACTTTGTGTCTCACAAGCTTTTCTCAAAAATGCTTCATTTGAAAGTTATGGGTCAATACATTATAGGTCATTCTAAAAGTCAACAAAAAATCATCTTTTTCCAAAGAAGTGTACATGAGCATGGAAGCTTCAATGAAGATGAAAGCAAAATGAGCATTTAAAGGATATCTTAAGCTTTATATTAAGTCTAGGAATAATTACAAATGGTAAAAATTGAGCAAGTTATGACTTGGGCAAAAATGGAAATTTTGAAGAAATACATGAAGAAAACATTAATTAATCTTGAATTTCTTCTAAATGGGCCTTGGTTTTATGATCTAAACTTGTTTTCAACATTGTCCATGACCTCTAAGCCCACCACACCCTTTTGCTATTTATTTTATTTATTTTTGAATTAATTCATTAAAATTCAAATTTAATTAAAATAAAATACAAAAACAAAGAATATGTGTTCAAGGCCTTGGATGTAAGTGACTTGAAGACCAATGAAGCCCATGAAATTGGAACAATCGTACAAGAAGTGATTGGCATGAGATTGAGCAATTTTGGAAGTTTTTCATTGGATTTCCAAATCAAATATTTTCTCCATCAATGCAGAATATTTTCTCATAAGTCTTGACTTAATTTTGTTCCTCTGTATATACATAACAAGACCAGATGTAAAGAACGAAGGTTTGTTGCGTTCAAAAACCCTTGCCGAAGCTCTCAAATATTCCAAGTTTGAGGAAAGTTAGAATCTCGATTTCCAGCCATCCTCAAGGTGCTTCAAGCATCCATTCATCATCCTGAAGTTTCCAGATCGATCAAGTCCTCAAGCAAGCGATCGTGCCTAGAGCACGCCATCCAAGTGCACCGGTTTGGTGAGGTTTTCTTAATTTCAATTTTGATTTTTTATGCATCTTTGACATGTTTGATGTATGTATTCATGTTCAGGGAATCCATTAGAATAGGTACAATGTGCTACATGTGAGCTTTAAGGATCCAATCATAGAACACCATTGTTAGGGCATTCCTGCTAGAAAGCTTCGAAAACCCTGGTTACATGTCGTTTTAGATCAAACCAACCCCACTATTGGACTCACAACCCTCGATTTAGGGGGGTAGGGTCCCTTTTGATCATTAACTTATTTTATTTTGTAGGTTTGGAAGTTTGAATTGCCGAAGAAGACGACTGGAGCTAGGGCTTTGGCGTCCCTCCGACCTTCTGACTCTGGTTGACTGATCGGAGGCAGGTGTGGCATGTTTCGATTGGACCATTTAAACTCCTTAGGTCCCACACGTGTGATCTTATTTTGATTATAATTTTCTGATTTTAATTCCCATATATTTTTATCCTTGTGTCATAATTCATGGATGTATAGCAACCCTAGTGGCAAGCCATGTGCGCGCTAAGTGTCTTCCTCCCTCAAGGCGTGGGTTCGATCCCTGCCTTTTGCCAATTTTCTCATATTTTCTGATTTTTCACAGGTAACGCTTACATACAATTGGAGGTTTGATTCAGACATCACATGCATGTGGCGTGGTGGTTTGATTTTGGACCAATACGGTAAGGTCCTGGGTTCAACCCCTTGGAGGACCAAACTATTTTTTACCATTTTTCTCCTTTCATTTTTTTCTAACATTTTTTCTATTTCTCTTATTGTCTAACCAATTTAATTTCTTTTCAAATAATTTTTAAACTATTTTCTAAAATCCTAAAAAAATGTTTTAATTTTAGATTTAGGTTTTAAAAACCTTTATTTAATTTTTGACATAAAAACATTTGATTTTTCTTCACATTTAAATTATTTTTCTTAATTAAATACTAACTAACATAGAATTAGGGTTTTATTCACTAAAATCGATTTCTATAAAACTCAAAAAATATTTTTCTTATAGTAATTACGTTTCTAACATTTTCCTACCACTTGGAATATTTTTCTACTGCCTATTTATTTACTTCGCATTTTAATTCTAGAAATCGATGTATAGGTCATAAGGATATTTTTGTAATAGCATAGATTTAATTTCTCATTTACTTTTCCGCACCTCTTATTTTGTAACTTCCCCAAAGACATGTAATAGCGTAGGAACTTTAATTTCTACTTTTACTTTCCGCACCTCTTATAAACTGAATAACACTACTTAGACGTGTGGCTAATAGGATTGTATGGCAAGACTAATCTATCAATCTTAGATCACCCTAACAATCAAGATAAAATATCTAAATTAAACACACCTTTCACACTTGTACCCCTAGGGTATTCTCTCTTGTTATCTTACGAATACAATGGTCAGGTACCTCGAACGTAGGGGTACCATTAGCAAACGTCCCTTGATTCAAAATCATCACAAAGATCATAGTCCCTCGATGACCCTCGATGTTGCCTACGAATATATAATCTCATCCCTCGATTGTTGCCTACGAATAAGTGATAATCGTCCCTACGAATTTGCTAAGGTATCCTTACATGTTGCCTTCAATGACCATATGATGACTCTACGCCTGTCCCTTTATATCCAACAGATAGAGTTACCTACCAACTAATGGCATGGATAGCGCTGTCCTAAACGAGAAAGAAAATAACAAGAATGACCTTCCTGAGTAGGTAATAAGACTCTTAATTGATTTCTCAAATCAAATCAAAAAGTACTTTTCACACCTCACACTATTTTCAAAATAACTTTCAAAAACACTTTGTATACATTCATACGAGAATCATTACAAAGTTAAACTTTCGAAATATTTTCAAACACTTCGTATACGTTCTTGAGGATTGACACAAGAATCATTACGAAGTCAAAGCAAAATACCTTTCAGAATACTTTTTCAAATCACACACACAGAAAGCAAGTTTTCAAAAAGTGAGCCAAGCAATTAAGAGCCCGTAGATAACTACGCATGGAAAGGGTGCTAATTCCTTCCCTTTTTATAATTATCTCCCGTACTCAGAATCGATAAAAGGTTTTTCATGTTTTTTTCACCTTTCCTTTATTGGATAAAAGAAAAGTCGGTGGAGACTCTCACTATCCGCACATTTGCGAAAAACGCAAAACAAACAAGTCAGTTCTCCCACCGTGTTACAGAATTGGTGACACTGTTGGGGAAGACTACCTAAAGAGGGGTTACCTTAGGGTTTTATATCACCTTTACTTGCTTTTATTGTTTGACTTCTATTATTTACTTTTAAGGGTATGCTTGGGTATTATATTTTATGGGGGATCCTACACCCGGATCCAGGTTTACTTAGGTAAGTAGAAATAGATCATCGCGAATGTCCGGCATAGACCAAAACGGTTAAAATGATGGCTACGATTAGTGTGACACTTTGGATGCCTTGATGTCCCTCATATTCAGTTGAGGAAACATTTGGCGTCTGCGTGGTGTCATCAAGCACTAACTGAACTTTTAGAACTGTAATTGACCCATCTTAGCCATTAGAAGGTAGTGAGATAACTGGCTTCGGTGCAGACTAAGGTTGGTTGATACTCGATGCTACGCTCATTGAGATTCAACTTTTGGGATGTTTCGGTTTACTATTTGGTAGCCGTACTGAAATAAAGCCTGCGAGAAAGATCCGTGATATGAGATTCCTATAATCCAGTTACTATTGTAGGACAAGTTGAACCAACTTAAACTCTGGTGAAGGGTAGACACCTATACCTCATGCAAGCCTTTAAACTAGGGCTATTGTGTGAATTGTTTGTGCTTGCTATTGTGCGAATTGTTTGTGTTTTCTATTTAAACATGAATTGTTTGTTGTAGTGTTATGGCTTCTAGGAAGACTATCTGAATCAACTTTGTGGGTATACCTCCTCAACTCAAGGAGTAAGTCTCAAAAGTTCCTGATCACGCTTAGTTCATTAGAAGACATGGTTATCTATTCGACTTGGTTACCTTCGGTTTTGAAGAAGATATGATGAGCGTCGTATTCCAGTTCCGAAACATCACTATTTTGCCTTCCCAAACTATCAGAAAGGCTTTGAGGTACCAAATTGTGATCTAGTGGGTTAGTTAGCTTTTAATTTGGCTTTTTGTCGAGTCTTATTTTTTTGAGATAATTTGGACTTAACAAGTTGAAAATTGAGAAACTTTGGGTCAAAATCCTCCTTATCATCATCATAGTCCGCATCTTCTAATCCTTCAGATAAATTATGCCACGACTTCTTGAGAAATTTTGTTAGATCATTGGGCTTTAGCTAGATCATCAAGGGCGTGCCTTTGTGTAGCGTCAACAAATTCAGAATCTTTCGAACTCGGTTCCTCTGTGGTATCATTTGCATTGCCAATTGAATTCTGGTTCAACAAGTTGTCCATTTGTAGAATAGGGACATGAGCATTATCAGGTGGTTCATCAGAGGGGTCAGTATCAGAAATAATTTTGTCAGGAATAGTAGTTCCAATGAGCGGCTTTTGACTTTGTGAATTCTTTTTGGTTAAATCAATCACTACAGTAGGTTTGACTTGGTGAACTTCTTGGTATTGTTGTGTTTATTGTTATTTAGGCTACATCAGTGCCTTACTAATGTCCTCATTATGGTTTTTGGTTTCATGCTTATGTTCAGCAGTTGATAATATTTTGCAATTCTCTCTCCTCTGTCCAATGAATTTACAAAAGTTATAATATGAAGGTAGCTTCTCATATTTGATTTCAACAAAGAAAGCAAAGCCCACTCTTTCGACCAAAATCTTATAAGAAAAATCTCTTTCGAGATCAATATCAACTAAGACCATAACGAAATAAATGAAGCTATATCAAAGGGTGTTTTATTAGAGGAAGAATCAATATAGATAAGAGTACCTATGATGCTTGTAATAGCAAAGATGATTTTATGACGCTATTCCGTGGCAAAACCATGAACACGGGTCCAAACCTGTGCCGAAGACTTGTTCGTTGCTAATGCTATTAAATCTTTGGTCCAGGGAAATAGCTTTAGCACACTCGGGTTAAGGTTCCACGAATTAATAGATCTCACTCTACGAACATCTTCTAGATTGGAAAAGGAAAACTAAAAAAAAACCTTTTCCAGGTGAGGTGACTCCCCACTTGGCAATAGAACTCCATAGCTCTGATAGTTTGGCTTTCAAAGCAACCATTGTTAGAGGACTTGAACCCTTAGGGGAAATTATTCGTCCATGAAGATTGTGATTGCAAACTTCCAACCCTAACTGGTATTCATCTTTTGAGATCGTAATCAATAGTTTGTCTCCTTTTACACAAGATGTAAGCAACTGACAGATGGGGATGATACAAACATTGAAACGACTTCAACAAAAGACTTAAGCGATTTAGGAAAGGAAACCGAATCGGTCAATGGCTTGTTTTAATTATTCTTGGAATCGGTTGACATTAGCTTCAGGGAAAAGAAAGGAATGATTGGCAGTAATTTCAGGGAAAAGCAAGGCTTCCATGGAGGATACAGAAATTGGGGAAGAAATTAGGGTTCGGGCATGGCGTTTCTCCCCTGGTTGTATTCTTTTTTTACCTGTTTATTTTATTTTATTTATTAATTTATATTTATATTTTTTAATATTATTATTTTTTTTTTAAATTTTGTTGGGTTAGATTTGTCTTCCATAGTGAATTATTATTTTTTATAATATAATAATAATAATTTTTTTTCAAATTTATTGAAAGAAAACATATCTATTGTAAAATTTATAGGTTGGACACCTTGAATAAATAAGATCCTTTGAAAAGTGAATAAATGAAAGTTATAAATGAACAAACTAATCACCTCATTTTCATTACCACAAATACAAATTATTGAAAATTCAAACATTCCTCAAAACACACCAAATACAATAACAAAATAAATAAAACCTCCAAATTTTTGTAATTGAGTTATTTAATATCGATCATCCAAAATAAAATCAGACAGATTACTTTGTACCTATTATAAAACAAATCTTAATGGAACCAATTAGTAGCTTGACTAGGCCATTGAAACTGCTCCATGCTGTTGTTACGCTGAGGTGGCAAAGAGTTTAAGTTTGATTCAACATTGAAGTTTGATTTTCAGCTTGAAATTGTGGATTTTGGAGTTTATGAAAAGCAATCTGAGTCTGAATTTTGGCCAACTCAATTTGTGTTTCATGGATTTGTTGATACAATTTAGAAATAATCCCAACACATCCATAAACAGGATCTTGAATTCTACATTTTGCTTCTATATATAAATTATTTGCAGCTTCTTCTCTTAGATAATGAGGCAATTGCTGCAACATAAAAAAAATTAATAACACAATAAAATTTATATTCTTTTCATGCATACTATATACTATAAATATTAAAATATAGTATTAAAAAATGTATCTGAAGTAAATACATTATATACTATAAACATATTATATATTATATACTAATGGATACTATATACTATAAATATTTAAAAAAATTTATTAAAAATGTACCTGAAGTTTTTTTCCAACATTGCTACCTCCATAGATTCTATGAACAAATGCAAATCTTTGAGGATCATTGGGAGGAAAATATGGAGAGAAAATGCAATCAGGTGGACACCTTCTTCTTTGATTCTTGCAAGCTGCACACCTACCATAAATCATGATCTCAAAAACAAATCTTTTATATAAAGAAAAAAAGTCCAAATACAATATCTGAATCTAAAGAAAGATTGGTTTTTTTTTTTTTTCTATTGGTAATCTTGCACAAAATCTATGGAATATTTATATGGTAGATATTAGGTTTATTTAGGAAATACAAACGGCTAGATTTGAAGAAGGAAAGTTTTTAAAATTATTTTGATGAATATTAAAATTGATAGAATGTGAAATTCTTATGAAGACAATAAGCAGGAAATGTGGTTTGGAAATGGAAAGGTGCAAGTCATTAAATACCTACCTTTTACACCATATTTATACTCCTTTAAATGAATTCAAAATTTAATTGAACATCGTATATTGGATAATTTTTATATAAATACAGAAATTGAAATTATGTGAAAACAATGGAAAAAATTTAAAAGTTTAATAATAAATAAGAAATAAATGTATAAAAACCATTACCAGTTAGACAGACAATATGATAAAATAATTTTTAAATAATGACTCAAGATATCTATATTTAAGGTTCATCATACTTCGAATAGTATTATTTATAATATAAGAAAGTGCAATAATTTCCACAAACAATAAACTGCTGACACTTGGCAGCATGGAATTTAAGAATCACCCAAAAATTTGTCAAAATCTGCTCCTTACTAATTCTCTATCTCATCACTTCATCACGCTGCAGTTACAAAATAATCATTCTATACGTGTGCATGGCTTTCCATCTTTCCCACAACGGTTTTAAATTCTTCTCCTTCAATGAGGATTTTGCATAATGGTTTTTATTCCTCTATCACATCAAAAACCATTCTCTTTGCTCACATAAAAGACCATTCCCTCCGCTCTATCACCTAAGCCCTTCTCTCTCTCCACCAGAACCCATCTCTCTCTTCCCTCTCACGAGAACCTTCAATTTCCTCTCTCTCCTTGGAGACTCTCAATCGCAAATTGAAATCCAGATCAAAACCTTAAATCCTCTCTCTCTCTCCTAATCCAAAAATTGAATTGTTGAGTCATCTTCAATCGGAGGTTTGTATTTAAAATTTATTTGTCATTGTTTCCATTATTGAAGCTTCGTGAAATTTCGAATTGATTCTCTATTGTCATTATTTGTTTTAGATGATGAACAACACGAGATCGAACGAAGCGGACGCAGATTCGTTAAACCGACCGTATTGGATAATCGATGCATTCTAATTGATTCCGTTCCCAATTTGTTAATTAGATTGATTCTGATTGATTTTAATTTCTTTCCAATTTACAACGGTTTCGCATTTCTCGTCTCTCGATCTGACGAGACTTCTCTAGACTCTCATGGGTTTGAGTTTCTTTACCATCACATTTTCTCATTCTTACCATAGTGATTTTGATATTTTTGTGTGTAATCATATTTTTATGCTTGTGTTGTGAAATTCATTGTTTCTATGATTCAAATATTGTTTATTTGTTCGAGGTTTAGATCTTTCAAGCATGTTTGTGGCTTAATATTGATGAATGTCATTACTTTTGTGTCATTTATTCCTTTTTTTGTATTGTAGATGGAATTTAGTACCATGTGGAATTGAGGCAAGTCTTCTGAAACCTATATGTTTGAGTCGAGACGAGATGAAACATTGATTAATCGGGTACACCTTCATCTGCACAAGAAAAGTTCTTACATATTTATAAACTATTGGGCGCGAGTTATTCTCTAAATTTTACGTTTAACTCGGTTTTCTGATATGTTTTAGTAATTGCAGGAGCATGCAAGAAGAAGATTACAGAGGAAACTTAATCAAATATCTTTACCTAATGTAAGACAATTTGTCATGAGCATAATTAGATAAGATTACGACACTACGTATTGAAGATCATGAAATAAGGTTTTCTTTTCTTTTGAAGGTTTCTCAATTGTATGCTCGTATCATCTACAAGGAAGACAACTTCTTCTTGACTGATTTACAAAGTCAACACGGCACTTGGATCACTAAGTAAGTGAGACAATTTTAAGGTTTCTGGTGATTTTGTTATGAAAGTATACGAGTCTTGTAAATTGTATATCTAATTTGTTTCTCACAGTATTTTCATTAATGAAGGAAAGCGATACAGGGTGCTTTTGAATTATCTTGCACGCGTTTGTCCTTATGATGTGATTGAGTTTGGTTTTGATCAGGTTTCGTATCGTGTTAAGGTGACAAGATCTTCTCCAAGAGTGTCTCAAAAGAAAGAAATGCATATTTTTACAGGAAGTATAAGATATAGTTAAGACTGTTTTTAGTTGCATAAGAGTTGAATATAAAAATAAAAAAAACTTATACTATTGTTTTATTGCAGGGTATTATTATACAATGATTTCCATCATTTTAGGATATGTATGTAACATGATTTTTTATAGTGATTCTCATAATGATATTACTTATACTACTTTACTGATATATTGCTATTTATTTGAAAAATTATGTGGGCAACAATTTCATGCATCATTGTGTACTATTTGTCAATAATTTTCAACTAAGTTTGTTAAACACTAAGGGCCTAATTGGGACTTTGGAGGGGAATAGAGAGTATGGTTTTAAAGAAAGTGAAGATTCACTAGAAAGGATTTTGCTGGACGGGTTTGTAGGGTTTGCTTTTATTCATAACATCAAAAATCTCTTAAATTTGTAGTTGTCGCACTCCAAAATTTACCCTACCATCATCCACCCTCATTTGACTCGTAGTTTTTTTATTTTTATTTAGGTCAAGATTGTATTCATTCATATTTTAAACTACTTGGGTCCATCTCATAGGATAAGCTATCCAAGTGTTTGATTTATGGTTTAGATTTAATCTCAAGTTTTTACAAAGGTTTTGGTGTTTGCTCCTTCGGAAAGACAATTTGAAATAAACCATGAATTAGGGTTTGAACTCATTATTGTTGCGGATTTCTTTCTCATCAAGTTACAATGTTTTTGTGCACTTTAATGCTTGAGAATCAAGTGATTAGATTTCCCTTCCGATTCAATTAAGGTGTGTGTGATTATTTGGTTTACCCATCAGTATGGAAGATTGAAGGAGATCTTGGATTGAATTGTTGTCATTGGTGAAGTTCGACTTTGGCTCAAAAATACACCGAGATTTTTTGAATTTGCATCTTACTTGGTGTCTTGTGTACATTGTTGCATCTTGATAAAAAATATTTGGATTCAAAAAGAAAAATCAAGTTAAGTTTTAATTGGATTTAAAGGATGTGGAAATTAATTGAGGAGTGAGTTAAGCTTGTTTGGCAATACCAGGAATTTAGAGTAATTCTTGATTAGTTTACGATATAATTCACTCATGTGGATTTATTGTTGGCATTAAGGTTAAGAAGACCATTTATGCATATGATTTACTTGAAGTTCAAGTTACTTAATGGATTATTCGAAATTTATTCAAGGATCGAAAGGAAGTTTTTTTTGAGCTTCTTAAGGTTTAAGTAACAAGGCATATGAATTCAAGGTTAATCAAGCATACTAATTCATAAAAAACTTAATGTTCATTCAATTTCCAACTTCACTCTATTTCACTCGTCATTTGTAAGTTCAATTTAATTCATCATCGTTTATTCATCAAAATCCCACATCTAATTCAAAGAACGTCCCAAGACTTATCGTTATGCAAGTGGTATCCAAATTTAAGATTTGTGGTTTTCATGTTACAATTCAAGGATCAAGGAATGTTCAAACCAAGTTCGATTTCATTCAAATTACAAACTATTGCTACAAGAGTATTTCAAGGGTTGGAAATTTACAAGTTCAATTCTAATTTTGAATTACAATTCAAATTTCCTAACTCTACAAAAGATGCCTAACTACAAGGAAATTGTTTTGAGTGCTTCATCATCAAACTTTTCTTCTCTTCAAGCCTTCCTTTCTCACCTCCATTCCATGCCGTCATTTCACATGAAATAAAAAAGAAGAAGAAACATGGTCAGACCTTAAGTAAAACATAAAGATTTTTTAAGCAAGAGTTCGGATTGCATTTCAAGCAACTCATCATTAGGGTTTATGATTGGAATCAGGTTTAAGGGTTTTTAAGCAACAAATGAGCTTCGGTTTTTGCGGGCATCCCGTATGTGGCACTCCATGGAGGGGTACACGATATGGTTCTTTGGAGTGTTATAATGCGTTTTAATTAATATTATATTATATTAATATTTTCGAATTTCCGATCGATATTTATATTAATTAATATATCTATTAATATATTTGACGATGTTCCGTTCGGTCCGGTAAAACATTATTCGGAGCCGATATTTAATTCCCCGGAATTATTTTAATTGATTGAATTAATGGTATAATTAGATAGGGGTGTGGGGAGCATTTTGTTAGAATTTGGTTTTTCACCCTTAGCTTACTAGTAGGGAAAATACCATTATAAGAACCATTTCTCCTCACTTTCCTTCCATTCAAAAATACCAAAACCAAACATGAGAACTTGGAAGCTAGTAAGAAAGCAAGTTATAAAAACCATTTTCTTTCCTTTTCCTTCCATTGTGAACACAAAAACCAAAATAGAAACTTGAGAGGAAAAAGAAGGGTTTTGTGAGGAGTGGAGCAAGAGGAGAAGGAGAGGAGGAACATGAGCAAGCTTGAGGATGGGGTCTTGAAGAATCATCATGGATCATCAAAGCTTCCATGGTAAGGGGTTTGATCTTCCATTTCATTATAGTTAGGGTTTGGTAATATATGTTGGATTTGGGGGAAAATTGTTAGGTTGAATTCATGAGTTCTAGTTGAATGATTGATCCTATAACTTAGAAAAGGTTGGGTTAGTAGTATGAATTATTGGTGTTTATGGTTAAGATACTAGGATTAATTTGAGAAAAAGGTTGGAAATGAAAGAAACTATAAACATGAAGAAAAAAAATACACTGTCTGCATTAAACATGGAAATAAACACACCGTCCGTATTTTGGCAAGAATGGAGGAGGGCGGGGAGGCACCTCACCATGAGGGCAGCCGTCCCCACGTGGGCGACGCCTCCTTTCCAAATCAAGCATGGAACGTCGTCCCCAAGGCTGGAAGGAGGAAACGGTTTGTTGTTTCTGTTTTCAATTTTTTTTTGTTTCGTAACATTGGTTTTCTGCATAATTGCCTCTTTACATCAATTTTCTCAATCCCACATACTGCCATTTGGTATCAGTAAAATATAATAGGGACTTAAGTTAGCCGATTAAATTTAGAACCCGATTATGTTCCGATTTTCCGATTCTGGTAAATTCGGCGACGGAGCAAGTTACTCCGAATTTAACGAAAATTGACGTGCTAGCTAAGTTCGACGTGTAGAACGTAGTGGTGAGGTTAGTTTTTAGAAATTATGAGTTTTACGAGATGACCTGAAATAGGTCAATTTATGGTAAAAATTGAATTGGATTGTGTTTTAGTAGATTTAAGGCACGTATGGACAATCCGATTTCGATGTTGATGTTTATAAATAATGTCGGTTATTAGAAATGGCTTTCGCGACGAGTATAGGTGTTTTGACTATTTTTCCGTTTTCGGAATTTAGTGAATGAATTGGTGATGATGTGGTGCGACTAAACATAATGATTGCGACGACGTATTAATTAATAAATACTTGATGATTTGTGATGCGATAATATATGTCTTTGTACATGATGTTGTGATGATTATATTGATGTTGTTAATGAATGCTTCCGATTTGCGAATGCATGATTTTGATGATGATGAATTATTAGTGATGTTTTGCATAATGCAAATATGATGCGATGATATATTTATCTGTATGTGGATAAATTATGGCGATGTAGACTTTATGTCAATTGTGATGAGCGATGATGATATGTTGTTGTGTGGTCTTTATTATTGAGTCACATACATTTCATAAGCGAAGAGGGCTTTCATGCCAAGCGATGATGGCTTTTATGCCGAGCGAAGATGGCTTTTATGCCGAGCGAAGATGGGCTTTATGCATAGTGTCCCTAATTATGGACAAAGTGATGGGTACCACATGCATAACATAGTCGTGTCTCATGGAGTCCATTATGTTTATCTTGGAGTCTTTTGGTATTGAGTTTTCTTTGATGGCTTATGATGAATTGCGATGTTATATGATATCTTGTTTTGTGATGATTTTTGTGTTGAACCTAAACTGATTATGATGTGGTAATGTCATGAAAATTATGCGATGGATATAACATGACGAAAAAGCGACGATGGGCTTTTATGCCAAAAGCGACGATGGGTTTAGCCAATTTGTGATGACTTCATTTATGGTGCTTAAGTTATTAGTATTGTTTGATGTTGTTGTTTATAATTGTCGTGTTGGTTAGTGACGTATTAACGTGTGATAATTTCGTGGCGATGGAAGTTATGTGTTGTTGCGATGTTGTATGCCGATGAGGTTATGGCGTTATAGTGTAGATTATACGCATTAGAATGACGATCGAAGTAAGTGAGGTTTGGTTATGTGTTGGAATGCACTTATTAACTTATATCCTTTACAATTCCAAAACTATATATATCCTTTATCATGCCTTTAATTATATGTTTTGGAGTATCTCACCCTTTACTTGTTTCGCCGTTACCTTTATATTGGTAACGTGCAGGTTATGAAGACGGAGTTTTTAGCTACTGTTAGTCGAGTTGGTGTCGCTCTGATACGTAGCACTCAGGGGGAATATTCATGTTGTCCTTGTTGTCGTTCTTTTGTTGTTTCCTTTTTGTGAATAAGAACCATAATTTGTAAGAACATGATTTTGGTGAGGAAGTTTAATAAACGAGATATTCTATTTTTATGAATCAATTTATGTCTTCCGGCGATGCTATGTATCCGAGATTTATACTTTAAAACAAATTGTTTAAAGTGAGTTATTTTTGAAGGTGTGATGCCTCAGTATTTAATTTATGAAATTTTTAAATTACTCTGATTTTTGCATATTAAACTTTGGATAATATTGGGGTGTTACAAGTGTCGCACCCTTACATGACACTGGAGGCCGAAGGTGTAACACCCTTTATCTGTTACAATTTATCACAACCACTACTTACTGATGAAATATCAAGTACTACCTGCTAAATTAATTAGTTAAATATACTGTATAATTAACCAGAAAACAAAACAACCAAACAAGACAAAACAAGAACAATAAATCAAGAAAGACAAAAGTGGTGTGACTCCCGTCACAATGGGGTGTGCCGACCGACACTCCCTTCCTCACTACTACCCCTTACTTCTCCTTTTACATCTCTTATAATTAAATCCAACTTACAATAATCATAATAATAATAATAATAATAATAATAATCTATAAAACCTATTATTCACACCTCCAACTTGTTATTTCTCACACAACAATTAAGCTCAACTAAATACATAATATTCTACTTAACCATTATTATTTCTAATAATAATTTCTTTCGAATAGTCAGACTAATTACTCAACTATCAACTTAACCGCTCAACTAACATATTAATCCAATAATGCCTCTTATAATAATTCCTATAATTCCCGACTTCGGCAATTCCAATAAATAATTCCTTAATAATTCATTTAAATACTTAAATGAATTTTCGGGCGTTACAAACTCTCCCCCCACTTAGGATATTTTCGTCCTTGGAAATCTATCCAACTCTCTGATCCTCAGTTGCGTTTGGCAACATTCCAACTACTACTTTTTTTGATATAACAGCAACTCAACATGGTTAAATTCAATACGCATATCACATCATTGTCTTGACAATCCCATCGATACAACATCCATCACTTTACTCGCCATTAAGATAGCAAGACAATTCTATACCATCCAATATGATTTTGTCTACTATCAACAAGAAATTAAGGGTGATCAGTTCCTCAATTTGATAATAGGTAGCCGACAACCATAATGGAGTATAAACCATCGTTACTAAACTATAATAGTGTTCTTTTATAACTTGCACTCGCGTCACCAAAAACATCATAATTCAATAACTTTCAAAACCATCGAACATGCTAACACCAACATCTTACAGCTACATACTAATACACCTCTGACGATAACATCAACCATAATTCCTTTACACCATTACCAACACTTCATATCCTTAGAATCATAATCTTCACATTTTCAACTATGACTCGTGGATCAAAATATTCCAACAACTCCAACAACTTCTACAACTTTTTCAATCACTTACCAATAATCCCACAACAAGATCTACAACAATCTGTTACTTAATCACTGTTCCTGCATCAACATCTTATGCAAGACTACTTAAACAATAACTTCACAGTCCACCAACAATGCTTAATATAACAACTTTCTAAATTCCATCTTATCACAATTATCCTTGTTACCTTATGACTCAGGAAACACCAAACTTCGAAAAGACTTGCACCGTCGTCATCAGCAGCATACCAACATCCTGCAAACAATCAACTAGCAAACAAACAAGTACCGACAGTGTTCCACACACTTATCGCGTACAAAGGAATAAACAACATTAGACAATATTGGTCGGACAGACCGACTTGCTCTGATACCAACTTGTAACACTCTTCATTTGTTACAATTTACCACAACCACTACTTACTGATGAAATATCAAGTACTACCTGCTAAATTAATTAGTTAAATATATTGTATAATTAAAACTAACAAAAAACAAAACAATCGAACCAAACAAAACAAGAACAACAAATCAAGAAAAACAAAAGTGGTGTGACTCCCGTCACAATTGGGTGTGCCGACCGACACTCCCTTCCTCAGTACTACCCCTTACTTCACATTTTTTATCTCTTATAATTAAATCCAACTTACAATAATAATATAATAATAATAATAATAATAATCTATTGGGCCTATTATTCACACCTCCAACTTGCTATTTCTCACACAACAATTAAGCCCAACTAAATAAATAATATTCTACTTAACCATTATTATTTCTAATAATAATTTCTTCCGACTAATTACTCAACTATCAACTTAATCGCTCAACTAACATATTAATCCAATAATGTCTCTTATAATAATTTTGATAATTCCCGACTTCGACAATTCCAATAAATAATTCTTTAATAATTCATTTAAATACTTAAATGAATTTTCGGGCGTTACAGAAGGACGTCCGCCGAGGTCAGCACATGAGGAGCTCTTGAAAAACGAACGGGCCGAGGATGATCATGTCATTGATCTACTGCTCATCTGTCAGATATCCGCCAGATTGGACAAGAGGCGTTGGATGACGGGATTATCGATGGAGGCGGACCCGATGCAATTGTCATGGTGGAGAAGATGGTCGCTGAGGTAGAGCGTGCAGCGCGTTACCACAGGAGGAGGCGGGGGTCGGATTAAGCATACCCAGTAGCCTTTATGTTTTTTTAGTTGATTTTGTATGATCGCATTTTTTTCGGAACAATTTATATAATATGATATTTCTGACATTTTTTCTCTTTAATATTTATAACATATTATTATTTACATAGTTTGCGTATATAGATATTGTGTATATTAATATTTTCTGACAATTTTTCTCTTTAATTGAATTTCTGATTACGAAAACATAATCCGAGTAAATGTGAAAAAATATAGTAGTTTTAAACATGATTTTACACATTTAGGAAATGTTTCGTAAGTTAACTTACGAATTCACCCTGGATGTGTAAAGTCATGTTTAAAATAATACGAAACATTTCCTGAATATGTAAAACCATGTTTAAAATAATAAAACGTACAAAAGTAAGATTAATTCATAAGTTAACTTACGAATTCACTCTACAAAGTGAATTTGAAAATTGTAAGTTATCTACAAAGTAAATTTGGAATTTGTAAATTAACTTACGAAAGATATTTTTGATTTTTCAGGGGTGTTGGAGAAACCCCTAGATGGGTAAAGAAATTTCCTTTACACTTTTTAGATGGTGGACCTTCCTAAATAGGCTTCCAACCAGAAGCAAACTGGCCAAGAGGGGGCTTATTCTGTCCAACCACAACATGGTGTGTCCTTTCTGTTTCGTCAAAGAATAGTAGCTGGATTATCTGTTGGTGCAGTGCTCATTTTTGGTTGCTTTATAGATTAGAGTCAGCAGTTGGATAAACTCGCCAATAATCTCCAAAGTTAACCTTTATCGCATGCTTGAATGAATGTTCTTAGATCAATTGAAAGGAAGAAAGTTCAAGCAGAGGAGTTTCATAGTATGGTGAGCAACTTGTTGGAGCTTGTGGACAAAGAGAAATGGCGTTTTATCTATCAAATAATCCGATCACAATTATCACTCTATACCGCCAAAAAATTCTCAAAATCACTTTTTTACAAACGCCACCGTGATTTTAAAATCAGTCCACAAAAATCACAAACCAAATCATACATAGCTCCGTAATAGCAACGCGCCTTGAAACCCCATCAAACTCCATAGAAACCACTTAAATAAGACTAGAAAAACACTTAAAATAAAAGCCCGTTTAGATTCTAAACCAACCATTCATCAACCAAACTAAACTCAAAGTTCTAAACATTTCTAAAACTATAATTAATCAACAAATAAATAACACAACCAAAAGCTAGTCAGACTAGATCTATGAATTTCTCCGAAGTAACAACCTTAACTTTTATTGTCATTCATTCGATCTATTCAAAGGTAACAGTTTACAACAACAAAAGATTACAATATGCAGTTTCTGTTTCTTCTAAGAAAAATGAAGAGACATAAAAAAAACCCAGATCCATGAAACCGGTTCAACCGGTATAAATATGAACACGAAGAGCCAAGATGATAACAGCATAAAGCCCAAAGAAAATAAGCGTATGAATGAAAATGGCTTTTCCATTAGTCTTCATTCCACCGAACTCAAGCTGTTTTCCATTTCCCGGAAAGGAGAACAACAACCCAGGTTGAAGGAAGACGAAGAGCACCACTCCTATGACAACTGGTGCCCAATCAGACATTTTGGGGAGAATAAGGTAGATCTTTTGAGGTTTCGGTGAAGAAAAAGGTAAAGGTTGAAGCTTTAAGAAAATGAGTGAGGAAAGAGGTTTGTTTGGTGGAATGGTGGAAAGTGATGTTTTGAATTTTGGAACAATTTGGAAACACAAGAAAGTGTGGCAGAGGGGAGGGGTGGGGTTTGGTTGTGTGTGGACGATACTAGGATGTGAATTGGTAGTGCTTGCGTTAGGATTAACTGATTGAGATTCTTGGGTGATGGGATTTCATTTAGTGGGTCCATACCAAAATATTTATGAGCAAAAATGTTTTAAAAAATTTTTGTGTTTGATTCAAAGTTAAAAAATATATTTTGAAAAATATAGTTATGGGAATATAATATTTTCATGTTTTTACATATTTTTTATTTTAATTTTTTTTTATATTTGATTTTTTTTACTTAAAAGGGTGGGAGTAATTTTTTTTATGGAAATATATTTACTTATTATAACTTCTTAGTAACAATTATATTTTTTATTATTTTTATTATTTTAAACTAAATAAATTTTATAATAATTTTTAGAAATCTATTTTTTTATCAAACACATAAATTAAACTAATATTCCAAAAAATAATAATTTTGTGAATAACTTTTCAAAAAAATATAATTTTTAATTTTGAAACAAACATACTTAAATAATAGACAAATAATTTAGATGTAAATACTACTTGTAACGAAAGCGAAGTCATATTTTGACTCTCAATTTTGAGGTATTTTGATGTATTTTTGGATTTTGTGCAAGTGTAAAAAATTAAAGGATAAGTGAGAGATAGTGATAGTGGCATATGATGTTGAAAAAATTGGTGTTCACTATTGATTGCTAAAAATAACATTTACCATTTTTTAAACACTTTTAAATTGTTTACACAAATGCACGATAAAGTTTTTAAAAAAAATTACACCATAAAGTACGCTCCAAAAAGTTATGTTTACTCGTAGAAGTAACAAGACATGTTTTGAAATAAAGAATAGGTGAAGTTATATTGATTGAACTTATTTAAATTCAAGAAAAATACTCTTTTTCTCAATTTTTCGTCAGTTCTATAATGATGTCTTAACTTTTAAAAAGTGTAAATTAATTTCTTAAGTTTTAAAAATAGAGCACGTAAGTCATTTCTTTCTATTTACTGCAAATAGATGTTTGGATATACAGACGTGACAGATGACATGACTTGTCTTCTTCCTTTTCTCTTATCTATTTTTTAAGTTTGTCTTCTTCTTTCGTATCTAGGGTTTAGTTTGTTTTGATTTCCAAAAATTAAAACTTAGGATTCATCCTCCATGAAATCATCTTTTGAATCATCTCTCACGAATCAGAGAAGTCATGATAGTATGAACTCCAATATGTTCACGAGCTCAAATATTTCATGGATATTGAGTTGTCATTGTGGAGATACGACTATTCTTCGTAGGTCTTCAATGGCAAAGAGCTATGGAAAATATTTATAAGGCTGTTCTCATTTTAAGGTATGTTTGTGATATATACAAGGTTTTTATCTCAATTGTCAATATTTGACTAAGCCATTATAAAATGTAGGGAACAAGGCAACATGGGTGTGTGTATTTTGAATGGTTTTATGAGGAAGCTCAAGATGAGAGAAGGTAAATTATAATTCTAGATTGGAAAAATTATCAAAGAAATTGGATGACGCAACAATGGAGAATGAAAAAGTTAGGTCAGCAAATGAAGAATTAAGGAAGGAGATGATTCAACTTCAAAATGAGATGAACAAGATTTTGAAGTTGAAAAAATGTTGGATGATGTTTGTTATTATAGGTGCAACAACTATGGGTTTGTTCATGATGAATTGAAATGTTTAAGTTGTAGTGAAATGTTCATGTTCTGGTTTTTTCTGTATTCCAAAATAGTTGAACCTTTAGCAGTTCTAGTTTTTTATGTTGTAGTGAAGTGATTTGGTTTTGATCATTTGATTGTTGTAACATTGATGAATTATTCAATTATATTAGTTCAATTTTATCAGTTGTTTGTTGAAACACAAAATTTCAATGTATCAGTTCAGTTGTTCATTGTAACATTGTTCAATTGTTCACTTATGCATTATCACATAAACTTGTAAGTCACATAATTTCAACATAACACATAATTTCCATTAACATAAATTTGTTCAAAATATCATTCATATCCCTTACAAAAAAATGATAACAATTCAAAAGGTCATACATACGCATAACCAAAAATGATAGTAGTTGGTTCCAAATATCAGTTTAGACCATTACACAAAATGATAACAAATCAAAATGACATCTTAAATAGATCTAAGTTTTTTTCTTGGGTGTTCTCCTCTTAGTTGGGGTTGTGCTCCTTATCGTTGGGCCAATCACATTCTTGGTAGCAATTATTCTTGTAGTTGGTCCAAGAGGAACAAAAGGTGTTGATGTTAGGCAAGATCTTGTGTGACTACTTGTTTTATCAATCTTCTTTATGATATTAGGAAATACATCATCATCCTCCATATTTTGAAACCTTATTCAATTTTCCCCCATTTTTCCATACAATATGTCCTGATATCTTCCACCCTGGTCACTAAGGGTTTTGACCTTGACTCAAGAACAAAACTGTTGAAAGATTCATACATGTTATTGACTACGACATCACATTTGATAATTCCCTTAAAATAAGATCTACTCCAAAATAT
This sequence comes from Vicia sativa, assembly GCA_021764765.1. NCBI lineage: Eukaryota > Viridiplantae > Streptophyta > Magnoliopsida > Fabales > Fabaceae > Vicia > Vicia sativa. The sequence continues at coordinate 16,774,523 of CM038793.1, read as the reverse complement.
TGGAGGTGTCTTCATCATATGGAGATATGTTCCTTCATTTATCAACCTCATTCCCTTCATCTCTCTTTCCCAAGCTTGTGCATATGTAGATTTAGTAGCTTTCCAAATTATTTCCTTTAACCTTTTCCCAAGATATTTTTTTCTAAATTTTTTGTACAAGTTCCTGACACAAAACCTTTTCTCAACATTAGGAAAAGTTCATCCATGGCTGGTAGTAAACCCTATAACACAACAAGCATATCAATATAAAGCATATAAGAAGTCTGTGAAGTCAAATTTACTATGTTCACATACCTTTTGTTGATCTGAAATGAATGTGTATGTGAGGCATTCATTTTTTCCTCCAAGGTCATCAATCAATAACTCCAACAACCATGTCCAACTGTCCTTATTTTCCAACATTTTCTAATTCTGCTTCTATAAGCCCATCAATATACTCAGGTTGATCAAGTGAATATTGAATATAAATGTCTACACCTAAGTGAACCTTATAAATATCAGTTATTTTTAATGCTCTTGCGTTATCAACCAATTATTGCATCCTAAATGTCAGGTCATTGTAATATATTTTCATAAAACTCCTATAGCCTAAACACTTTAGTGAACTTGTTAGCTCAAAGTAACTCCAAGTGTCAACTTCTATTTTCATCTCATCAAATTGCCCACTTTCATACACCCTAAGATCACCGTCAGCGAATTCACCACTATGACGAGTTCTTAGTACTATGTATTCGTCCATTTCATCTAGCCAATTCAAAATCAAGATTATTATTTAATCCCTTATTTCTACTACGCCCTAATAACTCAGATTAAAAAAAATGCAAAATCGTAATTTCTCAGATTAGATAATATGCAAGCAAACAATTTAGAATAAAACCCTAATTTCTCATACGGAAATAAACGATTTAACAGGGCATCAAGTTTCTAACCAATTTGCAACGAAGCTTTCAAATATTTGCTCAATCATTCTTGCTTTTCAGAAATAATGTTTCGCCTTTAATGCACAATGGTTCACCTTCAACCTTCAAGCTTTTCTCTCTCTTCACGACGACTTTGTGAAATAACAATTTGTTATAACACATCGATCATGCCACATAGACACTCATTCTGAACCCTCACTAACGAAGACAGACGGAAGGAGAAACGTGCTCTGTTTTTAAGACTTAAGGGATTGATTTGAACTTTTTAAAAGTTAAGGGACCATAATGTACCCTAAGGAAAAGTTAAGGGACGAAAACAGGTATTTCCCCTAAAACCTATAGACAAAAAAATGCATAAAAGAGTTGAAAATACTTAATGTTAGTAATCAAATATTCTTACTTCAATCAATAATTTAATTTTTCAATTAATAGGTATATAATAGGAAAAATATGATACTGTTTAGGAAGTTTGAAATCATTTGAAACTTATTTATACCCAGTCTAAAATGATATGATTTGGAGAGTGACATTAGGCTCTTAAACAAAATTGTATTTCTATTCAAGAATTATATTTGGACATGACTAATTTATGAGATCCATTTGTTCTAATGGAATTAGTTGAATTAAGTGTTGTAAATGCGTATGTCGATCAAAGAGGAAAGAAACATCTCATTTGATTTCTAATAGTATTTCAATATGAATTAGAGAGCCTTTGTGCGAGTATTCAAAATCATACTCATCTTCATAATGTTTATTCAGTTGGTAATGAATTTTTGGCTGAAGAAATTTGATTCAAGTCTCGCTATAATCCGGTTTCAAACAAAAAACTCTCAACACTTCTCCATCTAATTTTTCAACTCCAAAATGTTTTTTCCACTCAGCCATGTGACAAGTTTTCCTTCAATATTAAAGACTTGAACTCTTCTATTATGTCAGATAACTCTTGTTTCATATGAATCCTTGAATTTGGAGCATCACATCATATGTCATATTATGATAAACCATTTGTCTCTTTAAATGACAGGTCATTCCTCTTCTTCACTCTCTTCTTGATTGAAACAACCAACCGCAAATAATCTGATATCATAAAATATTAATGAAGTCGCCATCGAATATTTTTTATCCCTCCGAAAGGGAAAGGTAAACATCGAGTAAACATGAAAGGGAGAAATCACAGTCTTGAGACCGAGAGATTGAGTAAGGAAGTCTGTTACGCGAGGGGAAGGTATTGGCACCCCACACGCCCGTAGTACTCCATGATACCCACTTTTGTTTTCTATTTAAAGGGTGTAAAATATAACTAAATATGTATATGAGGGAGAATGCATGAAAAAAATGAAAATAAAGAAAACACGGGGAAAAGAAGGAAATTTTTACAAAGTTTGCTCGATCGCAGCCCCATGACCAGATGCCTACATATTCCCTCGTGCAATGAGAAAGTCAGAGCACCGTAGTTCGACTCATATATTTTGGTTGGTTTGTGTTTTTTAGTTTAGAAGACGAAATAACAAACAATGATGACAAAACATCGACAACAATGACAAAACATCGGCAACGATGACGAAACATCAACAATGACGATAAAACATCACATAAGACAACAAAATATCACACAAGACGACAAAAACATCACGCGAGACTACAAAACATCAGATACGATGACAAGACATCAAATATCATGGTAAAATAACCCATGCAACGACAAAACATCATATAACATGGTAAGGCATCAAATACGACGACAAAACATCAGATATGACGACAAAACACAAGATATGATGACAAAACATCATATAACACGGTAAAACATCATGTGAGACGATAAAACATCAAATACGATGACACAACATCAAATAACATGGCAAAACAACATGTGAGATGACAAATCATCACATAACATGGTAAGACCTCAAATACGACGACAAAACATGATACAACATAGTAAAACACGTGGGACAACAAAACAACATATAATATGGCACAACAATATGCGAGACGACAAAACATCAAATAGGACGATAAAACATAATGTACATGGCAAAACAACAGGTATGGCGATAATACATTAGATAAAATATGACTAAAGACTCGTGATAGACAAAACATCACAATATGACAAAAACTCATAATAGATGACAAAACATCAACAACACATCAAATAAGATGACAAAACATCACAAGAGATGATAAAACATCACAACAGATGACAAAATATCGACCTGACAAAATTTACAACAAAAACCAGAAGATAAACAAACAATTAAGATTGGTTTGTATCTTTTACTTTGGAAAATGGTTTCATATTGTTAGAGTATCTTAATGCACTTGACAAAACAAGATTTTTGTTTTAAGGATGCAAAAGGAGAAAGGTAAAAAGTATAAGGGCGACTAACCTATTTTCTAACTCCTAATGTTATCATACAACAATGATCCTAAGGTTGGTATCAAGGAAAACCTAATAGCTCATACAAACCTAAACCTAATGGGGAAGTAAACACAAAATAAACAACCAATCAAATCTCGAGGAGTATCCACATCACTCGAGTAGCACACACGTCTACCAAGGTTCCATGCATCCGAGGTAGAAAAAGGGGAACCCAACCAGACAATGTAGTATCGGGAAAGCACACTATACCTAACTTAGATAGAAATCAGAGTAAGATGGGAGATAAATCCATAGACAAGAGTATCAATTTACTCCTGGAAACCAAGCTATCACACTTTGGAAAATAAGGGTGCTCAGACCATGGTATCAATCACCATGCAAGATGCAGAAAATATTGGGGGAATGATAAATGGTGCGTGCGTATACCAAGCATCAGCGCCTTTCAACGCGAGCTAGAAAAAGCGTGGGGTCCGACTGCAAGAACCTTTTCCACTTGCCTTAATCAGGCCTTAGAATCATTGGGATCTTGGGAACATGTTCAGAGCTCTAACCTTGCAAAAAGCGAGCATAGGAACGACATAGACTCAACTATGTGGGGGTTAGTTACTAACCCTTTCCACACGCCTTTATCACGAGGACCTAATAATGATGTCATAATAGACTTACCACCATGACCCCCTACCGCAAGCTTTAAAAAAATAAACAAGCACAAACATGGCATCTTAGTGAGGACTTCTAGTACACAATTCCAATCCTAAGTGAGCAATAAAATACAAAAAAGTGTAAATCAAATAAGAAAAATACCGGACGGATAAAGATCCGTAAAGAAGGAACTAAACTAACTATGAAACCCATAGATCTTTAAATAACTAGCATCATCAAATAAGATAAGTCAGAAAAGGTGCCTTCAGATATAACAGTAAAGCCTCAGAGAAAATAAATCACAAATAGCGTGTAGCGGACACGGTCACATGAACATCCTGCAAGACGATACTTAACAGAGAAGGGCACATAATAGTTCCAATACAATAGTCGTATCCCACAAATAATGTGGAACGCAAAGCAAACAAGTCAAGATTGACTGCTTTTCAAAGTACCTTGCGCACTCAACAGACGGGTTAGCAATAACAAGGCAGAGTGACGAAAAACTACAAATGACAATACATAGAGATGATAATAAATGATGACATCACATCACAAAAAATATCACAATAGCTAATCACAGGTAAAAACACATCACAGAGTATGGAAATCTCAAAATGAAGCTTAGACAAGTAACAATAAGATCAGACAGTTAACTCAAAGTATCAAAAGGGCATGGCAAATGAATACATTATGAAATAAATATGATTCTGACCTATACATCTTATAGATATAACAAACATCCAAAAATTAAGACAAGACTCAATGTCAGACAAGAAACAGGGTATAAACACCAAAACAAGAAAACTAGCTAGTCATGGAAATGATGTAGTGAAGTGAACTCAAGTGAGTGATTAATCAAGCATAGGTTAGTTGTGTAAAGTGGAGTGAGGTCATAAGAAATATCATATACCATATTTCATAATCAACACAAGAAAACATCACCAAGAAAGTATACACACGAAGTTAGTACATATACTAGACAAAAACTAGTCCTAAAAGCATGTGAAAGGCAATTTGTGTGAGGTTTGGAGCATGGGTGAAATGTTATGAGGGCTAGAGGGTAAAATGGCATAGAGTTCAGTAGCTAAAATGTTAATGTATTACTCATATCATGCAGGTAGACCAAAAAAAGATTCACAAACAAATCTCTACAAGAATGCACAAGCATACAATCAACTTGCGCGTGGTGAAGTGGGTGCAAGTATGCTATTGAGTGGTTGGTCATGCATAGTTGATTGTTCCAAGCGGGTGAGGTCATAAGCAACACCATATATACAAGACTCACATAAGCCATGATCAAAACATTAAACACCACCATCACAATAAACATAAAAGTTAATGAGAGAAGAAGTCAAAATTCTACCATAAACCTAACCCTAAAAGGTTAGTGGAACAAAACATGACAAAGATGAACATGAGGCAAGGTTAGAAACCTATAGAACATCCAAATTCAGTAGCTCAACACCTAAATAACTCAAATCTAAATGTGTCTCCACCATAAGAGAAGGATCATTCACCAAAACACACCAAATTAGGGTTTAGAAGCAACACAACTTGCACATATTTAAGGTAATTGATAAAGATCATACAAAATAGTCTTAATTAGAGAATTAAGACATGTGTGACTTGTTTCATAAGTTTAACTCAATATAGGATTTATGAGCAACCAATGTAGAATATGAAACTTCACACAAAGTAAGTCACCTAATTGATGGTCAACATCACAAGAGATGGAAAACACTTGTCTAAAAAGTGGGAGCTCCGAGAGCAACATCATTTCAACTACATATGATATTTATTACCAAGATGAGCATGAAAAATTTACATTTGAGAGTGCATGGAGATTATTGAAAGATGAACTCAAATGGCTTGTCGGTTCATCAAAACCTTCTACAAAAAGAACAAAGAATTCGACTTCTGGAGCATATTCTTCATCTTCTAACCCTCCAACACCAACAAGCAACAAATTAAATTCACCATCACCTTCTTCGTTATGTCGACCAATCGGTCAAAAGGAAGCAAAAAGAAAGGAGAAAGAAAAACTAGTGGAAAGATCAACACCCAATGTCAAATTTAATACTTTGAAAGATGACTTCCAAAAGAAAAATGAATTGATGTCACAATTTGCACGTGATTATGCACGTATTGAGAGTGAAAAAGTTGAGATAGTGAAGAAAACAATCGATGCAGAGAAACATAAGGCTGAGAGAGATATGGTAAGATTGAAGATCAATGATTTACAAATATTTTCAAAAGATACATCGTACATGGATTCAAGACAACTGCAAGCTCATGAGTTATTGTATGACGTGATTAGAAGAGAATATGGGCTTGATTTATTGATCGGTGGTTTCTACACAGTTATTTAGCATTGAACTTCGTTATAGTTTCTTTTATTTGTTTAGTGTTATATGCCATTTTACGGCATTTTATGCTTTGGTTGTATGTTTAAGTGTTTTCAGGGTCAAGAGAATAAAACATGACAAATCGGAGAAAAAGAAGTGCAAAAATAGAGTATTTGAAGCTACAGAGATCCTGACACGACCACTCGTGTCATGGGACACGACCAGTGTTGGAAATAGCACAAAAACGAAGTTTTTGAGAAGAAACAGGAGCTGACACGGGTGCCCGTGTCAGTTGACATGGCCTGTGTTAGGAAGCTGGGTTAAAGGACGCGTGAGCAGAGGCCGACATGGGTTCCCTATGTCATCGGACACGGCCCGTGTCAGCCATGACGCTGAGAATTGTGATTTTTGCTATTTTTTAGTGTTTTTGGTCATTAAGGGTGGTTTGGACATTTGGTATTGCTTGGGAATGACCTAACACTATATAAACCTTATTTTGAGAAGGATAAAGGGACTTTTTGCCAACGGAGAAAAGAATTCACGATAGAAGAGTGGAGATTCAATAGTTTTGGAAACGGAGAACTCTTCATGCGCGGGAGCAATTGAAGATCGAAGACCCAATCTATTTGAATGTCTTTATCTAATATTATGATTATTCTACTTTTGAATACTATGAGAGGCTAAACCCCCCAATGCTATGGGGTGTCCCTAATTTGTTATGTTAAGAATACTGATCTTTTTGTTTTAGTCAATATTTTAGTTCATTATGCATCAACTTTATTATTTAGATTAATTCGTAGTTTGACCCTATGGGACCATGGGATTTCACTATTTTAACACAGTAGAGCCGGACGGTCGTGTTAAGGTTATCTAAATAATGATAGTATTAAGGATTTCACCTAGGACTAGGGTAATCCTATTCTAACCAGAATAATTCTTGGTAATTGCATGCTTAACCTCTCTGCTAATTTAAATGGGAATTGAAATTAGGAAAGAAGGTTAAAGGTTTTGTCACTAAGGAATTAAGATAAAATAATATTGATAATCGGTAGTTGAGAATATGAACTTGTTGAATAAATCAAAGAGTGAAGGTTATTACATGGAAAATTATACACTCATCCTATCATATTTTAATCAAACGAAAAGTCAATTTATACTTTTTGCAAGGATTTATTCCACCCAATCTTAAAACTATTGTTTTTGTTCAATTGAATAAATAATCTAACTCAGTATTTCCTACGCAATCCTCGAGATTGATACTTGGGATAAATCTCATTATTTCTACATCGGTAAAAATAGTACACTTGCTATTTTTCCGATCATTTATATGATTATGTATGTTGAATAGTTTTTAGTATATCACTAGTTCTTTTTAGATTCCTATGTATTTTTAGTATTTAATTTGTAGCTTTTATTCAAAGTCAATATTATTAAAACTAGCCGCTATTCAAACTAGTCGTTATTCAAATTAGATGTTATTCAAACTAGTCGTTATTCAAACTAGCTGTTATTCAAACTAGTCATTATTCAAACTAGATGTTATTCAAACTAGCCGTTATTTGTAGCCCTATAAATACTCTTAACATGAGTAATAAGCTTCACACTCTTTTCCAACTTATCGTATACTTCATAATTAAATATTAGAATTCCCTCCATATGGATCCTTTCAACCCTTCCCACATTGCAAAAATGTTCATGGATTATATAAACGATGGCATGGATGAAGAACTTGTGAGACTTTACTTTGAAAGTGAAGCCCAAGAAGAAGTTGCGAGTTCTAGCAGGCCTATACGCCGAAGAATAAATATAGAGAGAAATCGTGAAGAAGGACATGAGCGTTTATTCAATGATTATTTTTCAGAAGCACCAGTGTACACAGATGAGCAGTTTCGTTGAAGATATTAAATGCATAAACATGTATTCCTTCGTATAGTTGAAGCTCTTGGTGAGCATGATGAGTATTTATGGCTTAAGGTTGATGCAATTGGTAGATCAAGTCTTTCACCACTACAAAAGTGCACTGCAATTATTTGTATACTGCCATATGGATCATCTGCTGATAGTGTAGATGACTATTTTAGAATTGGTGAAACAACAACACTAAAATGTGTTGATAAGTTTACAAGAGTCGTCATTAGTGTATTTGGGCCACAATATATGCGAAAGCCAACTATTGAAGACATCTAATATCTGTTGCAAATGGGGGAGGCACGTGGCTTTCCAGGTATGTGGGGGAGCATTAATTGTATGCAAGGGTGAGCTTCCGAGGTCCATTATTCAATTAATGGCACTGAATACAACATGGGTTATTATCTATCATATGACATTTATCCTGAATGGTCAACACTTGTGAAAAGTATCTCAATGCCACAAGGGGATAAGAGAAAATTATTTGCCCAACATCAAGAAGGTGCAATAAAGGATATTGAACGAGCATTTGGAGTTCTCCAATCCCGATTTGCGATCATACGTAACCCAACTTGACCTTGGAACATGGATGCACTGAAGCGCATAATAGATACGTGCATCATATTGCACAACATGATTGTTGAAGATGAACGTGCCACATATGGTGGTAATTTTGATTATTCTTATGAGCGTTTAGACAATGACCCGAGTGCACCACCAGCTCTAATAATGATTTTCAGGAGTTTCTACGCAGAAGACATCATGTTCGTGACAAAGAAATTCATCGACACCTTCTACTATTAATTTGCATTAACGTTTATCAATTTTTCAGTGTATTTTTATTTTTCCTTTATTTATTTATTTATGGATATTTTAATTTATTTTTAATATATGTTGTTTCTTTTTTAATATATTTTGATATAGTTGAATTAATTTGTTTATATTATATATTTATATATTAAAGTAAAATATAAATTTTGAATATATTGTAAGTTTAGTGAGACCCATTTTAGAATTTTAGATGAGTGGTATGAATATTTGAAAAATATACTTGAGTGATTTAAGTAATTGAAAAGTGCGAAATAATATATTATATTGTGTGGGGTCCATTTACACTACCAATGTGGGTAGCATGAATGTGGATGCTGTTAATGGTAATTCCATGTACGGTATTTGTTGTTATTGAATCGTGCACTCTACTAGGATATTTTTCCCATCAAATTGTTTTGACATTGATGGAGTGTCAGCCAACAACATTGTGGAGCATGGTTGTGTTCTCAACTGTATTTGATTTTCCTCTGTCGTCACTTGTATTTGGGTTTTCTCCATGATCATATTGACTGCAATTGATTTTGGTAGAACAATCAATTTGTCATTGAGATCACTTGATTGTATCACCACTTCAAAGATTTGCGGAATCTCTGTAACATGTGACACATAACAATCATGTTTGTCTCTGGTTATGGACGATTCTGATGCAACAATTAATAATTTAGAAATAACAATTTTCATTTGCACTATGTCATGCATTCTTCTAAGTGCCTCCATGACTTTATTGCAGGATTTATCGATACGTTATTTAATTTCTCAAAATGATTTGCATATGAGAGAAAGGGGGTTCATGGATGGAATGAAGTTTAAAAATGAAAACATCAATAATAAAAGTGATAAATTAATAGGTCTAATTATTCCAATTCCAGAAAGAATATGTCTCCATAGAAAGAAAGACTAAAATTCTTTTATGAATAAATTTATTCATTTATGTTTACTTGTAATTTCATTAAATCTATTTATTTATACATGTATCACTAGGACTGTTTTCGGTCCGATCCAGTCCAAGTATTTGCTCTTCTGAGAATTGGATCGAAATAGTAATCGGGTAAATTGAGATCAAACTAAAATAGTGACGAAGTTTTTTTCTGACCGAAATCGGACCGATACTTTCTAGTACTTATCTAGTACTTGATCTGAACCAGACCGAAATTTGTGGTGACCTAGAATTTAGATGGAAAAATATATACTAATCATTGTTGGATACTTATTGAACATTTAGTCCGATTCTATTGTTGGATATCGGACAAAAAAATTAATCCATTCTCGAATCGAGTAACATTTCGATCGGTCCATTGATCCGGTTCTATTGAGCCGGTTCTCAAATAGAATCTCGGTTAATTCGGCCCAAATAGAGTGCCGTATCATTCAAATAATACATGAATGAGTAGCACGCTGTTAACCTCAATGTTCTATCATATTATAACACTAATACATGAATGAGTAGCACGCTGTTAACCTCAATGTTCTATCATATTATAACACAAAAGGGACCAATGATGTGAGTATCATTGTCCACTAAAATCACAATCATAAGTATATCATCAACCGTATCTCGCGGTATTTGTTTACTTCTCCACAATTGAAACACAAGTGCTGTTCTTATTTTATTATTTCTAGCCACTCACAAAAGTTAGCTCTTTATTAGATTGACCATACAAAAGAAAACAATGCCATTCTTATCTCGAATAATGCCACATATAGGCCCCGGATAAAAAGGAGAGAACATATGTTAAAGACTTAAAGTAAATTATTGTTGATTTTTATGTTAACTTTATAGGATTCCAATTCCTTTTCTTTAGGCTATAGAATAACAAACACAACATTAATAATAGCTACTTTTAATATATTTTCTTACTAGTAACATTTTTTCTTCCACTTGAGATTAATACAATGAATGATTGGGCTCCTCCTCTCATAGCTGCAGCACTGTTTTGGCTATTATCACCAGGAATGATCTTTCAGCTTCCAGGAAAGAATGCACCCCTTGAGTTTCTGAACATGAAGACAACTATTGCGTCGATTTTCGTACATGCTGTTATTTATGGTTTGCTTCTTATGTTGTTCTTTGTTGTTCTTAATGTTCATCTTTATATCACTTGAAGTAGATCGATCATTGATCAAGTCATGATAATAATATATATTTGGTGAGTAATTTGATTGTTGTTTATTCTTGGAAAGTGTTATATTTAGAGCATGTCACCTTTATGGGGTAGTGAAGTTTTATGCTACTCATGTAATTTGATCTCTTACATAATTCACATAATATTTTCTTCATTTCTTCTCTAACTTTCATCAACCATGTTAGCAATAAGATTATGTGAAACTAACTTTCATCAAACATTGTTACTCTTGTGTTGGAAGATTTGAAATATGATTTTGTCGTTGAAAATATTTTTGGTATGATGTGTGGAATTGTCCTTTTGAAAAGCCATCAATTCCAATGCATAAAAACGGATTCAGAAACTAATCATACAAGAACAAGTAGAGGATTTCTTTACCATAATTTTATAAAAGTAGATGAAAAATATTAAAGTTTATGGACAGTGAGAATTGTGGAAGGATTTAAAATTTCTCTTAATCGATTTGCACATTATTTTCATGGAAAATAACATAGAGCTTCATTTCGCTATGAAGTCCCATATAAAAAAATCCAATATTATAGATTTGATGCATTGTGATATTTCCAATGACCACTAATACTAATGAAGTGTAAGGTATTTTCTTATTTTTATCGATGACCACTCTCAGAAGTTTGGGTATATGCTCTCAAAATAAAAGATATGGTGTTTGTAGTATTTACACAATTTCATGTTAGTGTAACCTTCTTGATTAGGGAAGGTCCCAAATGTAGAGAATTTTGTTTGTTGTGTACTTCTTCTCAATGTATTTTTCTCCCTTTTCAGTTTCTTTGGCACCTTTTATATAACCTTAATTTCAACCCTCTGACTCCTTCCACAACGTGCCATAATGAGCCGCCCCTAAGTTTCCCATGTTTGAATGCTAAAGGTGACTCCCGTCGTCTCAATAATGACTATTAATAATGAGTTATAACAGTTCAAAACATCAATTTCGTAACATCCATGCGACCCTTGGGCTACCACTTAATCGTTATACTGCATTACTTACCCTGTCATCCAACATCTATCAAGGGCCGACCTATGTGTTATTGTTGGAATAAATTTAAATGCAGTCAAAGAAAGTTTCAAAGTTATATTATCTTGGGATTAGAAAAGTCTATTTCTTAGATCTACACCTCCTTGAAAATATCCAACATTTATTATATAGCATTTCCTATGTAGCATTTATATCTTTGTATTTTGAGTCTCTATATATGGAACTCATTTGTACCATATTTTCTAAGACAGTTAAGCAATTCAATATACAAGAGAAGTTGCAGTCCTCTAAACACCACCTCTAGAAAGTTTATCTTTGTTATTGTCTTGTTACTGTCTTCAAATTGGTATCAGAGCCAATGACGAACATGATGAATCAAATGCCACTGCCACCACTATCAAAATTGAATTATGAAAATTGGAGTATCCAGATGAAGGCGCTTCTTGGATCCCTAGATGTGTGGGAAGTAACAAGTGATGGGTTTGCAGAACCAGCTAATACAACTGGGTACACAGCAGCCCAGAACAAGGCGTTGAAAGAGACGCGATCGAAAGACAAGACATCATTGTATATGTTGTTTAGGGGTGTCGATGAATCAGTCTTTGAGAAGATTGTTGGTTCGACTACGTCGAAAGCAACGTGGGACACTCTTGAAAGAGCGTTCAAAGGAGAAGATAAAGTTAAGTAAGTTCGCTTGCAAAATCTTCGAGGTGAACTAGAAATAATGAAGATGAAGGAGACGGAGTCCGTATCAGACTACATAATGCGTGTGCAAACAGTGGCAAACAAACTAAGTCGAAATGGAGAAGCATTGACTGATGCTCGTATTGTCGAAAATATTTAGATATCTTTGACAGACAAGTTTGAGAATATAGTATGTGTAATAGAGGAATCAAAGAATCTGTCGAGAGTTACTGTCGAAGAAATTGCAAGTTCTCTCGAAGTACACGAACAACGCAAGTTAAAGAAGAAGCGGGAGACATCTGATGACACAGATCAAACCAAGGAAGTTTCTAGAGACGAAAGAGTATTGTTCTCTCAAAACTTTCGTGGGAGAGGACATTTCCGTGGAGGACGTGATGGTGGTCGAAGTTATGAAAATAAAAACTTCGAAAGAGGACAATCGAGCCAACAAAATTGGCGTGGCATAGGACGTGGTCAAAGAGGTGGTCGAACAAACTACACAAACATTGAATGTTACAAATGTAACAAACAGGGGAACTATGTGAAGGACTGTAATTCCTATAATTGCTACAACTGTGGAAAGGTGGGACATCTTCCAAAAGATTGTCGTCTTAAAAGAAAAGTGGAAGAGACAACAAATTTTGCCCTAGATGCAGGTTCGAATGAAGGTTTTCTACTGATGACTCAAATGGAAGTAGATGTAGAAAAGGACACTATGTGGTATCTTGACTCAGGAGCAAGTAACCATATGTGTGGTCACAAACACCTGTTTAGAGAGATTGCAAAGATTGAAGATGGCCATGTATATTTCGGAGATGCATCGAAGATAAAGGTCGAAGGAAAGGACACAATTAGTTATGTGCAGAAGGATGACTTGATATGGTCAATCCAAGATGTGTACTATGTACCAGACCTCAAGAAAAACATATTGAGTCTGGGACAATTAATTGAGAATGGATATTCGATTCTCATGAAAGATCGGACGTTGCACCTTAAAGATAAGTCTAGACATCTGGTCGCTGAAGTCAAAACGGGGAAGAATCGAATGTACAAGTTGAATTTGAGGAGAGTTCGAGAGAAATGTATGCAGATTAATGTCGAAGATGAAGTATCTCTATTGCATCGACATTTTGGTCACTTACATCATGCTGGGCTAATGAGATTAGCAAAGAAGAACATGGTGCATGGACTTCCAAACATGGAGTATGAAGGAAAATTCTGTGAAGATTGTGTTCTTAGCAAACAAACAAGAACATCGTTTAAAAATAAGGCAGATTATCAGGCTAAATATATCCTCGAATTAATTCACACTGACATATGTGGGCCAATTACTCCAGAATCCTTCAGTGGTAAGAAGTATTTCATTTCGTTCATTGATGATTTCTCAAGAAATACTTGGGTCTATTTCTTGAAAGAAAAATCCGAAGCATTCAAAGTATTCAAAAAGTTTAAAGTGATGGTGGGTGGAGAAGGCAACTGATAGACACATCAGGGCCCTTCGATCAGACAGAGGTGGAGAGTACACTTCAACAACATTCATGAAGTATTGTGAAGAGAAGGGAATAAGGAGTTTTCTAACTACAACATACTCACCTCAACAAAATGGAGTGGCTGAAAGGAAGAATCGAATAATCCTTGACATGGTTCGATCAATGTTTAATAGCAAGAACATGTCGAAGGAATTTTGGGCAGAAGCTATTCAATGTGCAATCTATGTGAAAAATAGATGCCCACATTCGAAGCTAGGAGATCAAACACCATAAGAAGCTTAGAGTGGTCCGAAGCCAACTGTGTCTCATTTCAAAGTATTTGGTAGTGTTGCATATGCACATGTACCAGATCAACGAAGAACGAAGCTGGAAGACAAGAGTCAAAAGTACATAATCATTGGGTATGATGATAATACAAATGGATACAGGTTGTTCGATCCTGTAAACAAAAGGGTGATAGTGAGTAAAGACGTTCGTGTGAAAAAAGCAAGTAGATAGGACTGGAGCAGTTCGACAGAAGCCGTGGTCGAAGCTGGAGAATCATATGTTGTTGTGCCAACAAATACTTCGACAGATCATGAAGACTCCGATAGTGAAAATGAACCTTCACATCCTAGAATGTGAAGCATACAAGATTTGTATGATAACACAGAAGAAGTACATCTTGTATGTATACTAGCGGATTTGGAAAACATTTGTTTTGAAGAAGCTTGGAGAGATGAAAAATGGAAGAATGCCATGAACGAAGAATTCAAGGCCATTGAACACAACAACACTTGGGAACTTGCTGAGTTTCCAAAAGGAAGTCAAACCATTGGTGTGAAGTGGGTGTTCAAGAAGAAGATGAATGCTCAAGGAGAAATCGAAAGGTATAAGGCGCGACTGGTGGCGAAAGGCTATAAACATAAAGAAGGAACTGATTATGATGAAGTATTTGCACCTGTTGCAAGAATGGAAACAATTTGATTACTCATTTCTCAAGCTTATCAATTCAAATGGAAGATATTTCAGATGGATGTCAAATCAGCTTTTCTGAATAGTGTGCTCGAAAAAGAAGTCTACATCGAAGTACCACCAGGATACATGAAAGTCGAAAATGAAGGAAAAGTGTTGAGATTGAAGAAAGCACTTTATGGGCTGAAGTAGGAACCACGTGCATGGAATACGCGCATTGACACATACTTCAAGGAGAAAGGTTTTCAGCAATGTCCCTATGAACATGCTTTGTACGTAAAGAATAATAAAGAAGATAATCTTCTTGTTGCTCTCTATGTTGATGACCTAATTTTCATAGGCAAAAATGATCAGTTGATCGAAGAATTCAAAAGCACAATGACACGTGAGTTCGAGATGACATACTTAGGCCTGATGAGATACTATCTTGGCATAAAAGTTTGACAAGAAACAGGAATCTTCATCTCACAAGAAAAATACGCAAAAGACATCCTGAAAAGGTTCACAATGGATAGCTGCAATCCAATTTCGACATTGATGGAACCAGGAACAAAGCTTTCGAAATTTGATGGGGGGAGCGTGTAGAAGCAAGTAAATTTCGAAGCTTGGTAGGAAGTCTTCGATATCTAACTTGCACAAGGCCAGATCTTTCACTAAGTGTTGGTATTGTGAGTCGATTTATGGAAGAGCCAGTTCACACACACTGGAAGGCATTGAAAATGATCGTTCAATACGTTCAAGCAACTGTGTCACTTGGAATGTTTTACTCAAGAACAGAAGATTACAAGTTGACTGGCTACTCCGAAAATGATTGGTATAGAGACATAGATGATCGAAAGAGCACCTCAGGCTATGTGTTCTTCATGGGAAATACTGCTTTCACTTGGGTTTCGATGAAGCAGCCAATTGTAACCCTTTCGACATGTGAAGCAGAATATGTAGCAACATCTTGGTGTGTATCTCATGCAATATGGCTTAGAAGACTGTTGAACAAGATGGATCAAAGACAAGAGGATGCAACAACAATTCGAGTGGACAATAAGTCAGCAATCGAACTAGCGAAGAACCCAGTAAACTATGAAAGGAGCAAACATATTGATGTTCGATTCCATTTTATTTGAGAACATGTGAAGGAAGGAAGTGTCGAACTAAAACATGTAGCAAGCAAGGATCAAGCTACAGACATCTTCACAAAACCATTATCCAAGGAGTTATTCGACAGAGGCAAAAGGATATTGGGAATGATGGATAGAAGAAGCATTTAATTTATGAGGGAGTTTTGTTGGAATAAATTAAAATGCAGTCAAATAAAGTTTGAAAGTTATATTCTCTTGGGATTAGAAAAGTCCATTTCTTGGATCTACACCTCCTTGGAAATATCCAGCATTTATTATATAGCATTTCCTATGTAGCATTTATATCTTTGTATTTTGAGTCTCTATATATAGAATTCATTTGTATCATATTTTCTAAGGCAGTTAAGCAATTCAATATACAAGAGAAGTTGCAGTCATCTAAACACCACCTCTAGAAAGTTTATCTTTGTTATTGTCTTGTTGTTGTCTTCAGTTATGTCTGGACACTTGTACGATCATGGTATACAGACAATAACTCGAGTCCTTGCTAGTTATGGAAATTATTATACCTCAGATCCACCATATCAACCAACACTAAAAGAGATATCCTGAGTAAGCTAAAAATTATGGGAAGCACATAACACTAGTACAAAAAGGTTAATTTACACCCAGTTTTTATTAAATTTACACCCATTTAATTTAATAAAAATCGAGTGTATATTCATCGGATGAGAAATGTCTAATGCATTTACACCCATTTAAAAAACAGGTGTAAATACATTCTAATTTAATATAATTTTACACCCTTTTTAATAAAAGTTGGGTGTAAGTACAATATTTTTTAATATAATTTTATACTTTTTAATAAAAATCGGGTGTAATTACAACATTTTTAATATAATTTTACATCCTTTTTAATAAAAATCTGATGTAATTACACCATATTTTAATATAATTTTACACATTTTTAAATATAATTTACACCCTTAATAAATAAATAAATAAATAAATTATATTATATTTAACTTCATTTACGTCCTATTTCATATGCTACATTACACCATATTTTAGTTATCATATTTTTCATATTTCATGAACTAAGAAGTTATAATATTTCATGCACTTAAAAATCATATTTCATGTACTAAGTCATAATATTTTTCATATTTACCAAAAAGTATACAAAATCATATTTTTGTTGTAAGAAGTCATAATATTAAAGTTATAATATTAAAAAACAAAATATTCAACCAACTCATAATATTTCATGTCACTTTCTTCATATATAAGTTTTCTTCTTCTTTCGATTTTGTTTTGGCAAAATTTTAATATCCGAAGAACATCACTTCAAGTATTAATGCACATAAAATTCTCTCGACGGAGCACACAAATTCACCCATGAACTGTTTTTTCTACACGCTCACTGCTAATAGATGCGAGTATAATAAAAAATGTACTCGTCTTCATTTTCTCAACAAAGCATCTGCTCTAGCACTGTCTATGACTTCCCCTGCATACTCACATATAAAATATAAAAGTTCCATCTCGAATAGCATCCCACGATCTTATACTTGGAAATATTATTTTTGAACTTGTCCATACACATTGCATTAGGACGGTTATTATAACTCATGTTGAATTTAATATATTCAGAGTATGAGAAGCCATAAAATGCAGGCACAAGTTAGTTTCAAGACCAACAATTTTTGTGCCTCCGTAATATAAATTAGTAGCATCAACATCATAAAAGTCACCTTGCGAGCGAGGATAAAATCTGCATTTTTTTTATTTCCTCCGATAAGCACTCCTTAAATTTAGCTCTATAATTCTATAGACTGCTTTAACTTTAATTTGAGTCAAAATCTGAACCGTAACTGAGCTGAATTCAAGTAGAAAAATTTGATGAATTTGTACTAAGTCAGCAACCGAAACTTAGTTGAATCCAAAACCAATTCTAAACTGAAACAAACCTAACCGAATTAACACCATAATTCTAAAATCGAACCTGATGCACGTCGAATCACAAAACAGAAAATCGAAAGAGAACCGAATTGATTCAAAAACTCTTAGTGGAGTCCAAATCACAGCCTGTCGAAACAGAGTGAATTCTAAAACGTAAATTGATTCTAAAACAAAAAAATAGATATTTAATTTTAGTACTATTTGTTTCACACATAACTTTGTCAAATGTTTACCGGTAAAAGGCTATAAAAACATGTTTCTACAAAATCGTAAAGGCTAATTATTGGCACAAACTTAAAGGGTGGGGCGCCCACCTTGGCCCCCTAGGGCGTCCGCCCCTCACATCACACATATACTTCTTTTTTCTTTGTTCTTTGTTTCAGAATATGGGGGAAAATTGCGGTCCTATGACCGAGAGATCAAGAGAATCTAGGTAAGGGAGTTAGTTACGCGAGGGGAAGGGATTAACACCCCACACGCCCGTAGTACTCTACGGTATCCACTTTCTATTTCTAGCTAAAGGGTGTGTTATATCTATCTACGCTTAATCACTACAATGCATGCAAAAGAAAAGAGAAAATAAAGAAACCACAGGGAAAATAAGGAAGTATTTACAAAGTTTGCTCGATCGAGCCCCGTGACAAGATGCCTACATATTCCCGCGTGCAATGGGAAATTCAGAGCGTCGTAGTTCAGCTCACTTGTTTTGGTGGGTTTTGTGTTTTTTACTTGTGAAAAGGTTTTAAACACAAATTCAAAAAGGTGCGCACGAAGGCGAAAATAGTTTGTGTTGTTTGGTTGCTTTTACCTTGAGAAAGGAGTTCAAACCATTATTAAGTGTTTTGTTTTCAAAGAGAAAAGAAAAGCAAGTTTTAGTTTTATTATATGCATGGATGCAAAAGAAACTAGCAAAACAAAGGTTGGACCTATGGTTGAGGATGAGGGAATCTCTACCTATGTTAACATGCAAAGGATGTGAACCCTAAAGTCTAGGCTAGAGAACCTGGAGAAAAACAATCAAACAAGCACAATCCACAAGTAGAATTTCCCTAAACGGGTCTTTAAATAAACCAGAGGGGTTCCTGAACATTCTCCAACTACGAAAGCCCCATCATGCATCTCTATTCCTACTTCTCATGGCAAAAGAAAGCTGTAAAGCCCTACTTCTCATGATATCTAGGAAAGCTGTAAGAGAATGCGGTAAATGATGTAGAAACTACCAAACGGATATAGAATCCGAAGAGCACTGCGAGCTAGAAAATATTCAGGAAAACTTCAAATACTGCAGCCATGCAATAAGAATAAACCGGTGAGAATAGCTCGAGGTACCAAAAGGCATGTGGAATGCGCATCCGAAGCAACAAAGTCTGCAAGAAGGGAGTTAGACCCAAAAAACAAGTAGAGGAATGCACATGTGGGTGTACAAACGCAAAACACCTGTAAGAAGGGAGTTAGACCTAAAAAGCAAACAAAGGAATGTATATGTGGATATACAAATGCACAACAAATTGCGAAAAGGGAATTGGACCCAAAAGGCAAGCACAAGGAATGTATACGTGGGTATACAAATATGAGAAACCTGCAAAAAGGGAGTTAGACCCAAAACGCAAGCAAAGGAATGTATACGTGGGTATACAAACATAAGAAACTTGCAAAAAGGGAGTTGGACCCAAGACGCAAGCAAAGGAATGTATACACGGGTATACAAACATAAGAAACCTGCAAAAGGGATTTGGACCCAAAGAGCAAGTGAAGGAATGTATACGTGGGTATACAAACATGAAACAACCAAAGAAATGTGTCATATATGCTTACAACACAAGCCCCTGCATCAAACACATGTCAAACAGTGTCTAAGAATGTTAGAACAACTGCTGTTTGCATTCAAAATTAGGGAATAACAGAAAAACCAGTACAAGTCACGCTAAGCCTGATATACCGCGCTAAGCGCGACCAAACAGAGGCCATCACGCTTAGCCTGCTCTAGACCGCGCTAAGCGCGACCTGCAACACAAAAGTCAAGCGCGCCTCGGTGGCCCTAAGCGGGTCCAGAACTGCAGAAATGTTGTTTTTGATCTGGATCACCTGTCCATGAAGCTCTCATGCTAAAAAGTTGATCCATACAGTTAGGCGATTATTCCAATGCTCATGTATGCGATGTTATGCATGGACATGTATAGGAATGCAAGTTGACACAACGATTTCAATGCTCATATGCACAATGTTATGCATGAACATGTGCAGAATGCAAGTGATGAGACAAATATCTCCAATGCTCATGAATGAGGGTCAAGGCATGAACATGCGTGGAATGCTAAAGGTGGAACAATAGTTCCGATGCTCATGTGCAAGGCTATGCATGGACCTATACAGAATGCAAGTGATGAATCAATAATTCCTATGCTCATGTATGAAATGTTATGCATGAACATATATGGAATGCAAATCAACAATCCTAATATTCTCACATGTATGGTTATGCATGAACATGCTAAGAGTGTAATGTGAAACCGGAATTCCAATGCTCATATGCTATGCTAGGTATGAACATGTAGGGAATGTAAGCGATTAACCATTCTAATGTGTACAATGAAGGTTGGTGCATGAATATGTTTATGATGCAAGTTGTATCAACAACCTAATGTTCCACATGCCAAGTATTGACGCAAGCAAGGCATGCCACGAGGAAATAAGGAATAGTCATGTCAAATCCTAATTGCACATTAACACAAACACTTGCAATGCGTATGCATGAACTATGTACAATGCACAATGTACCTAATGATCAAAATGCTTTGGAATCTACATGTCGACACACTACGAATGTAAGCTATGCTTCAACTCATCATGTGTCAATGCGATTCAATCAACCTAAATGCTCTTCAATGCATGATCATGTGTTAGATTATGCAAGATGCATGAGTTTGTGACTAGAATGCAAAGAGAATGAAAATTCATGTATGTTATGCATGAAAATCTTCACATTGACACCAATAATGTTGAAAAATCCGATTCAAAACAAAGAATTCAAGCATGAAAGCTCAAGGAGCATAATCTACATGGAATTTGCAAGTAATGACAGTGTTCAATTTCAAGAAAACCTAAAAGTAAGTAATAGCTTAAAATAAGTGCTTAATTGACCTAAACATTTACCTGAACTTGAAGTTTGAATCAAATTGAAGAGGAATTCCTTGTGCTCTTCAAAGAAAATACCAAATCAGCTCTAGATTGATAATAATCCTTGCAATCAACCTTGAAATCTTGAATAAAATTAAAGTCTTCAATGGAGGATTGGGGAAGATGAAGGAGAATTGCTTAATTCTTGAAATTGAAGAGAAATCCAGAGGAATTGGCTTCTTCTAGTTCAGATTCGAATAGAAGAAGGAGAAGAGGAGCAAGATCCTATGGAGAGAAGACTGTGATGAGAAGATGAAAGTTGCAGGGCGTGCTTAGCGCGGTCTGCGGTGGTGGCAGTCGTTATGCAGAGGTTCGGTGGTGGCCTGTGGTGGTTTCTTGGAGGGAAAGCTGAAATTTGACTCCAGTTTGCTTTTGGTTGAGAGAGAATGTTGAAGTGATTTGTGGTCAAGATTAGACAAATGATCCCCCCCATTTGTGAAGGCAAAATATATTAATAGCTTTGGATCCATAATCAAGCCCAAATTATGATTATCCGAATAATTTTCATAATTAACCCAAAACTACAAAATCCGTCGAGAATTTGAAGTCGGACTTTAAACAAAAAGTGTCTGAAATACGATTTTGCTTGCGAGAATAAAATTTTCGACATGATCAGGTGAACGGCCGAGACAAGATAAATTTCTGAAGTTTCAGCATAATTTCTAGATGACTCACACATGCAGAATTTGATTCTTTTTGTTTCTTTTCACTTGGAATACCTTGAACCAGATAACCTCACGATCAATGCTATGTATGCGACTACTGTAACACCCCTTCTAATTTCCCTGCGATTTATATATTTTTAATCAGAGTTTAACATAACGAAGGGCGTCACAATTTAAAAATTCCAAATAATCAAATAACAAATCAATATTCATGCATTTACTGAAGAACTTATTAAATGTAATTCAAAACCAACGGTTATGTTTTACACAGCGGAAAGAACATAAAAATCCGGAATAACTCAAATCATAATTATTCCAACATAAACCAAAGAAAACAGAGTTTAATAATAACTCTAAACCAATTGTTTCCCAGTGTTACAACTACCAGAGCATGACACTGACACACGGACAAACTAAATAGCATAGCTTAAGGCCATCCTCACCAGCTCCTAAGCGGCTAATCCTTCAATCTAAAATCATCAAAGTAAGGGTGAGATTTCATCAAAATTAAAATATATTATACATTTCTCAAACAATAAAACAATCAATTCATTATTCCACCCTCATTAGTATATTCAGATTCCCATTTTCACCAATTACAAACCACACAGATCAATATGCACATAAATACAATCAATGCAATTACAACACTGGAAAACATCCTAACATGTTATAATTACATATGCAATGCAGACCCAAATGCATGTGGTACCAAATGTGACCAAGTCACCAACATCGATTTATCCACAATCACCCGGACATGAATCCAGCCTCAGAACCCACAATCACCCGGGTACGGTTATCGGCAATACGAGCCAAATTCCACACAATGGGTATTAACTCCACCAGAATGCATATGCATGCACATCATTAAGCATGCAACATTCAATCCACAGATTATGATTACAACATAATTCCACACCATGCCATACGTAACCACACCATCAACAACACATGATAACAGCAAGTCATGACATATAACGTTAATTACAACACATAAAATTAACATACAACAAGTATACCCAACGGATAAATACGAATTACAACGAATCCCTACATATGGAAACCAAAACAATCCTTCAGGATCTCAACTACTGGTTTTAAACATGTCATTAATAGACAGTACTCGTTCTAAGCTTTCCAACGATACCAACTATGCCTAAATCGGAGTCACGGTCGCAAAGATATGACCGAAACCATTTTCAGAAAATCATGTTTTGTCCCAATATAGTATGTATCGACACAAAACCTCATGTGTCAATGCATAACTTGCTTGTGTCGACACATAGAACGTATACATCGATGCATACAGTTAAAAATTCTGCGTTTTTAAAAAATGGTTCAGTATGTGTCGATGCATAACACGTATGTGTCGATGCATAGCTTAATTTTTCTTCCTATGAGTCGATGCATAAGATTCCTACGCTTCTGGTTTTCTACATTTTCACTGCTTGCATCGATCCATAAGGCTATGTGTCGACCCATACTGTTACTTTTCACCCAAAAACCAGTTTTTCTCCACTGTTACGAATTCCCATGGATTCCATTCATCACCAAACATTATAATACACCATAACAGTATTAATTAATGCATTTTTACTTCCAATTAACCACAGGATTTGTTTTCTAACTAGCCTATATTCATCTTACATAAATTTCGTTCATAACAATTCCAATCATGGTTTTACGTCGGATTATACGGTAGGGCACAACCTAGGATTCTAATTTGAGATTCCTAACGGATCAATTCGTTCTATTGATAATCAAAATCTATAAGGCATAATAATCAGACTCAATCACCCCTTACCTCGCGATGAATCTTCGAATTTTGACGATTTGGCTTTTTCTCCTCTTTCCTCTTCTCTTTCCCAAAAGCACGTAGAATGGAATCCTAATTTCTCCAATCCTTCTCTTATTCCTCAATTCCTTTATTTATTCCTTTTTATTTTCCAAATAATAAAATAACCAAATTAGAATAATTGGAATAATTAGAGCCTTTTACTCTAACACCTCCCAATTCCACTTTACACCCCCAACACTCCCATTATTTAATTAATTAATTAAATCCCTTAATTCAAAAATACCAATAATTAAACCTTTAATTAAATTAATAATTAAATTTCTAATTATTTAATAATTGAATTATTTGGGGTGTCACAACTCTCCCCTACTAAAAAGAGTTTTCGTCCTCGAAAACATACCTTAGACGAAAAGTTCGGGATATGAGTCCTTCATTTGGCTCTCCAGTTCCCAAGTTACATTTCCACCTGCCGGTCCTCCCCAAGCTACTTTCACCAATGCTATCTCCTTACCACGTAATTGCTTCACCTTTCGATCCTCAATTCTCGCAGGTAATGCTTCAACAATCAGATTATCTCGCACCTGTATATCATCTACCTGAATCTCATGAAACGGATCAACAATGTACTTCCTCAACTGAGATACATGGAAGACATCATGCAAATTCGCAAGCGACGGCGGTAAAGCAATCTGCTAAGCAACTCTTCCAACCTTCTTGGTAATCTGATACGGACCAATAAAGCACGGAGTCAACTTCTTTGACTTCAAAGCTCGACCAATACCAGTCATCGGAGTAACTCGCATAAACACATGATCTCTTTCACTAAACTCGAGATCATTCCTCCTCTTATCATGATAACTCTTATGATGACTCTGAGAAGCTCTCATCTTCTCTTGAATCATCTTAATCTTTTCTGAAGTCTGTTGGACAATCTTCGGTCCAATCACAACACTTTCTCCAGATTCATACCAACACAACGGTGTCCGACACCTCCTACCATACAACGCCTCAAACGGAGCCATACCAATACTCGAATGAAAACTATTGTTGTAGGTAAACTCAATCAATGGTAAGTAACTATCCCAAGCTCCACCTTTCTCCAACACACAAGCTCTCAACAAATCCTCTAACGACTGAATCATTCTCTCCGTCTGACCATCTGTATGCAGATGATAAGCGGAACTCAATCGTAACTTAGTACCTAACGCTTCTTGCAATCCCGTCCAAAACTTAGACGTAAACCTCGGATCTCTATCCGACACAATACTAGAAGGAATACCATGCAAACTTACAATCTTCTCAACATACAATTCTGCCAACCTCTCCATCGGATAATCCATTCTTATCGGAATAAAGTGAGCGGATTTCGTCAACCGATCAACAATAACCCAAATAGAATCATAATTCTTTGTTGTCCTCGGCAAACCAGATACAAAATCCATAGAAATGCCATCACATTTCCACTCCGAAACAAACAACGGTTCCATCAATCCTGACGGTTTCTGATGTTCAATCTTTGACTTCTGACAAACCAAACAAGCATAAACAAACTCGGCAATTTCCTTTTTCATTCCAGGCCACCAAAATAACTTTTTCAAGTTATGATACATCTTAGTAGCACCAGGATGAATACTCAATCCACTACGATGTCCTTCTTCCAAAATACTCCTCCGAAGTTCTGCAATATCCAGAACACACACCCTATCACAAAATCTCATAACACCATTCTCGTCACTTCGGAATTCACCTCCTTGACCTTGGTTAATCAATGTCAACTTATCCACCAAACCAACATCAGATTTCTGTCCAGTTCGAATTTCCTCAAGAATACCACTAGTCAGCTTCAACATTCCCAATTTAACGCTATCAGAAGTAGTTTCACATACCAAACTCAAGTCTCTGAACTGCTCAACCAATTCCAATTCACGAACCATCAACATAGACTTATGCAATGACTTCCTACTCAATGCGTCCGCAACAACGTTTGCCTTACCAGGATGGTAATTCAAACCGAAATCATAATCCTTCAGAAATTCCAACCATCTCCTCTGCCTGATATTCAACTCTTTCTGATCGAAGAGATACTTCAAAATCTTATGATCACTGAATACCTCAAATCGAGAACCATACAGATAATGCCTCCATAATTTCAAAACAAATACCACTGCTGCCAGCTCTAGATCATGAGTCGGATAATTCATTTCATGAACTTTCAATTGTCTCGAAGCATAAGCCACAACCTGCTTATCTTGCATCAAAACACCACCTAATCCCATCAATGACGCATCACAATACACAACAAAAGATTCTGCCGGATTCGGAAAAATTAGAATCGGAGCACTAGTCAACCTCTTCTTCAACTCTTGGAATCCTTTCTCACATTCAGCATCCCAAACAAACAGTTGACCCTTTCTAGTCAACTTAGTCAACGGCAAAGCTAACTTCGAAAATCCTTCAATGAACTTTCTGTAATAGCCTGCTAGACCAAGAAAACTATGGATTTCAGAAGCATTCTTCGGCGCTTCCCACTGAGATACCGCTTCTACCTTCGTAGGATCAACAACAATACCATTCTTGGAAATCACATGACCAAGAAAACTTACTTCACTTAACCAAAATTCACACTTAGATAACTTCGCATACAACTTCTTCTCTTTCAACAGTTCCAACACAATTCTAAGATGTTCTGCATGCTCTTCATCATTCTTTGAATAGATCAGAATGTCATCAATAAATACCACCACGAACTTATCAAGATACAGATGAAATATTTTGTTCATATACTCCATGAAAACACCATGTGCATTAGTAACTCCAAACGGCATAACAAAATACTCATAATGTCCATACCTCGTTCTGAATGCAGTCTTCTGAATATCTTCCGCCTTCACACGAATCTGATGATATCCAGACCTCAAATCAATCTTACTAAATACACAAGCTCCAACCAGTTGATCCATCAAATCATCAATCCTCGGCAATGGATACCGATTCTTGATTATAACCTTGTTCAACTGCTTGTAATCAACACACAGTCTCATTGAACCCTCCTTCTTCTTAACTAATAACACAGGAGCACCCCACGGTGAAACACTAGGATGAATAAACTTCTTCTCAAGTAATTCTTCCAACTGTTTCTTTAACTCAGACAATTCAGATGCCAACAAGCGATAAGGCGCCATCGACACCGGACTAGTTCTAGGAATCAGATCTATAGTAAACTCCACTTCTCTCTCAGGTGGCAATTCAGTAACGTCTTCCGGAAACACTTCTGGGAATTCATTCACCACTGGTAATTCATCACACTTAGCTTTTCCTTTCACCTCCGTCGAAGAATACAACATAAACACTACGGCACCTTCCTTAACAGTTGAATTCATCTGCTTAACTGACATAGTCACATCTTCGACTCTAGCTTCTTCAGGAAAAATAACCGTCTTCTCAAAACAGTTGATATGAACCTAGTTGAATTCCAACCAGTTCATTCCAAGGATGATATCAAGTTTTTCTAACGGTAGGCACACTAAATCCATACTGAAACCTCTACCAAAAATTATAATAGGACAATTCCTACAAACATATAAAGTAGTCACTGAACCCGACGCAAGAGTGTCAATAACCATACTTCCATCCATATTAGAAATATCCAAGTTCAATCTTTTAGCACAATCCAAAGCAATAAAAGAATGTGTTTCTCCAGTATCAATAATCGCAATTAAAGGTATGCCATTAATAAAACATGTACCTTTAATTAACCGATCATATGGCTTAGTCTCTAATCCTAACAAAGCGAACACTTTACCACCAGCTTGTTCCTTCTTTGGCTTAGTACACTGGGGACGAGTATGACCTTCTTCACCACAGTTGTAACAAGTCACTACTCTCCCTATGCAATCATTAGCCACATGCCCGAGTTTCCCACACTTGAAACACTTCCTATCATCACTCTTACAGTCTATCATACGATGTCCTATCTCACCACACTTGTAGCACTTAATGGAAGAACCAGAATCTCCCCCACTAGGCTTCTTCCACCCACCGGATCTCTAGTTATTCTTGTCATAAAGTTTCCCGCGATCCATCTGTTTCTTTCCTTTACGATCAACATGTCCTTGAGCATTCGTCCGAGTATTAGCAAGATCCTCTTCTAGAATCCTACTACAGTCTACCAAATTAGCAAACCTCCGGATACGCTGATACCTGATACCTTGCTTGATCTCATCACGTAGACCATTCTCAAACTTAACACATTTGGAAAATTCTACATCTGCATCGTTAGCATAATGAGCATAGTACTTCGCCAACTCAGTAAACTTTGAAGCATACTCGCTCACAGACTTGTTGCCCAGCTTGAGCTCCAGAAATTCAATCTCCTTCTTGCCCTGAATATCTTCAGGAAAGTATCTCCTCAGAAAAGCCCTCCTGAATATAGCCCAAGTCAATGCAATTCCATCTTGTTCCATTTCAGTCCTGGTAGCAACCCACCAGTCGTCTGATTCCTCTGCCAACATGTGAGTTCCATACCTCACCTTCAGCTCTTCCGCACAGTCAATCACTCAGAAGATCCTCTCGATCTCCTTCAACCATCTCTGAGCACCTTCGGGATCATGAGTGCCTTTGAACAATGGAGGATTGTTCCTCTGGAAGTTTCTCAATTTCCTATCAACACCAATACCACCTCCCAGCTGATTCCCTCCAAGCACACCAGCTAGCATTCCAAAGGCTTCAACAATAGCAGCATCGTCTCTTCCGTTACCTCTTCCGGCCATTGTTCTGTAACATTACAAAACAATCACATTAGAACAGAAGTATCAATAGTGTTACCTTGCACTAGTCGCATACAAAAGGGATAACGACACTAAGACACGACCGACTATGCTCTGATACCACTATTGTAACACCCCTTCTAATTTCCCCGCGATTTATATATTTTTAATCAGAGTTTAACATAACGAAGGGCGTCACAATTTAAAAATTCCAAATAACAAATCGGTATTCATGCATTTACTGAAGAACTTATTAAATATAATTCAAAACCAACGGTTATGTTTTACACAGCGGAAAGAACATAAAAATCCGGAATAACTCAAATCATAATTATTCCAACATAAACCAAAGAAAACAGAGTTTAATAATAACTCTAAACCAATCGTTCCCCAGTGTTACAACTACCAGAGCATGACACTGACACGCGGACAAACTAAATAGCACAGCTTAAGGTCATCCTCACCAGCTCCTAAGCGGCTAATCCTTCAATCTGAAATCATCAAAGTAAGGGTGAGATTTCAACAAAATTAAAATGCATTATACATTTCTCAAACAATAAAACATTCAATTCATTATTCCACCCTCATTAGTATATTCAGATTCCCATTCACCAATTACAAACCACACAGATCAATATGCACATAAATACAATCAATGCAAATACAACACTGGAAAACATCCTAACACATGTTATAATTACATATGCAATACAGACCCAAATGCATGTGGTACCAAACGTGACCAAGTCACCAACATCGATTCATCCACAATCACCCGGACATGAATCCAACCTCACCACCCACAATTACCCGGGTACGGTTATCGGCAATACGAGCCAAATTCCACACAATGGGAATTAACTCCACCAGAATGCATATGCATGCACATCATTAAGCATGCAACATTCAATCCACAGATTATGAGTACAACATAATTCCACACCATGCCATACATAGCCACACCATCAACAACATATGATAGCAGCAAGTCATGACATATAACGTTAATTACAACACATGAAATTAACATACAACAAGTATACCCAACGGATAAATACGAATTACAACGAATCCCTACATACGGAAACCAAAACAATCCTTCAGGATCTCAACTACTGGTTTTAAACATGTCATTAGTAGACGGTACTCGTTCTAAGCTTTCCAACAATACCAACTATGCCTAAATCGGAGTCACGGTCGCAAAGATATGACCGAAACCGTTTTCAGAAAATCATGTTCTGTCCCAATACAGTATGTATTGACACAAAACCTCATGTGTCAATGCATAACTTACTTGTGTCGACACATAGAACGTATGCATACAATTAAAAATTCTGCATTTTAAAAAAATGGTTCAGTATGTGTCGATGCATAACACGTATGTGTCGATGCATAGCTTAAGTTTTCTTCCTATGAGTCGATGCATAGCTTCATGAGTCGATGCATAAGATTCCTACGCTTCTGGTTTTCTACATTTTCACTGCTTGCATCGATCCATAAGGCTATGTGTCGACCCATACTGTTACTTTTCACCCAAAAACTAGTTTTTCTCCACTGTTACGAATTCCCATGAATTCCATTCATCACCAAACATTATAATACACCATAACAGTATTAATTAATGCGTTTTTACTTCCAATTAACCACAGAATTTGTTTTCTAACTAGCCTATATTCATCTTACATAAATTAATTGTTCATAACAATTCCAATCATGGTTTTACGTCGGATTATACGGTAGGGCACAACCTAGGATCCTAATTCGAGATTCCTAACGGATCAATTCGTTCTATTGATGATCAAAACCTATAAGGCATAATAATCAGTCTCAATCACTCCTTACCTCGCGATGAATCTTCAAATTCTGACGATTTGGCTTTTTCTCCTCTTTCCTCTTCTCTTTTCCAAAAGCACGTAGAATGAAATCCTAATTTCTCCAATCCTTCTCTTATTCCTCAATTCCTTTATTTATTCCTTTTTATTTTCCAAATAATAAAATAACCAAATTAGAATAATTGGAATAATTAGAGTCTTTTACTCTAACACCTCCCAATTCCACTTTACACCCCGAACACTCCCATTATTTAATTAATTAAGTATATCCTTTAATTCAAAAATACCAATAATTAAACCTTTAATTAAATTAATAATTAAATTTCTAATTATTTAATAATTGAATTATTTGGGGTGTCATAACTACATGTATTTTTATGCAATTGAATTATAAGCCAGAAATACAAGAAAAAGGAGGGTAAATTTTGGGGTACAACAGGGGGACTCGTCCCAATGCTTCTTCTTCTCCTTCATATTTCTTAACATGCTCCTATTCTAATTTCCAGTTCTTATTTCAACAACACAATACGAAACAATCCAACATACTTATTATCTATATCAAACCAGCATCATAGAACAACAACACACAAAATTCAACACAGTCGATATAAGTTCCAGTTTATTTCAAACCAAATAATCACAATTTCAAAGAAAACAGTAGAAACTATAGTTCTAATTCCCATATATTAATCTTCATACTCTAGATTATAAAATTCGAACCCCACCCTTACTTGGATTTAACGGCAACTCGAATATCTCGATCGAATTCTAATTTTCGATTACGGCTTGTGCACTCCTTGTATCCTCTTCTTCCAAACTCTATGCTTCTAATCCTTATTTCTTCCTCTAGCAATTCTATAGTATGATTGTGTTTCAGCTTTGCAGCAACAAACCCTTGTTCTTGCCTCTTCTAATTGCTACATATGCTTTAGGGTTTTGTTTCCTGATATCTCTTATAACTTAATATTTTCTTTCTGATAACACTACTACCTCTTTATTCCAATTAATCAAAATAATAATATAATTCTCATATTGTCTTATTGGGCCAATTATTAACGCCTCCCACGTGGATATTTACCACACAACAATCTGATCCACTTAATTAATCAAATAGTCCAATAATAATAATAATAATAATAATATTCTTAATATTATTCCTCCGATTAAACCGACTAAATAATTTGGCTTTAATCTTAACAGCTCCGATCGATATATCAACTTGACCATCCGAACAACATATCAATCCAATTATGCCTCTTAAAATAATACCGACAAAAATCCAATTTTTGACTAATTCTAATAATTAAATCCTTAAATAATTTAATTAAATAATTAATTAAATTCGGGCCGTTACAACTCTCCCCCACTTAGGATATTTTCGTCCTCAGAAATTTACCCGACACAACCATCCTTAACTTCACTTCCACATCTAACTTTCTAATTCTCAAGTAGCGCTTGACAACACTCCGACTATTACTCTCCGATACAACTCTAACTCAACATGACTTGAATCCAATACTCATCTGTCAATCTTCCAATACTCTTGCAACATAATCGTTACTAACTTGCCAATCAATTTAACCATATCTTGGAAAAACATCTTACAATGTAGTAGCAACCACCACTCGCTTATACTTGACTATACAACATCACCTTCTTATCACTTTACTCACCATCAAGATAGCAAGACAATTATATATCATCCAATATGATTCTGTCTACTATCAACAAGATATTAAGGGTGATCAAGTCCTCAATTTGTCAATAGATAGCCGACAACCATAACGGAGTACAAACTATCGTTACTAAACTATAATAGTGTTCTTTTTCCAACTTGCACTCATGGTTCAAAATATCCCAACAACTCCAACATCAAGAATCCCACAACAAGGTCTACAACAATCCATCACATAATCATGTCCCTGCGTTCATATCTTCCGCAAGGCTACTCAACCGACAACTTCGCAGTCTACTAACAATGTTGAACATAAAAACGTACTAAATTCCATCTTATAACAATTATTCTTTACCCAAGATGTTCCAACTTGTTAGACAACCAGAATCTTAAATCCGTATTACCTTCGAATTTGGAAAATAACAAAGCTTCAACCACCCTTGCACTATCTCCATCAGCAGCATCCTAAACTAACATCTTACCACCGAACACATTCGAGAAGCAACGCTTCTCCCCCACTTAGATTCAAATCAATTCCTAAAAACAACAGATAAAAAATACAACAAGTACCGACAATGTTTCACACACTTATTGCGTACAGAGGAATAAACAACATTAGACGACACTGGCCGGATGGACCGACCTGCTTTGATACCACTAATGTAACACCCCAATATATCAGATACATAACACTTTTAATATTCAGAGGGTCATATAACAACTTGCATCCTCTTTAACACAAAACAATATTTTATTTAATACGTAGCGGAATTCATAATTTAACTTCATACATCATTTATAACATCATGTTCAACTGAAACAACTTGAAACATCATAGTAATTTTTATTATTCAAATTAAGATGCAACAGTAATAACAACAACTGAAACGACATAGACTAAACATCCCTCTGAGTGCTACGTATCAGAGCAATTGACACCAACTTGAACTAGCAACAACTAAGTCTTCAAACTTGAATACCTGCACGTTACCCACGTAGAGGCAACATCACAACAGAAGGGGTGAAATATCAAAAAAATAAAAACGAAAGTATGATAATCAATATATTAGACTAGAATCATACAAATTTCACCGCTTCATACGACAATCATACAAAAACTACTAAAAACAACTTAATAACAACAACAACATGTATTAAACAACAACTTATACCAAACAACAACTTATATCAAACAACAACTTATATCAGACGACAACTTATATCAAATAGCAATAACAACATATATCAAACAGCAACCTCAACGTCAACAACAACAACTTACACCTACCAATCGAATGCGACTCAACTATGCAAATGCATGTGGTACCATTTGGAGCAGAACTCCCAACTTAAACACAACTTAAACATATGCTAGTTTATCGAGGCATTAACAAGGCATAAACCTTCAACGTGGTGCCATCAAGGCCAATTTAGTCATGCAAATGCTATGTATGTGACAACAACCATAACATTCAACAACAACTTAAACAACAACTCAAACATGCATCAATTGCCTCAACTTAAACCAACACTGGTCATTCGACCTACAACTCAAACATGTTCGTACACCGAAACAATTTAACTTACTCAACTGTACCTATAAATCAACATATCCAACATCGTTTCAACAAAATAAATTAACCACAATTACGTAATAATCTAACTTAGTTACCCCGTCAGATTTCATTTAATTTCAGACAACTAATTATACCGCCTAATCCGGCTATTCGGCTAAATCGGGACTGTTATTAACATTATTCTGCTATCACTACTATTGACTAAACTTCTTGTAAATTAATCAAACTTCCTGTTAATTAATTCCTACTGATTCAACTTCTTCACTGCTATAATTTACTAGCATCAATTAAACCTGCTATAGGCTAATTTTGTTTTCTGCTAAATCTTATGTTTGTGATCAAATGCACTAACGTTACTATACCAGTCATACACCTATAGCATATTTATTTCAAACCAGCCCATAATATCATTCTTTTAATTATCTACTAATACTTGCTACAATATAATTCAGTTAAACTTACGAGACAAAATTCTATTAAATCAAAAAAGTAGCACCTAGGCTAACACACACAAGATGGAGAGAAATAGCAGAAAAGATGGGACGCTCATCCCTCCTATAAGGGACGTCTTCCCTTGGCTTATGTGTATGTATCATCTATTTTTTACTACTTCTTTCTATTTTAATGGACATAGCAAGCATAGTACCTATCCAAACTTCCAAACAAAACTGTTAAACTACAAAAGATCCAAACAAGGCACAAACTTAAAGGGTGGGGCGCCCACCTTGGCCCCTTAGGGTGTCTGCCCCTCACATCATACATATACTCTTTTTTTTCTTTGTTCTTTGTTTCAGAACGTGGGGTGCCCGCCCTCACTTATGGGCCCCCATCCCAATGCTTCTTCTTCTCCTTCATATTTCTTAACCTGCTCCTATTCTAATTTCAAGTTCTTATTTCAACAACACAATATGAAACAATTCCGCATAGTTATTATCTATATCAAACCAGCATCATAGCACAACAACACACAAAATTCAACGCAATCGATACAAGTTCTAGTTTATTTCAAACCAAATAATCACAATTTCAATGCAAATAGTAGAAACTATAGTTCTAATTCCCACATATTAATCCTCATACTCCCGATTATAAAATTCGAACTCCACCCTTACTTGGATTTAACGACAACTCGAATTTACTGATCGAATTCTAATTTCTGGTTCCGGCTTGTGCACTCCTCGTATTCTCTTCTTCCAAACTTTATGCTTCTAATCATTATTTCTTCTCAAGCAATTCTAACCCTTGTTCTTGCCTCTTCTAATTGCTACATATGCTTTAGGATTTTGTTTCCTGGTATCTCGTATAACTTAATATTTTCTTTCTGATAACACTACTAGCTCTTTATTTCAATTAATTCAAATAATTATATAATTCATATATTGTCTTATTGGGCCAATTATTAACGCCTCCCACATGGCTATTTACCACACAACAATCCGATCCACTTAATTAATCAAATAGTCTAATAATAATAATAATATTATTATTATTCTTAATATTATTCCTTCGATTAAATCGACTAAATAATCTGGCTTTAAACTTAACGGCTCCGATCGACATATCAACTTGACCGTCCAAACAACATATCAATCCAATTACGCCTCTTAAAATAATACTGACCAAAATCCAATTTTCGACTAATTCCAATAATTAAATCCTTAAATAATTTAATGAAATAATTAATTAAAATTGGGGCGTTACAGTTTTTACGTCGATTGTGTGCTTTTGTGTTTTCAAACTAAGAGAACTAAGAAGAATAAAACAGGTCAAATTAGGGCGGAAGAGTGCGAAATTAAGAGTTTTGGAAGAATGTTATAAAAAATTCATCGAAAAAAAATAAATTGAAAATTTGATTTCTAAATCGAGATTTTCATTACTTTTATTATTATTTTTTAAATTTAAAAAATTCATATTTAATTCTTCTAATTTAAAAAATTATAAAATTTGGTAAATATATTGTATTTATAGTCTTTTAAACAAAAAAAATTATTCAAAAATTTAAAAATTTAAGA
The DNA here is from genome assembly GCA_021764765.1 of Vicia sativa. NCBI lineage: Eukaryota > Viridiplantae > Streptophyta > Magnoliopsida > Fabales > Fabaceae > Vicia > Vicia sativa. The sequence goes on along the minus strand of CM038793.1, from coordinate 16,738,700 downwards.
GTAATTAAACAGTTTTCAAATTTTTATAAAAATATAGCAGAGATTGAAATTGCATGCATAAAATATTTGTATGGACTAAAATATATTATTTTTTTAATAATAATTAAAAATTAAAAATAAAAAATTCATAAAGACTAAAAACATATTTAACATATTTATTAAAAATAACATTATTAAAGATAGATTAAAACCATCATTGTTTTACGGAAAAAAATAAGAAAAATCTAGAAGCGGCTCATTTGAAAAATATTATCTGAGAGTGACTTCTAATAAGGTGGCCTATTATTAATAATTTGAGAAATTAGTTGAAATAATTGGTAATTTAAAATAAATCTTTTGTCTTTGCGTATTAATTAATTAAGTATAATATTTTGAATTTAAAAAAAATATATTTAGGATATTTTGTGGATCGGATGACTTAGGGAATTGTTATTGTTTGCCTTCCCAATTATTTTAATACTCACAAATTAAATTGAAATAATTGGTAATTTAAAATAAATTAAAATGATTAAAAAGATTTAAAAAAATTTAAAAATGGTACGGTTCAAATAACTAGCTAAAAAAACAGTTTACTTACTGGTTCTGAAAAAACAGTTTGGATAACTGGTTTTGAAAACAAATAACTGAACTCTCAAGCAGTTCGGGTAACTGGTTTTAAAAAGCAGTTCGGGTTACTGGTTTTAAGAAGCAGTTCGGATAAATTGTTTTAAAAAGCAGTTCGGGTAACTGTTTGAAAAAAACCTGTTTGAAAAAAAAACAGTTCGGGTAACTGTTTGGAAAAGCAGTTCGGGTAACTGTTTGGAAAAGCAGTTCGGGTAACTGGTTTTTAAAAGCGGTTCGGATAACTGGTTGGAAAAGCAGTTCGGGTAACTGTTTGGAAAAGCAGTCCGGGTAACTGGTTTTTAAAAGCGGTTCGGGTAACTGGTTTTATAAAGCGGTTCAGGTTTGGAATAACGGTTCGGGTAATTGGTTTTGAAAATAGTTCAAATAACTGGTTTTGAATGGGTAACAGGATGTGAAAAGTAATCTGACCCGTTTTAAAACCTCGTCAAATGTAGGAACGTTTGAATGCTAGAAAACCAATGGCAGAATATGAGATCCATGTTACTTTCGGCAACGTACAGCACTGAATGCACCATGGAATTGATAAATCAGAGACTCTAAATTGTTGCCTTAAAACCCTAAAATCGTTATCATATCAGATAAAAACAATTCAATCGGCTCAGACTGTGAATGAAGAAGAGTGAGGACAGGAGGCCGTCAAGGTTTGAGAGAGAATTGAGGAGGCTGCAGAGAAGAATGGCTAAATAGGTATAAACTACAATGCCAAAACCCTAAATTGTTGTCATTCACGGTACTGTTGGGCCTTTTAGCCCATATGAAAAATACTCTTCTACTTTTTTAAACTAATAAATTAAAAGTCTAAAATATTTTTGACTAATTTGCATATTTACATTAATAAAAAACTTCAACAACATTTTTTAATCTCTCACTTTTGTCGGTCAACAAAATAAGATTTTTTGTTTTCTTTCAATTTCTCACATTTTTTCCACAACTTTTATAGCTAAAAGTAAAGTGACTCTAAAATCGTTTTAATTTAATTAGTTTTTTAATGTTATTAAGTATTTTATTATACTTTCTTTTTTAGATTTAAAATATTAATTAAATTTGAAGTTTTTTAATAAAGTTTTATAAAAATTTTTTTTGGAGATATATCATATTAATTTTTTTAATTAAAATCATTTTTTCTAACAATTGTTTGGATAAGTATTTTTTTATAAAATTATGTTTCAATAATCTTTTTTTAGCCCAACTAAGAGTCTTACTCATGTGGAGTAAATTTATTTTGATAAAATATAACATAAATTTAATTGTAAAATATATGATCATGTAAAATTTAATTGATTAAAATTAATGATAGTAACCCGTGAGTTAAAAAATATATTATTCAAGAGGGTTCTAATTGATTTTAGTCCTAGTGTGAGCTTAATGGTATTATCTATCTTCAAAAAGTTTGGTATTGAAAAGATAAGCGAGAGTGGGACAAAATTAAAATTTACCGATCACATCATCAAACAGTCATATGGGATAGTTGAAGATGTATTGGTCGAAATTGACAATTTTGTCTTTCCATTTGATTTCCAGATCATGGACATCCCTAAAGATGAAGAGACTCCTACCATTCTTGGTCGACCATTTTTGCTTACTAATTTATGCAATTTTGATATCGAGACATGTAAGTTGACGTTAAAATCATTTGATTAGGAGATAACCTTAAAGGTGTGGAAAATTAAGAAGTGAGGTGCCGGTGGAAATAATAAATCTTCCGCCGGTATAATCAAACTATAAGGAGAAAGCAAAATTTCAAAACCTCTCCTAGAAGAAGTCTTAGGCATAATCTCTCGGATGGCATCAATAAAAATTCCTAAGTTCAGTCAAGTAGTCAAGAAGCTAAAGAAAAAGGAACACCAAGGTGAGGAGATAGAAGTTGGATGAGATTGGAAGCACAAAATGGTTAATACTTTTGATCTAGATGAGTTATGGGTTGCGGAAAGGACAAGCAACAAGGTGTGGAAAAGGAAGTACCTCCCCATAATAAAGGGGAACAAATCACCGAGCCATGCAACGTTAAACGAAGCACTTTGTCAGAGGCAACCCACACTTTTAATAACTTAGTTTTCCATTTTGTTGTTTGTTTTGTTTTATCTTTAGGTAATAAAAGGGGGCCTTACTGGTGAAAGCTAGGAGGCAGCAGTTGGTGTGCATTCCCTACTGTGAGTCACCCTTCTTGATCTTGTTCTGAACATTGGGGTTAATGTTTAGTTCAAGTTTTTTTTTGGGGGGGGGGGGATTTACTACTTTGCTTTGCGGTTTATTCGTTTATGTTATGCTATTTATCAGTGATACGAGTCTAACATGTAGATTTATACCATAGTACTTGAATCCTGAGAAGTACCCCTGGAGTAGTTTATCTATATAGTCTGACATAATCTAGATTCACATGCATGTATGATTGGTTGAGAAACAAATAAACCTAACACAAAATGGTGAAAAGGCGGTAAAAGGAAACTAGATCGCTAAGTTTGGTAGCCCTCACTAGATTATTCAGCCCAAATGGGGTTGATCCCCAAATGTCATCCAAAAAGGACAATATATAAACTACAAAGTTTTGAAAATTTCATCAGTATTTAAAGTATGAAAAGTTGCTTATTTGGTGCCTAAACAAATAAAAATTTCTTGATTAGTCTTGTGCGTGTTATGATCATCATAATTCTCATTAACTTAATTTGATTGTCTGAATGAAAAAGGAGGAAAATCGGAAAAAGACTTAAATACAAAGCATAGTTAGAGAGGTATTCAAATAGAAAGATCAAGATTAAAAGGTTCTTACAAAGACTCTTCACTTCATGTGAACATCAGACGAACTACCTCTTGATTAATGTGAACAGAAGTCTCACGTATGAGTACCGGTATGATGTGAATTTCATGAGCTCTTGTGATTGTCGCTTAAGGTCAAACAACAGTTTAAGTTTAAGGGAGTTTGACCAGTGGTTTTTACACAGCTATTTACCATAATATCAATTATCTTTTCTTTTGCTTGATGAGTATTTTATTTCATGTTACCGTATTTTATGTGTAGATTGTGTATTTTAGTGTTCTCATGCTCAGAGGAATAAAATAGGACGAATTAATGGCAAAAAATGGAAAATTCAGAGTTTCGGAGGAAGTCAAAATACCATGCTACATGACGTGTGACACGCGCACCCGTTTCACCTAACACGGGCCATGTCAAAATGAAGGCTAGGACGAGATAAAGGAAATAGGAAGTTAGGGGTCTGATGTAACACCCCTTCTAAATACCCCGCGAATATAACAATTAAATCAGAGTAACATGTAAAACAAGGGATGTCACAATTCAGAATAAATATAAAACCTCAAAAACAGTAGTCATGCTTCACAGAAGGACTTATTAAAATAATCAATCAAATTAATATCATGTTCTACACAGCGGAAAAATACCAACAAAAACCGGAATAACTTCAATTCGTAAGTATTCCCAACATAAATCAATAACAATAGAGTATAAAATAAAACTCTCATCAAAATGTTCTCCAGTGTTACAACTATCAGAGCATGACACTGACACGCAGAAAACAAAATAACACAGCTCTATAAGCCATTCTCACCAACTCCTGAGCTGCTAACTTTAATCTGAAATCATTAAAGTAAGGGTGAGATTTCATTGCAATATAAAATGCATTATACGATTTTAAATACAACATAACAATTCAATATATTAGTTCACCCTCATTAGCATAATTAGATTCCAGTTCACAAATGCATTTCACACAGTTCATTATGCAAATAACAACAATCAATGAAATTATAACACTGGAAACCCTCCTAACATGTTATAATTCCATATGCAATGCAGACTCTATGCATGTGGTACCAATCGTGAACTAAATTCACACCCTGTTCCGTTTACACCTCGGAAACAACGTTAGTCAACGATTCGCCCATACACCACTGGGACACGAATCTAGCCTCACCGGCACTAAACCATTGGGTACGGGTATTGGCTATGCAGGTCCAATTCCACACAATGCGAATTAACCACAACTAGAATGCATATGCATGCACATCAAAAGCATGCACATTCATCAAACGGAACATGATATCAACAACAATATTCCATGCATAACAACACCAACAATCGCCACATGATCATCACACAATCATGAATAACAACAGGAACAACATATAAGCATAAATCCTTACCCAACCTGTCAGAATAATCCTACATCGTTCATTATCATTTCTAGAACTACCCAAGTTTACAAAATCAGAAAATCGACACTTTTTAAAATAAATTCCATGAAATATTATTTTCTTCATTTTATACAGGAGTATTTTTAATTTAGAAATTCACGTCCAAAACGGCGTCTAAAAAGGACTTATAGTTTGGAAATTACAAGTTTTCAAAGTTTAAAGTGTTTTGGAAAAAGCTACAGGGGTAACCGGTTCCCATGGGAGAACCTGGTTCCCCACTATACTGGAAAACACGCCTCTAGAATTTTGTATGGGGAACCCGGTTCCTCCAGCCTGGGAACCGGTTCCCACTAAAAAATGATTTTTCTTTGTAATTTTTGAAATAGGAACCCGATTCCTCCCCAGGAGTAACCAGTTCCCAACAACCCAGAATACTCCTCCTCTGGTTTTTGTACCAGGAATCCGGTTCCTCCCACAATGGAACCGGTTCCTACGACCTGCAGAACCAAAATCTGCAGTTTGACAGCATGCATGTGTTCCAACTTTTTCCATTCCAATTTCTTACGAATTATAGCATTAGGAACACCAAAATGCAACCAGTAAACATCAATACAACAACATACATCACAATTTCATCATTCCTATTAATTATTTAACACACTAACGGTTCCAATTCCTATAATCTGACACATTTAGGGATAATCCTACAAACCTAGATTATCTAATTTCAAGTGTCTTAACATACCCAATCATCCAATTGAATTCCAAAATCTATAAGACATTATAATCGAATGAAATCACCCCTTACCTCGCGATGATTCTTCGAATTCCGGCGTTTGGCCTTTTCCTCTTTCTCTTCTCTTCTCCAATTTCACGTATGATGAAAATTCCCAATGACTTCTCTATTCCTTCTTTTCTTATTATTATTCCTTTTATTATTCCAATAAATAAAATAAAATAATAATTAGTATGAGTAGAGTATTTTACTCCTCACACCCCCACATTACACCTCACACCACCAACTACTCCATTCATTTAATTAATTAATTAAATCAAATAATCCAAAAATACTAATAATTAAACTTTTAATTAAATTAATAATCAAAATTCTAATTATTTAATAATTGAATTATTTGGGGTGTCACAACTCTCCCCTACTAAAAAGAGTTTTCGTCCTCGAAAGCATACCTTAGACGAAAAGTTCGGGATACGAGTCTTTCATCTGGCTCTCTAGTTCCTAAGTAACATTTCAACCTACTGGTCCTCCCCAAGCCACTTTCACCAGAGCTATCTCCTTACCCCGCAACTGTTTCAACTTCCGATCCTCAATTCTCGCAGGCAATGCTTCTACGGTCAAATTATCTCATACCTGTATATCATCTACCTGAATCCCATGAGACGGATCAGCAATGTACTTCCTCAACTGAGATACATGGAAAACATCATGCAAATTTGCAAGGGACGACGGTAAAGCAATCTGATAAGCAACTTTCCCGACTCTCTTGGTGATCCAAAACAGACCAATAAAGCGCGGAGTCAACTTCTTTGACTTCAAAGCTCTACCAATACCAGTCATCGGAGTAACTCGCATAAACACATGATCTCCTTCACTAAACTCGAGGTCCTTCCTCCTCTTATCATGATAACTCTTCTGACGACTCTAAGAAGCTCTCATCTTCTCCTGAATCATCTTAACCTTTTTTGAAGTCTGTTGGACAATTTCCGGTCCAATCACAGCACTTTCTCCAGATTCTTACCAACACAATGGTGTCCGATACCTCTTACCATACAATGCCTCAAACGGAGCCATACTAATACTCGAATGAATACAATTGTTGTAGGTAAACTCAATCAATGGTAGATAATTATCCCAAGCTCCACCTTTCTCCAACACACAAGCTCGCAACAAATCCTCTAACGACTGAATCGTTCTTTCCATCTGACCATATGTATGCGAATGATAAGCAGAACTCAACCGCAACTTAGTACCCAAAGCTTCTTGCAACCCCGTCCAAAACTTAGACGTAAACCTCGGATCTCTATCTGACACAACAATAGAAGGAATACCGTGCAAACTCACGATCTTCTCAACATACAATTCTGTCAACCTCTCCATAGGGTAATCCATTCTTATCGGAATAAAGTGAGCAGACTTCGTCAACCGATCAACAATAACCCAGACAGAATCACAATTCTTCGCTGTCCTCGGCAGACCAGACACAAAATCCATAGAAATGCCATCCAATTTCCAATCCGGAACAAACAACGGTTCCATCAACCCCGACGATTTCTGATGCTTAATCTTTGACTTCTAACAAATCAAACAAGCATAGACGAACTCAACAATCTCATTTTTCATTCCAGACCACCAAAACAACTTTTTCAAGTCATGATACATCTTCGTAGCACCGGGATGAATACTCAATCCACTACGATGTCCTTCTTCCAAAATACTCTTCCTAATCTCTACAATATCCGGAGCACACACCCTATCACCAAATCTCATAACACCGTTCTCATCAATTCAGAATTCACCTCCTTGACCTTGGTTGATCAATGTCAATTTGTCCACCAAACCAATATCAGATTTCTGCCCCATTCGAATTTCCTCCAGAATACCACTAGTCAACTTCAACATACCCAATTTAACACTATCAGAAGTAGTCTCACATACCAAACTCAAGTCTCTGAATTGCTCAACCAAATCCAATTCACGAACCATCAACATAGACATATGCAACGACTTCCTACTCAATGCATCTGCAACCACGTTTTCCTTACTAGGATGGTAATTCAAACCGAAATCATAATCTTTGAGATATTCTAACCACCTTCTCTGCCTCATATTGAGTTCTTTCTGATCGAAGAGATACTTCAGACTCTTATGATCGCTGAATACCTCGAACCGAGATCCATACAAACAATGCCTCCACAATTTCAAAACAAATACTACCGCTGCCAACTCTAGATCACGAGTCGGATAATTCCTTTCATGAATCTTCAACTGTCTCGAAGCATAAGCCACTACCTGCTTATCTTGCATAAAAACACCACCTAAACCCATCAATAACGCATCACAATACACAACAAAAGATTCCGCCAGATTCGGCAAAATCAAAATCGGAGCACTAGTCAACCTCTTCTTCAGTTCTTGGAATCCCTTCTCACACTCAGAATCCCAAATAAACACTTGACCCTTTCTTGTCAACTTAGTCAACGGCAAAGCTAATTTCGAGAATCCTTCAATGAACTTTCGGTAATAACTTGCAAGACAAAGAAAACTACGAATTTCAGAAGCATTCTTCGGCGCTTCCCACTAAGATACCGCTTCTACCTTCGTAGGATCAACAACAATGCCATTCTTGGAAATCACATGACCAAGAAAACTTACTTCACTCAACCCGAACTCACACTTGGAAAACTTTGCATAAAGCTTCTTTTCTTTCAACAGTTCCAACACAATCCTAAGATGTTCTGCATGATCTTCATCACTCTTCGAGTAAATCAGGATGTCATCAATAAAGACTACCACAAACTTATCAAGATACGGATAAAATATCCTGTTCATATACTCCATGAAAACACCAAGTGCATTAGTAACTCCAAATGGCATAATAGAATGCTCATAATGTCCATATCTCGTTCTAAACGCAGTTTTCTAAATATCTCCCGTCTTCACACGAATCTGATGATATCCAGATCTCAAATCAATCTTACTGAATACACAAGCCCTAACTAATTGATCCATCAAATCATTAATCCTCGACAATGGATATCGATTCTTGATTGTAACTTTGTTCAACTGCCTGTAATCAACACACAGTCTCATTGAACCCTCTTTCTTCTTAACCAACAACACTGGAGCACCCCACGGAGAAACACTAAGAGGAATAAACTTCTTCTCCAGTAACTCTTCTAACTACTTCTTCAACTCAGACAATTTAGATGCCGACATGTGATAAGGCGCCATTGACACCGGACTAGTTCCAAGAATCAAATCTATAGTAAACTTCACATCCCTCTCAGGTGGAAATTCACTAACATCTTCCGGAACATTTCTGGAAATTCATTCACCACCGACAATTCATCACTATTAGCCTTTCCTTTCACTTCCGTCAAAGAATACAACATATACACCACAACACCATCATTAACTGCTAAATTCATCTGCTTAACCGACATAGTCACATCTTCAACTCTAGCTTCTTTCGAAAAAATAATTGTCTTCGCAAAACAGTTGATATGAACCTGGTTGAATTCCAACCAGTTCATTCCAAGGATGATATCAAGTTTTTCTAGCGGTAGGCACACTAAATCCATACCAAAACCTCTACCAAAAATCACAATAGGACAATTCCTACAAACAAATGAAGTAGTCACTGAACCCGACGCAGAAGTGTCAATAACCATACTTCCATCCATATTAGAAATATCCAAGTTCAATCCAAAGCAATAAAAGAATGTGTCTCTCCAGTATCAATAATCGCAATCAAAGGTATGCCATTAATAAAACATGTACCTTTAATCAACCGATCATCTGGCTTTGTCTCAGATCCTGACAAAGCGAACACTTTACCACCATCCTGTTCCTTCTTGGGTTTTGTACATTGCGGGCGAGTATGACCCTCTTCGCCACAGTTGTAACAAGTTACTTTCCTTGCTCTGCAATTAGTAGCTATATGAACAGGTTTCCCACAGTTGTAGCACTTCCTCGTATCATTCTTGCATTCATTAGTTCGATGTCCCATTTCACCACACCTATAGCACTTGATAGGAGCACTAGAATCTCCCCCACTAGGCTTCTTCTAACCACCGAATCTCTGATTATTCTTATCATAAGGTTTTCCACAATCCATCTTTTGCTTTCCCTTCCGATCAACATACCCTCGAGAATTCGTTCGAGTATTAGCAAGATCCTTTTCTAGAATCCTACTACAGTATACCAAATCAGAAAACCTTCGGATACGCTGATACCTGATACCCTTCTTGATCTCATCACGAAGACCATTCTCAAACTTGATACATTTGGAAAATTCTCCATTTGCATCGTTGTTGTAGTGAGCATAGTACTTCGCTAATTCAGTAAATTTCGAAGCATACTCACTCATGGTCTTGTTACCTTGCTTGAGCTCCAGAAACAGAATCTCTTTCTTTCCCAGAATATCTTTAGGAAAATACCTCCTCAGAAAAGCTCTCCTGAACACAGCCCAGGTTTGTGCAACACCATCTTGTTCCATTTCAGTCCTGGTAGCAACCCACCAGTCATCAGCTTCCTCTGCCAGCATGTGAGTACCATACCTCACCTTCAACTCTTTCGCACAATCAATCACTCTGAAAATTCTCTCGATCTCTTTCAACCATCTCTGAGCACCTTCGAGATCATGTGTGCCTTTGAACAAGGGAGGATTGTTCCTCTGAAAGTTTCCCAATTGTCTATCAGCACCAATACCAGCTCCCAACTGATTTCCTCCCAGCACACCAGCAAGCATTCCCAAATCCTCAGCAATGGCAGCATCGTCTCTTCCGTTTCCTCTTCCGGCCATTGTTCTGTAAAATTACAAAACAATCATATTTCAGAATAAATATAAAAACCTCAAAAACAGTAGTCATGCTTCACTGAAGGACTTATTAAAATAATCAATCAAATTAATATCATGTTCTACACAGCGGAAAAATACCAACAAAAACCGGAATAAATTCAATTCGTAAGTATTCCCAACATAAATCAATAACAATAGAGTATAAAATAAAACTCTCATCAAAACGTTCCCCAGTGTTACAACTACCAGAGCATGACACTGACACGCAGACAACAAAATAACACAGCTCTATAAGCCATCCTCACCAACTCCTGAGCTGCTAACTTTAATCTGAAATCATTAAAGTAAGGGTGAGATTCCATTGCAATATAAAATGCATTATACGTTTTTAAATACAACAGAACAATTCAATATATTAGTTCTCCCTCATTAGCATAATTAGATTTCAGTTCACAAATGCATTTCACACAGTTCATTATGCAAATAACAACAATCAATGAAATTATAACACTGGAAACCATCCTAACGTGTTATAATTCCATATGCAATGCAGACTCTATGCATGTGGTACCAATCGTGAACTAAATTCACACCCTATTCCGTTTACACCTCGGAAACAGCGTTAGTCAATGATTCGCCCATACACCACTGGGACACGAATCTAGCCTTACCAGCACTAAACCACTGGGTACGGGTATTGGCTCTGCAGGTCCAATTCCACAGAATGGGAATTAACCACCACCAGAATGCATATGCATGCACATCAAAAGCATGCAACATTCATCAAACGGAACATGATATCAACAACAATATTCCATGCATAACAACACCATCATGAATAACAACAGGAACAACATATAAGCATAAATCCTGACCCAACCTGTCAGAACAATCCTACACCGTTCATTATCATTTCTAGAACTACACGAGTTTACAAAATCAGAAAATCGGCACTTTTAAAAATAAATTCCATGAAATATTATTTTCTTCATTTTATACAGGAGTATTTTTAATTTAGAAATTAACGTCCAAAACGGCGTCTAAAAAGGACTTACGGTTTGGAAATTACAAGTTTTCAAAGTTTAAAGTGTTTTTGAAAAAGCTACAGGGATAACCAGTTCCCCCAGGGGAGAACCCGGTTCCCCACTATACTGGAAAACACGCCTCTGGAATTTTGTATGGGGAACCCGGTTCCTCCAGGCTGGGAACCGGTTCCCACTAAAAAATGATTTTTCTTTGTAATTTTTGAACTGGCAATCCGGTTCCTCCCCAGGAGTAACCGATTCCCAACAACCCAGAATACTCCTCCTCTGGTTTTTGTACCAGGAACCCGGTTCCTCCCACATGGAAACCGATTTCTGCGACCTGCAAAACCAAAATCTGTAGTTTGACAGCATGCATGTGTTCCAACTTTTTCTATTCCAATTATTTACGAATTATAGCATTAGGAACACCAAAATGCAACCAGTAAACATCAATACAACATCATACATCACAATTTCATCATTCCTATTAATTATTTAACACACTAACGGTTCCAATTCCTATAATCCGACACATTTAGGGATAATCCTACAAACCTAGATTATCTAATTTCAAGTGTCTTAACATACCCAATCATCCAATTGAATTCCAAAACCCATAAGACATTATAGTCGAATGAAATCACCCCTTACCTCGCGATGATTCTTCGAATTCCGACGTTTGACTTTTTCCTCTTTCTCTTCTCTTCTCCAATGTCACGTATGATGAAAATTCCCAATGACTTCTCTTTTCCTTATTTTCTTATTATTATTCTTTTTATTATTCCAATAAATAAAATAAAATAATAATTAGTATGAGTAGAGTATTTTACTCCTCACACCCCCACATTACACCTCACACCACCAACTACTCCATTCATTTAATTAATTAATTAAATCTAATAATCCAAAAATAATAATAATTAAAGTTTTAATTAAATTAATAATCAAAATTCTAATTATTTAATAATTGAATAATTTGGGGTGTCACATCTGACACGGGCGCTCGAGTCACTTGACATGGCCTGTGTCAGACAGTCTGTATTAGAAAATTAAAAAAAAAAAAAGAGACAAATTCCCAGAAGTCCAACACAGGCATCTGTGTTACCTGACTAGCCCGTGTTAGGGTGCGACACTGATTTCAAGATTTGTTGTTAATTTGCTCAATAGTTGGCCTTCGAGGGTGTTTTAAGTATTTCTAGTAGATCTTAGTGAATGTTTGCTATTTAGATGAGTTTTGAAGAGAAACTAGCGAACTTTTTGCCAGCGAAAGAATTAGATGATTGAAGAGAGCAACATATGAGATTCTTGGAGGATGGAGATTTTTCATGAGCCTCAGGGATTGAAGATCAAAGTTCAACATTTATCTATAATATTTAACTTTTATATCATTGAAATTCATTTGAATAGTATGAGAATCTAAATCCCCCAATGCTAGGGGGCGTCCCTGATTTGATTTTGTAACGACTATGAATTCCTAGTTTAATCGATATATTTGTTTTCTTATTCAATTTAATTGTACAAGGTTTTTACGCTTTCTTTGTCGGACAAACAATGATTGATTTATGGTTAACAATTAGTTGGACTGCGGTTGTTAATGTTTTTGTACGATTAGACACTAGTAGATATCACCTAGGACTAGGGATACCCTATAGTTACCGGTTAACTCTTGATAAAATAAAGGCTTAATTTCATCATAACTCTCTAAGGACTTAGGAATTAGGATGAATGTTCAAAGGTTTTCTCACTAAGGACTTAGGGTAAAATAACCTAAACAGATGGTAATTGAATGTTATGAACTTACTGAAGAAATCAAGATTCAAGGTTGTTACAAGGTAAATTATACATTTTATCCTAGCTTGTTCCTCGAATTTGAGAAAGAGCAAATTCATATTTCTGCTCATTTTACAATGGCAATAACCAAACAAAAGACGAATTTAAGTTTTTGTTTAATTGAACAATGAATTGAACTCGATACTTGCACGCAGTCCTTGAGATTGACATTTGGGGAATTTCCCTTTATTATTACAAGAGGCAAAATAGTACACTTGCTATTTTTTTCAATCATCTGGGTTTGCATCGACCATTGGAAAATCACGGTTAATGCTTGTTTATATTCACTATTCTCTTTGTATTTAGCTATCATGAGTAGCTAAATCCATTTCTTGTTGGAATTGGATGTAAGTCTACTAGTGTAGTAAGTATTTTTGTTGATCATGACGTTGAATACAATATATTGTTGAATATGTATTGATGTTATCTTTGTTTTACTTTCTATCTTAATGGGTTTGAATTGTTATTGAAAAATAAGGTTCGAAACTCAAACTAAGAATAACATTAGATTCTAAACTCTAGACATAGATTTAGGATAATATTCACAGAGGGTATCAATTCTTAATGTTCCATATTGTTTAATGAGTAGAGACATCTTTGATTAAACAATACGGTAGAACCCACAGTACCAATTGTACATGATTGGTGTTTGTGAGCGATATCATCAGAGTTTATACATAAACTCTTTTGTGAGCAATATATGATGGAATTGATGAAGGTTTAGATTGTATACAACTGATTGATTAAATTGCTTATTCTATCGGTAGATGAAACCGAATCCTGACAAGTTCTCTTCTCTCTGAAACTTTAATTTTCATCTGCTTTAATTTCTATAACTTTCCATAATCAAAAATCATACAAACAACTACTAAAAATGATAGTAGCTATTGAACGACATTGATATCACACTAATCTATGTGGAGAATGAAGGTAGAGAAATCACAAGAAAGGGGGGGGGTTTGAATTGGGTTTATAGAAAACATTCCCCTTTAAAAAATTTGATCACACAAATGATGAACGATATAATGTAAATTAAGAGAAAAATGACACATTCGATTTATCCAGGTTCACCTTCAACGAGGTTACTCCTGTCCACCTCTCAAGGTGATTTTCCTTAGCAAAGGACTTAATCCATTATAACCAAACTAATTACAAGTGCACGAGAAACCGCCGATGACTGACAAAAATTACTCGTTCAGTAATCACGACGGATATAACATCCATTGACCCTTGAAAGATTTTGACCAAACTAGTCCCTTAAGCGGATTTCCATACAATGATATCTGTTAGTGATCTCTTAATAATTTGAACCTTCATTCAGTCCCCTAAGATATATAACTACCATTGACCCAAATAAGATTCGACCAATCTGGTCTCTTAATCAGGATTTCACAATGACCCACCGACACTGTCTTCTTGAGATCCGACCTTCACTTATGTGTAGTGGTATTCAGCATGTTTAGCATTGTAGCTTTTACAACTTCAGCATCCACGACTTTTTAGCTTGATGGCCAAGAGAACTTTACTTTAAATCTTTGATATTCTTGTATAGCCTTGAGATAGAGAGACATTGTGAGGATAGAAAAATCCTTTCCTGTATCAATGATTAGTTATCAACGGATACAATAAGGTGTAAGACTTTAGACAATATAAATAATATTTTCCATATCTTGTCACTTTTCAATGATATCTTTCCACCCTTTCTCTGAATAATATTTTTCTGGTAAGCTTACAAACAGATATTCGTTAAGTATAGAAAGATAATTGGAAATCTAGTTGTTTATTACCAACAGTCACAAAGAGATTGGTTGACAATACAATACGAAATGATTGTCCTTACACCATCCTAGAGGGTAGAGGTCACATATTAATTTTTGTACCTTTTGTACAACATCACACGTTAACCATTTTGAACTTCTTCTTATCTTCAGCGACTTTGGATAATTTGAATATTTGAAGCTTCTTGTAGAAGATTTACTCTTAAGTCTTAAAACCTAAGTCTTGGAGTCTTTAGAACTTGTTCCAACAGAACCTCGTTTTCAGAGTCTTCAACACTTGACCGTAAGAACTTGTTTGTCTAGATCATCAGAACTTGTTGAGTAGAACCTCGTCTTCATAATCTTCAGAACTTGGAACACACAGAAGCAAAGCTTTAGCAGGCCTCCAAACCTCAAAGTCTTCAGAATCTTGACTTTGTCTTCTGAACTTTTAGCAGCAACTCTTCTGATGAGAAAATCTTGACTTCTGATCTTGGAGTAGAATCTTTCTTCACATATGTTCATAATCTTGTTCATCTTTAAAAAATAATTAGCCAACACAAAAATTATAGCATCGTATTCATAAAATTCAAAAGACTCATAAAAGAGAATAGGTTATATATATTTTTAAAACGCGTACAGAAAATTCAAATTCAAATGAAAAATCAAATAACTATGGTAAGTAAAGTTAATTAAACCTCGTCTCTATTATTAAGAAGGAACTCCTCGTCATTAGAGTCGGGCAAACAATCATCATCTTCTAACCCACCCAATTTAACTTCTTCTATCGAGCATTTTGACTGAAAATGCATACTGTGTTGCATAAAAATTGCACCTTCTGCAAGAACAAAGAAAAGCTTCAGTCAAATACCTAACAAATTAATGCGTATAAAAAATAACATTCCAATGTGTCTCGTTAAGCCAACTCAGTTGGTAGTTGTGCAAGGACATCAAAATGCAGCAACAACTTATTAGAACCTCTTTCTTCTTGAAAGCTCATTGAGATTCTTTTCTTTTCGAACATTCAACATTCCATAGAACTACTAATGTTTCATTAAAAACATAATTAAATGGTTCTTCTTCTGAGTGGTAATGTGATTCAGATGATATATTGATTAAGACTATCCAGAATTCCAATCATGTATCTTCACACTCAATTAAACCATTAAAACTACAATTTTTCTTCACAAAATATACGTTTGTTATCATTAAAACTCAGAGATTTAAACATAGATCTAAATCTTGTTCTTATAGAGATGATAAAACAAATACCTACACTTTTGATTTCTAAATACGACACTAACACTCATATTAATACATTCATAGCATTCTTATTTGTTCTTTACTTGTTAGTAATGTTTTAACTTCTTTTTATTGATATTAGTATTCAATTGTACATATAGAAGTGACTTCTGAAATATTTGAATGAGCAGGAGGATCTTATTGTCTGGATGAGAACCCCCACCATACCAACATTTAGTAAATTATATGAAAGAATAGAGGTATATCTTGAAGATAGTGATATAAATATTTAAAATTTACCTCAAATGAGTTTTGGCAGCACATCAAAGAAAGCGCTTTTAGAAAAAAGCGCTGTTGTAGGTTTAAAAAAAAGCGCTTAAAAAAAGCGCTTTTAAAGGTTACCTTAAGAAAGCGCTTTTCAAAAGCGATGCTAAAGATTAACCTTAGAAAGCGCTTTTTAAAAGCGCTCCTAAAGATGACCTTTAGAAAGCGCTTTTAAAAGCGCTGCTATAGGAATATCAAATAAAAGCGCTTTTTAGGGAAAAACGCTCTCATTTCATATGCTTATAGCAGCGCTTTTAAAAGCACTGTCGTTGCTAGTTTTGTATTTAAAATTATTGACTGCATATGAAATGAAAACGCTTTTTAGGGAAAAAACGCTTTCATTTCATATGCCTATAGCAGCGCTTTTAAAAGCCCCGTCGTTGCTAGTTTTATATTTAAAATTGTTAAACCCTAAACTAATTCATTCTATTTCCCCTTCTCTGACCCACGATTTCCACTGTTCTCTCTTCATTGTTCTCACTTGTAATCGCTTCCGTCACCGAAAACCTCTATATTTCACTATTTCATCCAAACCGCCGTCACCGGAAACCTCTGTCTATATCTTTGTGTTCTTCACTGCCTCCCTAGTACTCGCGTCCGTCACTGCCTCACCATTTGCAGCTTCTTCAAGTGGTAAACATATTCACTTTCATCCTTTTTGTTGATTTAATTCCCAGTTTTGTTTGATTGTTTTTGGTTTGATTGTGGTTTTTTGATAATGGAACTCTGTTTGGATTTGTTAGGTTTTTTGTGTTGGTAGTGTTTTTTTATAGATAATGGAAAATGTTTTGTGTTTCGGTGATTTGTGGTGTAATTGTTAGTTCGAGAATTTCGATTGTTCATTACAAATAATCACTGATATACTCGTGGAAAATCCAGAGCTACTACTCGACATAACTCTATGGAAGAATATTAGATTGGTTTTGTTTGATTGTTGAAACTTTCTGATTCATTAGTGCCCAAATTGAGTTGAGATTGTGAGGATTTAGTTGAAATCTGTGAACTGATTTTGGATACTTAGTTTGTTTGGTCAACTTGTTAAAAGGATTTGGGTCGTTACACTCTCTAATTTGTCATTACTATCAAAACTTTAGATTTCAAGGTATTTCACGGATAAGAAATTTGGTTAAAATTGAGGTAGTAGGAACTCAATTTTGAAGGTGTTTTTACCCTTATAGTCAAGTGCAATACCAATGTTCTTCTCCATCCAATTGAACTTTAACACAAGTTTTGATTTCTAGTATTTACTGGGTCTGTTTTATGACATCCCAAACAAATTGTTGACTATGTCACTAAGTGACAAAAGTGTGTCATTAGTTAGCATAGGAATAATCAGAATTACCTCATGGGTTTATTATGCATTATGTTTTAGGGATTATTATTTCAGTTGATAGATTTTTAGATGAATATCTCCTGCTATATAACTATTTTTATGCATGACTTTATGGACTGTGTTGGTTTGTTCTATACTCTACTATGTTTTAAACTATATTTTAATGTTGAATGAACCTTACAAAATCTACGTAGACATGAAATGAAATTGATATAAGTGTGGCTACTAGTGTAACTATACACCAATGGCTGAATTTTCGTGACGTCTTGGCTGAATTTTTAGTTTGAACTTGGAACGGTGACTTCGGTTATGGTGACGTTGTGAATTCTGTTTGCGTTGATATAAGTTTCTTGAAGTGCTTTATATGTTATGACATATCCTTGAATTGTTCATATATAAGTTTCTTGAATTATTTTATATGTTATGACTTATCTTTGATGTTGTTTTATATGTACAACGCTCATTCCCCGTGTTTCCGTGACTTTGACCTTCTCGTTTCAACTTCTCGACGTTGCTGTTCGGTAAATCCGAGGTAAATTTCTTCCTAAAATTACTGGTATTGTGATGAATTTGTCTGAAATTGCGTGAATATGTTGTGTTTTCTTGCTCCAGATCCATTTTGTGTATACTTTACGTTTTGACAGAAATGCATTATACCATTTTGTGCCCTAATTAGTTGTTTTTGTTTAGCTTAATTAGTAAAACCATGGATAAGACATGGATGTATTCCAATCGATTATCGAAAGAGTACGAGAATGAGGTATCAGAATTCGTTAAGTTTGCTGTTGCACACGCCAAAGACCCCAGTTGAATGACATGTCCTTGTTTGTGTTGTTGTTATAAGAGTCGGGTTGATGCGGTTCAGTTGGCATCACATTTAATACAGTATGGAATTGATAGAAGTTATACATGTTGGAATATGCATGGTGAGAAAAGTAACGGGAATGTTGAATCGGGGGGATAATAGGACTTATGCTTCAAAAGACAATTGCACAGATACATACGATTATGATCGAGTCGAAGAGATGCAGAAGCGCTTGAAGAAGATCTTAATGATTGTCCCAAAATGTTCTAGAGGTTGGTAAGCAATGTAGAGAAACCATTTTATAATGGTTGTACAAAATTCACAAGATTGTCTGTGGTATTAAAGTTGTAAAACT
Source organism: Vicia sativa (assembly GCA_021764765.1). Classification (NCBI taxonomy): domain Eukaryota; kingdom Viridiplantae; phylum Streptophyta; class Magnoliopsida; order Fabales; family Fabaceae; genus Vicia; species Vicia sativa. Next base: position 16,719,716 of record CM038793.1, on the reverse strand, counting down.
TAAAGGCGGGCAATGGATGGTCGGATAAAAGTTTCAGAGTTATTAGCCCATATGAAAGATATGCTACCAGAGGATAATGTTCTTTCCAATCAAACGTATGAGGCCAAAAAGATGTTGTACTCTATTGACATGAGCTATGATAAGATACATGCCTGGCCAAAAGATTGCGTTTTGTTTCGAAACGAGTATGCATCGTTAAATGAGTGTCCTAAATGCGGTGCCCCTCGATATAAGAAAAGTTGTCTCCGGCAAAAGTCTTATGGTATTTTCCTATAATTTCGAGATTTATACGGATGTATCGTAGTGAAACCGATTCAAGACACTTGACTTGGCATGCAGATGAAAGAATTATTGGTGGAAAGTTTCGACATCTGGCAGATTCACCACAGTGGATGAAAATTGATAATGATTATCCTGAATTCAGAAAAGAAGTAAGAAACCTTCACTTTTCATTGGATATTGATGGAATAAACCCATATGGTATTCAAAGTATCTCGTATAGCACATAGCCTGTGATTCTTATGATTTATAACCTACCTCCGTGGCTATGTATGAAGCGTAAGTACATGATGTTATCTATGTTAATTTTTGGGCCTAAACAACCAGGAAATGACATAGACGTATACTTGGAAACTTTAATCGAAGATTTGAAGATTTTGTGGGAGAACAGTGTGGAGGTTTGTGATGGGTGTAAGAAAAAAGTTTCAACTTGAGGGCGACGTTGTTTGGAACAATTAATGATTTTCCAACATACAAAAATCTATTCTGGTATAGCATTAAAGGGGAAAAAGTGTGTCATGTCTGTGAAGATGGAACTGATATGACGCGATTGAAACTTTGTCAGAAGAATGTATTTCTCGATCATCGTAGATTTTTAAATTCTAAACATCAATATCGTGGATGGAGAAAAGCGTTCAACGGAGATACCAAACAACGTAGAGCTCCGCCTGGATTGACAGGTGATCAAATTTTTGAAAAGGTGAAAGATGTGAGTATTAAGTTTGGCAATACTTTTGCACATAAAGTTGTCACAGGTGGGTGGAAGAATAGGTCATTTTTTTTGAATTGTCATATTGGAAATCTTTGTACGTAATACATTTTCTTGATGTTATGCATATTGAAAAAATGTATTTGACAGTGTTATTGGTACGTTACTTAATATAAAAGGGAAGTCTAAGGATGACCTTAAAGCAATGGAGGACATGGTAGAGATGAGAATAAGAACTGAATTGGGACCCATGAATAAAGGAAGACGAACATATCTACCACCTGCTATTTAAACTCTATCCAGAAAGGAGAAAAAAATATTGTGTAAGTTCCTAAGTGAAGTTAAATTTCCAGAAGGCTACTCATCAGATATTAGAAGACTTGTGTCTATGAAAGACCTCAAGTGTCTATGAAAGACCTCAAGTTAAAGAGTTTAAAGACGCATCATTGCCATGTTATAATGGAACATTTCCTACCAATAGGTATACGTTCTATTCTTCCAGAAAAAGTAAGAAGCGTAATAACTAAACTTTGTTTTTTCTTCAAGTCAGTTTGCAGTAAGGTGATCGATCCTGAGATCTTAGCAACATTGCAAAAAGAAATAGTTGATACTTTGTGTGATCTTGAAATGTATTTTCCTCCCTCGTTTTTTGACATAATGGTTCATCTTGTCGTTCATCTTGTGAAAGAGACACAACTGTGCGGACCAGCTTATATGAGATGAATGTACCCTGCTGACCGTTATATGAAAATATTAAAAGGGTATGTGAAATACGAAAGTTGTAACACCCCAAATTTAATTAATTAATTAATTAAATTATATAAGCAATTATCTATTAGAATTGTCGAAGTTGGAAAATTAATCTGAGTAATTGGATTTATCGGTATTATTATTTAAGAGACATATTTGAATTATTAAGTCGGATTTTAGTCGGATAAATCGAAAGAATAACATTAAGGATGATATTATTGATTTAATTGGAATTATTCGGAGAAGAGCCGAATTATGGGCATTAGTTGATTAGTTGGTTTAATAGGAGAATTACTATTAGAATATTATTTGCAAGTTGGTGTTATTTAATCGATGGATGAAAAAATGTAGAAAATAATATTAGAAATAATATTATTATATGGGATCATTATTTAATTAAATTGGATTTAGTAGAAGTGTGAATAATAGATCCAATATATTATTATTATTATAAGTTGGATTTAATTATAAGAGATATAAAAGGAGGATTATAAGGGTTTAGTGAATATTTTTTAGAAAAAGTTGTACGTGAGAGAAAGAAAATAGGAACAAGGGTTTGGAGGAAACTACCGCCAGAATAGGAATTGTAGACCGGAAAGCCAAATTAGAATTCGACCGGAAATTATAGAGAGACCGTCAATCAAAGGTAAGGGCGAGGTTCTAACTCTCTAAATGAATTATGATAAATCGTATGTGGGGACGAAATTGTATGAAATTATCTTTGTTTGTGTAGACCGTGTGTGGATTAAATGGTTGATTTTATATTGGTGTTGTTAGTGTTAATCGAATGATAGGAATAATGGTTATGTAAAATTGTTGGCATGACTGAGAGTTAGTGTTACAGTAATCGATCGATTGGAAAAAAAAGTTAATCGAATTAAACGAAGAAGGGAATTATAGACGGTAACTATAGGGGTGGGGCAAGCGCCCCTTGCACTATAGGAAGAGGAGACAGACACCTCTGGGATAAACAAAAAGAAAAAGAAGACGGGGCCTTGGATGATGAGGCGGGCGCCTCTTGTGGATTGGAGAGTGAGGCGGACGCCTTGCTGTTGCGGGGATGGATGACAGTACCTTGTCTATAATGTGGTCTTGTTGTTCCTGTCACCATGTATATTTAAGTGTTTGCATTATTTTCTTATATGCATGAAGACAAGTAATAATAAATTACCAGTAAGGCTGTTTGAATTGACATGAGAGGTATGGCCTAGCAGAGTTAGAAATTTATATGGTGGTAGATTAGTTCATCTAGCAGAACATTCAAATAGCAGTATATACTTAGTTGAATTAATTAATTGAATGAAGTTAATATATCTATGCATATTTAACAGAGTAATATATATATAGAATTTAGTAGCATAATGAAAAATTGATAGAAACAATATCGATTAGTAGATATAAGCAGTATAATTAGTTGCTTGGAATTAACCGAAAATTGTTGTGGTAGTTCGTGTTTGTTAGTAGGTAATCGTGATTGGTTTGTTTTGTGAAATTATGTTGAGTACGTCGTGCTGTAAATTTCGGTGTGAGTTATTAGCGATGTGTATATTGCCATATGTTGTTGTTGTTGTTTATGCGAAGTTGCAGGATGGTTCAGTGACAATGTTTACCTCTAATTATTGGTAATAACAGTGATGTAGGCGTATGCCTCGTGAAGTGAATTTTATGTTGTCGTTGTATGTTGTTAGTGTTGCATTACATTTGCATCTTTGTGAAGGCCTATATTGGCGGAATTGTGAAGAAGGCTTATGCCTTGTGCCTCTATTAATTGACAATAGTGAAGGGAGCTGAAGCTCTGTTGGTACCACATGCATATGCATTGTTATGTCTCATTTGAATTATGTTGTTGTTAACTGTGCAGTGAATTATGTTGTTAATCGTGAAGTGAATTATGTTGTTGTTAACTGTGAAGTGAATTATGTTGTAGTTAACTGTGAAGTGAATTATGTTGTAGTTAACTGTGAAGTGAATTATGATGTTGTTAACTGTGAAGTGAATTATGTTGTTATTAACTGTGAAGTGAATTATGTTGTTGCTAACGGTGAAGTAATTTCATGCTGTTGTTAATTGGGAAGTTGTTGTGATGTGCTAACTGCGATGTGATAATTTTGTATGATTTAATCCTAGCATATTATTTATCATACACTTGTTTATATTGTTGGATATCTCACCCTTCTGTCGATATTTCCCCTACCATGGGAAATGGACATGTTCTCAAGGATAGCCGTGGAAGTTCGAAGTAGCATTATGAAGTCGTTAGTTGTTGTTAGTTCGAATTGGTGTCATTGCTCTGATATGTAACACTCGGGGGGATGAACGTTGCTTAAACTGTTGTAGTTGCTTAAATTGTTGAAGTTTATGAATAATATGAATACTTGATCATGTTGATTATTGAAGTTGGTTTAGTTGGATAATTATGCTAAGTGAAGTTAAATAATATTAATTAATATAGTGAAATGCTTTGAGGTTGGATAAAAGATGTATTGTTGTTACTATTGAAGAGTTATGATTCTGTAATTAGTTGATTAGTTGATTTAATTGAAAAGTATTGTTATAAGTTCATCCTTGATCTAAGTGTTATGTATCAGTATAGTTGTGACTAAATGCATGTTGTTTTGCGAAGAAATTGTGACATCCCTTGTATGATTATCTTTTCCGCACTCTGATTTAAATAATATACGTTGTATAGATTTGGGGTGTTACAATAGTGGTATCAGAGCAGGTCGGTCTGTCCGGCCAGTGTAGTCTAACATTCTTTACTTCCTTTGTACGCGACAAGTGTGTGGAACACTGTCGGTACTTGTTGCTTTTTGGTTGACTGCTTGCAGGAATTAAGTTGAAGCTATGTGGGGGAGAAGCTTTGCTTCTCGGATGCGTTGGGTGAGAGATATCAGATTGGTATGCTACTGATGGATACAATGTAAACGTTGTAGGAACCTTGTTGTTCCTCGAATTCGGAGGTAATAAGAATTTAAGATTTTGGTTGCTTAACAAGTTGGGGCGTCAGTATGAAGAGCATGGTTGGGAATTGTTGATGTTTACTTCTCGAAGAATGAGGAGCAGTGTAGCAGTTGTTGATTTGCAAGTATGGTGCAAACTACCGACGTTTTTGAAGGTAACTATTAAGTATAGTTGTTATGAGATGAGATTTAGCAAGTTGCTATGTTTAGCGTTGTTGGTGAATTGTGGAGTTGTTAAGTAGCCTTGCGTAAGATGTTGACGTGAGAATGATGATTAAGTAACAGATTGTTGTGGGCCGTGCTGTGGAATTATTGGTGAGTGATGAGAAGTTGTAGAGGTTGCTGGATTTGTTGGAATCTTTGAACTGCGAGTCATAGTTGGAAATGCGAAAAGTATGATTTCAATAATAAGAAGTGTTAGAAATGGTGTAAAGAAATTATGGTTGATGTTATCGTTAGATGTGTGTTAGTATGTCGCTGTAAGATATTGATGTTAGCATGTTGGTTTTGGAAGTCATTGAATTTTGATGCTTTTGGTGACTTGAATGCAAGTCTAAAGAAACACTATTATAATTTAGTAACAAAGATTTGTACTCCATTATGGTTGTCGACTATCTATTGACAAATTGAGGAACTGATCACCCTTAATCTCTTGTTGATAGTGGACGAAATCATATTGGATGATATAGAATTGTTTTCCTATCTTAATGGTTGGCAAGTTGGTAAGGATTATGTAGCGAGAATATTGGAAGATGGAAGTATATGTATTGGATTCAAGTCGTGATTTAGTTGTTGATTAATTGATAGATTAGATTCGAATGTTGTGTTAAAGATGGTTGAGTCGGATAAATTTTCGAGGACGAAAATATCCTAAGTGGGGGAGAGTTGTAACACCCCGAATTTAATTAATTATTTAATTAAATTATATAAGGAATTATCTATTGGAATTGTCGAAGTTGGAAAATTAATCGGAGTAATTGGATTTGTCGGTATTATTATTTAAGAGACATATTTGAATTATTAAGTCGGATTTTAGTCGGATAAATCAAAAGAATAACATTAAGGATGATATTATTGATTTAATTGGAATTATTAGGAGAAGAGCCGAATTATGGGTATTAGTTGATTAGTTGGTTTAATAGGAGAATTACTATTAGAATATTATTTGCAAGTTGGTGTTATTTAATCGATGGATGAAAAAATGTAGAAAATAATATTAGAAATAATATTATTATATGGGATCATTATTTAATTAAATTGGATTTAGTGGAGGTGTGAATAATAGATCTAATATATTATTATTATTATTATTATAAGTTGGATTTAATTATAAGAGATATAAAAGGAGGATTATAAGGGTTTAGTGAATATTTTTGGGAAAAAGTTGTACGTGAGAGAAAGAAAAGAGGAACAAGGGTTTGGAGGAAACTGCCGCCGGAATAGGAATTGTAGATCGGAAAGCCAAGTCGAAATTCGACCGGAAATTATAGAGAGACCGTCAATCCAAGGTAAGGGTGGGGTTCTAACTCTCTAAACGGATTATGATAAATCATATGTGGGGACGAAATTATATGAAATTATCTTTGTTTGTGTAGACCGTGTGTGGATTAAATGGTTGATTTTATATTGGTGTTGTTAGTGTTAATCGAATGATATGAATAATGGTTATGTAAAATTGTTGGCATGATTGAGAATTAGTGTTACAGTAATCGATCGATTGGAAAAAAAGTTAATCGAATTAAACGAAGAAGGGAATTGGAGACGGTAACTACAGGGGTGGGGCGAGCGCCCCTTGCACTACAGGAAGAGGAGACAGACGCCTCTGGGCAAAAAAAAAAGAAAAAGAAGACGGGGGCCTTGGATGATGAGGCGGGCGCCTCTTGTGGATTGGAAAGTGAGGCGGACGCCTTGCTGTTGCGGGGATGGATGGCAGTACCCTGTCTGTAATGTGGTCTTGTTGTTCCTGTCACCATGTATAGTTAAGTGTTTGCATTTTTTTCTTATATGCATGTAGACAAGTAATAATAAATTACCAGTAAGGCTGTTTGAATTGACATGAGAGGTATGGCCTGGCAGAGTTAGAAATTTATATGGTGGTAGATTAGTTCATCTAGCAGAACATTCAAATAACAATATATACTTAGTTGAATTAATTAATTGAATGAAGTTAGTATATCTATGCATATTTAACAGAGCTTTGATAGCCAGAAAATGTAACGCCCAAATTTAATTAATTGGGTAATTAAATTATTTAAGGATTTGATTATTGGATATACTCGAAGTTTGAGAATCAATCAGATTTGTCGGTATTATTTTGGGAAACGTATTTGGATTAATTAAGTTGAAGTCGTATTTTATTCGGTTAGTTGGAGAATTAATGAAGTTGATTACGTTGAACAAATAATATTAGAAATATTATTATTATTAATAATGGACTATTTTATTAAATTGAGTTGGGCTTAAATTGTGGTATCGCAAAGTAATAAGAAGGTGTTATTTGTTAGGCCCATTATGATAAGTTAGTAAGATATATAAATAAAATAATACTAATATTATTACTAGTGGGTTATAAAAGAAGAAAAGGAAGATAAATAGAGAGGAGAAGAAAAAGAGGGTTGAGGTTTGGAGAAGAGGCAAGAACGAAGAAAATTGCTAGAGCCAAGTTCTGGAAAGCCGATCAAAGTTTAGAGCTGCCATCAAAGGGGTAAGGGTGGGGTTCTAACTCTATAACGGGATGCATGATGGGTGATATATGGGATGAGGTTAAAGATTTTCCTTGTTTTGATGTTTGGCTATTGTTGAAATTTTAAATTGAAGCTTGAAAATCCATGAAACTTGTTGAATGTTTTGGTAAATGTTATGTTGGTTTGATTACCCATGTTGCTAGTACCTTAGGTTGATAGGTTTTGGGTTGTGTGGGTGTTGGATGCCAAATATTTGGGAAAATGGAACGAGGAAGATACTGGCAGCGCTGAAAACCCAATCTATTCTGTTTAGTTCGCTGCGCCAACGAGTTAGCGCGGCGCGAACTGAGTCCTACTAAGGTCGTGGCGCGTACTGAGTAGTTTTGGACATATTCTTCTGATTTTGAATTCTTCCCATTGTGATTGGTTGATATAGTTAACTTTTAGTAGGCTACTTTGAGTGATATAATGCTAGTAACTAATAAGGAATGATACCCGAATCGATTGGAAATAGTCCTCATTAGTATGTTGGTAGTTGTAAGCGATATAGCCAATTAACCAAAATTTAAGGAATTGGAGTAGTGTGACATTATAATTAACTAAGATAAGTGATTAGATTAGTAGAAAGTTTGTTAATGAAGTGACAATATAGTCGTATGGTGTTTTATTAAATTAAGTTGGTTTAGTTGGATTACGTAGATTATATGAATACCGACAAAAGCGAAATGGTTGAAGATAACGGACGGTGTTTTGGTTAGCCGAGGTATTGTGGTAGCGTTGACATACTAGAAGTCAGTCAGTTGCCATGTTGTGGATTAGTAGTAAATGTTGATATTACGTTGTAGGCTTTTTAGCCAGTGATGAGTTGTTGTTAGTTACGTTGATTTTGTTGAGTTAATTACGTTGTAGGCTTTTAGCCAATGTCGAATTGTTACAAAGTTTTAGGCTTTTGGCCAATATGGAGTTGATTATGTTGCAGGACTAAGGCCAGCGTTGAATTGAGATTACGTTGATATGTTGATTACGTTGTAGGTGGCCAGTGTTGAATTGGGAATTACGTTGTTGTTGTGTGTTGTCGTTGAGTTTCCGTCGTTGATTGATTTGATGTTGTGGTTGTGGTCGTATACATACATTTTCATATTATGTTGGCCTAGACTGGAAAAACACGTTGGCCGTTAGGGGAAGAATGATTACGTTGAAGGCTTATGCCTTGTGCCTTAGAAAACTGGCAAATGATTATGTTTGGAGTTTTACTCCAATGGTACCACATGCATGTGCATAATTGAGTTGCATTTGGAGTCGCATAATTATAATTGTTATTGTTATTCACAAGTTGTGAAATGGTTGTTATGTTGTGTTTTAAATGTTTTTTAGATATAATTGTTATAATTGTTGTTGCTGCTATTTGATAGTATATATGTTGCTGTAATCGTTGTTGGTATTGTCGATATAATTGTGGTTTGAATTATGTGAAGCGGTGAATTATATAATCTACATACTAATATATTATTTATCATGAATTCAATTATATCGGTAGATATCTCACCCTTTCATTTGTTTCGCCGTTGCCTTTATATTGGTAACATGCAGATATTCGAGAATGAAGAATTTAGTTGCTGTTAGTCCAAGTCAGTTTAGTTGCTCTGATACGTAGCACTCGGGGGGATGAACGATTGTTGCTTAATTGTTGTTATTGTATTAGTAGTTGGATCTTAATTTTTCGTTATTAAATAATCGTTATATTAAAGTTTTTTTAAAGATGAACATGAGGTTATGTCATTATAAGTTGAATTATGTGAAATTGCTTATTAATAAAAGTTGTTTTGTTTTCAAAAGAATAAATCAGGTTGTTATCCGTTTATCCGAACCAGTGGTATGTATCTGAATTAATTATGGTTATGTGAAGTTATTCTAAGTTGAAAATGTGGCATCTCATTTGTTTGTTGAAAATTTTGCACTCTGATTTCCTTATAGTTACCGGGTAGAAATGGGGTGTTACAATAGTGGTATCATAGCAGGTTGGTCCGTCTGGTCAGTGTTGTCTAATTTTGTTTATTCCTCTGTACGCGATAAGTGTGTGAAACACTGTCGATACTTGTTCCCTTTCTGATCGCTTGTTGCAGGAGTTTGTTTAAAGCTAAGTGGGGGAGAAGTTCTGCTTCTCGGATATGTTTCGATTGTAAGATGTTGGTGTCATATGTTATTGGTGGCGACAATGCAAGTATTGTTTAAGTTGTGTTGTTTCCCGATGGTGACATGAATTCAAGATTTAGTTGTGGATCAAATTGGAAGGTCTTGATGGAGCATGATCAGACATTGTTGATGTTTATTTCTGGAAGGATGAGGAGTAATGTAGCGATTGTTGATATACAAGTAGAATGAGAATTCTTGATGTTTCTGAAGGAGAACTTTTAAGTAATAGGGATAAAACTTTTAGCGGATGGAATCAAATTTCAAGCTTTTTATAGCCAAATACACCTTGTTAAAATTTCTCCTCATTCTCTCATTTTCCCCAATTCTCCAAATTCACTCAAAGCTCTTTCTTATTCATAAAGATTAGTGAATTCTTCATTGGAATTCTCAAATTATTTGAGCTAAACCTCCATCCACTCTTTTTTTCTTCTTCAATTCCTTAGATCTAGGCTTGTGATTCTGATTTTTGAAGTTGAAGTGAATCAATTTGAAGTGTTACTCTTGCAAATTTCTCTCAAGACCTAGAAGTGGTGAGTGTTGATCTTCATCTTTGATTATGTGGTCTCTTGATAATTGTTGTTGTTTGATTCATTGAGAAAACTTGTTTTTAGTTTTATTGATGTTAAAACCTCAATAATTAGTTGGAATTTTCGTGCTCACTTGAATCAAGGAACACAAGGTGTTTGTGAAAAGTTTTGAGCAAGAATTTTACCTTAAAAAATGTGTTTTTTTTGGTTTTTACAGTGTGCAATCAATTTGCACTCTACTGCAATCGATTGCACGGGCCACATTTTAAAAAAAATTAAAAAAATTGCAGTGTGTAATCGATTTTGATCCTGCTGCAATCGACTGCACAGAGTGTAAATTGTGATTTTCACTTGTTTTTTTGACTTGTTTTGGATCTTTACTCTTCTTCTACTCCATTATTTTGATGATTGCCTTGGATTGTAGTCTTGTACACCTAATTACTCTTTAATCTCAATGGACTTTGGGTGTTGATGAGGTTGGAGAAATGTATTGGTGATTCAAATCTATCAAAGGATTAATTATACAATTAATTCTTGGTGCTTTGAGTCAACAATATATTTTGTGCCTTAATCCACCAAGATGAGTGATTGAACTTAAAGATGGAAGAAATTAGAGAAGATAATCAAAGTTGATCTATCATTCTTTTTTATTTTACATGTGTTGACAAACATTAGAAGATGATCTACATATCATTCTTATTGTTTACTTTTTCAACACATACATCACCATTGACCGGCTTCGTTTTAGGGTGGCTTCTACATAAGTCACTTGGCGATTGCTTAACATAGCGCTACATTGCTTCTTTTTCATCTTATTTTTTCTTTTGTCCCGACTCGGTAAAAGTGATCAATTGGTGGCATGAACTTTAATGTTCAAAAAAGCCCCAAAAGATGACTTGAGCTTTGATTTTGGTTCAACACTTGTGGCGCTTGTCGTGTGCTCGCGTTGATTTCTAATCAATCTTCTGGCAAGTTTCCACTAACCTTGTCCATTTGAATTTCTCAATCATCTTTGATCAAGTGGTGATTGTTCTAAAACCGGTGATATACTTGACAAAAAACAATTGAAACTTGTCGTGTGGTTGCGTTGATTCTATCAAGCTTCTAGAAAGGCTTCATGCGCAAGTTTCAAGATGGTCACCTTGCTGACGACTAACAATTAACAATTAGATGATATACTTGACAAGTGTCAAGATGGTCATCTTGCTAACCTTTATTAATTGCTTTTTATTTTTCACTATTTACTTTCCGCTTTTATTTTTATGCTCTTTACTTTATGCTTTTATTTTTTAGCATTTACATTTCATGCCATTTTTTTCTTTGCTCACTTGAGCATTTTTTTTGTTGTCATTTTTCCTTTGCTCACTTGAGCATTTTATTTTCTTGTTATTTTGAAGTTTCTCAGTTGATCTTTATTTTTCTTTTCCAAAACACTTAATAATTCAACTTAAACATAAAAAACTCTTAATTGGACTTGGTTACTATCTTTGGATTTAAAATTAGGACCCCTACCTCAGCTTGGAGAATTATGTGCCCTTGGTGTTATTCTGTCTTGTCTGGTTATTATCTTTGTATGCATGTTATTCCGTTATACTCGATTAAGAGTGGATTTCCTCAAAATACAACTGTTACTCTGCCCTTTTTCTCAAGACAAAAATTCACCTAAAAGAATTGACTTATCCGAAGTTTGTTTTTTTTTTTGTTCGATTATATATTATTTATGTGGTAATCCAAACGATGGGATGTGGTATTGGCTCTTGATGTCAAGTACTAGTATTCTCACCCGGTTAGACCTTTCTTTACTCTTACCTTTTACTTTATGTACATAGGTTAACCTCTCCATCTCCTCCCCATTCTTTAATTTTCAAAATCTTCCCTCTTTTTCAAAGGATTTTTGTTTTCCAAACTCGAACCGCTTTCCTAAAAATAACTTGGACTTAGGTCCATGAATTTTCAAAACTTTGTTTTGTTAATAAACTTTCAATCCATTTAATAATACCTCGACTTTTCTTTTCATAAGACTAAAACACACCTAACCTCATTCAAACTTTTTTGAGCTCTTTGTAGCTTTTCTAAACTAACATTTTCTTAAAATCCACCAACACACAATTTTGGTCTTTTTTAGCCGAACTACTTGGTTTTGATTTCAACATTGCACATTGTTGGTATGTAGGCCTGGAACTTATTGGAAGTTTTATCAAACAAAAACTTGTAAAAAAAAACTTTTTTCTCATCTTTCCATACACTTTTGTACATATACTTTTTAGCACACATATACAAATTTTCAAAAAGGTTCCTGCGGAGTACCGTAGATGCTTTGGGTGCCTAACACCTTCCCTTTGCATAACTAACCCCCGATCCCAGATCTATGATCTTTTTTAGGATTTTATTCGCTCTTTTTCCTAGCCCATTTGGATAAAATAAAAGCGCGGTGGCGACTCTTTTGTTATTTTTTGAGTTAAGTCAATTCAATGGCTTATACTCGCAGTTTTTGCCGCTACAGAAAAAAAGTGGCGACTCTGCTGGGGAATGTTTGACCTATTGATGGACCATCTCTAAGTGGGTTGACCCTATTTTTGTTTATTTGTATTTATATGTGCTATACTGTTTGTATATAGTGTATGTTTGTTTGTCTAGATGCTTTTTTGGTTTTTAGGGGTTCTTGGTGATCTTCTCTTTGAGTTTCTTTACCCGGACTCGGACAAACTTAAGATAGGACAGGTGTTATAGTCATGTTAACTTTTAGAGAGTAATCCTGAAGAAGGATACATGAGATCCCCCACTCAGTGGAGACCTCATTGACTGTGGTATTTTGTTTACTGAGCGATCGGGAAGACATGACATGACGACTTTCGACCTGAGAGTCCCTGAAGCTGAGTAGCCGTAGAATCCTTAACCCATCCTGGCCTTTTTAGGGGTAGTGCGTGGACTATTACAGAGTTATCCAAAAGTAGTTGCTACACGATACTGCCCTCAGACGAGTTTCACCTGAAGGTATTGCTGATTACCGATTACATTGGGAAGTTGGTAGTATTGGATGGAGGAATGAAAAATCTGGGGATTCCTTTAGAACCTTGATCTACAGGTGGCAAAGCTTAGAATACGTTGTGGGTAGTACCTTTTGACTCTATGCTTGTGACATCGAACCTATGGACCCACTTGATTATGATTTTGTGTGTGATTGCTGCATAACCATGCATTCATGGATCCATGAAACTCCTTTTCAGTCGGTTTTCAAGGGACCTAGAGATTTTTATGTAAACCTCATAAGTTTCATCAAACTCAATGGATCTTGGGTGTTGATGGGGTGAAAACTCTAATCTTGGGTGTTGACGGGATATTCACGACGCTAATGAGGCGTCTCTAACGGACGAAAACCAGCCTATTACGTTTGCTCTTATTTTGGTCCTTACTTGTTTCACCAAGGGTCGCCACCTTGTGAGAACAATACTAATGTAGCATATAAATGTTTCATTCCGCATTTAAAAATTCATCAACAAAATCTGCATATCCTTTATAAACAATTCCAACACTCTTCGCTACATTCTACTTTTCATACGTCTTTTGCAAACTCGAGAAGACTAAATTATCCTGAGTATTTTTGCATCAATACTCTAAGACAAAACGAGAGTGCTTGAAATATTATTATGAAAGTGTTTCGTACACGATTACGACCTGAATTCTTTCAATTTCGAAGCTTTACATAACAAATCGTTGTAGTGATGGAGTGAGGGGAACATTGTGATGATGTACTAGTAGTGAGACAACGAAGGATAATGGATGTGAGATAGGAACGACGACAGTGAGAAAGAAACGTGCGTTAAAGCATTAGTATTTAGGGTTAAAGGTTGTGTCTTTACACTAAAGGTGATACATTATCAAGCAATATACTAATAATAATATTTTGGGTGGGTACGAATGTCGAAGGACCCAACAAAATCATCCAATTCCGATCATGCATTTTTGATAAAGTCCAATAACATCATACACCCAACCCACGAAATCAAATGGGACCGACCGCAACAATTTCAAATCTCACGGGTCAGACCGTTTTTATTGGATGGTTCTTGAATGTCCACTACTCTCAAGATTTAATTGATGAATTTTCTTAAATCTTTTTAAGTAATTAAAAACGTTGTATGAAATTAAAAAATAGTTGTGTTTTTTTTGTAAGCAAGAATTTTAATTGTATTTTTAATGTACCATTTTTAATTATTAAAATTATATATATTTTAAATTTAGGTCTATTTTTAAAATTAGAATAGACTATCCATATTGATTAAGTTGCCCTTAAGAGAATGCAACCAAGACTGCAGAGGTAATGGATTTGATATACCATTCATTCACCGCATATAGACTCCATCCAGAGAACAACATTGGAAGCATGCACTGTCCTATCAAGGCTTAGATGATTAAGATATTCATAGTCATGTGGTAACACAAGATATTTTTACAAGTACTTAACAACATATATAACATTAAATAAGGATCATTATACATCCGAACCAATATAGGTTGAATCCATTGAGATTGCATAAGTTCAATCATAGCCATGACAACACTTGATCAAATTTTAGTAATAAAAATCTTCTTTATATTATTCAAACACACCCTAATAACAATCGGCGCAGAATACAGTTGATATATATAATGAGAACACTGATAACTAGTAAATTGCAAAAGCAAAATTCAAATGTATGCCCTAGATTTATAATAACTGCAAGAAATAATTCTCATGAATACAAACAATCACAATACTCTTGAATCTCATTCTCTTTCGTCTCCAGCCTCCACGTTTTCATCAATGTTGTTAACAAGACAGATAGTTTGTTGGCATTACAGCTTGTTCCTTCATGTTTTCATTAACAATATTGTTGCAAAGCTTCAGCCTTTTGCCTTCATCATGATTATTATCTCCAGACATTGGCATGAGTTTATTAAAATGTTGATCATCAATGGTATTGATATCATAACTTCTCTTGCAGCATTTATGAGATCTTGGTGGCAAATATTTTGATAAGTCAACATTTGGAGGAGATGAAACCGGACGAGGAGGAATACCCTTTTTATCCTTTTTGTGTATTCTCATGTGTCCATTCAAAGCCTTGTTGGATGGAAAAACCTTTCTACAAACATGGCATACATGTTTCTCTTTCTCAGTATTCTCATTGTTTTTTGTGTGTTTATCATCAAAAGAATCAAAATACCATGGTGGATATTGAAAAGAACAATATGGAATACTTTTCTTCCTCATCGGCTAACAACACTATAGTAAAAAAAAAATCAATGGGTTTTAAAAATCAATAAGAGATTGTGTGGAGACGATGATTAACGCAGTGAGGGAAAAACAGTTACAAGAAGAAGAAAAGAAACGCTATATTGGAGTGAAAATTTGATGAATAATGCAGTGAGTGAAAGAAGCTTATTATATAGAGTTGTTAGTCAAAACAAATATCCAAATCAAATCTTTCTGTTTCAAAATCAAATCTTAAAAAAAGCATATATTCAAAATAAAGTTTTATTTTTTATTATCTTGATCATGTAAAAAATAATTTATTCAAAATTAAATGACAACACTAAAAGTAAAATATATTGAATCCACTCTATATATGTCTAAACTATAAATTACTTTATACCTGCAAATTGATATATTATTCTCAATATTGTATTTTATTTTATTAGATTAAGATTCACGGGATACACATCTCTAATTTAATTTATTTATTATAAAATTTTAATTATAAATGAGTTGATTTTGATAAAATATGATTACTAAATTTATATTATAATTTTTTTTAATTATAATAGAGTCAATAAATTAATTAATTTCATAGACAAATATATATTTCATTTGAAAAGAAAATACATGCGTGTAAATTGAGAGTGATATCTGTAATTTAGGCTTGTAAATTGGAGTTTTTTTGCACTTAAATATATGTATTTATTTTTAGTGTTAAACAAAATTAGAAGGTTATTTACCATTATTATTAAATAAAACTTCAAATAACTTTATAAAATTTATCTTTATGTTGTTGAACTTATAAGATTGTTGCATATTATATTATTTTTTAAGATTAAATTAAAGTGACTTATATTTGAAATTGTCTAATAACTACTTTAGATTAAAAAATATTTATTTCAAGTGTTATTTTTATTGCTATAATTTTAGGAAAAACAAAAAAATATTTTATTGTCTTTGGATTTAGACATCTCTTTTATTTTTGATATTGGAGAGTTAATATAAGTGAATATTTATAGTTTGAGTAATGTTTTTTTGTTAGACTTTTTTGTCCAAAATAAGATAAAAATATTTTATTATGTTTGAATTCTTTTATCTCTTTTGTGTAGTATTTTGTTATTTGTCATTAATTTATTATTTGATATTATATAAAAAATATAGGAGTAAAATATATAGACATTATAAAAGATTGATGCATTCTATATTATGTTTTTAATAAGTTTAAAGTAAGTTGAAAATTATGTAAGAACTATTTTAAATTTAAAAATATTTATTTCAAGTGTCACTTTTATTGATATAATTTTAGGAAATCAAAAAATATTTTATTTTAGTTAAATTTTAACATCTTTTTTATATTTGAAATATGAGAGAATATTTTTTATTTAAGAAAATATACATAGTTAGATTAATGATTGATTTGTTAGATCAATTTATTTATAATAATATTTTATTTCATTTTTTTAAGGGTTCGAACGGTTTATACCCGTGATTCTAACTTATAAAAATAAAGGATCAAAATAAATTTTGAGATGTGCCATATAAGATTATTATTGAGTAATTTCGCAAATTTTGAGTTATATTTAATTATGTGTTATAGTTATTAATGATGTTGTGACACTATAATATTTAATGCATTGTATTTATTATATTATATAGAATTCATCAATTTTAATTTTTCAATACCGAACTATTAAAAATAACTTTTCAATAAACTTCTGTGTTAATTATCCAGATAAAGAAAGGAGTTGATGCCATGTCATCTTAGTTAATTATCCTGATTTCATCATCATATTTTTCACGTAAATATCATTTATTTTTGTTTGACTTTCAAAATTTAAAATTTACATCATAGATATTTATTGCAATTAATTATCTATTTTTACATAGCTTTCTAATATCATGGATTGAAAAGGACATTAATTAATGGAGAGACTATAATTAATTAATTAAAAAAACTAAAAGATAAAACATACATTTTTCTCAGGATTATTAAATCATCATCTATGCAACTTCCCTTACTTATAATTTATAATTAAATAAACAATACTTTAAATAATCTATTAATAGTAAAAAAAAATTGCAAGTAGGTAAAAAACAAATAATTTAGCAATAGTATATTAATTCTTGATAATTCCTTTTACAAAGAACACAACTAATATAAAAACCATTTAGTACCAATATAGTTACAAACTATATATGGAGTATTTTGACTATATCTATCATATATCATTTTATTTTACTTTTTCTTAGACATTATTTTGTTTTTAATTTTGGGCATAAATATACCAATAATTTATATAAAATAATTAAATATTTTCAACGAGAATAAAGTTATTGCAAAAAGTAAATATATCAATAATTAAATAGTTATGTGAATACAATGAGATGAGTTCATTACAAAAATAGAGGTTATTCCCTCTATTTATAATTGAGTTTGCTTTCTTCCTAAGCCAAAAAAAACTCATAACTATAAAAGCCTAAAATATCTATTTTAGACCTAAACTAAATATATTTATTGTAGATTTAAATCGAATCTGTGTGTAGCACTCTGCTTCCTCACTTCAATAGCAATACAACTCAACTATCTTTGAATTCGACAGACCTTGTGTCCGAGCAATTCCTACTTCGACACAAGTAATTACACTTTCAACACAACACCTAATTAATTGTGTCTAAGCTATCTATATTCATCATAGTTCTTAGTCTTTTGAATACTTTGAACTACACACGTTTTGTCATAATGTAAGCGATATGATTCTAAATTCTGCAGTGTTCCAAGTTCATCTTCTTGTATGTAACATACTCTCGAAGATAGTGGAACCTCATTTCGATATGCTTGCTTCAACCATGTGTTATCGTGTTCTTCGTCAGGTTGATAGCGAACATGTTGTCGATCTTCATGGTGATTGCTCCATGGTTTTTCCTTGTGATTTCTTCGACCAAGTTCACCGTCCATGAAGCTTGACATGCACAAAGAGAAGCAACTATGTATTCTACTTCTTATGATGATAATGTTACTACTAGTTCCTTTTTCGAACTCCAAGCAACAGGTGCACCACCTAACCTAAACACATATCTTGTTGTTGATTTTCGGTCCTCAACATCACTACACCAACTTGAATCAGTGTGGTCTACAAACTTGTATTATTTTTCTATATCAACTACAAGAAATAAAATGCCATAATCGCGAGTTACTTTAAGATACCTCAGTATCCTCTTCATCACTATTAGGTATGATACCTTTGGCTTCTGCATGAATCTTCTTATCATACTGACACTATATGCTATGTCAGGCCTCGTGTGACAAAGGTATCTTAATGACCCAATAAATCTTCTATGTTGGGTAGGGTCGACATTGTAATGCCCTGATTTAATTTAGATTATTTTATTTAAAATAATTCAATGATGCGATGTGTTTATTTGTGTTGAAGAGTATTAAGAATGTGTTATGATGCAAATAGTAGAAATTAGAGGTTGAGGTGTTGTGAGGATACTAGTAATATTAGTATCATTATTATCATTGTTATTAATATTTCTATTTGTATTATTATAGATAAAATAGTATTTGTGTTATACCCCAAAATTTGCCCTCCTACTTCTCAAGACAATCAAAAACTCCATACACAAGGAGCTCACAAGGGTTGACCAGACAAACCCTCTCCTAAGCAATCAATCCAAGCTAGGGTTTTTCTCCTCTCAAGTCAAGATGGATTTCCAGTGTTCTAAGTGGTCATCAAACCTCAATATATGCTTCAAGGGATCATCATGTTAAGTTTCAAGCCTTACAACTCAAATTTACTCATCCAATTGCTCAGATGTTTGAAAATCACCTGTATTGGACAAAAGGTCAATTGTGGTCAACATACAGTCATACTTCATAATTTTTTGTCAACATCAATATTTTGAAGTAATATTCATCATTTGATCAAGGGTTGATCATGATTCCTCAGGAAAAGTCAAGATTTGATCAAAAGTCAAAGTTTCCAAATTAGGGTTTTTGAACAAAAAGTCAACAGAACTTTGACCAGGTGATCAGTGATCTTTAGTCGTACATTCCAAGCAGGTTTTAGTGTCGTTTCTTATGTTTTCATGTGTTTTCTTTTAGTCTTTTAATTATGTTTTCATCAGTATTTTCTGATTAGGATAAGCAAGTCACGTGTCCATGTTTTTATCATTTTTACCGTTGGTGCATGTGATTTGGTTGTTGTTTCAATGTGTTTCAGGCTCCTGTCTAGTTGGCTATCCGACACCAGTGAGAAGATGATCCAAGTGCAGAGAAATACATGAAAATGAAGATATCAGAAGTGTGACACGGCCATCCGTGTGACACAACACGGTCCGTGTTCAGACCACTACAAATGCGCGTTTGTGGTGGATCAGCACTGTGACACGGCCACCCGTGTCACACAACACGGCCCGTGTCGTGTCCACTGAAGGTGAAGAAGAGTTTTGGCAAACCAGCAACCTGACACGGCCACCCGTGTCACACAACACGGCCCGTGTCAGGGCATCCGGAGGCAAAATCTTTATATTTTAACATGCTGACTTGGACAAGTTGGAGGGCAGTCTGGACATTTCTTTTAATATTTTGAAAGACTGTTATATTAGATGCAAGGGTTAGAGGAAGACTTACTTTTGGATTTTGAGAAATTAACATATTGGAGAGAGCTTAGAGTGGTGATTCGAGGAGAAGAAGGATCGATCAAGAGCGGAAGCAATTGATGATCCAACCTATCCAATTCCTATTGTAATGACTCTTGATCTTTATTCTGTTTTTATCTGTATTATGAACATGAGTGGCTAAACCCCCAATGTCAGGGGGGTGCCCTGATTTTCTTTTGTAATGACTGATTGAGTTTCGTAATATGAGTTTTTATGTTTCATCCTTATTCTTTATCGTGTGCAACGTTCTTAATGCTTAATCTGCTCGGAAGAAATAATTATTGATCGTAGTTAGGGTTGGCCTGATAAGCAATCCTAATCATGTTGCATCACTAATATCATAGTAGATATTCCTAAGGAATTAGAATACCCTATGAATACCTACTTTTATGTTAGAACTATTGCTTGATATTCTTTCTTGGCATCTGAGGAATTAGGGCCAACAGAGAATACCAAAGGTTTTTCTTAAAAGGAATTTTGGAAAAATAACTCTAGGCATAGGGAAAGAAAAGTTGAAATATATCTCTTTAAAACGACGAAACGATTTGGTCATTGTATCGCAATTCATACACCTCCGGGGCATTATTCTCATCTTTGTATATCTTCTTCTCGCTATTTAAGTTTCTGTATTATTGTAGATCGAAACAAACAATCAACCATTGCTTTTGTTCAATTGATATTCATTCGAAAGAACTTAATTCATTGCGCAGTCCTCAAGAGATCGACTTTGGGGATTTTCCCACTATTACTACATCGATAAAAAGTACACTTGCTATTTTACCAATCAATTTTTTGGCGCCGTTGCCGGGGACTGCCAAATAATTAAGTTTATTTGAACTATTTCAATTGAAATTATGTTGCTCTGCGACCAAAATTTTATTCTTCTACTATTTTATTTTATCGCAACCTTGTTATCTGTTCTAACTTTTGTCTGACTGTTTATGCGAGGTCAGACCTCAGCTAAATTTTCCTTTGACACAGAACCAAAAAGAGCATTGCACGAGAGACGCCGTCAATTAAGAGTTGAAAGACTGACAGCATCAAGTGCAGGACCTATTATTATAAATCAGGAAACGGAAGACGAAGTGTCTGTGCATTCTGAGCACAACGACTCGGATTCTGACAGAGAGATGAATCAGGACTTTGGTAACATAGTAGGAGTTCAACCCCCAGCAGAGAGATTGCTAGGGGACTATGGAGGGGAAAATGCTCAACCAAACCGGATGACCATTGTCAATCAACCAGTGAATGTAGCACACTTCCAGCTACATCCATCTACCATCCGCCAGTTAGAGAGCAAGCCTTTCTCCGGAAGAATCAACGAGGATGCAAATAAGCATCTTCAGAGATTTCTTACTACCACCACTTCGTTGAAAATCGAGGGTCATTCCGAGGAGGCAAAGAGACTTGTTATGTTTCCATTTACACTTACTGATGATGCAGAAGAGTGGTTCTACTCACTCCCAGTTGGGGGTATCACAACATGGCAAGAGATGGAAACAACATTCTTCAACGAGTATTTCCCTGTTTCAGTGTTCATCCGAAAAAGATACGACATTGTCAATTTCAAACAAAAAGAAGGGGAATCACTTGGGGATGCGTACAAGAGGTTCAAAAGATGTCTAACTGCTTGTCCTACTCATAACATGGACGCCACCGAGCAGATGCAAAACTTTGTGAATGGCTTACGACTCAAGACAAAATAGCTTATAGACATTGCTGCTGGTGGCTCTACAAATTTCTCAACAACCATTGGTATCAGAAGAATCATAGAGGCTATAGCCGCCAACGAGCATCTTGAGTTGTATGATCGTACTGTGAGCCAACCGGATGGCAAGATAGATTTGAAGCTGACAGAGCAGGTTGTGAAAATGGAGGATCAAATCACTGTAGAGGTAGAGAAGGTTGAAAAGATGAATATTGAACTCGACAGGCACAGTGGAACCAGTTCAAGCGGTCCTTTGTGAAATATGTGGTGGACCGCACTTTGCTATACATTGTGTAACAACTCAAGAGCAGGTTGAGCAGATTCATATGCTGAGGCAGAACAATCCGTATGCCAACACATATAATCCGGGTTGGAAAAATCACCCAAACTTCTCATGGAAGGACCAACAGGAAACGTCAAAAGGTCCCGTGCCGCCGTATCAACATTTCAATAGTACCAACCCCAGCAACAACAATATCGTCTGCAACAACAACCTTACCAACAGTCTCAACAGGAATACCAACCACAGGGTCCAAGAAAGGCTGATTGGGAAATTGCCATTGAAAAGATGGCCGCTCAAAGTTCTCAATTCCAAGAGGAGACAAGAAGCAATTTCAGGAATACCGGAGCCTCAATAAAGAATCTTGAAGTGCAAATGAGTCAAATCTCCCAACATCTTGCAATTCCTCAAACACCGGAGCCCTCCCAAGTGCAACTGTGCCTAATCCCAAGGAAAATCATAAGGTCAATGATGTCACTACACGGAGAGGGAAACCAAGTGAAGAAGTGGAAAAGACGTTGGTGAGTGAAGATCAACTGCTTGAAGTGGAGCTGGACATAAAAGAGAATGAGAGAGTCGAGGAAGAAGTGGTAATACTAGCCCCAGTAACTAAAGAAAAAGTGGGAGAACCGAAACCGGTGATCAAACTTCCTTACCCCCAAAGAAATAAGAAAAAGGGGCAGTAAGAGAAGAATTTTGAGAAGTTTCTTGAGTTGTTCAAAAAGCTGGAGCTAAATATCCCGTTATTGGAGGCACTTGAGCAGATGCCTACATATGCTAAATTCATGAAGGATATCATTGCTAAGAAGCGAACCATTGCAGATGAACCTATTATTCTAACCGAAACTTGTAGTGCTATTTTGCAGGGCCTGAAGATTCCAGTGAAGAAGAAAGACAGAGGAGCAGTTACCATTCCTTGCACTATTGGTGATAGATCATTCAAGAGAGCTTTAATCGATCTAGGTTCTAGTATTAGTCTCATGCCTCTATCCATCTACAAAAAGTTGGGTATTGGTGCAATCCAAGACACTCGGATGACTCTCCAATTTGCGGATCATTCGGTTAAGCGACCTTATGGAGTTGTCCAAGACGTTCTTGTAAAAGTGGATAAGTTTGTGTTTCCGGTAGATTTCGTGATCCTTGAAATGCCGGAAGATGAAGAAATTCCTCTTATTTTTGGCCGATCATTCTTGGAAACCGGGAGAGTCATGATAGATATGGAAGGGGATACACTTACTTTGAAGGTTTATGATGAGGAGTTGTAAATCGATGTTCGTAATACCATGAGGCATAAAGAGGACTTTGGCACAAGTAGCAACATACAAGTGTTTGAACAAGTGGTAGAGAGTGACCATGTGGAGAGGGTATCCAAATTGCCTCTCGAAAGAGTTTTCAGTATGTCCATTTTTGAGGAAAGTGAAGAAGTTAATAGTAGTGAAATGGAAGTGGTAGAAATGTTGAATATTCAACCAGTTCTAAGAGGATCCCGAACACGTAGGTGGGAAGACCTAAGGCAACCTATAGAGTTGAACGGTAATGAAGACAAGTCAAAAAGTTCGGAGTTGAAACAGCTGCCTGAGCATCTAAAATACGTTTTCCTCGACACTGATGAAAAATGTCCCGCTATCATTAGCTCTAATTTGCAAAGTGTTCAAGAAGACAAGTTGATTGAAGTTCTTAAAAAGTTCAAAAGTGCTATTGGTTGTAAAATTGAAGACCTCAAAGGTATAAGTCCTACGGTTTGTATGCATAAAATTCTCATGGAAGAAGATCACAAACCAGTGGTACAGCCCCAAAGGAGATTGAACCCTGTTATGAAGGAGGTGGTGAGAAAAGAAGTCGTAAAGCTGTTAGATGCAGGACTTATTTACCCTATCTCAGACAGTTCATAGGTGAGGCTCGTTCATGTGGTTCCCAAGAAAGGAGGTACAACCGTAATCGTGAATGAAAAGAATGA
Source organism: Vicia sativa (assembly GCA_021764765.1). Taxonomy (NCBI): domain Eukaryota; kingdom Viridiplantae; phylum Streptophyta; class Magnoliopsida; order Fabales; family Fabaceae; genus Vicia; species Vicia sativa. The sequence continues at coordinate 16,695,768 of CM038793.1, read as the reverse complement.
GTTGATCCCTACTAGAACGGTCACTGGATGGCGGGTGTGCATTGACTACAGGAGGCAGAATTTAGCCACAAGAAAAGATCACTTTCCGCTGCCATTCATTGAACAGATGTTAGAAAGATTGGCTGGGCATGACTACTATTGTTTTCTGGATGGGTACTCCGGGTACAACCAAATTGCGGTTGCACCAGAGGATCAAGAGAAGACGGCCTTCACCTGCCCTTACGGTGTCTTTGCCTATCGAAGGATGCCATTCGGGTTGTGTAACGCCCCAGCAACATTTCAAAGATGCATGACTTCTATTTTTGCTGATATGCTTGAGAAGCATATGGAAGTCTTTATGGACGATTTCTCTATTTTTGGATCCTCATTTAATAACTATCTAGCTAACCTTTCACTTGTTTTGCAGCGATGTCGAGAAAGAAATCTGATCTTAAACTGGGAAAAGTGCCATTTTATGGTACGAGAAGGCATTATTCTTGGTCACAAGATTTCTCACAAGGGGATTGAAGTCGATCAAGCCAAAGTGGAGGTTATCTCAAAATTACCACCACCTGTGAATGAGAAAGGTATTCGGAGTTTCTTAGGACATGCGGGGTTCTACCGTAGGTTCATAAGAGGTTTTTCCAAAAAGCCAAGCCGTTGACTACCTTGTTGGTTAAAGACAAGACTTTTGTATTCGACAAAGAGTGTGCCGATGCATTTGAGACACTAAATAATAAACTAGTGTCGGCACCTATTGTGATTTCCCCTGATTGGTCTTTCCCCTTTGAGATCATGTGCGATGCGAGCGACATTGCGGTAGGGGCTGTTCTTGGACAGCGGAGAGAAAAACTACTTCATGTTATTTATTATGCTAGTCATGTTTTGAACCCTGCACAGATGAATTACGCAACTACCGAGAAGGAGTTGTTAGCTGTTGTCTATGCCTTTGATAAATTCAGACAATATCTGTTGGGATCAAAAGTGATTGTTTACACTAACCATGCTGCTCTAAAATATCTTTTTGCTAAGCAGGATTCGAAGCCCAGACTCCTGAGGTGGATTTTACTTTTGCAAGAGTTCGATGTAGAGATTCGCGACAAGAAGGGGTGTGAGAACACTGTAGCTGATCACCTCTCTCGAATGTCACCTATTGAGGAGACCGAAGATCGGCGTCCAATAAAGGATGAGTTTGCTGATGAACACATCCTAGCTGTTATTGGAGTGCCTTGGTTTGCGGATTATGCAAACTACCTGGTGGGCGGTATAATACCAGAGGATTTTGATTCTAACCGTAAAAAAAAGTTTGTTCATGATTGCAGGTTCTATCTATGGGACGACCCATACCTGTACAAGAGAGGAGTAGATGGGTTGATACGACGATGTGTGCCTGAGGAAGAACAGAAGGATGTGTTGAGAGCATGTCACGATTCTGAATACGGTGGACACTTTAGTGGTGACCGAACCGCAGCTAAAGTTTTGCAATCAAGATTGTACTGGCCGTCATTGTTCAAGGATGCCCAGGAGATGGTTAAGGAGTGTGATAAGTGTTAGCAAACTGGGAATATATCAAAAAGAAATCAAATGCCCCAGAATTTCATGTTAGAGGTCGAGTTATTCGATGTTTGGGGGATTGACTTCATGGGTCCGTTTCCACCGTCATTCGGGAAGAACTACATTCTTGTTGCAGTGGATTATGTATCGAAATGGGTGAAAGCGGTAGCCTTACCAACCAATGATGCTAAGGTAGTAGTCAAGTTCTTGCGAGAAAACATATTTTCAAGGTTCGGAGTACCGAGAGCGTTGATAAGTGATGAAGGAACTCACTTCCTCAATCACCTCATGGAGAAGCTCCTTCAGAAGTACAATGTGAAGCACCGAATATCCACTCCTTACCACCCTCAAACTAGTGGTCAGGTAGAAGTGTCAAATAGACAGCTCAAGCAGATTCTGGAGAAGACAGTGAGTTCGTCGCGAAAGGATTGGGCAATGAAGTTAGATGATGCATTATGGGCTTACCGAACTGCTTTCAAAATGCCCATCGGGATGTCACCATACCAACTCGTCTATGGCAAAGCATGTCACCTGCCTCTAGAGCTTGAGCACAAGGCCTTTTGGGCAACTAAATTCTTGAACATGGACGTATCCCTAGCAGGAAATTCTAGAATTCTGCAACTGCATGAATTAGAAGAGTTTCGGAATTATGCGTATGAGAATGCAAATGTTTACAAGGAACAAACCAAGAAGTGGCACGATAGGAGGATCTAGAAAAAAGAGTTTTGGGAAAGACAGCTTGTCCTTCTGTACAATTCCCGCTTGAAGCTATTCCCGGGAAAATTGAGGTCCAAATGGTCAGGACCCTTTGTGGTTCATAGGTGTTTGCGTACGGAGCGGTTGAAATTAAGAATCAAGCCAATAGAGACATCTTCAAGGTTAACGCGCAGAGACTTAAGCCTTATTTCCAAGGTCAACCAGTTGGACAGGTTGAGGTCATTCGTCTCACTCAGTAGGATGACGGACCGTCGAGCCACACGACGATAAACGCAGCGCTACGTGGGAGGCAACCCACGATGTTACCTATTTTTTGTTTGTTCATTTTGTAGGTATGTAGTTGATGTGTCTCACAGATCAAGCTGGGAAAACGAGGTGTCGAACAGACGGGTTAGAAAAAGCAAGCAAAAATCATGAAGTGGAGTAATTTCAGAGCCCTGACACGGCTACCCGTGTAGCCTGACACGACTACCCGTGTAGCCTGACACGGCCCGTGTCAGGGAGATGGTCTTGGAGGATTGCTACGAAGGAGAAGGCAGAGGTGCAACACGGGTGCCCGTGTCCTGTGACACGGCCCGTGTTGTGGGTACTGAACGATGGCTGCAGTTAAACGTGTTTCAAAATGATACCAGGGGGTCTGACACAGGTGCCCGTGTCGCGCAACACGGCCCGTGTCAGAAGGCGTGATTTATAATTTTGCATGTTGGATTTTTATTCCCCAAAAAACCATCCACCTTTATGACATGGGACCCACGTTTTTTATCCTCTTAACCACTCTTAACACTCTCATTTATCACATATCATTCTATTTTCCCATAAACCATTCTTCTACCACTCTCTTACTCTCCAAGCCCTAACCTCCATTGTTACTCTCCACAAAACCTTCACTTCTTACACTACCCACTCACTAAAACACCTTACCCCTTTTGAGAAAGTTGCTCGGTTCATCTCCATTATCACTCCTATGGTAACCGTTTTCTCTAATCTCTCTGTCGAATTTTGTTGTTGTGTGTTTACTGCAGGTTATCACCATGCCTCCACGAAGAGATACTGGAAGGTCGTGCTCCCGAATCACCCATGGCGAATGCTCATGGTATTTTATTTGAGGATCCTGACCATCAAAGCAAGTATGCACGATTGGTGAAGCGTAAGTTGATTCCTGCCAGGTACACTTGTAATGAAACTTTAGATAACTTAGGGCTGCGAATGGAGGTGCATAGGATGTTTCATACTCTTGGCATGCTTGAATTTATGCAATTTGAAGCGCCGACATTTGAGCGCATAGCTTTCGAATTTTTGAGTTCTTTGGATTTTCAGCTTCGCCATAGGTGGACAGGTTTTGATGAAGAGTAATTTGGCACTATGAAGTTTCGTTTGTTTGACAATGATCATTCTTTATCTGTTGCGGAATTGGGGCAAGTTCTGAAGCTCTCGAGCTTTGGACCTGGGGCACCTCCAACCACTTTTGTTGCAAGTGAGTTTTGGAAGGCGATTATAGGGAACTCTGATTATGTCGCTAAGGCGGCCAAGGCTTCCTGTATTTATAACCCTTGCTTCAGATATGCCCAAAAGGGATTGGCATACAACCTTTTCTACAGAGGGGATAGTACAGGGGTGGCCACACAAAGAGAGCTAAACTTGCTCTATGGCATGGCTAACAAAGAACTAATCAATATAGCCGCCTTTGTAGCCGATCACCTGAAGCGGGTAGCCAATGCCTATTCCGGTGACATTTCTGTTGGAGGAATGATCACTCAGATAGCTGACCACCTCAGCTACGGTCCACAGTTGATGGAGGAACCCATAGTGGGAGGTAAGACTATGATTGACTTAGCTACACTTACCACTCAAGGTATGATCAAAGTCTTCAATGATTATTACTCTCTAGTTACCCGTAATCACCATTTGTTAGCTTTACCTGCTCCTGATTTTATTACTATTGACAAACAAGCTAACTGGTTGTATGCAAGTCCTATGCAAGATGACGAAGAAAATTTTGATGCTTGTGCAGGTTCGGAAGGTGAAGCGGATAATCAAGCTGGTGAGGTCCCTATCCCTGAAGAGGCTCCTATCCCGAATGCTGGTGACTCGTCGAGTCAGATGACCGGTTCGTGGAGCATGACCAAAAACGAATGGGACTGGATGCATAATCAAATGTGCTATCTCCGTAGTGAGCAGAAAAGGCAAGGGAACGAGCAGAAAAGAGACAGAGAGGAGCGAAAAAAAGAAAGAGAGGTGCAACTCCGCCAAGGGAAGCTCATTGGGGAGATGCATGAGTGGATGCAGCAGATGAGGCTGCACGGCCAACAGCCACCTCAGTGAGTCCCCTCCTGCACTAGTTCTTCAACAGTGGGGACACTGTTGAGTTCAGGTGTGGGGGGTATTTATTTGTTTATTTATGTGTGTTTTGCTTTGTTATTCTTGTTTTCTTTCATCTGTGTCAGTTTTATGTTGAGTCAGTAGTTGTCTTAAGTTGCTTTTTTGGAAATACGTTGGAAGTTCGTTGTGAAAACACCCCCGAGTTGAACTGAGAAAATTAATTAGTGCTGAGTATGTTTGGTTTCTGCGAGTGAAGTGAGGTGAAAGTATATAGAGTTGAGTGAAAAGAGACCGGTTGGGGAAATTAGAAAAACCTTGATGTTAAGGTATAACACAAACACACTGAGTCTTCTGAGTAAGGAACGAGTCTAACGTGTAGATTTGTGCCATGGTACTTTGATCTGAGAAGTACACCCCGAGTAGTTTCTACTGACAGTCAGACTTAATCTATACTAATTGTGTGTGCAAGGTTGATCGAGAAAAAATTGATGAATGAGAAAAAGCATCGAAAAAAAGTGAATAAAGACAATTAGACAATCGATCCTTCTAAGTTGGGTAACCCTCACCCGGTTATTCAGCCTAACGGCGGTTGAACCTAAAGGTCATTCCTAAAGGGACAATAAAATAAAGGTGTAAAGAAAAATAAATTTGATCAATCTTGTGCATACAACGAAAAATCATAAAAAGCCTTAAAAGTGATTGTCCGAATGAAAAGGGTAGAAAATCGAAAAATAAGACCTAAGCCCAAAGCATAGTTAGAGGGGTTGCCAAAAAGGAGATTGAGGTCCGTGGTGTACCGTGGTTTAGTGTTTGTACAATACCTTGATTGAGAGAGAAGTACCAGAAAGTACCCATCCGGTGACTTAGAACGAAAACTCACGTACGAGTATCATCGTTTCATCCTGCAAGTTTTAAGCTATTGATTGGTTTATTAAGGTGTTATGCAAGCTTGTTGCTTGAGGTCAAGAAAAAGTTCAAGTTCGGGGGAGTTTGATCAGTGATCTTTAGTCGTACATTCCAAGTAGGTTTTAGTGTCGTTTCTTATGTTTTCATGTGTTTTCTTTTAGTCTTTTAATTATGTTTTCATCAGTATTTCCTAATTAGGATAAGCAAGTCATGTGTCCATGTTTTTATCATTTTTACCGTTGGTGCGTGTGATTTAGTTGTTGTTTCAATGTGTTTCAGGATCCTGTCTAGTTGGCTATCTGACACGAGTGAGAAGATGATCCAAGTGCAGAGAAATGCATGAAAATGAAGATATCAGAAGTGTGACACGGCCACCCGTGTCACACAACACGGTCCGTGTTCAGACCACTACAAATGCGCGTTTGTGGTGGATCAGCACTGTGACATGGCCACCCGTGTCACACAACACGGCCCGTTTCGTGTCCACTGAAGTTGAAGAAGATATGTGCTAAGCCAGCAACACAACACGGCCACCCGTGTCACACAACACGGCCCGTGTCGTGTCCACTGAAGGTGAAGAAGAGTTTTGGAAAACCAGCAACCTGACACGGCCACCCGTGTCACACAACACGGCCCGTGTCAGGGCATCCGGAGGCAAAATATTTATATTTTAACATGCTGACTTGGACAAGTTGGAGGGCAGTCTGGACATTTCTTTTAATATTTTGAAAGACTGTTATATTAGACGCAAGGGTTAGAGGAAGACTTACTTTTGGATTTTGAGAAATTAACATATTGGAGAGAGCTTAGAGTGGTGATTCGAGGAGAAGAAGGATCGATCAAGAGCGGAAGAAATTGAAGATCCAACCTATCCAATTCCTATTGTAATGACTCTTGATCTTTATTCTGTTTTTATCTGTATTATGAACATGAGTGGCTAAACCACCCAATGCCAGGGGGTGTCCCTGATTTGCTTTTGTAATGACTGATTGAGTTTCGTAATATGAGTTTTTATGTTTCATCCTTATTCTTTATCGTGTGCAACGTTCTTAATGCTTAATCTGCTCGGAAGAAATGATTATTGATCGTAGTTAGGGTTGGCCTGATAAGCAATCCTAATCCTGTTGCATCACTAATATAATAGTAGATATTCCTAAGAAATTAGAATACCTTATGAATACCTGCTTTTATGTCAGAACTATTGCTTGATATTCTTTCTTGGCATCTGAGGAATTAGGGCCAAGAGAGAATACCAAAGGTTTTTCTTAAAAGGAATTTTGGAAAAATAACTCTAGGCATAGGGAAAGAAAAGTTGAAATATATCTCTTTAAAATGACGAAACGATTTGGTCATTGTATCGCAATTCATACACCTCCGGGGCATTATTCTCATCTTTGTATATCTTCTTCTCGCTATTTAAGTTTCTGTATTATTGTAGATCGAAACAAACAATCAACCATTGCTTTTGTTCAATTGATATTCATTCGAAAGAACTTAATTCATTGTGCAGTCCTCAAGAGATTGACTTTGGGGATTTTCCCACTATTACTACATCGATAAAATAGTACACTTGCTATTTTACCGATCACCAGGCATAACTTTCACATACATTATCAGAAATTTTTCCACCAAAGCTCATTTTGAAGAGAATTCAATTCTCTACAACTTCATGTCTCACAAGCTTAGGCTAGAAATGCTTCATTTGGAAGTTATGGAAACATCAATGAAGATGAAACCAAAAAGGCTGTTTAGAAGACATCTTGAGCTTTCTAAAAAGTCCAAGAACACCCAAAAATGTTAAAAATTGAGCAAGATACAAGTTGTGTAAGTTAAACATTTTTGAAGAGGTGCATAAAGGAAAATACTTGGCAAATGCAAATATTTTTCAAATGGGCTTACAATTTTATGATCCAAACTGGATCTTAACATTGTCCACAGTCTCCATGAACCTTTCCACGCCTCCTTCACAATTTATTTGATTTATTTTGGAATTAAAGCATTAAATCCAATTTTAATTAAATAAAATACAAAAGCAAGGTCTAAGAGAAGTTGGGCTTGATTTCTACTTGTCTTGAGGACCAAGGAAGCCCATGAAAGCCGTCAAATTCGTGCAAGAAGGTTTAAGGAAATATTGAGCCAAGTTTGGAAAGATTTCATACAAATTTCAAATCAAATATTTCTTCCATCAATGCATGATATTTCCTTATTGCTTCTGACCAAATTTCATGCTCTATATATACCGTACACAACCACAAGCCAAGGACACGAATTGCTAGCCTCTTACAAACCCTAAAAATCTCTCAAATTTTTTCACAAACTTGCAAAGCTCGAGTTCAATATTCCAGCCATTCTCAATTACTTTCAAGCACACAAACGTGCTCCTGAGGTATTATAGAGTAAGTATACACCATTATCCATGGCCAAAACATTCTAAATCATGCATACCATGAAGCTCTGATCGCCTATTTTCCATACTTTAAAATTTCAATTTTTACTGTGTTTTAGTGGAATCTAATCGTACTAACGTGTTCCTGAGTTTGTTTAGAAGAGGATTGAATCATCATTTGCAAGCTTTAATGTCCAAATCGTAAACTACCATTGTTTGGGCATAAAACGATGAAGCTTCGTATTCCCTGATACAACCACTTTCAGACCGTAATAATTGCACCATTGAGATTGCAAGGTCCCAAATATACGATCTGGACTCTTTGTTTTCATTTTTTGATCAATTTTTGCAGGTCTCAGTTTTGCTTGATCGAAGAAGAAGGACGGACCACCGTCCATGGTGGTGCTGACCTGAGTCAAGGGTTTCAGGTGTAGGTGTGGCAAATGGGAGCGATCTGATTGGCTCTATGTTTAAAACCAGGGACCCACGCGCGTGTTCTATCTTTTTACTTGATTTTCAGGGATTAATCTTACTCATAGATTAATTCATGTAACATAATTCATGGATGTATCACCGCCCTAGCGGTCTACCATGCGCGCGCTATGTCTCTTCATCCTCTAGGTCGCGGGTTCGAACCCCACCTTTTGCAAATTTTTTCCATAACATTGATTTTTGTAGGATACCACATAAAAACAATTGGAGGCGTGTTCTAACACCACATGTAGTATGGTCCAGTGGTAATGTTTTGAACCCATGACCTATAGGTCACGAGTTCAAATCTCAGCAGGACCAGTTCTATTTTTTGGCATTTGTTTTCTCTAACTTTTCCTATTTTCTTTTATATTCTAAATTATTTAATTTCTTTTCTAAATTGGTTAAAACTATTTTCAAAAATCACAAAAATAATTTAGTTTTAGATTTAAGTTAATTAAACATTTAATTAATTTTTGACATAAAAATAGTTTATTTTTCTCACAATTTAAATTATTTTTCATAATTAATTAATAATTAACTTAGAAATTAGGTTTTTTTTCTTAACTAAATCGATTTCAAAAATACCAAAAATATTTTTCTTTCATAATCAGGGTTTAGACACTCTCTCTTATTCTTAGACATTTTTCTTTCAATTTATTTACTTTAGTTTGCATTTAAATTCTAGAAATCAATGTATAGGTCGCAAAGTATATTTTTGTAATAGCGTAGATTTACTTTTCTCGCAATTTACTTTCCGCACCTCAATTATGTAACTGCCCAAAAGCCATGTAATAGCGTAGGTTTTACTTTCCGCACTTTACATTTCCGTAATTTATTTTCCGTACATATTAACTGCTAGTAACTAGGCGTGTATGGCAAGAAAAAAATCAACTTAGATCGCTCTAATTCAAGATAAAATATCTGAATACAACACATTCTTCACACATGCACCCCCTTAGGGTATCCTCTCTTGTTGCCTTACGAACAATGACCATGTCCCTCGAACGTAGGGATATCTTAGCTAAGACGCTTACAAACATATCATCATAGTCCCTTCGATACAAAGATCATAGTCCCTCGATTGTTGCCTACGAATATATGATCTCGTCCCTCGATTGTTGCCTACGAAAAGTGATGATTGTCCCTATGAATATGCTAAGATATCCTTACAAGTTGCCTTCTATGACCATCTGATGTCCCTTCGAATGTCCCTTTTACATCCAACGAATAAGGTTACCTATCAACCATTGGTATGGATAGCTTTATTCTAAAGGAAAGCTAAATAACACGGAAACAGCCGTTCTGAGTAGGTATTAAGTCTCTTTTGCTTGCTCAAAATACTTTTCACACCTCACACTTTCAAAAATCTTCTTTTCAAAACACTTTGTATACATTCCAGCGTGAATCGTTACAAAGTCATTTTCCAAAATAAAACATTTCCAAACACTTCGTATATATTCTAGCGTGAATCATTACGAAGTCAAAGCGAAATTCCTTTTCAAAAACATTTTCAAACACACACACGAAAAGCAAGTCATAAAGTGAGCTAAGCAATTAAGAGCTCGTAGATAACTACGGATGGAAAGGGTGCTAACACCTTCCCTTTTCATAACTGCCTCCCGTACTCAGAATCTAACGAAGGTCTTTTCCTATTCTTTTTTCCTTCCCTTAATTGGATAAAAGAAAAGTCGGTGGCGACTCTTGCTATCCGCAACATTTGCGAACAAACGCAAAACAAACAAGTCAGTTCTCCCACCGTATTACAATTTGTAATATTAGTAGTTCATTATTTAAATATATAAGGGCAGTATGGTAAAGTTGAATGGTATTATTGAGGATATAATAGGGATAATTATATTAAGGGTCCTAGGGGTAAATTAGACTTAAGAGAAAATTGACACCTAAGTATTGTCATCATACGATCGTGAAAATTAGGAGAAGTGAGAACAAGAGGAAAAAACATCGTAGAAAGAGGAAGAGCGAGTGCAAGAGGAAATTGAAAAACCTTGGAAGATAAAATCTTAGAATCAAGGTAAGGGGGTGAATGGATTCCTTAATTGGTGACTATATCTTGAGAGGGTAGTGAGGATTCCTTTTCCTCTTAGGTTTTGTGTTTGTTGTATGATTTTCTTTGCTAAATTGGTTTGATGTATGGAATTGTGATTATATATGATGTTGTGATGTTATGTTGCCTTTGTTGTTGTGAAGATTATCTTGTTGTATTGATTGTTGTATGAAACTCCAATCTAGAAATCAAAGGTGATGAAGGTTGAGAATTAAGGGTTTGGAGATGAATTATAACCTGTAATTGATGCATAATAAGTATTATATTATAACCCAATGATAAGTGCTAAAATTATACGTTTATACCATGTTTTAGTAGCTGTGAAATTATGCAAATCACAAAAAATTGGAGCGGTGTAGTGCATGAATCGTAGCAGAAAAATCCTGATCGTGTAGAATCGTCGGGCAATACAGGCAGCGTCGCCGGGCGGCGAGAATTTTGTCGAGCAAGTTAAGAGGCGAGAGAGGAAGTAGATTTTGGTGAGTTACTAGAGGGTCTCGCGTCTAGCATTGCTGGGCAGGGAGTGATGCGAAAGCAGCGTCGCCTGTCGGGTGATGGGTGGCAGAAACTGTTGGTTATTTCGGACTTTCTTAAAATGATCGTAACTTTAGTTTTAGGATTCGATTGGTGTACCGTTCGAAACATTAGGTAGCTACTACCATGAAATTTGAATTGAAGTAGGAGAATTTAGGAAGGAGATTATGATTCTAAGGCCTATATTTAAGGATAGGACTAATTACTTTTAATGGAATATAATTGATGAATTGTTAATAAGGATTGTTTGGCTATGCTGAATATGGCGTCCTTGAATATGATGGTGATGTTGTGGTTTGATTGAAATTGGCATTGTGACGAAGGCTCATACCTTGTGTGTTATGTAATTATGTTATTTCACAATCACTTGGCATGCATTAAGTGACGAGAGCTTGAGCTCTGGATGGTGATGAGAGCTTAATGCTCTGGATTTTGATGAGAGCTTGAGCTTTGGAATGCCCAATTGGATTTATGAAGAAGGCTTACGCCTTGATGGTACCATATGAATTGCATTGCACTAAATAAATAAATAGCAGCAACAATGTATCTGTACAATAGGATTTCTAACTTATAATCCTATCTAGAATGCCTTAACATGCTGTGTTGAAGTTTCTCAACAACCGGAAGAACATGTCAAATGAGATGTCGAGACATCAGACATCAGGACATAATGCTACAGAGACTGTTAAGTTTTTTACATTTCTATTTTAATTAGAGCAGGATATTCTGGGAATATTTTGCATCTTATGTGGCGTGATTTTAAAGGCTATGTGGAGGTCCAGAAGCTAAGGATAAAGATCAGCAAGGACCTTGATTGTAGAAGAAGTTATATACTTGTTTATCTTGCTGAAAGTTTGTTACTGCAGAAATTTGTTACAGCTTATGCTGTTATTTTGAAGCCCCAAATCTAGTTGGGTAATAGGTTATAAATAAGCAGTTGTAACCTAGTTTTATTAAGCTAGCCGGTTTTAGAAAGATATAATCTTTAGGGTTAGCCATGTAAGTGAACCACTCGGATTATGGGATTGTCAGTGATTTGTACCTCAAAGCCTGTAGGCAAGAGGATTATTTTACTCACTCATAAGTTATGAAGCAATGAGTGTAGTTGTGTCCTTGGAAGAAGCTGTGGAGCAATTAAAAGTTTGTTTGTGTCACATGTGTGACTGTTTTGTATTGTGTTTGAAGTGTGGTATCTTCAAACTATATTTAGTTGTGTTTGGAGTGAGGTATCTCCAAGCTGATTATGTTAGGAGCCAAGCAGTTGATGCATTTTCTGGTGTGATAGTGACCGATAGACATCATTAAGGTGATTGGAAGTGAGTAGAGGTTCTCATATCTAAGTGTGGAATCTTAGGTAGAAGGGGTCATTAGGTAGTCTAATTAAGTGAGGAGTGTAAACATGGAGGTTTCCCTCTGAATTAATATTGTTGATAGTGAATTTCATTCCTGGCTTGGTATGCCCCTAGATGTAGGTTGGTTAAAACCGAACTGGGTTAACAACTCCTTGTGTTCTTTTATTTTCTGCACTATTAATTGTTTGTTTTACCCTTTCTTTTTTACAATGTCAGATCAGATGTCACGACATCCTGAGTATGATGGCACCATAATTTCACTTACAGTACTCCAAATGATAGAGGCAAAAAGAGGGCAGCTGACGGTAGGAGAGCCAGTGGTGGAAGCACTCTTACTGACGTCGTGTGTTATAGATGTGGGAAGCCAGGTCATCAAAGTAATGCGTGTATTGGAGAAGTGAGGAGGTGTTTCCGTTGTGGTGCAATTGGACATAAGACAGCTAGATGCAAGCATAATGCGTTGGTATATTTTAACTACAGTGAGGAGGGACACATCATTACATAGAGTCAGAAGACGAAGAAAGTTGGTGGAAAAGTGTTTGATTTAGCTGGAACTCAGAAATCTAATGGAGATCGTTTAATTCGAGGTATTAGCTTCATTAATAGTACTCCTTTAATGACTATTATTGATACTGGTGCTACTCATTGTTTTATTTCTGCTGACAGTGTCGAAAGGTTGGGTCTTGTGTTATCCCCTATGAAAGGAGAGATGGTTATCGATACTCCAGGTAAGGGACCAATGACTACTTCTCTTGTTTGTTCGAGGTGTCCATTGTCGATCTTCGATAGAGACCTTGTTCAGATTTAATTTGTTGCTGTTGAGTGGGCTTGACGTGTTATTAGGTATGAACTGGTTAGAATACAACTACGTTCATATTAATTGTTATAGCAAATATGTACGGTTTTCTAGTCCTGACGGAGATAGGGAAGCCGAATTCTTATTTGCTAGGAAATTGAATGAATTGATGAGAGACGAAGCATTGGTATTTTCATTAATGGTGTCCTTATCCGTAGAAAATCCGACTGCTATTGATGAGTGGTAGGTGGTGCGCGAATTTCCCAAAGTTTTCCCTCGATGATGTTACATATGTGCCACCAGAGAGAGAGGTGGAGTTTTCAATTGATCTTGTTCTGTGTACCAAACATGTTTTTATGGCACCCTATCGAATGTCAGCATTTGAATTAGCAGAATTGAAGAAACAATTAGAAGAATTACTTGAAAATAAGTTCGTCAGACCAAGTGTATCGCCTTGGAGAGCCCTAGTGTTACTCGTGAAAAAGAAGGATGGTAGTATGAGACTGTGCATTGATTATCGATAGTTGAATAAAGTGACGATCAAAAACAAGTATCCACTTTCAAGAATAGATGATTTGATGGATCAGTTGGTGGGTGCAAGAGTATTTAGTGAGATTGACTTAAGAGCGGATTATCACCAAATTCGAGTAAAAAATGATGATATTGAGAAGACAACTTTTAGGACTCGATATGGGCATTATGAGTATACAGTGATTCCGTTCGGTGTTACCAATGCACCGTGACTGTTTATGGAGTATATGAATCGTATCTTTAATGCATACTTAGATCAGTTTATAGTCGTATTCATTGATGATATCTTAATATATTCCAAATCATAAGCGGAGCATTCTAAACATCTTTGTATTGTATTACAAGTGCTAAAAGAAAACAATCTATATGCAAAGTTGTCAAAGTGCGAATTTTAGCTGGAAAAGGTTAGTTTCCTTCATCATGTTATTTCAGGCGGTGGAATTGTTGTAGACCCATCCAAGGTAGATGTAGTGTTACAGTGGGAAACTCTGCAGTCAGTTACCGAGATTAAGAGCTTCTTGGGATTGACGGGTTATTATAGGAGATTCATTGAAGGGTTTTCTAAATTATCACTCACGTTGACTCAGTTAATTGGTAAAGGAAAGGTGTTCATGTGGGACGTTCAATGCGAATAAAGTCTTGTCGAGCTAAAAAGCAGATTGATGATGGCTCTGATCTTGATCTTGCCAAAGCCTGATGAGCTGTTTATTTTGTATTGTGATGCTTCTAAATTGGGTTTAGGTGGAGTGCTTATGCAGGATGATAAATTAGTAGCTTATGCATCGAGGCAATTGAGGATTCATGAAGAAATTACCCCACTCACGATCTAGAATTGGCAACAATGGTGTTTGTACTAAATATTTGGAGGCATTATCTTGACGGCTCCAAATTTGAAGTATTTACTGACCACAAGAGCTTGAAATTTTTGTTCGATCAGAAAGAGTTGAATATGAGGCAGCAAAGGTGGTTAAAATTATTGAAAGACTACGACTTTGGCTTGAATTACCACCCTGGTAAAGCTAATGTGTTGGCGGATGCTTCGAGTAGGAAGTCGCTATGTATGTCTGCGATGATGGTTCGAGAATTGGACTTGATCGAACAATTTAGGGACATGTGTTTTTAGTGTGTGAAACAACAGCGCAAAGTGTGAAGTTGGGAATGTTGAAAATTCATAATGATTTCCTGTATAAAATCAAAGAGGCCCAAAAGCTGGATGTGAAGTTGATAGATTTGATGTTTGGGAATAACCAATCGGATTGAAACGGGATGTGGCGCAGTTTGTGTATGCATGCTTTACTTGTCAGAAATCTAAAGTTGAACATCATAAACCGGCAAAATTGTTGGAACCATTGGAAGTTCCGGAATGGAAGTTGGATAGTATATCGATGGACTTTGTGACATGATTCCGTAATACTCAGAGAGGACATGATATAATTTGGGTGATCATTGATAGACTAACTAAGTCAACTCATTTCATTCCGATTAGTATCAATTTTCTTGTTCCGAAGTTGGTGGAGATTTATCTCCGAGTAATTGTGAAGTTACATTGTGTTATGTCAAGCGTTGTGTCAGACAGAGATCTGATATTTACATATGAGTTTTGGAAAAGTTTGGAGGATGCGTTGGGTTCGAAGTTGAAATTGAGTTCAGCATATCATTCGAAGACAAATGGTCAAACAGAGAGAACTATTCAAACAATGGAGGATTTGTTGAGAGCATGTGTTCTTGATCATAGAGGTGCATGAGATAGTCATCTTCCGTTGATTGAGTTCACTTATAAAAATAGTTTTTATAGTATTGGCATGCCACCCTTCAAGGAATTGTATGGTCAAAGGTTCAGAACGCCTTTGTGTTGGTATGAAACTGGTGAGAGCGTAGAGCTTTGACCGAGAATGGTGCGAGAAACTACCGAGAAGGTGAAATTGATCTGAGAAAGTATGAAGACTTCTCAAAGTAGGCAGAAGAGTTACCATGACAAGAGAAGGAAGGAACTTGAGTTTCAAGAAGGAGACCATGTGTTCCTGAGAGTATCTTCGATAACTGGTGTGGGACGTGCTTTAAAATATAAAAAGTTTACTCCTCGATTTATTGTTCCGTATCAAATATCAAAGATAGTGGGGACAGTCGCATATAGAGTGGCCTTGCCACCTAAATTGTCCAATTTGCACGATGTGTTTCATGTGTCACAACTCTGAAAGTATGATGCAGATCCGTCGCATGAGATTCTGATGGACGATATACAAGTGCGGGATGACCTTACCGTTGAAACCGCACCTATAAGGATTGAAATTCGCGAAATAAAGAAGATGAGGGGCAAAGAGATTTCTTTGTTGAAAGTAGTTTGGAAAGTTGTTACCGACGAGAACACGACGTGGGAGTTAGAAAGCAAGATGTAAATGGCTTATCCAAAATTATTTGCATCAAGTAATTTTTTAGGACGAAACTCTGTTAAGTGGGGGAAAGTTGTAATACCCCGATTTAATTTCCATGCCATCTCTCCCTAACTCTCAATATCTTGAAGTATTGTTCCTAATTGAAGACTTATCTTGTCATCTATTATGGTCTATCATCTTGAGTGTGTGCTTCATATATGAAGAAGATTATCAAAGTTGAAGAATTATCCATGCCATGGGCATCTACTTTGAAATTATGGTTTTGGGTTTCTAAGGACCATATCTTGGTGTTTGTGTGAAGCTTGTGGATGATTCCAAAGCCATTTGATTCTTAAAAGGAATTCTAACATGTATATTCTTGGGTCCAAGGATGTTAATCGATGAGAAGATTGTTTTGAAGGTCTATGATTGCAAACTCTCTAGATTGATACTTCATCTATCTTGTATGACTTCAAAGGATCATAACGTGGTCATCCCTTGTCTCCTCGAGCTCATAATGAACCTAAAAGTGTCTAATACAACTTAGTTCAATTGGTAGGAATAGAAAATGCTTGGAAATTTTCCTAAGAAGTCAAAAGATTAAAAGTCATTGATGGATTTCTCAATTTTTGATAAATCAACTTCAAAAGATCATATCTTGATCATCATTTATCACCTTGAGGTCATTATTTTTGCACAACAATCTTGAAGATGTGAAATGTATATCCATTTATGTTTCAAAGATTGAAAGTATTTAGAAGTTGCTTGAAGAAGTCAAAAGATTATAGGTGATTTCATGATTTTTCATCAACTTCACAATACCATAACTCAATTTTTGGAAGTTGGATAGTATATCGATAGAAAACAATATATAAATAATGTATTATTAGTTGGTTTTTAATTTCATTTAATACAAGTTGTTAGTTTTTTTTACTAATTTACATATTTCATTAATTTCATTTTGTAATACTAAATTTTAATTTGTTATACATTAAAGTTTATATCAATCCTAGCTAATGTTAACTTGTGATTTAGAATATAAGATTTTGAGAGATGTTAATTCTCTTTGTTAGGTTCGATTTAACGTTGAATTTGAAGGAGTGTTAAATATTTAAAGAAAAATTTTAGTGTCGACTGTGATTCTCATCAAATAAAAAAATTATTTTAGTGGTATAGTTTGTTGGCGGTTTGTTTTTTATTTCTTTATTTGACTTTTTCCCGCTTCGTGTCTTCAAAAGAAACTACCTTCAGATTCTGTCTACTTTCTTGAGGCACAACAAAATTTCCTAAGTCCACTAGCGAACCACTTCGACAGCAGCAACACTTCGACTAGTGTTCTCATTCGACTCAAATCTCTGTCGATTCGACCATCATATAATGTGTCGACATGGTCTTGTTTTTTAACGCTGTTTTGCTCTGGTCGACATAGCTTGGCCTTCTGAGCCAAATTCCCAACTAACAAGCATTTCTTCTGGAGCTTTTGACTTAGCTTTGTTAAAATGTCTCCAGAAGCTACCTCCATCTAAGATTGGTCCTTAAGCTGTAGGGACCTTTGCCTCTGAACCATGCCCTTAGTTCACTTTACAAAATTTCAGCTAACACATATACATATTACCACACATAACAAATAGCATACAACATATCATTCCATCAATGTTATTCACAATATTCCATCAAATACGATTCACACATACTATACTCAAGTAATCTAGCACACATTGAAATAGTATTCAAAACAATCCAAAACGCATTTAATTTTAATCGGATCAATTAATTACATATATGAAAATACTACCATAAATATAATCATGTGAGATTTCATGTCAAAAGATCCTTAAAATAACATTTTTCATTCCAGGTCATGCTAAGCCCGGCCTATCACGCTAAGCGCCCTTTCATGAACAGACAGACCCAATCTTACAGAATATTTCGTGCTAAGCCCAGTCCTGATGGCGCTAAGTGCGGTCTGTGAAACAACACTTTTTCTACTACGAACCAGTTTCTTTCCCCCACAAAATTACCACACAAAGCCCATTCCAAATAGCCAAATAACATCATTAAAGAGTATCTTAACATGTTACTAGTCATTAGTCATCATTCTAAGTTGAAAAACAAAATTCTTCTTCAAACCCTAATATTCAAAGATTCTAGAAATTGAAATTAAATAACCTAGCAAATTATTAATCACTACCGAACAACATACAAGTAAGTAATAACATGGATTCTCCCCTTTACCTCTTGAAGATTCCTCTTCTAGGGTTTCCTCTTCACTTCTCTTCTTTCTCCTCTTCTCTTCTCTTCTTTCCTTTTTCTCTTCTTTCACCAAATGACAATTCTAATTATGATTTCCTTCTAACCCTTTACTAACTAGGATTGTCTTATTTGGCTTAATACTTAACACCTCCTCATTACTTCTATTCATAATCTTAGGCCCAATACCAAATAACCACAATTCTACTCAATTATTTAAATAACACACATATTCAAATAATTCATCTTTCATTTAAATCGCCCAATTAAATTAATTATCACGTAATATAATAAATAATAATAATAATTAATAATTATCTATTAAAAATTGGGATGTTACACGTTCTACCACTGGGGTGGCTATACATCCGTTTATAAATCCAACTCCATTTAGTTATATTTGAAAGCAAATATTTGATTTTTTCAAAATGCGCCATGATCTTCTTCTTCAACCCCTTCTTTCCTTGATTCATAACTTTCTTATTTCTTAATGAAATTGAAAGATGTAAACATGCAACTTGCTCGGTTTTTCACAAGGAATCGATTGGTGGCATTTAATTTCATTTATTTTTAGTGTAAGATCATTTAATTTGTGAAAAAACATATGAACCCTAAATTCAATTCATACTTAATGAAATCTTGTAGGTGCAAGACAAATGTCAATTGATTGAGGGTTAATGATCAGCATGGATGCAGAAACAAGATAACAATTCAATTTTTCATGTGTGATGCATGAATTATGGACTTCAAAGTTTGAGCACTTACCTCTTCAAGTGAGAATCAAATTCTTCGAAGGAGGTGTTACATAAGTGTTTTAATGATCTGGATAACTTCCTTGGACCTTAGATAAAGTGTTGATATGCTCAGCTTGCTTTGGAACCTTCAGAAACTCCCTCACGACTCCAACTGCAGCTTGGTCAAGGTGAGTATGAAGATGATGATGGAGGCGTTGAAGAAGTGATTTAAGGGCTTGGATCACTTCTATAGGATGTATGTAACGTGTTTGAATGATTAGAAAGGAAAATGCACGAGTGAATTTGAGTTTGGCTTGTTAAGGCTCAAAATGCACACTAGTGGAGTTTTCATGAGGAAAATGCACGAGCGGATATGAGTTTGGCTTGTTAAGGATCAAAAATTGGGGTATGACAAAAGTCCGTTAGAATTAATTTCTTTTTAATTTATTTCTGGTTTGGATTAAAAACCTATTAGGATTTTTTTTTATTTAAACACCTTTGTGTGAGGACATCAAGGTTACCTTTGGTCTTAATAAAATCCAATAATTTTTTTTTTATCTGATGGATTCCATAACTTATATGATAGATTTTTCGTTTGTAATCTTGTGTTCTCGTTCTAAATTTACTAACATCATATATATATATATATATATATATATATATATATATATATATATATATATATATATATATATATATATATATATATATATATATATATATATATATATATATATATATATATATAAACTGTATTATTAGTTGGTTTTAATATCATTTAATACAAGTTGTTAGTTTTTTACTAATTTACATATTTCATTAATTTTACTTTGTAATACTAAATTTTAATTTGTTATACATTGAAGTTTATATCAATCCTAACTAATGATAACTTGTGATTTAAAATATAAGATTTTGAGAGATGCTAATTGTCTTTGTTAGGTTCGATTTAACGTTGAACTTGATGGGGTGTTAAATATTTAAAGAAAATTTTTAGTGTCGACTGTGATTCTCATCAAATAAAAAAATTATTTTAGTGATATAGTTTGTTGGCGGTTTGTTTTTTATTTCTACATTAATTTAATTTTTCATGATTGTTACTAATAAAATATAAGTATTGAGTAGGCTTAGGAGATCTAGATCTTTGATATGAATGATATGAGAAATATTTGATATCCCAAATACCAATCTTGTGGTCCATGCTGGATTTTCTCAACAAAAAATCAAATCCAGAATAATCTGACCTAGTAAAATAACGGTGCTATATTTTGCTATAAGTGCACTCATCCTTCACTCACTCTCTAACAACTTCAAGAAACACAACACAGAGCATTTCTTTTCTCATTCTTAAACCCCTTGTCTTTTTTCATTCTTGAACCCTTTTCTTAAATCTGTTGATCCTCCTTTCACTCCACACAAACATCATGAAGAAGAAAGGTATTCCATATTGTACTTTTCAATATCCAGCATGGTATTATGATTCTTTTGATGATAAACACACACAAGCTTTAGGAGAAGATCAACGTCACAGTGACAATTCTGAGAAAGAGAAACATGAATGTCATGTTTGCAGTAAGGGTTTTCCGTCCAAAAAGGCTTTGAGTGGACACATGAGAGTACACAAAAAAGATAACAAGGGTATTCCTCCGCGGCCGATTTCATCTCCTCCGAATATTGACTTATCCAAATATTCGTCACCAAGATCGCATAAATGCTACAAGGGAAATTATGATAGCAACAAATCCATTGATAATCAACACTTTTCTTGTGATTATAGTCATGGTGGCGACAAGAAAAGGCTGAAGCTTCACGGAAATATGATTAATGAGAAGACCACAGAAGTTGTGATGCCAATTACCGGTGAAGATGAAAGAGAAGGATATTGGTGTTGAGATTCAAGATTCTTGGAGAAAATTAGTAATAGAAGATTATAGTTGTTTGTTATTTCAATGACATGAACATGAGTATTGTGATTGTTTGTATTCATGAGAATTATTCTCTATTTTTACGTTAATAAAATTTCAGTTTCTGTTAATGTAGTTTACATTACATCAGTGATATAAATTGGAAACAATTTTACTATATTCTCAAGTTTAATTTTTTAAAGCAGGCATGGATTTTGTATGAATTGCGTAAATTATCATGGATTTTACATTACAGTTTATTATATTGTTGCTTTCAAAAGTTAAGATAAAAGTTAACCTAAATATTGCCCTAACTCAGTTTGGTGTTAGTATACGTCTTTGATCTGTGTGGTTCCCTCGGACTAGTGTTGTTATTTGTAGATATGCACCAAATTGTAATTCACTGGAAAATACCATATTTAATCTAGTAAAGCCATGGGAGTCTCAGCGTTCTTGTGAGTACAAGCATAGTTTATGCATAGTAAAGAAACTTGAGCAGAAGCAACAATAACTAACTAATAAAACGCAAACCATCTCAACTAATGTAAAAGTTTGCTAAGCTGGCAGTGGCAAGATGTTGAAGATCGGAACAAAGTAATGAGTCAACTACTCGATGAATATATATGGATAACATATAGTTGGTCTTTGACATAATATCATGTTTCAAATTTTGATGAACATGAAGCTTCCACTAGTATGGTCTTACAAATTGTAGCAACATGATGTTGCACAACTTTGAAGCAGTGGCAGATGCACACTGGGTTTTAGATATTAGAAAGTTGTAAACATGTTTTTGTGTAAGATGCTTTTCTGATATGTTGTCTTTGTTAGCAAAAAGGAAAGCGATGTTGGAAAATGCTAAAACCGGACGGGGCGAGGGGAAACCAGTTCACTAGAGTGACCCCTAAAGCTTACAAGCTTGGGAAGCCAGGAAAATAAAAGCTTCCACTGATGGGAAAGTCATCACAGTCGTCTCCTTGTCTACGGTCATGCCACATCCTTTTCTTAAAAGTACAAAGTCGCATTTCATGGAAGGCATCAATGTTGGCTCTTCAAAAGGTGGATCTTTCGCAAATGTTAAGGAACCTTGCGAGAATGGTCTCCTTTCTATACCAATGGTTCGAGAAAGAGAGGGAGCAAGTGCGTTGTCTATACTCCAAACTTGAATTTAATCAATCATTTGTTTTTTCAATCGAATCCAATTGTTGTCATCAAAAAATTTGGAATGACATTAGTACCATTCATTTTCACAATGATTGATTAACAACAATCCATGATCTCATTATGTGTATAACGCGTTTGGTGAATCAAATGAAGACTTGTGGTGAAACTGTTTCGGTATAAAATGTAGGCTAAGATCTTACATTCTTTAACGTTAAGATTTGATAACGTAGTGGTAGCCACAAAAGAGTCAAAGGATTTTCTCACTATGAGTAAGGAGGAGCTTCAAAGCTCTTTGGAAGCACATGAGCAAAGAATGGATTAAAGGGAAAATGACAAGGCCAAGGAGGAAATTGTGTTGCAAGCACGGTTCAATGAAAAGAACAGGAGGTCAAAAGGCAAATGGTCTTCGAAGAGCAAAGCAAATTTTCAGAATTTTGGTGGAAAAGTACCACAAAATTCAAAGGGTTTTATGGCTCAAAGAGGAGATAGCAGCTCCAAAGGTAGTGGTCAAGGCAACAACTATAATATGTATGATAAAGCAATGTGAAGTGCTTTAATTGTCAAAAGTATGGTCATTTCGCAAAGGAATGAAATGCAAAATCGAAGGGAAATCATGGAGATGAAGCCAAAGTTGCAAGGCAAGAGCTAAAGGATAATGATACGCTTCTTGTTATGATCACGGAGGAGAACAATGGAAATAGAGAGTGGCTGAACGTACAACAACAACAATGTGTCTTCAGGGCTAGACAACAACACTGTCAGTGCAGAATTTTCTGTACAAACGCGTTCGGAGCAAAACACAATGGTAATCGAGCCAAAGGTAGTGATGAATGGTACTTGGATTCAGGTTGTTCAACTCATAAGAAGGGTATAAAGGATTGGCTTGTAAAGATTAATCATGAAAGAGGGATGAGAGTCATTCCTTGATCAAATATGTGTTGCACATTCCTGGAATTAAGTGTAGTCTCTTGAGAATTGGCCAATTACTCGAGAAGAATTACACAATTCGCTTGGAAAATAAGATTTTGCGTATTTTTGACCGAATCGACGTTTTAATCCTTATGTCATCCATGGTTGCAAATCGTAATTTCAAGATAGAGCTGAAAGTAATGGAGCACAAGTGTCTTGCAACAACGGCAAGTCGTGATGAGTGGTTGTGGCACTACCGTCTTGGACACCTTACGTTTAGAGACCTCGCCGCGTTGCAAAGGCATGTAATGGTGACCGGACTGCCCAAGATTAATCTTACAGCTGAGTTATGTGAAGAGTTAGTGCAAGCGAAGCAACACAAGGACACCTTAAGCAAGGATGTAGGTCATATGGCGGAAATAGGTACTTTGTCACTTCTATCGATGATTTTAGTAGGAAGCTATGGATTTATCTCATAAAGAGGAAGGATGAGGTGTTTGAAGTATTCAAGTGTTTTAAGACCATGGAGGAGTGACAAAGTGGTCACAAGGTGAAAAGTCTCAAAATAGGTGGTGGAGGTGAATACACCTCAAATGATTTTGGGAATTATTGTGATGATGAGGGTATAGTGTGTGAAGTTGTTCCGCCTTATACGCCTCAACAAAATGGTATCTCTAAAAGAAGAAATTTCTCAATTATGAATATGGTTCGTTGCATGTTAAAGGGGAAGAACTTGCCGAAAGAACTATAGGGAGAAACGGTCTCTACTGTAGTGGAAAAAAAACTCGCGAGTGTAAGCCATTGAATTGAATCAACTCGAAAACAATAAAAAAATAAAGTCGTGATCACGCTTTTATTTTATCCAAAGGACTAGAAAAAAAGAGCGAATAAAATCCTAAAAAAATCAGAGATCTGGATTCGGGGGTTAGTTATGCTAAGGAAAGGTGTTAGGCACCCAAAGCATCTACGGTACTTCGTAGGAACGTTTTTTGAAAATTTGTATATGTGTGCTGAAAAAACAGTATATGTACAAAATGGATGGTGGGGGTGAGAAAAGAAGTATTTTTTACAATTTTTGATTTGACGGATCTTTCAATGAGATCGAGGCCTACATACCAACAATATGCAATGTTGAAATCAAAATCCAATGTAGTTCGGGTAAAAAAGACTAAAATTGTGTGTTGGTTAATTTTAAGAAAATGTTTTTTAAGAAAAGCCACAAAGGGCTCAAAAGGCTTGAATGAGGTTATGTCATTTTTTAGTCTTAACAAAAAAAAGTGGTCAAAATAATATTAAATGAATTGAAAATTTATTACGAAAAGAAGTTTGAAAATGCATGGACCTAAGTCCAAGTTTTTTTGTGATAGCACTTCGAGTTCTGAAAACAAGAATCCTTTGAAAAAGAGGGACAAGATTTTGAAAATTAAAGAATATGAGAGGAGATGAAAAGACTAACCTATGTGCGTAAAGTAAAAGGTAAGGGTAAAGAAATATTTAACTGGGTGAGAAAGCTAGTACTTGACATCAAAAAGCCAATACCATATTCCGTCATTTGGATTACCACCCAAGCAAGAAATAACCAGACAAAAAAACAAAGCTTCAGATAAATCAATGCCTCAGATCAATTCATGTCTCAAGAAAAACGGACATAGTAACAGTTGTATTTGGAGGAAATCCACTCATGATCGAGTATAAATGGAATAATCTGTATACAAGATAATAAGTCAAGCAAGACAGAATAACACCAAGATCAAAGAAATCTCCGAGTTGAGGTAGAGGTCATAATCCTAAGTTCAAAGGTCAAACTCCGAGCATAGGGATAGTAACCAAGTCTAATCAAAAGTTTTTTCATGTTTATGTTGAATTATTAGGTGTCTTAAAAAGGAAAATAAAGCTCAAGTGAGAAAATTCAAAATGATAAGAAAATAAAAATGCACAAGTGAGTAAAGGAAAATGACATGAAATGAAAATGCTAAAAGTAAAGTGCATAAAGTAAAGAGCGTAAAATAAAGGGCAGAAAAATAAAGGCGAAAAATAAATGCATAAAAGTAAAGTGCATAAAATAAAATTACTTGTTAATGATTAGTAAGGTTAGGTAGATGATCATCTTGAAGCTTGCACATGAAAAATTGTCAGAAGCCTGATAGAATCATAACGACCACACGACAAGTTCATAATACAAAATATTTTAGAACGACATCATCAACTTCACGTGAGCAAATTATTGACGGGTAATGATCCTATATTGCAAATATATTTTTAGAAGCTAAAGGGAGTTTAGTTTTTATTTGTTTTGTTCCATTTTGTTTACACCAGATTTGAGTTTGCTTTTAATCCTAAAGATGTTAATTTACACACAAAAAAAACTCTTCTCCAAGTAGTGTTAGTTAATTGTCTGAGTTAGAAATCAAGGATAGAATTGTTCGACTCTGCCAAATAGTCTCAAATACGGTTTTTTTCTCTTCTAAATTTTTCCATATAGATATTATCACTTATAGTTACTTATGCCACTTTTATTATTATTTTGGAAGACAAGGTAATTATTTGAAAAAAATAGGGAATGGTAATTATTTGATAAAACAGGGAATGATTATTATTTAAAAAGAACTTATTTCCAGAACCAGCTAGAAAAACTATGTCTAAAATTAAATTTAAAAAATCTATCTATTTATTATATCTATTAAATCTAATGCTTCGAATATTACAACATCACTTCATCTCAACAGCGACACGGTATCTCAATTTGTGCCACATCATCTAGATTTCTACGTGGCACTTCTCAAAATTCATCTCTAATTCAAAAAAATTTATACCACATATTGAGTTTATATTTGAGGTCAAAGGTTCGAATCCTAAAAACATCTAAAATATATTAATCTAACAATTTCTTACATATTTTCATAAAAGTTAGTGTTAAATACGTTTTTAGTCCCTATAAATATGCGACCCTGCAATTTTGGTCCCTCTAAAACTTTCCTTCAAATAATGATTCTCGCAAAATTATTATGCACGTCGTTTTAGTCCTTACTGTTAAACCAATGTGTATTTTTGAATGATAATTTTACAGACGTGTGTAGAACGTTATAAAAAGTTCTCGGAAAAAAAACAGGAACTCAAAATTTGATTTCTAAATCGAGATTTTCATTGCTTTTATCAATATCTTTTGAAATTTAAAAAATTCATATTTAATTCTTCTCATTTTAAAAAATTATAAAATTAAATATTGTATAGTATTCTGAACACATATGAAAAAAAATTATTCAAAAACTTAAAAACTTAAGGGTAATTAAACTGTTTTAAAAATTTTAGAAAATAACAAGGACTAAAACTGCAAGAAAAAAAGTTTGTGAGGACCATTATTCGAAGGAAAATTTTAGAGGGACCAAAATTGCAGGGTTGCATATTTATAGGGACTAAAAACATATTTAACCCTAAAAGTTATTATAAAGCAATATTTTTATTTTCTTTACAATTATTTTTTAATCATAAAAATAAAATAAAATAAATTTTGCAATATCTTTTTAAAATAATATCTTTAAAATAATTTCAGATTCTATCTATTATAAAAAAATTAAATGTTATAGTAATTTTTCATCATACTATTTACAATAAAAATACTTTTATAACAAGTTAATGATTAGTTTTAACTTTTGATTTTAAAACTACTTCGTAAAAACTCAAATACAATATAATACATATATCATTTTCTTATACATTAATAACATTTTTGAGATTGAATTGTCCTTTCAGTCTGACCATCAGTTTGCGGATGATACGCCGAACTCAAATGCAACTTTGTACCCAAAACACTTTGCAAACCTTCCCAAAAATGCGAAGTAAACCTCGGATCCCTATCCAAATTAATACTCGACATAACACCATGCAAACTCATCACTTTCTCAATATACAACTTGACAAACTTTTCCATAGGATAAATCCGTCAAAATTGGAATAAAGTGAGCAGATTTTTTCAATCTATCCACAATAACCCAAACAACATCATGACTACTCGGAGTCCTCGGAAAACCAGAAATAAAATCCATAGAAATGCTATCCCGTTTCCACTCAGGAATGGATAACGGCTGCAATAAACCAGACGGTTTCTGATGTTCAATCTTTGACTTCTGATAGATTAAACAAGAATACACAAACTCAACAATATCCTTCTTCATACGTGACCACCAAAATAATTTCCTCAAATCTTGGTACATCTTAGTAGCACCAGGACGAATAGTCATACCACTTCGATGTCCTTCATCAAGATTTTTCTTTCTCAGATCACCAAATTCAGGAATCCAAACTCTATCGTGACACCTCATGATACCATTCTCATCAATCCGAAAATCACCACCTCGACCTTGATTGATCAACACCAACTTATCTACCAAAACAAATAAGATTTCCGACCTTCTCGAATCTCGTCCAAAATACTGCTAGTAAGCTTCAACATAACAAGCTTAACATAAGAAGAAGTCGCTTCACAAACTAAACTCAAATCTCAGAATTGTTCAAGCAAATTCAATTCTCGCACCATCAACATCGACATGTGCAAAGACTTCTCACTTAATGCATCATCTACAACATTCTCTTTACCTAGATGATAATTCAAACCAAAATCATAATCTTTCAAGAATTCTAACCATCTTCTTTGCCTCGTATTAAGTTCCTTCTGATCAAACAGATACTTCAAAGTTTTATTATCTCTATACACCTCGAATCTCGAACCAAATAAATAATGCCTCCAAATCTTCAACACAAACACAACTACGGCTAACTCCAAATCATGCGTCGGATAATTCCTCTCATGAATTTAAGTTGCCTCGAAGCATAACCTACCACCTTCCTATTCTACATCAACACACCTCCTAATCCCATCAATGAAGCATCGTAATACACCATAAATGGTTCTTCCGAATTAGGAAAAATCAAAATAGGAGTGGTTGTAAACCTTCTTTTAAGCTTTTGAAAATTAGCTTCACACTATAAAGTCCAAAGAAAAGCTTGACCTTTCCTTGTCAATTGCGTCAACGGTAACACCAACTTAGAAAATCCTTCAATAAACTTATGATAATAACCAGCCAAACCAATAAAACTTCTAATGTCATAAACAAATTTTAAAACTTCCCATCGAGATACAACCTCAACCTTAGAAGGATCCACAGAAATACCACCACTTGAATTCACATGCCCAAGGAAACTAACTTCCTTCAACCAAAATTCACACTTAGAAAACTTAGCATACAACTTCTTCTCTTTCAGCACCGATAACACAATTCTCAAATGCTCAGCATGATCTTATCCACTCTTAGAATAAATCAGAATATCATCAATGAACACAACCCCAAATTGATCTAGATACTTATGAAAATCCGATTCATATATTCCATGAATACACCCGGAGCATTAGTCACACCAAATAAAATCACAAAATACTCATAGTGACCATAGCTTGTTCTAAAAAGCAGTCTTCTTAATATCTTCAACTTTAACACGAAACTGATGATAACCAGAACTCAAATCAATCTTACTGAAAACACAAGCACCAACCAACTGATACATTAAATCATCAATCCTTGGAAGTGGATACTTGTTCTTAATCGTCACCTTGTTCAGTTGCCTATAATCAACACACAACCTCATATAACCTTCTTTATTCTTAACCAACAAAACAGGTGCAACCCACAGAGATACACTCGGAGGAATAAACCTCTTCTCAAGCAAATCTTCAAGTTGACTCTTCAACTCCTTTAACTCAAAAGTAGACATCCAATACAGAGACATCGGAATAGGACTAGTTCCAAGAACTAAATCAATAGAAAACTCAACCTCACGCTCTGGAAGCAAATCACCTACATCCTCAAGAAATACCTTGGGAAAATCGCAAACAACAGGCAATTCACCCATAGCTTATTTCTCACTGAGATCCAACGATATCAACAAAGCAAACAACACAACACCATCTTTTAAAGATTCATCCATTTGCTTAGCGAACAAAAACAAATCATTCTCGACACCAGAATTAAGAAAGATAACCGACTTATGAAAACAGTTGATAAAAACATGATTGTATTCCAACCAGTTCATACCAAGAATCACATCCAATTAATCTAAAGGAAGACAAACTAAATCCATCCGAAAATCTCTACCAAAAGAAGTACAAACAGAACCCATAGCAAGAGTATCAATAATCATATTTCCATGCATATCATACAATTAAAGATTCAACCTCTAACACAATCCACAAAAATAAAAGAATGTGTTGCACCAATATCAATGATAGAAATCAAAGGTGTACCATTAATAAAGCACGTACCTCAGATTAGCCTATCCTCAACCGGAGTCTCAGCACCAGACAATACAACATCTTTCCCTCTAGCTTTCTTATTCTTCGGCTTTTCACACTTAGTACTAACATGACCTCGTTGACTATAGTTGTAACAAGTCACATCCACACTAAATATACAATCAACAACTTTATGACTTGACTTGCCACACCTAAAGCACTTTCCAACATCCTATCCAACATCGTTTCCACAATCAGAAGCACAATGTCCTTCTACACCACACATGTAATATTTAATCAGAGTAGATGATCCCCCTCACTTGGCTTTTTGCCACTACCAGTCTTCTTCTAAATAGAGTAGAGAAGGTGTTGATATGCCCAGCTTGCTATGGAACCTTGTGAAACTCCCTCCCGACTCCAATTGCAGCTTGGTCAAGGTGAGTATGAAGATGATGATGGAGGCGTTACAAAAGTGATTTAAGGGCTTGGATCACTTCTATAGGATTTATGTAAGGCGTTTGAATGATTAGAAAGGAAAATGCGCGAATGGATTTGAGTTTGGCTTGTTAAGGCTCAAAATGCACACTAATGGAGTTTTCATAAGGAAACTGGTTTTTTGTTGATTTTGTGATGGATGAATGGTTCAAACAACTTACAAATGATTTTTAGAAGAGGTTTGAAGCATTGGTTTGGTTAGAACTTGCAAGAATTAAAAGTTGGAATTCTTACATTTTGAAAACTTTGAAACTTGCAACTTAAGAAAGATGTGAGAAAACAAGTTTGTAGTTGTTTTTGTGTGACTTCGAATGAAGGAATGGCATATATTTATAGGCCAAGAAGTTTGGAGATCAAGGCAAGCAAAATTTGAGATTGTTACAATTTGGCCTTAAGAGATAAGAAATGAATCTTTGCCATAATTGCAGATGGTTAAAATGTTAAACCATGGCTAAATTACTCAAGTGTTCTTATCCTTCTTAAATTATGATCTTGAGATATTTTTGGTGCAACTTGGCTTCTAGAAGAGAACAATTCAAGATTTTGACAAAATCACTTGAAATTTTTTGCAAAAAAGACTTAAAATGCAAGTTTTGAACCTATAATATCAAATTACAAAACCCTAGCTCTAAAAAATATATTTTCATGTTCTTGGACATTACGGAAAGCTTGTAACAAGATATACAACTTTCATGTTGAAAGTTTTTCTTGAATCAAATTGGATTTTGGTGAAAAATGG
Source organism: Vicia sativa (assembly GCA_021764765.1). NCBI lineage: Eukaryota > Viridiplantae > Streptophyta > Magnoliopsida > Fabales > Fabaceae > Vicia > Vicia sativa. The sequence continues at coordinate 16,665,305 of CM038793.1, read as the reverse complement.
CCATGAAAATGGTGAAAAGAGTTGTAGAAAATGTTGAAAGTGGTAACAAGATATACAATTTTAAATTTTGGTTGACTTTTTCCACATTTTTTATTCTTGATGGCCAAGTTGAATAATTTGAAATACTTTGATGATTGGAAATTTTAAATTTCAAAGTTGACCAAAAAAGTCAAAGTTTGACTGATCTGGACCATTGACTTTTTGTCAGATGATTCAAATTTTCACTACCAATCAACCATGGCATTGGAGATGTTTTGAACCAAAAAATTAGGTCAAGATATTGCATTGGTTATCTTGAGATCATGCTCCAAGAAATTGGGTCATGCATTGAGTCAAAAGTCAATGATGTACCATCCTCGATCAAAACCCTAATTTGGTCGATTCATGGTGGATTTTGAGGAAATGATAGGTATTTGAGGATCAAATGTTGATGATTGATGAAGATAAATCAGTTGAGATGAATGGAGATTCAAACCCTAATTAATCACATCTTGCACTGATGAATGGTTTTGATTCAAAACCCTAATTTGACTAAAGAAACAAACACACCAGCTATTTTGTTGTGCAATTTGTCAGTGATGCAATGATTCATATGTAGATGATATGAGGTGTTCTCTTAGGTCAAAAATTGGGGTATGACAAAAGTCCGTTAGGCCCTACTCCATAAAATACCTACGAAAGCGCTTTTTTGGCTTTAAAAGTGCTTAAAAGCGCTTTCGTAGGTGGCGCTGCTATAGGTTTTAGCAACGCTTTTTGTTTAGGAAAAAGCGCTTTCGTAGGCCTACCTATGAAATCGCTTTTTACTAAAAAGCACTTTCATAGGTAGGCCTAAGGCAACGCTTTTTTCTGGAAAAACGCTTACTTAGGCCAACTTAAGAATGCCTTTAATGCATTCTGTAGGCACCCTAAGAAAGCGTTTTTTTAGTAAAAGCGCTTTCATATGTTGCCTAAGGCAGCACTTTTTACCTAAAAGCGCTTTCATAGGTTTTTTTTTCTTCTGAAAAATCAAAAATTTAAATAATTTTTAAACCTGCATTTTTTGCCGCATTATTTCATAAACTTGTAATTCATAAACCGGTAATTTACAATCTTATATACAAATACCATTATATATTATTGTTATACAAATATAAATACCATTATATACCATTGTTATCCAAATACTAAATTTAAATATTATATACAAATACCATTATATACCATTGTTATCCAAAATATATATACACCATTGTAATTCCATTAACATATTTTTAACATAACCAAAATCAACTCTAACAAAATCAACTATATAACAATAAGTAAATCAATCCTAATGTACATATATATTCAAGGTCCTGGTACTGCAAGATATGAACGTAATAACACGCTCAGTATTGTATACACACAACAATGTATTCATAACCATTTTCACATAATAATATATTCATACCTTATAGGATTCTTTGCTCAATAAAATATTGACACAATTCCTCTTTAAGTTCTTCCAACTGAAGTTTCGTGTAATATGCACACTTGTGTTCATCAAAGTACTACATAACAAAACAAAAAATATGCATGATTTAGTTAAAAGTAATAAATTATATGAAATATCCGATAAATAATAAAACAAATCCTAAGTTATAAATCTATACCGTGACTGGAATCTGTATTTCATTCATTTGAATGATTTCTTTGATAAACTTCAAAACGAAGTATCCGCAATCTATGCAGTTTTGTTGTTGAGGACACTACTTAGAAAAACAAATAAGTATATATAGATGTCTTGTTTTATCAAGTAGCATAAATATTATAAGAAAAATTGTGGAAATTAATATACATGCACTTTGATCCAATTAATGTTGTTTGATTTAGACCGTGGTACCCGAGCTTCCCTTTGACATCAAAATACTTGTATTGATCTGACAAAATAAAAATATATATTTAGAACAATGACATACAAATAGTTAAATATATAAATAGACACAAATATTTAGAATAATGTCACTTACGTATCAACCATTAACTTCATATCCAGATAATTTATCCAATCACCGTCAACCGAATTCAGATAATAGACCACTTCTTTTATAGGATCGATAGCAAGCAACAACCAGTGACATCTATAAATTAATGCAACAATTTAGATGAAAATTTTCATGCAAAAAATACAAATATTAAAATGAACTTACAATGAAAATCTAACCCTGAATTATACGCCAAAAGATACAAGGTTTTTGTACTGCTAGTTGCCATGAATCTGTCGACTAAGTGCTCTCTTATTGACTCCGGCTTCCTAGAAATTGTCGCTTCGCTGACACGGGAGGAAGGCACGAAATGAAATCTATTTGACAATTGATTCTCGCACATAAATTCGTCATATAAAGACCTTAAATAAAAACATAATTAATGTTAGACTATTTTCATTGAAATGTTTAAAAAAATGTTCAACCAATTAAATAATATATTGATCGGGTTACCGAATGTATGAGTGCATAACACTGACGCCTAATTCTCCATGAAGAATTTTTTTTCCATGTCCTCTTGTCCAATTGTTTCGGTGCAAGGAAAACCAAAGATACCTGCATCCATATCCATTTGACAAATACCACCATTCATCAAATATGATGTGCTCACTAGTGTTTCAAGACACTGCCGAAATCTAGGCACAAATTTTCTGACAGGAACCCTTTTTCTTGGGTGGTACCCTAACAACTTTCTGACTAACTTGTTGTGACCTTTGAAAAGGTACCTAAAAATCATATAGACTTAGGTAAACTATAAAGTTATGCAGTTTTTTATTCAGATCATATAATTAATAATTTAAACGTACCTCTTTTTGTGATGCGACAGACTCGTCGTGCTACAAAACCCCTTTATCCTTAGATGCGGGTTTTGTAGGAGTCTAAAATTACCATGTAAAAAATGAGGACAGAACTGTCATTTGAATACTTAAAGATTCATAATGGTTTTCAACATACCTGATCATCTATGAAAATGAGGTCTGATGGCCATGCCACAAAAGATCCTACTGTATCTCGCAGCAATGTGGTCTCAACAACAATGTCAGGTACCGGTAGCAACACATCCAGATCTAAAGCAACATCATCTGATACTTTCATGTGTCCATCCAGGAGCGGTCTATGGTGAAGTGAATCTCCTGAGGTATAGCTGACAACATGAAATGCCCTAAACTAATAATAACCGTTAGAAGTGACACAAAAAATTATGTAATAATAAACAGATCTATATTGTTCAGTTCACTTCCTTTATAAATTACAATTAAACTTTCTCCAATGGATTATCATCTTAATTACCTCGGGAAATTTATGTTGACAGTTGATACTAGCCTTATCACTAGTTTCTTTCAATTGTGAACTGCTCTTTTCCGCCATATATCTCTCTTTATCCTTCTATAATTCACGAACTTGTGCTTGCAATTCCTGCAATGTTTGTATCACTTCAGCATTGCTAGGATTTTTTTTCCTTGGATTTTTATACAAAGAGGTTGAAGTCACACCATGACCTTTACCCCTCACCCGACCCAGATACTCAACAACATTTAGTGCTCGACTGAGTACACTCTTGATATCCTGGTCATCACCTGTGGATACCGATTGCGATAGGGTCTCCTATATATTAATAAACATTTAACATAATTTAATTAAAGACACAATGTTATACTTACACACTCATCATAAACATGTTGCAGATCGGGATTAACAACTCGATGTTTGCCAACACGAGCTTCCTTCTACAACACATGTGTGGGTAGTGATGTTTCGTCACTTTTCGTCTCTTCTAACTACCCATTGTTACAAATAATAAGATCATCAATTATAACACATTGAGAGAATTAATAAGATCGTAGAATTTATATTTACTTACAATTTTTTCCTGTAAGCCTGCATATCCTAAACTCCCTTTTTATATGGATATGCGGATTTTGACGCTCTCTCGCGATTTACGACACTCACTTTCTTGAAATTATCGTCGCTTCTTTGGCCTACAAAAGCAACCCATTCTCCAGGTGCAATGAGGCTCTCATATTTCTTTGGACGTTCAGGATCCTCTTCAACAAAGTTTCCTTCCTCATCTTTAAGATACTTATTCGTTAAAAACGTTCTCCACCCTCTGTGTCTTTTTCCGGCCAAACCCATTATATACTTTTTTCGGGCATCTTCAATGTTAAAGGACCTCTACAAAAATCATACGCATAGAGTGTGTTAGTATATGTAATTTAAACACATTATTGTCAATATAAAGCAAATAACAACAACCATATATGATACCTTTATCTCAGTCCAAATTTTTTGTTTAGCCTCATCCAGCTCTCCTCTTTTCCATCTAGGAGTGGTGATCAGAATGTGCATACGAACAAGTGTACCGATGTAGCCTATCAGCTTTGCAGAATTAGACCGAATTAGTTGGTCCTCATTATTCCAATCTACATTATATGTAACTCCTCTATCTCTATCACGGATGATTCCCCTCATAATAGTTATGCCTCGTGTAATATCTTTTTCTGAAGTATCTTCTGGAACATTTGCATCTTGTGAGTTTTCTTGATTATTAGCCATTTGACCTATATAAAGAAAAATAAAATAAAATGAAATGACAAATATAAAAATCCATAATCATATATACAATAAAGAAAAAAAATGAAATGACATATATTTAAATTTTATTGAATGATATAGGCTATAATTATATATATTATTACCTTTTTCACTAACGTCTCTTTCTTTTCTTGGTAGTAATATGTTCTACTTGTCTCTTAACAACACGAATGGTTGGATTGATCCAAATACCCTCATTATGACCATTTCTAATACATGATTCATTGTAATTTTTATCATTTCTGGTAAAAGATTCAATGTCAACACCAATATCTCCTTGATCTCCAATGTTGTCATCAATTACTTTGTTAGATAAAAGCACTATAGACCATTTCGTACTTGTCGGATCAGTGACATAGAAAACATATTTAAATTGAGAGGCTAGAATGAAAGGCTCATCTTTGTACCCCACCCTGTTAAGATCCACTTGCAAAAATCCTAACTTATCCATTCGTATGCCATTATTATTTTCAACCCACTTGGAACCAAATATAGGACAGATTTGCAAATTTCGGGTTTAAGTCCTTCACACTTGATATGTGCATTGCTTCAGCTACCAAGGTGACACCACTATTTTGCATAGTACTTTTATCATCCTATTCTTTGGTATAAAATGTGTATCCATTAATTGCATATGCGCTATAAGAAAACACAGCCAAACCTGGACCATATGCTAAACATCTCAACCTTTCTGTTACTGAAGCGGGATCTAAACGATACTTTGAATAAATATGTTCCTTAAATCATGATATGAAACTTCGATTGTGCTCTCGTACAATCCAATTCTTATTTCTATTCGAATTTAAACCTCGAAGAACACCCTTGTGAATTTCAACATATGACTCAACCTCAATCTCATTGTGCAGAACATACAAATGCACTTGATCCTGTTCGACCCTTGATACTGTCACAACTTTATTTCCAATTAGCTTCTTACCTTCTTTTTTCAATAATATGAGATTTGGGAGTCCAATTGATTGAACATTTTGATGATATTCAAGACAAAACTCAACCGCTTCTTCAACAATGTATCGCTCGATAATACAACCCTCCGTCGACTTCGGTTTTCAAATACCCTTTTAATATTTTCATATAACGCTCAGTGGTACATCTATCTCATATAAGCTGGTCTGCACAATTGTGTCTCTTTCACAATATGAACGACAAGATGAACCATTATGTCAAAAAACGAGGGAGGAAAATACATTTCAAGCTCACACAAAGTAACAACTATTTCTTTTTTCAATGTTGGTAAGATCTCAGGATCGATCACCTTATTGAAAATTGACTTGAAGAAAAAACACAATTTAGTTATTGCACTTCTTACTTTTTATGCCAGAATAGAAAGTATACCTATCAATAGAAAATGTTCCATTATAACATGGAAATCATGCGTCTTTAAACTCTTTAACTTGAGGTCTTTCATAGACACAAGTCTTCTAATATCTGATGAGTAGCCTTCTGGAACTTTAAATTCACTTAGAAACTTAAACAATATTTTTTCTCCTTTTTACATAGAGTGTAAATAGCAGGTGGTAGATATGTTCGTCTTCCTTTCTTCACGGGTCCCAATTTAGTTCTTATTCCCATCTCTACCATGCCCTCCCTTGCTTTAAGGTCATCCTTATACTTCCCTTTTATATTGAGTAACGTACCAATAACACTGTCAAATACATTTTTTTTAATATGCATAACATCAAGAAAATGTCTTACGTACAAAGATTTCCAATATGGCAATTCAAAAAAAATCGACATCTTCTTCCACCCACCTGTGACAACTTTATGTGCAAAAGGCTTTCCAAACTAAACACTCACATCTTTCACCTTTTCAAAAATTTGATCACCTGTCAATCCAGGCGGAGCTATACGTTGTTCGGTATCTCTGTTGAACGCTTTTCTCCATCCACGATATTGATGTTTAGAATTTAAAAATCTACGATGACCGAGAAAGACATTCTTCTTACAAAGTCTCAATCGCATTGTATCGGTTCCATCTTCACAGACAGGACACACTTTTTCACCTTTAATGCTATACCCAGATAGATTTTCGTATGCTGGAAAATCGTTAATTGTTCCAAACAACATCACCCTCAAGTTGAAACTTTCTTTCCTATACCCATCATAAACCTCCACATCGTTCTCCCATAAAATCTTCAAATCTTCGATTAAAGGTTCCAAGTATACGTCTATGTCATTTCTTGGTTGTTTAGGCCCAGAAATTAACATAGATAACATCATGTACTTACGCTTCATACATAGCCACTGAGGTAGGTTATAAATCATAAGAATCACAGGCCATGTGCTATGCGAGATACTTTGAATACCTTGTGAGTTCATTCCATCAGTAGACAATGTCAAGCGAAGGTTTCTTGCTTGTTTTCCAAATTCAGGATAACCATTATCAATTTTCATCCATTGTGTAGAATCTGTCGGATGTCGAAATTTTCCATCAATAATTCTTTCATCTGCATTCTAAGTCAAGTGTCTTGAATCGGTTTCACTATGATACATCCGTCTAAATCTTGGAATTATAGGAAAATACCATAAGACTTTTGCCAGAGACAAATTTTTCTTATATCGAGGGGCACCGCATTTAGGACACCCATTTAACGATGCATACTCATTTTGAAACAAAATGAAATCTTTTGGACATGCATGTATCTTATCATAGCTCATGCCAATAGAGTACAAAACCTTTTTGGCCTCAAACGTTCGATTGGGAAGAACATTATCCTCTGGTAGCATATCTTTCATAAGGGCTAATAACTCTATGAAACTTTTATCCGACCATCCATTACCCGTCTTTAAGATGTACAACTTTAATATCGCAGACAATCTTGTGAATTTTGTACAACCATTATACAACGGTTTCTCTGCACCACTTACCAACCTCTTGAACAGTTTGGGACAATCATTAAGATCTTCTTCAAGCACTTCTGCAATCTCTTCGACTCGATCATAATCGTATGTATCTGTGCAATTATCGTTTGAAGCATTGGTCCTCTTATCCCCCGATTCAACATTCTCGTTACTTTTTTCACCATGCATATTCCAACATGTATAACTTCTATCAATTCCATACCGTATTAAATGCGATGCCAACTGAACTGCATCAACTCGGTTCCCATAACAACAATACAAACAAGGACATGTCATTTGACTGGGGTCTTTGGCGTGCGCAACAGCAAACTTAACAAATTCCAATACCCCATTATCGTACTCTTTCAACAATCGATTGGATACATCCATGCCTTATCCATGGTTTTACTAATTAAGCTAAACAGAAACAACTAATTAGGGCACAAAACAGTATACTACGTTTCTGTCAAAACGCAAAGTATACACGGAATGGATCCGTATCAAGAAAATGCAACATATTCACACAATTTAAGACAAATTCATCACAATACTAGTAATTTGAGGAAGAAATTCACCTCAGATTTATAAAACAACAACGTCGAGAAGCCAGACTCACGAAAACACAGGGAACGAGCGTTGTACATATAAAACAACATCAAGGATAAGTCATAACATATAAAACAATTCAAGAAACTTATATATGAACAATTCAAGGATAAGTCATAACATATAAAAAAATTCAAGAAACTTATATCAACGCAAACTGAATTCACAACGTCACCATAACCGAAGTCACCGTTCCAAGTTCAAATTAAAAATTCATCCAAGACATCACATAAACTAGTCCAACAAATAAAACCAGTTCATGGAGAGAAATTCAAAAGTAATTCTCGCAAAATAAACCCTTACATAAGTATTACCACTAATAATTCACTATATTTAACCTAATTTAAACCAGTCTAGAAAAATTCATATCATCACAATAAAACTTACACCAAACATTAGCCATACTTAGCTAATATCCACAACTCAAAAAAATAGTTCACATAATATGCTAAACTAGTTCAAAATCCGTTGACACACTAAAACCATTATCCAATTCAATAAGTCATAAATAGAAAAAGCTCATTCATTAACATAGACTAAAACAATCTATGTTGCCTACATAAGCTAAGTCGTGCCAAAACAATTCGATAACCAAAATGATTCACGCATTCAACAAACAGAAGAACTGACCTTATTCAAAACAAAGTAACATAACACTAGTTTACTAATTATTTTACTAGCCACTATCTGTAACTAACAATTAACCTACACCATAAACCAACTCAGCAAATACCGTAAAAAGTCAGAAACAGGGTGAAACTATAATAGATTAGAAAGTTAAAAACTAAAATCAGCCTAACAAACTCACCAGAGAGAGAGACGGAGATGGAGGTTTCCGGTGAGGCAGCGACAGAGACGGAGAAGGAGATTTCCGGTGGAGGCGGTGACAGAGACGGAGACAGTGAGAGACAAAGACGGAGACGACAATGACAGGAGACAGAGACGGCGACAACGACGGAGAAAAACATAGACAGAGATGTCATACCCCAAAATTTTCCCTCCATCTACTCAAGAGATCCCATACATCCATACTCTAGGATTCCTCAAGAGTTGATCAGACAAACTCTCTCCTAGACAATCAACCCAAACTAGGGTTTGGTATCTCTCAAGTCAAGATGAACTTCCAACATCTCCAATGGCCTTCATGCCTCCTCATATGCTTCAAAGATTCTCCATGTCAAGTTTCAAGCCTCACAAGTCAAGTTTCCTCAGACAATTGTGTCATTCCCCAAATTTTGACCTAATATACCACCTTACATTTGCATTGTTGCACAACTAACAGTTCAGACAACATTAATCGGGTATAGCATTCACAGGTCAAAATTAGGGTTTCATCAGATTTTCATCTGATTCAAGGGCTAACCAATTAGGGTTTGAGATTTTATCACTCCATTTGATCTATCTTGATCAAATCATCAGCCTTCAATCCTCAGATATCCATTTTTCTCATAGATCAATCAAGGATCGACCAATTAGGGTTTTGGTCTAGCATAGGCATTCTCTGATTTTTTGAGCAGTAATTGACTTTTTTGGATAGAGATTGGTCATTATATCTTAGATATAACATCTTGACCTAATTTCTGGATTCAAAACATCACAGAGGTTCACAGAATTCATCAGTCAATTTCAGAAACGTCTGATGAAATTTCATCTGCACAGGAAAGTCAAACTTTGACTTTTGGTCAAATTTTTCAAAATAAAACTTTTTCAATCATCAAAATACTTCAAATGATCCATCATGATCATAAAAAATCAAAGAATTTGGAAAAGTCAACAAAAGGTCAAAATTTCTATAACTTAGAAAAATTTCTAAGTGTTGAAATTTCACATTTTTTCCAAACTTCAAGCCTTTTTTCACCTAGTTCCAATTGGAATTTGAAAAAACTCAAAACATGAAAGTTGTAGATCATGGAAAAATCTTTCCAAAATGTCCAAGAACTTCAAAATCCATGAAGTCTAGCTATGTCTTTGAAATTGGAACATAAGGCTTCATGAAACTTAATTTTCAAAGTTCACAACTTCAAATTATGGGTCATCTTGCATTTTCTTGTTCTAGAAGCTTTCCACCTTGCCAAAATGACTCATCAAACTGATAAACATCAGTGAGAAGTGATGATTGAAGATTGGATCAAATTGTGAAAATTGCACATGGTAAAAAAAAGGAAGGTTCCTTTTCTTTTGCAAAAGTCATGTTTACCCCTTAAGGTAACTTTGAATCACCAAAAGCCATGGACACTTGCCTAACATTTTCAGAATCTCTTGCCTATAAAAGGATCACAAATCCAAGAGAAATGGACACCAAAGCATTGCAAGAATCATGCTTTCTCTTTTCTTTCTTCAAAATCAAGAGACATGATAAACTTTTGAAAAAAACTTGCAATTTACAAAATCAGTAAAATCATGAAAGTCTTTGGTGTCAAACATGTTGTATGATCATAATTAAACTTGTTACAAGCTTAAAATTAACCTGAACAAAGCTAAAAACCAGTTTTCATTTTCCATTTTTTCAAACTTGCAAAACTGCCATGGAATTCGAAACTGAAGCTAGGCTTGATTCCTTTGAGTTTTGGTCATCCATACACAATCCATAGACATCATAGAGATGATTCAAAACAAGAATAACAACCTGTAACACGATTTACACCAAAATCCAGTTTCTATTTTCAACTGATGCAGGTCGACTTGGGCAGGATGAGCCAGCTTGATTCATGATGCGCAGGCCATCCACAAAGCTTCCATACATGCCGATGAAGGTGTAGCAATCCTCAAACCAATTCTGGAAACACGATTTAAGCTTCCTCGATTCTCATTTTTCCAGGTAAGCATATGAACTTCAAACTCCATATTCCTTGCACCAATTGAGAAAAGCTCTTGGCCGATCCTTTTCTGCACCTCTAACGATCATAAGCCCTCAATAAAATCAAACAATCATAAACCATACATAATTTAATTTGATTTCTCAGTTTCTAGGGTTCTTCGAGTTCCCAGAAATCCAAACATGATAGACTGAAAATAAATAAAATTAACAACCACCGTTGTATTCCTTGTCCAAAATCGAGTCACTTTGATGTTTACATCATTGAATTTGGTTGAGAAACGAAGATTTGGGATTGAATCAAAGAATCTGAAAATCAAACCACGAACCCAGAATTGCGCGCGTGTTCTTGGTGTTCTTCATTTTTAAAAATTCAAATAATCCTCTCTTATGTTAACACGTGTTCCTGGTCCACTAACACAGATGCGCGTTTGGCTCAGTGGTCCCTGGCTTGCTCTTAGTTCTTTTTGCCACGCGTCCCACTCAAAGGTCATGGGTTCAAAACCCAGCAAGACCATTTTTTTCATTCATTTTTCACAAAACTTCAATATTTTCATGTTTTTTTTATCAAACTTCAACAATTTTTTTGACCAATCAAAACTTCTCATTTTGAGATGATTTTTTGCACACTTGTCATTTAATATATATATTTTATGATTATGTCAAAAAAATCCAAAAATATTTTCATCTGATTAATTTTTAATCGAGCCAAAAACGACGTTCCGAACACTTTTCAAACCTCCTTAAAAGATGAATTTTTCGAGTTTTCGACTTCCGATTTTTTTCAAAACTTTTCATAAATGAACCTCACATTTCAAAACATTTTCAAAACATTTTCAAATCATTTTTCAAAACTTTCTTCATCAAACTTGCATCTTTTACCATGATCAATCCAATTCAAAACGATAAAACTGAATTCGTTTCTTCTCGAATTTCTCGATCGATCATGGGCCTCCCTTATGGTGTAAGTCCCAACCCTTTATGTACATGCTTAGTTTCACTTGTACATATTCAAAACATCTTTGTCAATATTCAAACATAAACAAATTTCTTTCATTTGTTTTTCATTCGTTTGTCTATACGCTGAATCCATTGGTTCTAAAGGAAGTTTTCTCCTGAGCAAATTTTCTTTTTGACCAATGGGCCTCCATCACGGTGTAAGTCCCATAACATTCTTTTATGTACATAATATTTCCTTGTACATATCAAACTTTTGTCAAACATTTTTTTAAAACAAACTTTTTATCTGTACATAACACAGATACTTCTTTTCAAATAATTTTTATCTGTACATAACACGGATACTTCTTTTCAAAACTTTTATCCGTATAATACGATACTCTTTCTTTGAAAATACTTTTACAGATAAACGTTGATCAATCATTTCTTTTCATACATTTTACATGAATACCATTGGTATTGAAAGGAGCATTATTCGGTGAAACGCTTTCAAATCAATGGGCCTCTCTCATGTAAGTCCCACCCTCCTATGTACATCCATCTTTGTCGTACATAAAAACTCGTTCGTGTACATATTCATTTCCTTGTACACAGTTCAAACTTGTAAATAATCAAGTTAAGCTCGCTTTCAAACGCTCGCTCACGACACTTGTTTATATTTCATGAAATAAACATCATGCATTGTTTATATTTCCTTCATAAACTCCCGTGAATACATATCACACACACACACACCTATTTATACAACCGTAATAAATAACATAACAATTAGACTAATCAATAGGTTCCCACAGATAGCCTCCGCTTGGGCTTCATACAAGACAATTCATCATTCAAGATGAGTTAGCCTCATTGGGCTTCATACAAGACAACTCATCACCATTGAGTTTAGCCTCCGCTGGCTTCATACAAGATAACTTATCCTCAAAGATGGGTCAGCCTTCTCTGGGCTTTGTACAAAGAAACTCTCCCACAGTTAGCCTCCGCTTAGGCCGATAAGACAACACTCCCGTTGAGTCACCTCCTCTTGGGCTTCGCTCAAAAGAACTCCTCATTGAGTTTAGCCTCTCTTGGGCATCGTACAATGAAAGAGACAGAAATCTCTTAACCTCCTCTTGGGCTTCCAATACAAAGAATCACCCGCTAAGATAGAACCCTGAAAGGATGGTTTCCCGGTGAAATCACTTTCAAATTCCTCAATGAGTAAAATTTCCCGGTGAAATTGCTCTTATTCAGAAAAGGATGATTTCTCGGTGAAATCCCTTTCAAGCCAAAACCACCATACCTATAGCTTCCTCTTGAGCTTCATACAAGGACCTCGATGACCTCGATGACCCTCGGAATGCCTCCTCTTGGGCTAATACAAGGACCCACGGGCTTCTTAAAAGCATCCCTTTAATCCAATCAATTTCTCCTCGAGATTTAGACATCTATCATCTCTATGGAAGAAGTATCTCATCTACTACATCACATACAGTCAAAAACTTTTCAAACTTTTTCAAACTGTTTTCAAACAAAAACATCTCTTAACAGTAAGTGGTAACGCTTGTATACTCAAGCAAAACACCCAATACTTATAGTTAAAAGATTCAATCATCTTTTTTCAAACATCTTTCTTAAACATGTAAGTGGTAACGCTTGTACACTCAAGCAAAACACCTAATACTTACGATGAAAGATTTTAATCAATCAAACTTTTCAAAAATGTATATGATGAAATAGATTAGATACATTTTTTCATTAAGATGACATTTGTCTGTCTCTTACTAACATCCCGTTGCTTTCCACTAGCATAAGTGGGAACTACGATTGCTCTGACTTTCTCAACATCCTTTTGAGAATACGTAGGCACAAGTTCTCATCCTTGCCGAGCAAATTTCTATCTCCCTCAGACCAAGCAAACCATAGAACCCTGTAGATCCGAGCTACAAATGCTCTGATTCCCACTAGGGGATATGTATGCAGAAGATCCACAGATATTTGCGAGCACAATAATAACAAAACCTAGAATCCCACATAATCTACTGTTTCTTAAAATCCAAAGGAGAAACTTTCCCAATCATAGAAATAGCAATTAAAAAACACACAACATATCAAATGTATTCATATATAAAGTCAGATAACTACATATATTTAGGGTGCTCCATCTATTCCCTTTATATACCAATCCCCCTTACTCAGAATCTCCCCAATGCGTTATGTCTAGTTTGCGCTAGTCGTTACGCATACCAATATCAATCGAGGGTATTTCAATTTCCCCTTTTCATAATCATTAAATCATCTTTCTTGTGTTGAAAATAATAAAGCTTGATGCTCGCGGCATCTTTATAAACAAATCAAAAGATTTAAATCGTTGCATCGGAAGATCCGAACTCACGTCAGATCCTCAGCGTCACCTTTAACGCGAACAAATTGCTCGATGGTTGAAAATCAACAGATTGGACAAAAAGTCAACTGTGGTCAACATACAACAAACTTCATAATTTTTGTCAACATCCTCATTTTGAAGTTACATTCATCATTTGATCAAGGGTTGATCATGATTCATCAAGAAAACTCAAGATTTGCTCAAAAGTCAAACTTTCTAAATTAGGGTTTCTAGGTGAAAAGTCAGCGAACTTTGATGATCATAACTTTCTCATACTTTCTCAAATTTTTCCACCACCTCTTGTTTTGAAGGAAATTCAATTCTCTACAACTTCATGTCTCACAAGAATGTCCAAAAATGCTTCATTTGAGAGGTATAGCTCAAAACATTATGTGTCATTTTCAAAGTCAACAAAAAGTCAACTTTTTGCTTTGAAGATATATTGAGCATGGTAACTCCAATTGAGATGAGACAAAAAAGGTTGGTTAGAGGACTCTTAGAGCTTTCCAAAAAGTCCAAGAACACTCAAAAATGTGAAAAATTGAGCAAGATGCATCATTCACAAGTTGGGCAATTTTCAAAGAATGCACAAAGAGAGATACTTCTAAAAATCAAATCCTTTGCAAATGGGCCTACTTTTTCTTCATCCTAACTTGTTCCTCATGCAATTAGGAATATCCAAGCCCAATGCCACGAATTTTGTATTTATTTTTCTATTTAATTTGTAATTTATTCATTTAAATGCAAATTAAATTTAAAAATAAATTATAAAATCAAAATTAATTGAAAGATTGATTTTATTCTTTCCTTAAGACTCAAGCAATTCATTAAAAGCCAGCAATTTCGAAATTGGATCAAAAATGGCAAGATTGGATTGGAATTGATCAAGTTTTGAAAATTTGATTTTTATGAAAAAATCAAATTTGATTATCATTGAATGGTGATTGATTCTTGCCAATAATGATCCCAAATCCATCCAGTACTTATACCTGATGCATACCACATGAAAGAGAACGAAAAAATTGCCTTAGAAACCCTAACCTAAACTCAAAAAATCCGTGACCTTTAAGCAACTTGCAGACATCGATCCAGCTTGTTTCAATTGGTTTTGAGGATCCAAACACGTTCCTTGACATCCCTGGAAGCATTCCAGACCTTTACATTGCCCAAAAGCATCAAGAATCACGAAATCCGATTTTGTGATGTGTTTACAAGCTTTCTGGGCAAGCCAATTGAATTTCCATGGCCTGAATCGTGTTATGCCATGATTAGGGTTTCTGTGAACGAATTAGGGTTTCCCTTAAAAGGAAAAATTGGACAATAAGACACTACCATCGTGTTCTAATGCTCCAAGGAATCGAACCATGGCCTTAGATTTTATTTATATTATGTGCTGCGTTTTGATGTTTGCGGGACTGCGTCGAACCATGGCCGACGCAGACTTTTCAAATATTCAAAAGGTTGAAGACGAAGCTTGGCGCGAGCGGGATGAAGCCAGAGAGCGACGCGTGTAAATTCCATTCAATCCGTTTCCAAACAGTAGCGCGCGTTGGTTCAGATGGCAAGGGAGTGGGTTTTCAAGGTTTGAAGCTGGTGTCCTCAGTTCGATCCCTGGCTCAGACATTTATTTTACAAGTTTGCAAAACCTCATATTTTCTATTTTCTAATTATTTTAATATTTGCATTATATTTTAATTTCTTTTCATAATTTTTATTTGCATTAAAAATCAAAAATAATTTTCCTTTTGCATTTATTTTCTAAAATCTTTATTTAATTTAATAATTAAAAATACATTTTGCATGCATATTTATTTTTATTTATAATTTTGCATTTTAATTACTTTTAATTCATTTTTAATTATTAAATTGCATCTAAAAAATCCCAAAAAATTATTTTAGCATGTTTACATTATTTCCAGCATGTCATATTTTTTCCAATTAAAAATTTGCATTTTTTCTAACATTTTCTCTTATTTCGATTTCATCATATTTTCTGATTTCTCGTTCGTTTCACAGGTTAATCCGATTTAGACGATTCTTCCGTTTTCATTTTATTTTTTCAAATAATGTAATCGATATGGGATGTAATAGTTTAATTTAGGATTTTATTTTCCGCATTTTAAATTATGTATCTGCCCCAAAGCCTTGTAATAGCGTAGGACATTTACTTTCCGCACTTTACATTCCGCATTTTAATTTCCGCACCCTATAAATTGCTAGTAATTAGGCGTGTATGGCAAGACTAAAATTGAACATAGCCCACTAATTTTCAAGATAACATATTCAAATCAACACACTTCTTTCACACGCACGTAATTTCTCTCTCGTTGCCTTTGCGAATTCAAAATGGTCATGTCCTCGAACGTAGAGGTATTCTAGCACCGCTGCCTTCGAACAAATCATCATAGTCCCTTCGATACAAAGATCATAAGACCCACGATGTCGCCTCCGAATACATGATCTTGACCTCGATTGTCGCCCACGAAAATGATGATAGTCCTTCGAATGTGCTAGGATACTTCCTACAAGTTGCTTTCTATGACCATCCGATGTCCCTTCGAATGTCCCGCTTACATCCAACGAATGGAGCTACCTACTAACTAATGGTATGGCTAGCGCTATTCTAAAGGAATGTAGAAGTACAACAAAACCAATTAAGTGGGTAAATAAGTCTTTTAGTTGCTTGCTCTATCAAATACTTTTCACACCACACACTTTTTTCAAAATTCAAATTCTTTTCAAAACAAAACATTTCCGAACACTTTGTATACACTCCTACATGAGTCATTACAAAGTCAAAGCGAAATGCCTTTTTTTTCAAAACATCTTTGTCAAACACACAGAAAGCAATTTTAAAAAGTGATCTAGAGCAACTAAGAGCCGTAGATAACTACGGATGGAAAGGGTGCTAATACCTTCCCTTTTCATAACCATTCTCCGAACTCGTAATCTAACGAAGGTCTTTTCATTACTTTTACCTTCCCTTAATTGGATAAAAATAAAAGTCGGTGGCGACTCTTGCTATCCGCACATTTGGATACAAAAATCCTACAAAGTCAGTTCACCGTATCACGTAATCGGCGACTCTGCTGGGGAATACACCCTAAAAAGAGAATTGCCTTAGGGATTTCTAGATCATTTTTTGCTTTTGTTTGACTTGTATGCTTTATCCTTAAGGGTTTCTTGGGTATTATATTGTTGGGGGATCCTACACCCGGATCCGGGTTTCCTTTTAGGTAAGTGGCATTAGATCATCGCGACCGCTAGACGATAACTAAACGGTCAACATGATGGCTACGTTAGCGTGACACTTTGGTTGTCCCGATACTCTTCATTCCCAAGTTGAAGATAGTATTTGGCTTGCGTGGTGTCATCAAGCGCTAACTAAACTTTTAGAACCTTAATTGACCCATCTTGGCCATTAGAAGGTAGTGAGATGGCCGACTTTGGTGTAGACCGAGGTTGGTTGATACTCGATGCTACGCTCATTGAGATCGACTTTTGGGACATTTTCGATCGACCACTTGGCGTCGATTGAAATAAGCGCCTCGAGAAAGATCGTGATATGAGATTCCTAGAACCGGTTACTATTATAGGACAGATGAACCAACTCAAACTTTTGGTAGGGTAATCACCTATACCTCATGCAAGCCTTAAACCTAGGCTCATTGTGTGAATTGTTGTGTGTGCTAAACATGACATCATGACATCATTCGCATTGCATATCATTTCTAACTATTTCAAGGACCTAGGATTTATCTTTGCTCTTTTGTAGGGATTATGGCTTCTAGAAAGACTATCCGAATCAACTTCACGGGTATCCCTTCTCAACTCAAAGAATTGGTTTGAAATTCCGACCATGCTTAGTTCATCAAAAGACATGGTTATCGCTTGATTTGGTTATCTCGGTTTGAAGAGGATATGATGCATGTCCTATTCGGTTCTTTGATCCGAAACACCATTGCTTCACATTTCCGATTATCGCTTGGTTCCTACCTTGAAGAGTTCTCTAAGCTACTGGGGTACCTATTCTTGACCAAATGCCATTCACCGCCTAGAAAAGGTTCCTAAATAAGAAGACATTGATCCTTACATCTTAAGCGTTCGATATCGAAGCCAATTGGGAAACTAGAAGTGGAGTTAAGGGTTTACTTTCCAAGTTCTTAATCAAAAAAGCCCGAGAATTCCTCAAAGTTATGAGTTTCCATGCATTTGAGAATATTGTGGCCTTGCTAATTTATGGTTTGATTCTATTTCCTAACTCGGATCAGTTCATCGATATCAATGCCATCAAATTATTTCTTACCCGCAATCTAGTGCCTACCTTACTTGGGGATATCCTACATTCTCTCCACACTCGTACTACTAAGAAACAAGGAACTCTCATGTGTTGTGTACCGTTACTTTCCAGGTGGTTTATTTCGCACCTTCCTCCATCAGTTTTGAAGAACGAACAAAGGTTGAGATGGTCTCAAAGGCTAATGTCACTCTCCCATTCAGATATCCGTTGGAGTCTTTTCTCTCAAAAGGACTTCACATTCATTGAGCGTTGTGGAGAATTCTCTAATGTACCACTACTTGGTATAAGGGGAGGTATTACTTACAACCCTTCCTTAGCTCTACGTCAGTTTGGTTTCGCCCGAAGAGATGGTCCACATGATATGCTTCTCCAAGATATTGTGTTCGACTACAACCACGATCTCGCATTACCGATTTAAGGTTCATACATGCTTGGGCATGGTAAAGAAGACCGATACCAAGACTTTGGGGCACCGAACTCCATTCCTTGGGAACCTTACCTCAAATGGGTGAGAGCTCGAGCTCAAAACCTCATGATGCCATTCACGCTGCTTTACCAGAATTATGGAACCTGCTATAGGTGACGTACCCTATCTTGTTCTCCATCCGACATGCCTACCGATTTTGAAGACTTGAAGAGATCCTGGATTCAACTTAAAGAAGAAAGGATACCTTTGAAGCTCAATGCTATAGCGAGAAGAAAGTGTTAGAGTTGACCAAGCTACTTCACGAGGAGTGAAGCATCAACGCTACATCGGAACCAAGAGAAGCCCATGGGAGACTTAGAGCTTTAGGATGTTTATGTTTTCTTTTATTGTTTTGAACTATCTCTTGTACTTAAAAAGAAAAGAATAATGAAAAGAGTACTAATAAATGTTTGTTCATTACTTGTTCAACAAATTTAAATCTCTAAGGTCCTTGAAAACATTGCATTGCATTGATAAACATTGCATAGCATAGCATAACATTGCATCACAGTACATTGAGATTGGTTTTCTCATTTGCTCGCTATTTATTTTAGCGAAATGGCTCTTGAACAGATCACAAAGATCTTCAAGCTCGAATGCTCGGCCCAACAGATGTTCACCACTTGGTCCAAGGCCAAGAAGATTTGAAGAAGCTCATCAACAAGAAGAAGAAGGTTGTTGGTCTCTCAACATGGGCGCTACAAAGGTGGTCCTAAGGTGGTCACCGATTGAGCTCTCTCAAGGAAGTGTCCATACCGAGGAAAGTAACAAGGGTGATGGTGAAGGCACCGAGCTTGATAAGAACTATGATGATGGCCAATACTCTAATGAAGATGACAAGTACAAGCAACTTGAAGATCGTCGAATCTTGTGGAAAACTCAAGATGTCCGGCTGAATTTTGATGATCTAAGTCTTGTCCGGTGTTGTGATTCCTCCCAAGTTCAAAGTTCCTACTTTTGCTAAGTATGATGGCATGTCTTGCCCAAAGTCGCATTTGAAGTCCTATGTCCGTAAGATCAATCCCCACCGATGAGAAAGTTGTGGATGCACTATTTTCAAGAGAGTTTGTCCGAACCAGTTGGAATGGTACTATCACTAGAGAATGACCGATTCGACTTGGAGGATTTAGTGATGCTTTCTAGTGATGAGTACAATGTCGAGTTGACACCCACTCGCATGCAACTACAAAGCATGTCTATGGGTCGTGACGAGAAGTTCAAAGAGTATGCTCAAGTGGAGAGATCTAGCAGATGAGTTCAACCACCCTTGTCCAATAGGAGTTGGTTGATATGTTTATGGGACACCGACCGCCCATTCTTCAATCATCCGATTGAAACTCTTCGGCCGGATTCACCGGTGATATTGAGCGATGGCGGTATCAAGAGTGGAAAGATTCAAATAGAGACATCTTCAAACGAAAAAATCGTGCTGAAAAAAGGTATAGCCGAGCCAAGACCGATGCTCAATGGGTTGTGATCTCAATCCTACATCAAGACAACCTTAGCGAGACAACGCGTAGTAACGCCAAGAGTTTACGAAGATCAACATGCCTTTGTCGCAAGCCTTGCAACACATGTTGAACGCAGTGATAACCTTGAGGATCCTCCTCGAATGTCAACACTTCCTCTCGAGATACAATCCAAATGCTAAGTGTGCTTACCACTCCAATAGCCGTGACATAGTCGATGATTGTTGGGCTCAAGAACAAGATTCGGATATGATCAAGCTAAGCGATTGAGTTTGATCCTCCCGCTGAGACTCCAAATGTGATCAACGCGCCTATGCCTAACCATGACAAGAGTTCCAATCTTGTACTTATGTTTTCAACATAGATGACTTGACCATTCCTCCGATGGATTAAGAAGAATTTGTTGCAAGCGGTGTCAATCCAGATGCCCGAGAATTGTCGTTGGTGCCCATCCTGATGGTTGTGCTTGGTTGAGAAGACGTGTTCGGTATGATGGATAACCGTGAGATACTATTTTTGAAACCACCGTGCGTGTGAAGAAATGTCTAAGTTGAAGATTGACAATGCGAACGAAACTGCACCATCTGTGTGGGATACCTTGGGGCAGCCAAGTGGAAAATATGATTACATGGTGAAGTACATTGTCCCTGATAGTTACAAGATTCCTATTGAAGATGTTAAGGATGGGGTGACGATTTCCAAGACTATGTTGATGTTAACACAATAAGGATTTCCTCTCACGATCCCGTGCCTAGAGTGGCACCTCTCATTATCACTTCTCCAAGACCGCCCATATTCCTCTGACAAAGCTATCCCTTGGAACTATGGAGCTGATGTTTACTATCATGGCGTCAAGCAAGACCCTCTGACCATTGAAGATCTTACAGTTGAAGCTACCATTCCTGACATTGACAACATCACCGGATCAAGTAAGGTGACCCGAACCGGAAGGGTATTCTCTCCAGATATCTCTCCTCCAAAAGACACCGCGACTCCAGCTCGCATTCCAGCTATTCAACCCATTCCCCAAGCTAGAGGGAAAGAACCAGTGGCTCATCCTGCTCAACCAGAAGTACCAAAGGAAGTTACTGAAGACACCTCCAAACGAGAAATGGAGGAAATTCTGAAGATTATCAAGAAGAGTGACTACAATGTTGTGGAACAATTGGGACAGACTCCGTCCAAAATCTCCATGCTTGCTCTGCTCTTGTGCTCCGAGGCTCATGCTAACGCCTTGGTGAAGTTTCTGAAGAATGCTCACGTACCGCAAGATACTACCACTGATCAATTCGAAGTTTGTATTGCTAGCCTGGCTGCTAACAATGGCCTGGGCTTCTCTGATGCTGATTTGACTCCTGCCGGAAAGAAACACAACAAAGCCTTGCACATCTCTGTTGAATGCAAGGGCACTACATTGTCTCATGTTTTGATGGATACCGGTTCTGCTCTGAATATCCTTCAAAGCGCTTTTGATCGGCTTGATGTCGAAGGGTTGGTTCGAGACCCAGTGACATTATTGTGAGAGCTTTTGATGGTTCTAAGCTTAACGGTACTTGGAGAGCTCACGTGCATAAAGTCGGTTCCCGGACTTTTGACTCTACTTTCTTTGTCATGGACATCCGTCCAGCCTACTCTTGCCTACTTGGACTTGGATACATGGGGCGGTACTTCTACCTTACATCGAAATCAAGTACCGGTGAAAGGGAAGGTTGTCACAGATGTGGTGAAGAAGAGTATATGGTCATCTCCAGTCATTCCGATACCTTGAGATGGAGGGTGAATTCTTCGAGACTCCTGTCAAGCTTTTGAAACAATCCCAGTCATGCCTGACTCTCCGTCACTCTTAAAGTTGCTAAAGTTCCGCCTAGGATGGCCTCTGAAAGATGCTCAAGTTGTTGAAGAAGGAGGTAGATTTGGGGTCAGCTCACGATCTTCCTTTCAAATTTGACAAGACCGGTTTAGGCTTCACCATCAAGGGTCAAGATGATACGCGAACGTGCCGCCAACTTCCTTTCCGCATCAGCCAGTGGAATCCATGCTATAGAAGACGACAACGGCTTCAACATCGCAAGTGGATCTTCCCAACTCCGGATCATGGGCTCAAGAATTAGAAGATCAAGAGCGTCATACCAATCTCCTTTAGTCGAGTAATTGCTCTTGTTTTGTTTTGCTTTTCGTATTTCTTTATGTTTTGAACAATAAACTTTGAAAGCCTAGTGCCTCGCCGGCATCATGGCTTATTATCGTTTCATATTTCATTCAATTCGTTGGACTTTTGCATTCAATTGATTGTTTTCTTTCTTTTACTTTATCACCCCTTCAAAAAGCTATGTGTTTCTTACACACACCACGTGGTACACGCAGAATCACTCCGAATCTCGTTAATAAGTTATGCTAGTGCTAAATATGACTTGATAATCCGATCTACCAAGCCAAGACGAAAGTGAGGAAGATTGTGAAGTGCCGGAGAACTTGCGATGCTACAGAAGAAGAACGAGTTATACACCACACGAAGAGCAAGTTGAGGTTGTGAATTTGGGTACTAGCGAAGAGTAAAGAGATCAAGATAGGAGGGTCTTGAGGTGTTAAAGAAAAGTTGGTTCGGATGCTACGAGACTATATTGAGGTTTTTGCTTGGTCATAAGACATGCGGTTTGGACATTGATATCGTGGTACCGATTGCCGACAAAAGAAGGTTTTCCAATGAAATGTAGGTTCGTCGATCGCCCCGAGATGTCGAAAGATCAAAGCCGGTTATGAAGGTTCAATGCGGGTTTCTTAGTCACATTCTTATCCATAGTGGGTTGCAAATGTGGTACCGTTCAAGAAGGATGGCAAGGTACGAATGTGTGTGGATTACGAGATCCGAACAAAGCGAGTCCGAAAGACGATTTCCCACTTCCTCATATTGATGTTCGTTGACAACACCGCCAAAGATAAGGTTTTTCCTTCATGGATGGTTTCTCCGGTTACAATCAGATCAAAATGGCTCCCGAAGACATGGAGAAGACTACTTTTGTTACACAATGGGGCACTTTCTGCTACAAGGTTATGCCGTTCAGACTAAAGAACGCAGGCGCTACTTATCAGCGCGCTATGGTGACATTGTTTCATGACATGATTCATCACGAGATAGAGGTCTACGTCGACGACATGATAGCTCGATCACAGACTGAAGAAGAACATCTTGATCATTTGCAGAAATTGTTTGACAGACTAAAGAAGTACAAACTAAGACTTAATCCTAACAAGTGCACCTTTGGAGTCAGATCCGGAAAACTCCTAGGATTTGTTGTCAGTGGAAAAGGTATTGAAGTTGATCCCGCCAAGGTTAAAGCTATTCAAGAGATGCCAGCGCCCCGCACAGAGAAGGAAGTCAGAGGTTTCTTGGGCCGATTAAACTACATTGCCAGATTCATTGCACACCTAACTGCTACTTGTGAGCCAATCTTCAAGTTACTTAAGAAAGATCAAGTAGTGGAATGGAACGACGATTGCGGATCGCTTTGACAAAATCAAGGAGTACCTATGTAATCCTCCTATCCCGATGCCGCCAAGGAAGACCTCTTATCATGTACTTGACGGTGTTAGAGAATTCAATGGGGTGTGTGTTGGGGCAACATGACGAGTCTGGTCGAAAAGAGCATGCAATATACTACCTTAGCAAAAGTTTACCGATCGTGAAACAAGATACTCACGAGAAAACTTGCAACTTGGCTGCTCGCCGATTAAGACAAGATATGTTGACTCACACTACCTTGTTGATTTCAAGATGGATTCGATAAAATACATCTTTGAGAAACCACTCTCTCGGAAGAATAGCAAGATGGCAAATGATCTTGACCGAATCGACATCCAAGACACTTCTCGTAAAGCGATCAAAGGAAGTGTAGTAGCCGATCATTTGGCTCATCAAGCCGTAGATGACTATCGTCTATGCAGTTCAATTTCATCGAAGATGTTTTACTAGTTACCGATTCACGAAGAACCAAGCCTGCACGAAGGACACGAACAAGGATCCCGATGGACTATGGTTTTGATGGAGCCTCAAACGCACTTGGCAATGGCATTGGCGCCATCATTACATCCCCTACAGGCGGACACACGCCTTTCACCGCCAGACTATGTTTCAGTTGCACGAACAACATGGCCGAGTACGAAGCGTGCATCATGGGTCTTAAAGCTGCTATTGACTTAAGAATCAAGTTCTTACAAGTGTATGGAGACTCACTTTAGTGATCATGATAAAAGGCGAGTGGGATAAAGCATCCGAATCTTATTCCGATCGAGAGCATGTTCTGAGTTTGATTCCCTACTTCTAAGAAATCACTTTTGATCATATTCCACGAGAAGAGAATCAGTTGGCAGACGCGTTGGCTACTATGTCATCTATGTTCAAGGTCAGATGGGACAACGAGGCTCCCGGATCATCATTGAGAAGTTCGACGAACCAACAGATTGTTATGAGCTTGACGAAGAGAGACCTTGGTACTATGACGTGAAGAGGTATCTTGAGACTCGGGAATATCCAGGGCATCATTAATGATAAGAAGTTCATGAGAAGATTTGCTTCCAAATTCTTTCTCAAAGAACGGCATCTTATACAAGCGCAACCACGACTTGTGCTTACTCCACTGCGTAGACGAAAAAAAGAATGCGTATCATGGAAGAGTTACGAAGGCGCATTTGGTACCCACTCCGGACACACCATGGCTAAGAAGATTTTGAGAACAGTTACTATTGGTCTACCATGGAAGCGATTGTCACCACTACGCTCGATCTTGTCACAAATGCGATTTATGCCGATAAAGTACACGTACCTCGGACCTCAATGTTCGACTTCTCCTTGGCCTTTGCAATGTGGGGCATTGACATGATTGGAGAAATCAAGCCCAGACTTCCAATGGACATCGTTTCATCCTTGTGGCAATTGATTACTTTACCAAGTGGGTACTCGATGCATCATTACCAAGAATGTTGTGGCTCGATTCGTCAAGCATAATCTTATCATCGGTATGGCACCCCGAAAGGATTATCACGGATAACGGTTCCAATCTCAACAATAAGATGATCAACGAACTACGCAATTCAAGATCAAGCATCACAATTCTTCTCCATATCGGCCTAAGATGAATAGCGATGGAAGCCGCCAATAAGAACATTAAGAAGATTATAGAAGATGATGGTGACTTACAAAGATTGGCATGAAATGTTACCATTTTCTCTTCATGGTTATCGCACTACAAAGACGAACATCAACAGGGCAACCCCTTCTCTCTTGTATACGGTATGGAAGCCGTCTTACTCATCGAGGTTCGATACCCTCAACCGTAGTCCTCCAAGACGCAGAGTTAGGTGAAGACGATTGGGTTCGGACTCGCCTTGACAGATTAACTTGATTGATGAGAAATGACTCGCGTCCATCCGCCATGGATGATTTATCGAACGAATGATCGAGCATTTAACAAGAAGGTCAAACACCGAGTCTACCAAGTTGGTGACCTAGTAGTCAAGCATCATTCTCCCACAAGGTGATCTGTGGGCAAATGGACTCCCACCCATGAGGGACCATTTGTAGTCAAGAGTGTTTTCCGGAGCTATGATACTTAGCACCATGGATGGTGAAGACTTCCCACACCCGTGAGCGGACATAGTCAAAAATACTACGCATAAAGAGACCCGCTAGGTCGGTGGCCTAGGCAAAAATAAGGGCATCCTGGCGAACCAAAAGGTTCGGGCAAAAATAAAGGATATATACAAAACATGTACACCCGGCAAGTCGAAAACCTGAAAAGGCGGCTTGGGCAAAAAGGTATCGGTGAAAACCGAAAGGGCGGTCTAGGCAAAGTTAGGGATTCAAGCGCGACTATGTCTCTTCCGGATCACCGCTCCCGGACTACTATCAGATTCAAGATTCAAATGGCGAAGATCACTACTCACTTTCACTGAGAAGGAGATGAGATAGTCGAAATGTATGAGTACTAGCATAGTTGGAACTTAACGAGATTGTTTCCATAGCTTTTACCTTTCTTGTGTACAAACCACTTGGCCGCCACATTTCAAATGAATGCAAGTTCTTTCTCTTTACAATTTTCATTGTTGTTGTTTGCAATAAGCCCAACGTTTGCTCCGAATGACTATCGATTTGACAATAAGAATCTAATCACAAACATACGAAAAGTGAACATACAAAAGTACTTACTACGGACTCCAGAATTGGGACGACGAAAGTCACCAAAACATTCCCCACGAGCATGATCCCCACAAAGGTGTCACTCACCACAAACCTCCCAATGAGTATATGTTGGTCCCCGAGCCGTGATCCGATCAACTAAGCCGGATTACATCAGTCTCCAAGTAACATTTCATCCCGACCAAGATATTTATCCCCGGACATCTCTCATCCCTTCTTTTTCCCGGTATCGGACCAAACTTGGTCGATAGTGCATCGGAGGAACCTACATCTTCATTCCCAGAGATTACAACGGGTTCTGACTCTTCCAACCGGTCTCCCGAACTATCAAATGCTCTCCAGATCTACACTCTGAATCCCGAGAGCACCTCCTAAATTCCCTCAGCAGGATCTACATACAGAATCCCCAACAGATCGCCTCCCAGACTCTCCTCAGCAAGGTCCATATATGAGATCTCCAACAACGAGCCTCTCCAATCTCTACCTTCCTCAACAATATCTAGGCCCAAGACTTGGTCAGATAGTGCATCGGAGGAATCCAGGTATCTTTCTTCTCCTTCAAGCGGGGACTTCCACCTACTCAATTCCCCAAGCAGGAGTCAGAAATCCTCAAACAGAATATCCGCATCTTCTTCAAGATGGATATGTTTTGAAATACCACAACATCTATCATTCATACATTACTCATAAAGTCATAATTCATGCATATGTCGTTCATATACACTGTCATGCATCATACTTTGCATAAAACTAACCAATATTCTATCAAAGTTCCTCTTGTTTTCTCCAAAGCAGTGTGATCCGTAAACAGTCGAGATTAAGCCCGAATCGACGGAAAACTATCCGAAGACCGCCTTGATTGTCCTCGACGGTGGTCCAGATTAAGCCCGAATCGACGGAAAACTATCGAAAGACCGCCTTGGTTGTCCTCCACGATCGGGTCCAAGATTAAGCCCGAATCGACGGAAAACTATCGAAGACCGCCTTGATTGTCCTCCGACGATGGTCCAGATCAAGCCCGAATCAACGGAAAACTATCCGAGACCGCCTCGGTTATCCTCCGATAACATGCAATAGATCAACACCGATGCACAACAGAAGCTATCCACATTTTGCCAACTACAATCTCCCTCGTGTAATCCACGAAGATTTATTCGATCCCTTATTATCAAAGAACTACGAATCTAGCGTCGACTTAGTTGCCTTGGATGGCATCTTAAGCCCATCTCCGACTACTTATCAATGCTTCACTTTCGAATCTGCATATATGGTTAAAATCAATGCAAACCAGTAACTTCATTCAAAAAATGAGCACGAAGTCTAACGTAGGACTACCTCCAGATGGCATCTTAAGCCCATCTCCATGATCCTTCCAAAAACGACTACAGAGCCTAACGTACGGCTCACTCCCCAGCATCGATCTTTCCATATGGCATCTTAAGCCCATCTCCGTCAATTCTCCTATCAACATTCTCGAGTCTAGCGTACGACTCATCCCCCAGCAAAGTATCCAAATGGCATCTGTAAGCCCATTCCCGCATCATCCACCAAAACTCAACCGCTTCTTCAACAATGTATCGTTCGATAATACAACCCTCTGGTCGACTTCGGTTTTTCAAATACCCTTTTAATATTTTCATATAACGTTCAGCAGGGTACATCTATCTCATATAAGCTGGTCTGCACAATTGTGTCTCTTTCACAATATGAACGACAAGATGAACCATTATGTCAAAAAACGAGGGAGGAAAATACATTTCAAGCTCACACAAAGTAACAACTATTTCTTTTTTCAATGTTGGTAAGATCTCAGGATCGATCACCTTATTGAAAATTGACTTGAAGAAAAAAAACAATTTAGTTATTGCACTTCTTACTTTTTATGCCAGAATAGAAAGTATACCTATCAGTAGAAAATGTTCCATTATAACATGGAAATCATGCGTCTTTAAACTCTTTAACTTGAGGTCTTTCATAGACACAAGTCTTCTAATATCTGATGAGTAGCCTTCTGGAACTTTAAATTCACTTAGAAACTTAAACAATATTTTTTCTCCTTTTTACATAGAGTGTAAATAGCAGGTGGTAGATATGTTCGTCTTCCTTTCTTCACGGGTCCCAATTTAGTTCTTATTCCCATCTCTACCATGCCCTCCCTTGCTTTAAGGTCATCCTTATACTTCCCTTTTATATTGAGTAACGTACCAATAACACTGTCAAATACATTTTTTTTAATATGCATAACATCAAGAAAATGTCTTACGTACAAAGATTTCCAATATGGCAATTCAAAAAAAATCGACATCTTCTTCCACCCACCTGTGACAACTTTATGTGCAAAAGGCTTTCCAAACTAAACACTCACATCTTTCACCTTTTCAAAAATTTGATCACCTGTCAATCCAGGCGGAGCTATACGTTGTTCGGTATCTCTGTTGAACGCTTTTCTCCATCCACGATATTGATGTTTAGAATTTAAAAATCTACGATGACCGAGAAAGACATTCTTCTTACAAAGTCTCAATCGCATTGTATCGGTTCCATCTTCACAGACAGGACACACTTTTTCACCTTTAATGCTATACCCAGATAGATTTTCGTATGCTGGAAAATCGTTAATTGTTCCAAACAACATCACCCTCAAGTTGAAACTTTCTTTCCTATACCCATCATAAACCTCCACATCGTTCTCCCATAAAATCTTCAAATCTTCGATTAAAGGTTCCAAGTATACGTCTATGTCATTTCTTGGTTGTTTAGGCCCAGAAATTAACATAGATAACATCATGTACTTACGCTTCATACATAGCCACTGAGGTAGGTTATAAATCATAAGAATCACAGGCCATGTGCTATGCGAGATACTTTGAATACCTTGTGAGTTCATTCCATCAGTAGACAATGTCAAGCGAAGGTTTCTTGCTTGTTTTCCAAATTCAGGATAACCATTATCAATTTTCATCCATTGTGTAGAATCTGTCGGATGTCGAAATTTTCCATCAATAATTCTTTCATCTGCATTCCAAGTCAAGTGTCTTGAATCGGTTTCACTATGATACATCCGTCTAAATCTTGGAATTATAGGAAAATACCATAAGACTTTTGCCAGAGACAAATTTTTCTTATATCGAGGGGCACCGCATTTAGGACACCCATTTAACGATGCATACTCATTTTGAAACAAAATGAAATCTTTTGGACATGCATGTATCTTATCATAGCTCATGCCAATAGAGTACAAAACCTTTTTGGCCTCAAACGTTCGATTGGGAAGAACATTATCCTCTGGTAGCATATCTTTCATAAGGGCTAATAACTCTATGAAACTTTTATCCGACCATCCATTACCCGTCTTTAAGATGTACAACTTTAATATCGCAGACAATCTTGTGAATTTTGTACAACCATTATACAACGGTTTCTCTGCACCACTTACCAACCTCTTGAACAGTTTGGGACAATCATTAAGATCTTCTTCAAGCACTTCTGCAATCTCTTCGACTCGATCATAATCGTATGTATCTGTGCAATTATCGTTTGAAGCATTGGTCCTCTTATCCCCCGATTCAACATTCTCGTTACTTTTTTCACCATGCATATTCCAACATGTATAACTTCTATCAATTCCATACCGTATTAAATGCGATGCCAACTGAACTGCATCAACTCGGTTCCCATAACAACAATACAAACAAGGACATGTCATTTGACTGGGGTCTTTGGCGTGCGCAACAGCAAACTTAACAAATTCCAATACCCCATTATCGTACTCTTTCAACAATCGATTGGATACATCCATGCCTTATCCATGGTTTTACTAATTAAGCTAAACAGAAACAACTAATTATGGCACAAAACAGTATACTACGTTTCTGTCAAAACGCAAAGTATACACGGAATGGATCCGTATCAAGAAAATGCAACATATTCACACAATTTAAGACAAATTCATCACAATACTAGTAATTTGAGGAAGAAATTCACCTCAGATTTATAAAACAACAACGTCGAGAAGCCAGACTCACGAAAACACAGGGAACGAGCGTTGTACATATAAAACAACATCAAGGATAAGTCATAACATATAAAACAATTCAAGAAACTTATATATGAACAATTCAAGGATAAGTCATAACATATAAAAAAATTCAAGAAACTTATATCAACGCAAACTGAATTCACAACGTCACCATAACCGAAGTCACCGTTCCAAGTTCAAATTAAAAATTCATCCAAGACATCACATAAACTAGTCCAACAATAAACATATTGCAACTCATAAAACCAGTTCATGGAGAGAAATTCAAAAGTAATTCTCGCAAAATAAACCCTTACATAAGTATCACCACTAATAGTTCACTATATTTAACCTAATTTAAACCAGTCTAGAAAAATCCATATCATCACAATAAAACTTACACCAAACATTAGCCATACTTAGCTAATATCCACAACTCAAAAAAATAGTTCACATAATATGCTAAACTAGTTCAAAATCCGTTGACACACTAAAACCATTATCCAATTCAATAAGTCATAAATAGAAAAAGCTCATTCATTAACATAGACTAAAACAATCTATGTTGCCTACATAAGCTAAGTCGTGCCAAAACAATTCGATAACCAAAATGATTCACGCATTCAACAAACAGAAGAACTGACCTTATTCAAAACAAAGTAACATAATACTAGTTTACTAATTATTTTACTAGCCACTATCTGTAACTAACAATTAACCTACACCATAAACCAACTCAGCAAATACCGTAAAAAGTCAGAAACAGGGTGAAACTATAATAGATTAGAAAGTTAAAAACTAAAATCAGCCTAACAAACTCACCAGAGAGAGAGACAGAGATGGAGGTTTCCGTGAGGCAATGAGAGAGACGGAGAAGGAGATTTCGGTGAGGCGGTGGCGAGAGAGACAGTGAGAGACAAAGACGGAGACGACAATGACAGGAGACAGAGACGGCGACAACGACGGAGAAAAACATAGACAGATATGTCATACCCCAAAATTTTCCCTTCATCTACTCAAGAGATCCCATACATCCATACTCTAGGATTCCTCAAGAGTTGATCAGACAAACTCTCTCCTAGACAATCAACCCAAACTAGGGTTTGGTATCTCTCAAGTCAAGATGAACTTCCAACATCTCCAATGGCCTTCATGCCTCCTCATATGCTTCAAAGATTCTCCATGTCAAGTCTCAAGCCTCACAAGTCAAGTTTCCTCGCATAATTGCTCGATGGTTGAAAATCAGATTGGACAAAAAGTCAACTGTGGTCAACATACAGTCAAACTTCATAATTTTTGGTCAACATCCTCATTTTGAAGTTACATTCATCATTTGATCAAGGGTTGATCATGATTCATCAAGAAAACTCAAGATTTGCTCAAAAGTCAAACTTTCTAAATTAGGGTTTCTAGGTGAAAAGTCAACAGAACTTTGACTGATCATAACTTTCTCATACTTTCTCAAAAAAATTTCCACCACCTCTTGTTTTAAAGGAAATTCAATTCTCTACAACTTCATGTCTCACAAGAATGTCCACAAAATGCTTCATTTGAGAGGTATAGCTCAAAACATTACAGGTCATTTTCAAAGTCAACAAAAAGTCAACTTTTTGCTTTGAAGATATATTGAGCATGGTAACTCCAATTGAGATGAGACAAAAAAGGTTTGTTAGAGGACTCTTAGAGCTTTCCAAAAAGTCCAAGAACACTCAAAAATGTGAAAAATTGAGCAAGATGCATCATTCACAAGTTGGGCAATTTTCAAAGAATGCACAAAGAGAGATACTTCTAAAAATCAAATCCTTTGCAAATGGGCCTACTTTTTCTTCATCCTAACTTGTTCCTCATGCAATTAGGAATATCCAAGCCCAATGCCACGAATTTTGTATTTATTTTTCTATTTAATTTGTAATTTATTCATTTAAATGCAAATTAAATTTAAAAATAAATTATAAAATCAAAATTAATTGAAAGATTGATTTTATTCTTTCCTTAAGACTCAAGCAATTCATTAAAAGCCAGCAATTTCGAAATTGGATCAAAAATGGCAAGATTGGATTGGAATTGATCAAGTTTTGAAAATTTGATTTTTATGAAAAAATCAAATTTGATTATCATTGAATGGTGATTGATTCTTGCCAATAATGATCCCAAATCCATCCAGTACTTATACCTGATGCATACCACATGAAAGAGAACGAAAAAATTGCCTTAGAAACCCTAACCTAAACTCAAAAAATCTGTGACCTTTAAGCAACTTGCAGTCATCGATCCAGCTTGTTTCAATTGGTTTTGAGGATCCAAACACGTTCCTTGACATCCCTGGAAGCATTCCAGACCTTTACATTGCCCAAAAGCATCAAGAATCACGAAATCCGATTTTGTGATGTGTTTACAAGCTTTCTGGGCAAGCCAATTGAATTTCCATGGCCTGAATCGTGTTATGCCATGATTAGGGTTTCTGTGAACGAATTAGGGTTTCCCTTAAAAGGAAAAATTGGACAATAAGACCTGTACCATCGTGTTCGGAATGCTCCAAGGAATCGAACCATGGCCTTAGATTTTATTTATATTATGTGTGCTGCGTTTTTGATGTTTGCCAGGGACTTTGCGTCGAACCATGGCCGACGCAGACTTTTCAAATATTCAAAAGGTTGAAGATGAAGCTTGGCGCGAGCGGGATGAAGCCAGAGAGCGACGCGTGTAAATTCCATTCAATCCGTTTCCAAATAGTAGCGAGCGTTGGTTCAGATGGCAAGGGAGTGGGTTTTCAAGGTTTGAAGCTGGTGTCCTCAGTTCGATCCCTGGCTCAGACATTTATTTTACAAGTTTGCAAAACCTCATATTTTCTATTTTCTAATTATTTTTAATATTTGCATTATATTTTAATTTCTTTTCATAATTTTTATTCTGCATTAAAAACTGTCAAAAATAATTTTCCTTTTGCATTTATTTTCTAAAAATCTTTATTTAATTTAATAATTAAAAAATACATTTTTGCATGCATATTTATTTTTATTTATAATTTTGCATTTTAATTACTTTTAATTCATTTTTAATTATTAAATTGCATCTAAAAAATCCCAAAAAATTATTTTAGCATGTTTACATTATTTCCAGCATGTCATATTTTTTCCAATTAAAAATTTGCATTTTTTCTAACATTTTCTCTTATTTCGATTTCATCATATTTTCCGATTTCTCGTTCGTTTCACAGGTTAATCCGATTTAGACGATTCTTCCGTTTTCATTTTATTTTTTCAAATAATGTAACTGTATATGGGATGTAATAGTTTAATTTAGGATTTTATTTTCCGCATTTTAAATTATGTATCTGCCCCAAAGCCTTGTAATAGCGTAGGACATTTACTTTCCGCACTTTACATTCCGCATTTTAATTTCCGCACCCTATAAATTGCTAGTAATTAGCCGTGTATGGCAAGACTAAAATTGAACATAGCCCACTAATTTTCAAGATAACATATTCTGAAATCAACACACTTCTTTCACACACGCACCCCTTAGGGTAATTCTCTCTCGTTGCCTTTGCGAATTCAAAATGGTCATGTCCCTCGAACGTAGAGGTATTCTAGCACCGTTGCCTTCCGAACAAATCATCATAGTCCCTTCGATACAAAGATCATAAGACCCACGATGTCGCCTCCGAATACATGATCTTGACCCTCGATTGTCGCCCACGAAAAGTGATGATAGTCCCGAATGTGCTAGGATACTTCCTACAAGTTGCTTTCTATGACCATCCGATGTCCCTTCGAATGTCCCGCTTACATCCAACGAATGGAGCTACCTACTAACTAATGGTATGGCTAGCGCTATTCTAAAGGAATGTAGAAGTACAACAAAACGACCAATTCTGAGTGGGTAAATAAGTCTTTTAGTTGCTTGCTCTATCAAATACTTTTCACACCACACACTTTTTTCAAAGTTCAAATTCTTTTCAAAACAAAAACATTTCCGAACACTTTGTATACACTCCTACATGAGTCATTACAAAGTCAAAGCGAAATGCCTTTTTTTTTTTCAAAACATCTTTGTCAAACACACAGAAAGCAATTTTAAAAAGTGATCTAGAGCAACTAAGAGCCCGTAGATAACTACGGATGGAAAGGGGTGCTAATACCTTCCCTTTTCATAACCATTCTCCCGAACTCAGAATCTAACGAAGGTCTTTTTCTGTTACTTTTACCTTCCCTTAATTGGATAAAAATAAAAGTCGGTGGCGACTCTTGCTATCCGCACATTTGGATACAAAAATCCTACAAAGTCAGTTCACCGTATCACAAGAGAGAGCGATGAAGATTAACATACAGGTCGAAGGTTTTCTGAGAATCAGAATGAAAGAATGAGAGTATAGGGTTTATTAATTTTAATTATAAAGTTATCTATGAATGCGCTTTTAAAAGCGCTTTCTAAAGCCCAGATACAAGAGCGCTTTTCCTTAAAAAGCGCTTTCGTATGATAGGTCTATAGCAGCACTTTTAAAAGCGCTTTCATAAGGCCAGCTATAAGAGCGCTTTTGAAAAGCGCTTTCTAAGGTAAACCTTTAGCAGCACTTTTCAAAAGCGCTTTCTTAGGTTAGATTTTTCTAAGGCCTTTAGCAGCGCTTTTTGAAAAGCGCTTTCTTAGGATACCCTATGAAAGCGCTTTTTTTAAGCGAAAGTTTTGTAAGGCCTAAGAAAGCGCTTTCTCTTAAAAGCGCTTTCGTAGAGGCGCTGCCAAAAATTATTTTTGGCATGATGTCTGGTTCAGTGTACTTGTCTTACCATGCACGCGTTATAGGAGCCCTTGGATCTGATTACTTTAGTGAGTCAGACTCGATCCAACGTGCCATACATTTTCGTTTTATTTTAATTTTAATTCTTAATCTGGTTTGAAAACCAAGGAGATCCATATCAAGCACATCGCATCTGATCCATTGGAGTAGCTTATTTTCGCGTTTTAACTGTGATCCAATGACCTACATTTTTTTACTTTTATTTTATTTTCTGATTTTATATTTTAAATGTTTTAAACTTCAAAAAATCATAGAAAATTCATTTTTGACTCAAAAATTATGAAAAAATTCACAAAAATATTTTGAAATATTCTCTTTTTGATTTTTAACTTTTCATTATTTTATTTTCATATTTGATATTCTTTATGATTTTTCTCCTTTATTTGACATTTTGAAGTGTTTTAAAATACTTTCTGACATTTAAAAATTCTGAAAAAATTATGGAAGGATCTAATAGTCATTCGACAAATATTGGTAACCTCAGTATTTTTTTTGTTTCTATTTTTGTCAATATTATATATATATAGTTTCTGACTTTTAAAAATTCTGAAAGTTTTTGTCAGCACTTGTTGACCTTTGTTTGACCTTGGATAATTTTCTTGGAATTTTATATTGGTGCATGGATACCATTATGTATTTCATCAATTAAAGTCCAATTAAATAATTCATTTTCAAACAAGTTTTATTTGTTTTATTATTAAAAACTCATTTCTGATTTTTGAATTTATTTGGAGTCATAAATTTCCTCAACATCAATGGAACTTGGGTGTTGATAGGTCTTTAGACCAAATCCATCAAGATAGTTGGTTGATTTTGACGAAGTTAGACCGAATGTATCCATCTAACGCTTTGAAGATTTTGTGAAATATACTTTCCCTCTTCATCTTATTTTCCTTCTTTTTATTTTACATGTGTTGACAAACATTAGAGGATGATCTACACACCATTCCTCTTGTTTGATTTTTCAACACATAAATCATATTTGACCAGCCTCGTTGTAGGGTGACTTCTACATAAGCCACTTGACGATTGCTTAACATAGCTCTACATTACTTCTTTCTTCATCTTATTCTTTTTCCTTTGTCCAGAATCGGAAAATGATTAATTGGTGGCATAAACTTTATGTTTTGCAAAAGCCCCAAAAGATGTTGGAGTTTTGATCTTGGTTCATCATTTGTGATACTTGTTGTGTGGTCGCTATGCCCGGTAAGTTTTGATCTGGTAAGTTTTCGCTAACTTTGTCCATTTGGAATTCCCAACCATCTTTTATCATGCGTTGATTGTTCCAAATAGATGATATACTTGACAAAAAGCAATTGAAACTTGTCGTGTGGTCGCTATGATTCTATCAAGCTTCCGGAAAATTTTCATGTGCAAGCTTCAAGATGATCATCTAGCTAACCTTACTAATCATTAACAACTAATTTTATTTTATGCACTTTACTTTTATGCCTTTATTTTTTGCCTTTATTTTTCCGCCCTTTATTTTACGCTCTTTACTTTATGCTCTTTACTTTTAGCATTTTCATTTCATGTCATTTTTCTTTGCTCACTTGAGCATTTTTATTTTATTATCATTTTGAATTTTCTCACTTGAGCTTTATTTTCCTTTTTAAGACACCTAATAATTCAACTTAAACATAAAAAAACTTTTGATTGGACTTGGTTACTATCTCTATGCTCGGAGTTTGACCTTTGGACTTAGGATAAGGACCTCTACCTCAACTCAAAGATTTCTTTGATCTTGGTGTTATTCTATCTTGCTTGGTTTATTATCTTGTATGCAGATTATTCCGTTTATACTCGATCATGAGTGGATTTTCTCCAAATACAACCGTTACTATGCCCGGTTTTCTAGAGGCATGAATTGATTTATCTGAAGCTTTGTTTTTTTGTCTGGTTATTTGTTGCTTGTGTGGTAATCCAAAGGACGGGATATGGTATTGGCTTTTTGATGTCAAGTACTAGCTTTCTCACCCAGTTAGATATTTCTTTACCCTTACCTTTTACTTTATGCACATAGGTTAGCCTTTTCATCTCCTCTCTTTTTGATATTCTTTAATTTTCAAAATTTTCTCCCTCTTTTTCAAAGGATTCTTGTTTTCAAAACTCGAAGCGTTATCACAAAAAAACTTGGACTTATGTCCATGCATTTTTAAACATGTTTTCGTAATAAACTTTCAATTCATTTAATATTATTTTGACCACTTTTTTTTGTTAAGACTAAAAAATGACATAACCTCATTCAAATTTTTTGAGCCCTTTGTGACTTTTCATAAAAAATATTTTCTTAAAATTAACCAACACACAATTTTAGTCTTTTTTACCCGAACTACATTGGATTTTGATTTCAACATTGCATATTGTTGGTATGTAGGCCTGGTTCTCATTGGAAGATCCGTCAAATCAAAAATTGTAAAAAATACTTCTTTTCTTACCTCCAACATCCATTTTTGTACATATACTCTTTTTTTAGCACACATATAATTTTTTTTTAAAAAGGTTCCTACAGAGTACCGTAGATGCTTTTGGTGCCTAACACCTTTCCTTAGCATAACTAACCCTCGAATCCAGATCTCTTATTTTTTTAAGGATTTTATTCGCTATTGTTTTCTAGTTGAGTCAATTCCATGGCTTACACTCACGAGCTTTTTTCCCGCTACAGTAGAGACTGTTTCTCCCTATAGTTCTTTCGGCAAGTTCTTCCCCTTTAACATGCAACGAACCATATTCATAATTGAGCGATTTATTCTTTTGGAGATACCATTTTGTTGAGGCGTATAAGGTGGAACAACTTCACACACTATACCCTCATCATCACAATAATCCCCAAAATCATTTGAGGTGTATTCACCTCCACCACCTGTTTTGAAAATTTTCACCTTGTGACCACTTTGTCGCTCCTCCATGGACTTAAAACGCTTGAATACTTCAAACACCTCATCCTTCCTCTTTATGAGATAACTCCATAGCTTCCTACTAAAATCATCGATA
Source organism: Vicia sativa (assembly GCA_021764765.1). Lineage (NCBI taxonomy): Eukaryota > Viridiplantae > Streptophyta > Magnoliopsida > Fabales > Fabaceae > Vicia > Vicia sativa. The sequence goes on along the minus strand of CM038793.1, from coordinate 16,626,867 downwards.
AAAGTGACAAAGTACCTATTTCCGCCATATGACCTACATCCTTGCTTAAAGTGTCCTTGTGTTGCTTCGCTTGCACTAACTCTTCACATAACTCAGCTGTAAGATTAATCTTGGGCAGTCCGGTCACCATTACATGCCTTTGCAACGCGGTGAGGTCTCTAAACTTAAGGTGTCCAAGACGGTAGTGCCACAACCACTCATCATGACTTGCCGTTGTTGCAAGACACTTGTGCTCCATTACTTTCAGCTCTATCTTGAAATTACGATTTGCAACCATGGATGACATAAGGATTAAAACGTCGATTCAGTCTAAAATACGCAAAATCTTGTTTTCCAAGCGAATTGTGTAATTCTTCTCGGGTAATTGGCCAATTCTCAAGAGACTACACTTAATTCCAGGAATGTGCAACACATATTTGATCAAGGAATGACTCTCATCCCTCTTTCATGATTAATATTTACAAGCCAATCCTTTATACCCTTCTTATGAGTTGAGCAACCTGAATCCAAGTACCATTCATCACTACCTTTGGCTCCTCCTCGAACGGTTACCATTGTGTTTTGCTCCGAACGCGTTTGTACAGAAAATTCTGCACTGACAGTGTTGTTGTCTAGCCCTGAAGACACATTGTTGTTGTTGTACGTTCAGCCACTCTCTATTTCCATTGTTCTCCTCCGTGATCATAACAAGAAGCGTATCATTTTCCTTTAGCTCTTGCCTTGCAACTTTGGCTTCATCTCCATGATTTCCCTTCGATTTCGCATTTCATTCCTTTGCGAAATGACCATACTTTTGACAATTAAAGCACTTCACATTGCTTTATCATACATCTTATAGTTGTTGCCTTGACCACTACCTTTGGAGCTGCTATTTCCTCTTTGAGCCATAAAACCCTTTGAATTTTGTGGTACTTTTCCACCAAAATTCTGAAAATTTGCTTTGCTCTTCGAAGACCATTTGCCTTTTGACCTCCTGTTCTTTTCATTGAACCGTGCTTGCAACACAATTTCCTCCTTGGCCTTGTCATTTTCCCTTTCATCCATTCTTTGCTCATGTGCTTCCAAAGAGCTTTGAAGCTCCTCCTTACTCATAGTGAGAAAATCCTTTGACTCTTTTGTGGCTACCACTACGTTATCAAATCTTGACGTTAAAGAATGTAAGATCTTAGCCTACATTTTATACCGAAACATTTTCACCACAAGTCTTCATTTGATTCACCAAACGCGTTATACACATAATGAGATCATGGATTGTTGTTAATCAATCATTGTGAAAATGAATGGTACTAATGTCATTCCAAATTTTTTGATGACAACAATTGGATTCGATTGAAAAAACAAATGATTGATTAAATTCAAGTTTGGAGTATAGACAACGCACTTGCTCCCTCTCTTTCTCGAACCATTGGTATAGAAAGGAGACCATTCTCGCAAGGTTCCTTAACATTTGCGAAAGATCCACCTTTTGAAGAGCCAACATTGATGCCTTCCATGAAATGCGACTTTGTACTTTTAAGAAAAGGATGTGGCATGACCGTAGACAAGGAGACGACTGTGATGACTTTCCCATCAGTGGAAGCTTTTATTTTCCTGGCTTCCCAAGCTTGTAAGCTTTAGGGGTCACTCTAGTGAACTGGTTTCCCCTCGCCCCATCCGGTTTTAGCATTTTCCAACATCGTTTTCCTTTTTGCTAACAAAGACAACATATCAGAAAAGCATCTTACACAAAAACATGTTTACAACTTTCTAATATCTAAAACCCAGTGTGCATCTGCCACTGCTTCAAAGTTGTGCAACATCATGTTGCTACAATTTGTAAGACCATACTAGTGGAAGCTTCATGTTCATCAAAATTTGAAACATGATATTATGTCAAAGACCAACTATATGTTATCCATATATATTCATCGAGTAGTTGACTCATTACTTTGTTCCGATCTTCAACATCTTGCCACTGCCAGCTTAGCAAACTTTTACATTAGTTGAGATGGTTTGCGTTTTATTAGTTAGTTATTGTTGCTTCTGCTCAAGTTTCTTTACTATGCATAAACTATGCTTGTACTCACAAGAACGCTGAGACTCCATGGCTTTACTAGATTAAATATGGTATTTTCCAGTGAATTACAATTTGGTGCATATCTACAAATAACAACACTAGTCCGAGGGAACCACACATATCAAAGACGTATACTAACACCAAACTGAGTTAGGGCAATATTTAGGTTAACTTTTATCTTAACTTTTGAAAGCAACAATATAATAAACTGTAATGTAAAATCCATGATAATTTACGCAATTCATACAAAATCCATGCCTGCTTTAAAAAATTAAACTTGAGAATATAGTAAAATTGTTTCCAATTTATATCACTGATGTAATGTAAACTACATTAACAGAAACTGAAATTTTATTAACGTAAAAATAGAGAATAATTCTCATGAATACAAACAATCACAATACTCATGTTCATGTCATTGAAATAACAAACAACTATAATCTTCTATTACTAATTTTCTCCAAGAATCTTGAATCTCAACACCAATATCCTTCTCTTTCATCTTCACCGGTAATTGGCATCACAACTTCTGTGGTCTTCTCATTAATCATATTTCCGTGAAGCTTCAGCCTTTTCTTGTCGCCACCATGACTATAATCACAAGAAAAGTGTTGATTATCAATGGATTTGTTGCTATCACAATTTCCCTTGTAGCATTTATGCGATCTTGGTGACGAATATTTGGATAAGTCAATATTCGGAGGAGATGAAATCGGCCGCGGAGGAATACCCTTGTTATCTTTTTTGTGTACTCTCATGTGTCCACTCAAAGCCTTTTTGGACGGAAAACCCTTACTGCAAACATGACATTCATGTTTCTCTTTCTCAGAATTGTCACTGTGACGTTGATCTTCTCCTAAAGCTTGTGTGTGTTTATCATCAAAAGAATCATAATACCATGCTGGATATTGAAAAGTACAATATGGAATACCTTTCTTCCTCATGATGTTTGTGTGGAGTGAAAGGAGGATCAACAGATTTAAGAAAAGGGTTCAAGAATGAATAAAGACAAGGGGTTTAAGAATGAGAAAAGAAATGTTGTGTTTCTTGAAGTTGTTAGAGAGTAAGTGAAGGAAGAGTGCATTTATAGCAAAATATAGGACCGTTATTTTACTAGGTCAGATTATTGTAGATTTGATTTTTTGTTGAGAAAATCCAGCATGGACCACAAGATTGGTATTTGGGATATCAAATATGTATAATATAAGAAAAGTTGATTTTCTGAAAATCACCATTTTATCATTTGTTACTTTTCAAACATATTACTAATTTGAGGTTAAATATTGTCTTTTTATTATAGATTTCAACCAATTCCCACATGGTTGTTCATCATTTTGCAACAAAAAATCATATTCATATTTTTATCTTTCTTTTTCATTCCCAATGTTATTTTTGACAATCTTATCATATCTCTCATCAATACTTTTTTTATTTCTTAACCCATTTTATTTAACAAACACATATATCTCCATATATTTCTTCTCACCTACTCATTCATCATGTCTTTCCTCTCACCATATTTATATATATTTTTCATTATCTCACAATGTTGAAACTTCCTCATTGTTTAAATTTCTTCTTCCAAATCTCTTCTTTCAACATTTCATAATATTAATTTAACATTTGATACATTTTTCAAGATAAAAGGTAAATATGAGTTTCAAATAGTTTTTCAATTTCATCCTTCCAAGTATAGAATAAGAAATAATAAATATAACTTTTTTAAAAAAAATAAAAATAATTGAAAATAATTTTTTTTCTTCATATCTAGTCTTTTTAAAGATTAAGTTTTATTGTTCTTAAACAAGTTTCATAGATCTATATTTTTTTTATATAGATTTATCATTTTTTCTTAAATAAAAATGGTGAGAGAAACTTAATAGAATTTATAGAAATGTCATATTGTATTTTTCGTAAATTTTCAGATATATTTGTAATCGATACCTGAACAAAAATAATATTTGAATACGGGAACAAGTTTATTATTGATTCAAATATTTTTATATACGAAAAATAATATTTATGATTCAAATATTTTTTTATCTAAAAGTGATATATGAGATAACATCTATTATTGATCTAAATATTTTAATATACGAAAATTTACTATTAATCTAGATATTTTTGTAAACGATGCCTAAACAAAAATGATATTTGTATACAGGAAAAACTCTATTTATATACGAGAAATAATATTTGTATATACTAAAAATGATATTTATACTACAAAAATCTTTTGATTAAAAAATTATATACGGAAAACAAATTTATTATTGATCTTAATATTTTTATATATGAAAATTTACTTTTGATCCAAATATTTTTTTTGTAAATGATACGAAAACAAACATAACATTTGTATACAGGAAAAATGTATTATTTATCCAAAAATCGTAAACGGGAAAACTTATATTATTGATCTAAATATTTTTTATATACGAAAATTTACTATTGATTCAGATATTTTTGTAAACTATATCTGGAAAAAATTGTATGCTGAAAATAAATCTGTTATAGATCTAAATATTATTATATACAAAAATTTACTATTGATTTGGATAATTTTGTAAACGATACCAGAACAAAAATAATATTTTTTTACGGGAAAAATATGTTATTGATTAAATATTTTTATATACGAAAAATAGTATTTATGATCCAAATATTTATCATCCTTAAATGATATTCGCATAAAATCTATTATAGATCTTAATATTTTTATATACGATTTTTTTAATTATTAATCAAATTTTTTTAACATTTTATTTAAAATAAATATATTATATAAAAATATGCGCGTACCAGATCAGAACTCGTGCGTAGACACGGGTTTGTTACTAGTTTCTCATATCATTCATATCAAAGATCTCCTAAGCCTACTCAATACTTATATTTTATTAGTAACAATCATGAAAAATAAAATTGATATAGAAATAAAAAACAAACCACCAACAAACTATACCACTAAAATAATTTTTTATTTGATGAGAATCACAGTCGACACTAAAAAATTTCTTTAAATATTTAACACTCCTTCAAGTTCAACGTTAAATCGAACCTAAAAAAGAGAATTAGCATCTCTTAAAATCTTATATTTTAAGTCACATGTTATCATTAGCTAGGATTAATATAAACTATGTATAACAAAGTGAAATTAATGAAATATGTAAATTAGTAAAAAACTAACAACTTGTATTAAATGAAATTAAAACCAACTAATATATATATATATATATATATATATATATATATATATATATATATATATATATATATATATATATATATATATATATATATATATATATATATATATATATATATATATATATATATATATATATGTCATTAGTAAATTTAGAATGAGAACACAAAATTACAAACGAAAAATCTATCATATAAGTTATGGAATCCATCAGATAAAAAAAATTATTGGATTTTATTAAGATCAAAGATAACCTTGATGTCCTCACACAAAGGTGTTTATATACACAAAAAAAAAACCTAATAGGTTTTTAATCCAGAAATAAATTATAAAAAAATTAATCCTAACGGACTTTTGTCATACCCCAATTTTTTACCTAAGATAACATCTCATATCATCTACATATGCATCATTGATCACTGACAAATTGCAAAACAAAATAGCTGGTGTGTTTGTTTCTTTAGTCAAATTCGGATTTGAATCAAAATCATTCATCAGTACAAGATGTGATCAATTAGGGTTTGAATCTCCATTCATCTAAATTGATTAATTTTCATCAATCATCAACATTTGATCCTCAAATTCCCATCATTTCCACAAAATCCACCATGAATCTACCAAATTAGGGTTTTGATCGAGGATGGTACATCATTGACTTTTGACTCAATACATGACCCAATTGCTTGGAGCATGATCTCAAGATCACCAATGCAATATCTTGACCTAATTTCTTGGTTTAAAACATCTCCAATGTCATGGTTGATTGCTAGTGAAAAAAGTCAACAAAAATTTAAAATTGTATATCTTGTTACAACTTTCAACATTTTTTACAACTTTTTTCACCATTTTCATGGCCATTTTTCACCAAGATCCAATTTGATTCAAGAAAAACTTTCAACATGAAAGTTGTATATCTTGTTACAAGCTTTCCGTAATATCCAAGAACATGAAAATATATTTTGTGGAGCATGGGTTTTGTAATTTGATATTATAGGTTCAAAACTTGCATTTTAAGTCTTTTTTGCAAAGTTTTTCAAGTGATTTTGTCAAAATCTTGTCTTGTTCTCTTCTAGAAGCTAACTTGCATCAAAATTATCTCAAGATCATAACTGAAGAAGGATAAGAACACTTGAGTAATTTAACCATGGTTTAACATTTTAACCATGTGCATTTATGGCAAAGATTCCTTTCTTATCTCTTAAGGCCAAGTTGTAAAAATCTCAAATTTTGCTTGCCTTGATATCCAAACTTCTTGGCCTATAAATAGAGGTCATTCCTTCATTCGAAATCACACCAAAACAACTACAAACTTGTTTTCTCACTTCTTTCTTAAGTTGCAAGTTTCAAAGTTTTCAAAATGTAAGAATTCCAACTTTTAATTCTTGTCAGCTCTAACCAAACCAATGCTTAAAACCTCTTCTAAACATTATTTGTAAGTTGTTTGAACCATTCATCCATCACAAAATCAACCAAAAATCAGTTTCCTCATGAAAACTCCATTAGTGTGCATTTTGAGCCTTAACAAGTCAAACTCAAATCCACTCGTGCATTTTCCTTTCTAATCATTCAAACACCTTACTTACATCCTATAGAAGTGATCCAAGCCCTTAAATTACTTCTTCAACGCCTCCATCATCATCTTCATACTCACCTTGACCAAGTTGTAGTTGGAGTCGGGAGGGAGTTTCTGAAGGTTCCAAAACAAGCTAAGCATATCAACACTTTATCTAAACTCCAAGGAAGCTATCTAGATCATTAAAATACTTGTGTAACACCTCCTTTGAAGAATTTGATTCTCACTTGAAGAGGTAAGTGCTCAAACTTTGAACTCCATAATTCATGCATCACACATGAAAAATTGAATTGTTATCTTGTTTCTTCATCCATGTTGATCATTAACCCTCAATCAATTGACATTTATCTTGCACCTACAAGATTTCATTAAGTATGAATCAAATTTAGGGTTCATATGTTTTTTCACAAATTCAATGATATTACACTAAAAAGAAATGAAATTAATTGCCACAAATCGATTCCTTGTGAAAAACCGAGCAAGTTTCTTGTTTACATCTTTCAATTTCATTAAGAAATAAGAAAGTTATGAATCAAGGAAAGAAGAGGGTTGAAGAAGAAGATCATGGCGCATTTTGAAAAAATCAAATATTTGCTTTCAAATATAACTAAATGGAGTTGCATTTATAAACGGATGTATAGCCACCCCAGTGGTAGAACATGTAACATTCCGATTTTAAATAGCTAATTATTAATTTTTATTATTTATTATATTATGTGATAATTAATTTAATTGGGCGATTTAAATGAAAGATGAATTATTTGAATATGTGTGTTATTTAAATAATTGAGTAGAATTGTGGTTATTTGGTATTGGGCCTAAGATTATGAATAGAAGTAATGAGGAGGTGTTAAGTATTAAGTCCAATAAGACAATCCTTGTTAGTAAAGGGTTAGAAGGAAATCATAATTAGAATTGTTATTTGGTGAAAGAAGAGAAAGAGGAAAGAAGAGAAGAGGAGAGGAGAAAGAAGAGAAGTGAAGAGGAAACCCTAGAAGAGGAATCTTCAAGAGGTAAAGGGGAGAATCCATGTTATTACTTACTTGTATGTTGTTGGGTAGTGATTAGTAATTTGCTAGGTTGTTTAATTTCAATTTCTAGAATCTTTGAATGTTAGGGTTTGAAGAAGAATTCTGTTTTTCAACTTAGAATGATGACTAATCACTAGTAACATGTTAAGATATCCTTTAATGATGTTTTTCAACTTAAAAAGTGTTGTTTCATAGATTGTGCTTAGCGCCATCAGGACTGGGCTTAGCGCGAAAAGTTCTGTAAGATTGGGTTTGTCTGTTCATGAAAGGGCGCTTAGCACGATAGACCGGGCTTAGCGTGACCTGGAATGAAAAATGTTATTTTTAAGATCTTTTGACATGAAATATCATATGATTATATTTATTGTAGTATTTTCATATATGTAATTAATTGATCCGATTAAAATAAATGTGTTTTGGATTATTTTGAATACTATTTCAATGTATGCTATATTACTTGAGTATAGTATGTGTGAATCTTATTTTATAGAATATTGTGAATAACATTGATGGAATGATATGTTGTATGTTATTTGTTATGTGTGGTAATATGTATATGCTACATGTAATGCTTGTTGTTGTTGGAACATGATATTGTGAAAATGGTGAATAATTCACATGAGTTAAATTATGGTGATATGTTTGGATAATTGAGGTTGGTGGACAATCTTGATTTGCATATGATGTTGTTAAATTGCACATGCATACATGGTTGACCTTGAAAATTGAGGTGGTGAAACTTTGGGTTCACATTTGGCTCGATTCTTGGATGAATAAGTAGCGGTAAAACTTTGGGTTCATATTTGGCTCGACCCTTGTATGCATAAGTAGCGGTGAAACTTTTGGTTCACATTTGGCTCGATCCTTGTATGGATAAGTAGTGTGGCTTGGGTCTTGTTTGGATCGTAAGCATGGCTTTGATTCTAAGACAATGAATCAGAAGCGAGGTGAACGAATTCTTCCCAATGGTACCACATGCATATTGAGTTACATTGCATTGTTGTCTCATGAGTTATTGATGAATATGTGCTGTGTGTATTTGAATTGTGATATTTGATTATAGGGTTAATACCTATTTTCACCCCTGACATATGGGGTGTATTTGAAAAACCCCCCTGCCAAAAAAAAAGTTCTAATTTTTACCTTGACAAATTTTAAAAGTTTCATTTTTTACCTTTAGGATGCCACATCACCTAAAAGGCTGATGTGGCTTATGTTTTTGTTACATTTATAAGTTTTTGTTTTGCCACGTCACACAATTCAAATTAAAATGACCAGAATGCCCTTAGCTAAAATCCCAAATTACCCTCATTCAACCAAATTGAATACCCATTATCCATCTTCATTGTCCTCAACCACTTCATCTTCTCACCACCTAAACCTCTGCTCCTTCACCGATACACACCCTTATCATCTTTCCATCCATATCACCTTCATCGTCCCTGCCTCCGCTATTCCTACTGTAACATCTGTTCCCTCTTCCTATCTCAATAACCCAAGCCGCCGCTTCTGTTTCCGCCGAAACCCCCCTCACAAACTGACCTCGTCCGAATCCGAATCAACCACATCAGAATCCGAACCAATCCGAAACCGATTCTCGACCTATCGTTCTCCCTCACGGTGAAGGTTCGTAACCGAGACTTCTTCTCCCTTACGTACGATTCCCTTGATGTTTCTGTTGGTTACTGTGGCCGTCAGCTAGGGTTTGTTTCCTCTGTCGGCGGTGGTCGGATTAAGGCGCGTGGTTCGTCTTATGTCGATGTTGTGTTGTCCGTTGATGGATTTGAAGTTATCCATGATGCTTTCTATCTGCTTCAAGATATTACGAAAGGTGTGATTCCGTTGGAGACTGATACGCTCGTTGATGGGAAATTAGGGCTTCTGTTCTTTGATGTTCCGTCGCAACACCCACCATCCGAAATCCACTCACTCTTTCACAACAATCTTCCTAACTCACTGCCCTTCGTCCGTCTTCTCTTGATACGATAACACCACGAATCCTCTGTCAATAGCTTTGGCTGAAACGAAACCTGGACTTGCAAAATAATTTTGGATTTTAAGAAAGGGCATTCTGGTCATTTCAATGGGAATTATATCACGTGGAATAACAAAAAAATACAAATTTAACAAAAAAAAATCCACATCAGCCTTTTTGGTGATGTGGCCTCCTCAAGGTAAAAAATGAAACTTTTAAAATTTGTCAAGGTAACTTTTGGAACTTTTTTTTTGGCAGGGGGGTTTTTCAAATACACCCCATATGTCAGGGGTGAAAATAGGTATTAACCCTTGATTATATGAATAATTGAATTGTTTGGATTGATGACAGTTATGCTCTTTGTGATAAATGTGAATATGTTCTACTTGGAATACCAGTATAATCATGTTATGTTGGAATATCACTTGAAGTGTGTGGAATTCTTGAATAGATGTTGTTTCTATATTGCTTCCAATTATATATGTTTAGATAATGATGTGAATTCTTATCCTTTTCTTTTGATGTTACCTCTACATGGGTGACACGCATGTTCCGAGGATAGTGGTGCTTCGCACGAGACTAGTTGAAGGAGTTACTTAGTTTATTCCTTACAATAGGTAGTTGAGTCATTGTTATGGTCATGTAACACGAGATTTATCTGGATTTATTATTTTATGAGATATTTGTTATGTATTCTCCTATATTTTGGATGTGTATCTCAATATACTATTTTGATGTGGCCTTGGTGTCGATGTATGAATTTTGATGACTTGATTATGTTATGGATTCATCGTTTGTCATCCAATGGTTATAGTATGGGATGTAATCATTGATAGTATCTATTAATAAGAAATAATCCACTGTGAAATGCATGATTTGTTTAAAGCTTGAGATTCAATTATGTGTTATGATTATGACCAGTGTATAGTTATTGGTTTAATTTGAAACAAATATATGTAATACCCTCTTGAATATGCATGTTATTTTAATATGATTTATGCCATGATTATTGGGGTTTAGAAAAGGGGTGTTACATTAGTGGTATCAAAGCAATGGTCGGTCAGATTTATTTGACCAGGTTATTAATTGATTTAATTCTGATTGTATTTGATTTGTGTATCCGACACAGTAAATGATGTTGTTTGTTGTTGGATGTCTTAGGACGATGGTTGCAGAAAGAAATAATGATGCTATTGTTGATGCTTTGAGATTGTTGGCTGGATCTCTTAGGAAGATTTCGCAGGAGAATGCTGGCCACCGGGGAGAGGAAGACGAGTTTCGTGCTTTCGGGAAGTTTTAGGGGAACAATCCTCTTATCTTTGAGGGTGAGCATGAACCTGACAAGGCTCAAGCATGGCTGAAAGAAATTGGGAAGATCTTCAGAGTTATGAATTGTGTTGATGCGCAGAATGTGACACCCCAAATTAATTTGAATATTAAATGATTAGGAATTTAATTATTTATTTAATTAATGGCTTAAGTATTAATATTTTCGGATTTAATTGGATTAATTAGAGAAAAGAAGAATTGGAGGTGTGAAGTGTAATTAGAGGTGTGAGGAGTAAATCACTCTACTCTTACTAATTACCACTTATTGTATTTTATTGGAATAAATAAAAGGAGTATTAAAAGGATTATAAAGAGGAATAAAAGAAGGAAAAAGAGAGAAAGTGTCATTTTTGGAGAAAACTCACAGTACGTGAAATTGAGAAGAGGAAAGGAAGGAGGAAAAAGTCATTTCGTGTCGGAAGTCGAAGAACCCACAAGGTAAGGGGTGATTTCGATTAATTATTGTGTATTATCGGCTTTGAATTCAACCGTATAGATCATAGCATGTTAGGGAATCCCGGTTTAGAAATTCTAGGTTTCCGTAGAATTGTCTCTATTGTGTCGGATTGTAGGGAATTCATTGGTTCGTATGATATAGGGACTATAATGATGAATAGAACGTGTTAAATTGTATGTTAATGGATGTGATTGAGTGATTTTACGGTGTCGGAACGTATGGGTACGTTTTAGAAAGAATGAAAACTGGTTTTGGAAAACTGTTGCTGTCAAACTGCATTTTTGGTTCTGTGAGTCGCAGGAACCGGTTCCTGCATATGGAGGAACCGGGTTCCACGTGTATTTTTTTCCAAAGAAAATGATATTTTTCTCTGGGAACCAGTTTCCCTACCTGGAGGAACCGGGTTCCCATAAATTTTTCCAGGGGGCGTGTTTTCAGACTTCGCAGGAACCGGTTCCTGCATATGGAGGAGCCGGGTTCCACTGTAATTTTTTTGAAAAATACTAAACTTTGAAAATTCATAACTTTCAAACCGTAAGTCCATTTTAGTCGCCGTTTTGGACGTTGTTTCTTAAATTTAATGCTCTATTTTATAAAATAGAGAGATTTCCTATAACTTGAAATTATTTTGAAAATGTGTCGAAATTCCGGTTTGAGCGGTTGTTATTCAATGCGTACTTGATATGTACAGTAGTGTGTTTGTGGTATTTAACTGTGTCAGGATTGTGTGAAGGGAAGGCATGTTTATGTTGTTGATTGTGGGCATGATTGTTGAGAACATCATGTTTTGGTTTTGAGTCTGTTTATGATAATTGGTGTGTTCATAGGTTGATTTTTATAAAATGAAGAAAATTATAAATAATGGGTTTTATTTTGAAAAGAGTCGTTTTCCAATTTGTGAACAATGAGAGTTATGAGAATGGTGGATGAATGAGTATAGGATTGTTCTGACTGGTTGAACGTGGAATGAAGCTTGTATGTTATCTTCCTGCTGTTTATTCATGATTGTACTGATAGCATGTGTTTTGTTGGTGTTGTATATACCTGGTAGTTGTTGATCTTAGTTGTTGTTATTGTTGTTGTATATACCGGTGATAGACTTACCAATTGAAGGGTAAGTGTTTGGCATCTTTATGCTTTGTGATGATTTATTTCATGATAGGTGATGATATCATGTTGTGATTGATGATGGTTTATGATGTCTGATATGGTCATAACCTGTGTTAAATGTTGCATGCTGGTGTTGTGCATGCATATGCATTTTTGGTGAAGTTAATTCCCATTGTATGGAATTTGACTTGTATAGCCGTTAACCGTACCCAGTGGATAGTGGTGGTTAGGCTGGATTCTTGACTTCTGGTGTCTGGCGAATCGATGATTCTTGTATCGAGTTGATGATGGATCGTGTGTGACTTGGTCACGTGTTGGTACCACATGCATTGTCGCATTTGTGTTTGCATGGGATTGTAACATGTTAGGATGTCTTCCAGTGTTACAATTCTTTTGTTGTTATTTGTTGTGCATAATGACTTGTATGGTTGTATCTACGTGTTGAATCTGAATCTATGCTAAGATGGGTGAAATAATATGTTGTGATATATTGTTGATTGAGGAACGTATAATGCATGTTAATTATGAGAAATCTCACCCTTACTTTAATGATTTCAGATTAAGGTTAGCAGCTCAGGAGTTGGTGAGGATGGCTCTAGAGCTATGTTATTTAAGTCCGCGTGTCTGTGTCATGCTCTGATAGGTTGTAACACTGGGGAACGTTTAGTTGAGAAATTATTCGTTATTCATTTGTTGTTTGGAATTACTTTAAGAATAATTAAGAATTGATTTATTCTGTTTGATTTGATGGTATTATTTCCGCTGTGTAAGACATGGTCTTAATTTAATCGATTATTTTTTATAGTGACCCTCAGTGTAGCATGGCTACTGTGTTTTATTGGAAGTTTTATTTATTTCAACTTGTGACATCCCTTGATTTCCGCGTTAGCTCTTATTGAATCCAGCTTTAGTATTAATTTAATTAATATATTCGGGGTATTTTAGAAGGGGTGTTACACAGAAGGTCCAGTTTGGTACATATATGCTGGAGAAGAAAGGTGAAGATTGGTGGAGCAACACTGTTCAAAGATTTGACGAGGAAAGTGTTGAAGTTTCTTGGGCTCTTTTTTGTGATGCATTTTTGGAGAACTATTCTCCATAATATGTGCATGGAAAGAAAGAGGTAGAGTTCCTTGAGTTGAAGCAAGGCAATGGAACCGTGGCTGAGTATGCTGCAAGATTTCAAGAGATGATTAAGTATTGTCCTCATTACAGTACTATGAATGTTGAAAGATCTAAGTGTCTGAAGTTTGTGAACTGTTTGAGACCTTATATCAAGAAGGCTATTGGATATCAGTAAATTAATCGTTTTGCTGAGTTGGTGAACAAGAGTAGGATTTGTGATGATGATAGTATGGAGAGTGCTTCTTACTACAAGAATGTGAGTGATAGGAAAGGAAAAGGTAAATTCTGTGGGAAACTGTATGATGATTAGAAGAAGAATGGTAGTGGCAAGAAGCCAAGTGGGGGAATCATCTACTCTGCTTAAATGTTACAAGTGTGGTGTAGAAGGACACCATGCTTCTGATTGTGGAACCGATGTTGGAAAGGATGTTGGAAAGTTCTTTAGGTGTGGCAAGTTAAGTCATAAAGTTGTTGATTGTAGATTTAGTGCGGATGTGACTTGTTACAACTGTGGTCAACGAGGTCATGTTAGTACTAAGTGTGAGAAGCCGAAGAAGGAGCATGCTAGAGGGAAAGTGTTTGCATTGTATGGTGATGAGACTCCGGTTGAGGATAGGATTATCCGAGGTACGTGCTTTATTAATGGTACACCTTTGATTGCTATCATTGATACTGGTGCAACACATTCTTTTATTTATGTGGATTGTGTTAAGAGGTTGAATCTTGAATAGTCAGATATGCATGGAAATATGATTATTGATACTCTTGTTATGGGTTCTGTTTCTACTTCTATTGCATGTCTGAATTGTCCGTTGAGTATTTTTGGTGGAGAATTTTGGATGCATTTAGTTTGTCTTCTGTTAGATCAATTGAATGTATTTCTTGGTATGAACTGGTTGGAATACAATCATGTTTTTATCAACTATTTTCATAAGTCAGTTATCTTTCTTGATTCTGGTGTCGAGAATGATTTGTTTTTGTCTGCTAAGCAAGTGGATGAATCTTTAAAAGATGGGGTTATGTTTTTTTCTTTGTTGATATCGTTGGATCTCGGTGAGAAACAAACTATGGGTGAATTGCATGTTGTTTGTGATTTTCCTGAGGTATTTCTTAAGGATGTAAGTGATCTTCCGCCAGAGCGTGAGGTTGAGTTTTTGATTGATTTAATTCTTGGAACTAGTCTTGTTTCAATGGCTCCATTTCAAATGTTTGCTTCTAAGTTAAAAAAGTTTAAGAGTCAACTTGAAGATTTGCTTGAGAATAGATTTATTCGTTCGAGTGTATCTTTGTGGGGTGCACCTGTTTTGTTGGTTAAGAAAAAGGAAGGTTCTATGAGGTTGTGTGTTGATTATAGGCAACTTAACAAGGTGACGATTAAGAACAAGTATCCACTTCCAAGGATTGATGATTTGATGGATCAATTGGTTGGTGCTTGTATTTTCAGTAAGATTGATTTGAGGTCTGGTTATCATCAGATTCATGTTAAAGCTAAAGATATTAAGAAGACTGACTTTTAGAAAAAGGTATGGTCGCTATGAGTATTTTGTGATGTCGTTTTGTGTGACTAATGCTCTGGGTGTATCCATGGAATATATGAATCGAATTTTCATGAGTATCTTGATCAATTTGTGGTTGTGTTTATTGATGATATTCTGATTTATTCTAAGAGTGAAGAAGATCATGCTGAGCATTTGAGAATTGTGTTATCAGTGCTGAAAGAGAAGAAGTTGTATGCTAAGTTTTCTCAGTGTTGATTTTGGTTGAAGGAAGTGAGTTTCCTTGGGCATGTGATTTCAAGTGGTGGTATTTTTGTGGATCCTTCTAAGGTTGAGGTTGTATCTCGATGGGAAGTTCCAAAATCTGTTTCTGAGATTAGAAGTTTTCTTGGTTTGGCTGGTTATTATCGTAAGTTCATTGAAGGATTTTCTAAGTTGGCGTTACTGTTGACGCAATTGACAAGGAAAGGTAATCAGAAAAAAACCTTTCACGAAAAATATAATAATAAATTAAATAAACCTGCATAATCACTTGTCACATGTGTTAGTTTCTAAAATCAATCATAATCATATGTGCAGATTAATTCATAAAACCATTGAAAACAATGACCCTGTGCTCTCTTCCAACTTTGAACATCTTGAATATGTAGCCGGAGAAGAGGAATTTGATGAGATCCCTGAAGAGGTTTCTCGGTTTCTTGAGCTCGAGGAAGATACCACTCAGTCGTACAAAGAGCCGTTGGAAGCTATTAACTTAGGTTATGATGAAGACGTGAAAGAGGTCAAGATTAGAGCATTGCTTCATCCTGAGATGAAGAGTCGTTTGATTGAAACGTCGAAGGAATATGTGGATATCTTTGCTTGGTCGTATCAAGACATGTAAGGTTTATATACTAATATTATGGAGCATCACTTGTCGTTGATCCTGAGTGTCCGCCAATCAAGTAGAAGTTGGGAAGAACTAATCCTGATATGGAGATGGAGATTAAAGAGGAGGTTTTGAAACAGATTGAGGCAAGTTTCCTTGTGACATCAGCTTATCCTCAATGGATTTCCAATATTGTACCAATACCAAAGAAATATGGGAAGGTCCGCATGTGTGTTGGTTACCGAGATCTAAAAAAGGCTATTCTGAAAGATGATTTTCCTCTGTCGCACATTGATATGTTGGTGGACAGTACTGCAAAATGCAAAGCGTTCTCGTTCATGGATGGATTTTCTAGATACAATCAAATTAAGATGACTCCTGAGGACATGGAAAAAACAACGTTTATTACACCCTGGGGAACATTCTATTACAGAGTGATGCCATTCGGGACATCAAGTACTGAAAAGCAAGTCAAAGGCTTCCTTGGACGTTTGAATTACATTTTCAGGTTCATTTCTCATATGACTGCAACATCTGAACCAATCTTCAAGCTGTTGAAGAAAGATCATTGGTTATGTATCTAACTGTGTTGGAAAGCTCCATGGGTTGTATTTTGGGACACCAAGATGAAACAGAAAGAAAAGAATATGCCATTTATTATATAAAAAAGAAGTTCACTGATTGTGAGTCACAGTATTCTATGATGGAAAAGACTTGTTGTGCTTTAGCTTGGGCTGCGAAGCGTCTGCGACAATATATGTTAAATCATACTACTTGGTTGATCTCTCGAATGGATCCAATCAAGTACATCTTTGAAAAGCCTTCTCTTACCAAAAGAATTTCCCGTTGGAATATGTTGTTATCTGAATATGATATCGAATACCGCACCTAGAAAGCTATCAAAAGCAATGTGTTGGCGAAATACCTAGCTTATCAACCGATTGAATGCGATAAATCTGTTGAATTTGAATTTCATGATGAGGATGTAATGTATTTGAAAATGAAAGATTGTGATGAACTTTTTCCTGAAGAAGGTCCAGATCCCGAGTCTCGATGGGGAATGGTGTTTGATGGAGCCGTGAATGCTTATGGAAAAGGAATTGGTGTTGTGATCATCACTCCTCAAGGATCTCAGATTCCTTTCACAACGAGGTTAATGTTTGATTATACGAATAATATGGAAGAATTTGAAGCTTGTATCATGGGTCTTGAAGAGGCCATTGATCTCAGAATCAAAATTCTTGATGTGTACGATGATTTAGCTTTGGTAATAAATCAGATTAAAGGAGATTGAGAGACTCGTCACCCTAGCTTAATCCCTTAAAAAGATTATGCGAGGAGACTGTTGACTTTCTTCAATAAAGTGGAGCTTCACCACATCCCTCGGGATGAAAATCAAATGGAGGATGCCTTAGCTACTTTGGCTTCCATGTACAAAGTGATCCAGTGGAATGATGTACCTCAGATCACCATTGGGAGCCTTAAGAGGCCAGCTTATATCTTTGCTATGGATATGGCAAAGGATGATAACCCTTGGTATCACGATATTAAACACTTCTTGATGACTCAAGAGTGTCTGGTTGATACGACGAGCAAAGATAGAAAGACATTGAGGCATTTAGCTGGTAGTTTCTTCCTCAATGAAGGTGTGATATAAAAAATAAATCATGACATGGTCTTGCTCAGATGTGTGGATAGACATGAAGCAGACATGTTGATGCATGAGATTCATGAGGGTTCTTTTGGCACTCATGCCAATAGATACTCTATGGCCAAGAAAATACTAAGAGTAGGATATTATTGGTTGACAATGGAATCCGATTGTTACAAATTTGCGAAGAAGTGCCATAAGTGTCAGACTTATGCTGATAAGATTCATGTGCCTCCTACTTTGCTCAATGTTATTTCTTCCCCATGGCCTTTTCCTGTGTGTGGTATTGACATGATTGGGATGATTGAACCCAAGGCTTCTAATCAACATCGTTTCATCCTAGTAGCGATTGACTACTTCACCAAATGGGTTAAAGCGGCTTCTTATGCCAATGTTACCAAGCAAGTGGTGGTTCGGTTTATTATGAACAATCTTATTTATCGGTATGGTGTGCCAAGCAGAATCATTACTGACAAAGGCTCGAACTTGAATAATAAGATGATGGTAGAACTTTGTGAAGAATTCAAGATTGTCCTTCACAACTCCTCTCCTTACAGACCTACGATGAATGGGGTTGTTGAAGCTGCAAATAAAAAATATCAAGAAGATCATTCAGAAGATGGTTGTCACCTACAAGGATTGGCATGAAATATTACCTTTTGCTTTCCATGGGTATCGAACTTCGATTCGTACTTCAACATGGGCAACTCCTTTCTCTCTTGTTTATGCTATGGAAGCAGTGCTCCCCATTGAATTTAAGATTTCATCTTTCCGTGTGATAATGGAAGTTGAATTATCGGATGTTGAATGGATTCATAATAGGTTTGACCAGTTGAATTAGATTGAAGAGAAGAGAATAACTACTTTATGTCATGGTTAGTTGTACCAGAAAAGACTCAAGAAAGCTTTTGATAAAAAGGTCAAACCTCGTGTTTTCAGAGAAGATGACCTCGTGCTCATAAAGATCGTGTCTTTAAGCTCTGATTCTAGAGGCAAGTGGACTCCCAATTATGAAGGCCCATATGTTATCAAGAAAGCCTTCTCGAGAGGTGCATTGATTCTTGAAACTATGGATAGAGAGGAATTTCCACATCCTCTGAATGTTGATGTAGTCAAGAAATACTTCCCCTAAATAAATAAAAGAACATCTCGCTAAGTTGAAAACTCGAAAGGGCGGCTTAGGCAAAATAGAGCGTCTCGATAGGCTGAAAACCCGAAAGGGAGGTCTAGGAAAAAATTAGAGACATAAACAGAATAAATTTCCCGGTAGGCTGAAAACCCGCAAGGGAAGTCTAGGCAAAAGTTAGGGACTTATATGGCAAGTAACTACATCAGACAAGACTTGATCATAGAAGCAACAATCTGTATGGATCATCTTCATACCTCAACTGAAGACTACAATACAGGAGTTCAAAGTTGTTATGAAGAATAG
The DNA here is from genome assembly GCA_021764765.1 of Vicia sativa. Taxonomy (NCBI): domain Eukaryota; kingdom Viridiplantae; phylum Streptophyta; class Magnoliopsida; order Fabales; family Fabaceae; genus Vicia; species Vicia sativa. The sequence goes on along the minus strand of CM038793.1, from coordinate 16,607,559 downwards.
GGTTCATTGTTTTTCGATGTACCTTCTTCATGTATTTACCATTTTTTAAAACTTTGTAATCATCTACGGGGTCATGTTATTGGCAGGCTACCATTCTATCAATAAAATTTGAGCTTTTATCCAATTCCTTTGCAATCTTATTTTATTCAGCTATGAAAATATTCTTTTACTATTGAAAATACATTTCAAAACAAACAGATTTGTTAGAACATACTTGCGAAATTTTTTGCAATTTAAGTGTGTTTACTTTGGATGTGAAGCAAAGGGATAAAATGGCACTGTCCTAATATCAAACGACATCGATAATATTGAAGATAGTCCCAATAGGACCCCTGTAGCAATGTTTTTTTTCGAGCATGAGATTTAAGTGTGGAGCAAGATGCTTCCACGGAGTATTTTATTTCTTCCTAGAAGAGTTTACGAGAATAATTCCCTGATGAGACATAGTGACATCCCACGAGATGTTTCCATCAGAGGGAGCTTGGGAAATGTTTGCAGTATGCATGAAGTTTTTGTGATTTGATATGATAGGAAGTTGCCCTTCATTTATTGGTTTGTAATGAATTTACGTTGGAACTTTCTTGATCGAGTGTTGTCCATGCACTAGTCTACCCTCCATGTTGATCCTCAATAAAGTGTTTGTATGTGATCGGAAAAATAGCAAGTGTACTATTTTTACTGATGTAGTAATAGTGGATTTTACCCCAAAGATATCGATCTCGAGGATTGCGTAGGAAACACAAAGTATGGTTTCTTACCAATTGAACAAAAACAATGATTTTGGGTTGATTGTAATAAATCCTTACTAAATGTAAATCAAAGCAATATAGAAAATTGACTTTTGTTTGATGAAAATATGCTAGGGAGAGTGTATAATTTTCCAGTTAATATTCTTACTCTTTGATCAATTCAACAAGTTCATCCGCCTCAACTATCGATTCTCATTGTTATCTTTTCCTAATTCCTTAGTGAAAAAATCTTTAACCTCTATTCCTAATTTTAACTTCCGTTCAAATTAGTAAAAAGGTTAAGCATGCAATTATCAAGAACAATTGTGGTTATTATAGGATTGCCCTAGTCCTAGGTGAAATCCTTAATAATATCATCACTTAGAAAATCTTAACATGACCGTTCAGCTCTAATGTGTTAAATCAATCCAATCCTATGGTCCCATAGGGTCAAACGATAAACTTTTCTAAATAATCAAATTGATGCAGAATAAACTAAATTGTTGATTAACAAAACAAAGAGATCAGTATTCTTAACATGACAAATTAGGGACACCCCCTAGCATTGGGGGTATTAGCCTCTCATAGAATTCAAAGGTATAATAACAATATTAGATATAAATGTTACAATAGATTGGGGTCTTCGATCTTCAATTGCTCTCACGCATGAAGAATTCTTTGTTCCCAAAGTTGTTGAATCTCTTCTCTTCTATCGTCAAAATCCTCTTTTTATGCAAAAGTCCTTTCTAAATTCTAAAAACTAAATTAAATAGTCTCAATACAAATCTCAGCCAAGCAGAATGTCTAAAGTGCCCTCCAAAGTCCAAATTCACTTAAAAAACCCTAGAATATAAAATCTTTCCCGCGCTACCAACACGGGCCGTGCTGGGCAACACTAGCCGTGTTGGTCTTCTTATGTTTTAGATTTTCTTTATGCTCCAGACCTCCTGACACGGGCCGTGCCAAGCCACACGGGCGCCCGTGTCATCCCTCTAGTTTTATTATGGGTGAAAATCCAACTCCTGACACGGGCCGTGTTGTGAGACACGGGCCGTGTTGCATCCAATTCCTTCTACTATTCTTTCTTTGGATCTTGGACTCTCCGTTCCTCTCCGCACTCTGCCTTTTTCGTCCCGATTTGTCATGCTTTATTCTTCTGACCCTGAAAACACTCAAACGCACAACCAAGGCATAAAATGCGGTAAAATGACATAGAATACTAGACAAATAAAAGAAACGATAACAAAATTCAATGCTAAATATCTGTGTAAAAACCACTTGATCAAACTCCCCCAAACTTAAACCGTTGCTTGGCCTCAAGCGACAAATACAAGAACTCATGGGAATCAAAGCATCCTGGTACTCATACGTGAGACTTCAGTTCACATTGCTCATAAGGTAGTTTGTCTGGCCTTCACATGACACGAAGACTTGTAAGAACCTTTTAACATGAAGTTTCCTCTTCATATACCTCTCCAACTATGCTTTGTACTTAAGTCTTCTCCCGATGTTCCTCCTCTTTCATTTGTACAATCAAATTAAGGCAATAAGAATTAAGATGATCATCACGTGCAAAAGACTAATCAAAACTTCTTATTTCAACACCAAATGAGCAGCATTTGCTACTTTTAATTACCGATGAAAGTTTCAAACTTTGCATTTATATATTGTCCTTTTGGATAACGTTTGGGGATCAACTCCCTTTGGGCTGAATAACCTGGTGAGGGCTACCCAACTTAGCGAGCCAGTTGTCTTTTACCGCCTTTTCATCATTTGGTGCCATCTTTATTTATTTCTCAACCAATCTTACCTGCATGTGAATCAAGATTATGCCAGACTGTATGGATAAACTACTCAAGTAGTACTTCTCAAGATTCAAGTACTCTGGTACAACTCTATATGTTAGACTCGTATCACTGTCACGTTACTCTAAACTTCCTCCCTTCAAACAATCATCCATTTGTCTCTATATACTATTCCCGGTCTTTCAGAACACAAGATCTTGAGCAAATTAAAACAAAACTTTCGGGCAAGATTCGAAAAATTTCGGGAGAATCTACTTGTGGACTTACACAGCAATTAATCATCAACTTAAAAAGTAAAAATAAATAAACAAAGCAATAAAACCTCCCCCAAACTTGAACTAAACATTGACCTCAATGTTTTAGACCAAGCTCGAGAGAAGTGACTCAAAAAGGATAATGCAACACCAACTGCTACCTCCTAGCTTTCGCAAGAAAGGATCCCTTTTTATTACCTGCAAACAAAACAAAAAGAAAAACTAAGTTATGGGTTAGTAGAATTTTTGTCCCATATCATATAGGTTTTTCATATTTTGAATAATATGAATTTAATAAGATTAAAATAAATAAATAAAATTAAATATTACATATAATTAATTAAAAATTGGGTTAATGGCATTTTTGTCCCCTGTCATATAGGCGGTTTCTAGTTTTGTCTCTGTAAAACAATTTTTAGTAAAAGCACCCTTGTCATATGAAGATTTTGTTCTTTTAAACCTTGGTGAAAAATAACACACTCTAAATACTCATGTAGCGCGTTGATTAAATAACTTTTTAAATAAAGTGATATATATTTAAAAATAAACTGAAATTAATTTTTAATAAATAATAATAAATTGAAATTAATAATATATAAAAATTAATTTCAATTTATTTTTAAATATATATCAGTTATTCTTATATGTTAAAAATTAATTTCAATGTATTCTTAAATATATAAGATAGTTTATTTATTCAAATATATATTATGGGTCATATTTAAATTAATTTCAATTTGATTCATTATATTATTTTAAAAACAATATACGAATATTTACTATATAACTTACATATATAATTATGATTTTTTGCAGAGGGGACCACAAGTCACTTACGGCAATTAACAATCTGCTTATGGACTATGCAGCCCGCTCTGGTCAATTTTGCAGCAATGCCGTGTCAATTGTGTACGCTGGTGGAATGTCTCCTCAACGTCATACGGCTTTGGCGAATTTACTAGGGTTCTCAATTGCGTCTCCTCCTTTCTTGTATCTGGGCGCTGCCATATTCATTGGAAAATCGTGAGTTTCCCACTTTCAATTCCTTGTAGACAGAGTTCGACTCAAGTTAGCAGCCTAGAAAGTCGGTCTTCTTTTTATGATTGGACAGGTTCAACTAGTCAAATTGACGATTCTAAGTATGTTTATTCACTGCCTTGCGGTTTACAACTGTCTTGCCAGTATCCTTAAATCCATTGAATCCTGGACAAGAAATTTCATATGGAGTGGGAATCTTGAGAAGAAAAAGTTAGTTACGGTTGCGTGGAAGGTGTGCTGCAAAAGTATCAAAGAGGGTGACCTTAGGATCACCTCGCTCAAAAACTGGAATAAGGCTGCTAACTTGCAATTATGTTGGAGTTTCTTCAACTTTCAGGAGGCTTGGTCCTCGGTTTTAGCGGCCAGAGTGCGGCGCAACCACAAAGTCATTCAATACTCCATAAAGTCTTCCATATTGAGCAGCATCAAGCATAAATTTCATGAGATTAAAGACAATGTTCATTGGGTGATTGGTAATGGCAATTCTGCTAATTTTTGGCTTGATAATTGGACAGGAGATGTTCTTGCTTTCAAATACAAAATCCCGGAGAAATTCCACAATTCTCTCAAGGTTACGGTTGGTTATTTCCAAAAGGATGGAGATTGGCATTTCCCGACTTCCTTCCATGCTGCATTTCCTGATCTGAGCAATCAAGTTGTCAAAACCTCCTTCTCGGCCTCCTCTCTAAATGACACTCTAGTGTGGCAGCATTCCTCTAATGGCTTATTAAGCTACAAGCAGGCTATGCATTTTTTGGCTGGTACTTCCGAGGCTGCTACCGGTAGAAAGAGAAAATTTCCTTGGAGTATACATATTCCTCCTTCAACCATCTATATTGATTTGGAGACTTATGCTCAACAAAATTCCTTCGGACGACAATTTGAAGATTCGAGGTTTTCTTTTTCCCTCCGTTTGCAGTCTCGCTCAAACTGAAGACTATTTCCATCTTTTTCCCTCTGTTTACACTCTTATGCATTGGAAATCGTGTGTGGCCAACATCTCTGCCAATGCTAAGCTGGTTGGAAATGCTTCTTGTCTTAGTTCAAATTCCAACATCAACAATTTTATTTTGCTGAAAAATTTGGATATTTCCATTCATCCGGCCATTGACACTACGCTCTTAGAGGTTCTTTGGGCTCCACCCTTGCCCGGTTGGATTAAATGCAATGTCGACGATCTAGCTTTGGGATCTCTTTCTTTTTGTGCGATTGAGGGAATTTTCAGAGACCATAATGCGAAGCATTTAGGTAGTTTTTCAGATTTCATTGGTTTTGGGAATGCGGAGTTTTGTGTTGTTCTTACGCCTATTGAATTGGCAAAGTCTCATGGTTGGAGCAAGCTCTGGATTGAGTAGGATTGTCTTTGTGTGGTTAAATCTTTTTCCCATCCTATTTTAGTGCCCAAGAGTATCAAGTCTCGTCGGCTTTTGTGTCGCTCTTCACGACTACTATAGATTTCATGATCACCCATATATATAGGAAAGCCAATTTTTGTGCCGATATTCTGGCTGGTCTTGGTCTTAGACTTAGAGATTGTTCTTGGTTTAATTTTGTGCATACTGATTTGCTTCGGGACTTCCTTCTTGACAAGGCTGGTACCCCTAGGCTTAGGCATCTTGTTTAAGGGGTCTTGACTTGGTCCCCTTATGATGTTGTTTCCCGTTAGTTCCTTTTTGTTTTAATATAATTCTCATCTTTTATAAATAAATAAAAAAACTCCCAGTTGAAACAAAAGTTTTTAGAATTTTGATATTTTGAATTATAGTAATTTAATAAGATTAAAATAAATTAATTAATTAAATATTACGTGTAATTGAATATAATTTTAAAAAAAAATCTTATTGGTTCAAAAAAGCATAATTAAAAATAAAAATATATAATTTTAAGTCAGTATGTTGTCAATTAAAAATTACAAAGAAAATTTAAAAAATATCCAGTCAGCGTATGATATTAACCCAATTAATAATAAAGGCAGAATTCTAAAAAAGAATAGGAAGATAATAAATTGGATCTCTATCAATTATAGCCATCTTGAATCATCATCATGAAACAAAATACACATTTTAATGTATTTATGAACAAGAGAATCATATATTTAAGATCCATATAGTAATTACTATTTCTTAATTTATTGCATAGTATCATTGAAAATAACTTGCAAAAATACACACAACCATGAGGCAGTAGCTAGCAAATCCATTCGGTTTCCACAAAAAAATACACACAATCATGAGGAAGTAGCTAGCAAATCCATTTGGTTTTCCACACTCAACATATTCATATTCTTGCTTCTCCAACTTCAATCTTCTTTGATTCAAACCAGCTACAAATACTTCTAAAGTGTAATAATGGACACCAAAATACTTGGTCCAAAAATCTCAAATTATAGAAGGTTTCTCATAGAAGATTTTCCATACAAACTTGCATAAACAATCCTTGTCCGGTACACAAGAAACATGCTTAAGCCAGTTGCAACAATGCATAATCCTGCCATGATAGATGAAGTCAGGAAGAAGCATATGTACCCTTCACACTTCAGCTGCTGGCCGCCACTATTAAGAGCCTGAGAGACGATCGATCCTAAATTCAAGTGTAGGCCACCATGAGCTTGTTTTTCTGCTTCGTGATCGTAGATTCTGCTAGCAATGAGACTAGAGAAGACAAGAGTTCCAACAGGGTTTGCTAGTGTGAGGAAATTGTATAATGCACCAAAGTTTCTCAAACCAAATAATTCAGAGGCTGTAGCTGGAACAATTGCCCAATGTGCACCATAACCAAGGCCGACTAGTAAAGTGCCGACGTACATTGATCCCGGCCATCCCATACCAATGAAAAGATGACCAATTGTCATAACTAGTTGAAATGCAGCCAATGCAGCTGGTCTTGGATATGTATGATCCCTGAATACATAAAAACAAAGTGAAAACAAAGCGAGATTTATGTAACAAACATTGTTATCTTGAAACCAAACAAGCTATAAATATTTATTAACTGTATGAAGTGAATTTTTACTTGACAACAATCTCAGATATGTAGCCGCCTCCAACACGTCCAAGAAAGTTCCAAATGCTGATCATGGAGACAAATATATGTGCATTGTCATAACCTAGAGATTGACTCATCTGACCGAGATTATCAATTACGGTCAAACCAGAACCAGAACCTAAGACCATGGAAATAAAAAGAAGCCAAAAATCTGCTTTAATCAAAGCTTGCATCAACGTAAAATCTTCTCCTCTATGTGGTCCTCTCCTCCTCTTAACTCTAACAGCTCCTTCAGCAGCTGCTTGTAGTAATCTCGACTGTAATTGCGCTATACGTTTCTGCCTTTCCAATGCAGGGAGCAAGTCCATATCCTTAGGCTTCTCATCTTCCAACTCACTTAGTATTACTTCATCAGAATCAAGTTGTGAATGTCCTTGTGGTTCTAGAAGTGCTTCTTCCTCAAGAGGTTTTTCAACTGGTCCGAAAGTCAACGACAGAGGAATTACAATTGGGGAGAGGAGAATCAGAAAGAGGATACTGGTAAAAATTGTGATAACAGTTTCACTCAGATCAACTAAATCTTGAACAACCATAACTCCCATCATATAAGCAGCCAACAAGAGGCATACACCATAGACAAGTGTGAACGATTTTCCGTCCGACGGACGCACCTGTTTGTGACCTCCGACCGGTCTAACAATGAACATAAGACCAATTGCTACCAAGGATGGACCAACAGCAACCATAAATATTAATGATGCATGATCAGGTGAATGTATAAGTACATATATCTGTGTCAATATTGCACCACTCAAACCAGCAAAGCCCTTTAGAATACCGACGACGGGACCTCGGCTTTTCGGGAAATTTTGCACACAAGACACCAATGAAACTGTGTTGAAGTAGGTTTCACCGTTTGTTCCAATAAATATGAGAATACAGATCTGCATGCCAATAACTAATCAGAAAATTTGAATAGCAAGGTAAATAAATATATTAAAAGATGCCCCTTAATGCAAGTAAACTGCTTATTATCTTATGATGATTTCATTGTCCTGAAATATATACTAAGAACATCTTTGACATATCAATTTAATGCAAGTAAAGTGCTTATTATCTTATGATGATTTCATTGTCCTGAAATATATACTAAGAACATCTTTGACATATCAATTTAATGCAAGTAAACTGCTTATTATCTTATGATGATTTCATTGTCCTGAAATATATACTAAGAACATCTTTGACATATCAATGAATGATGGATATTAACTAACTTATGATCCTGAGACATCTACTATAAGATGTCTGTATAGGCATGATCTAGGTAGCACCAACACCTCAGATTGCAGGTGTATTGCAGTTGTATCCAGTGTCTGACACCAACATCTGACACCAACAGGACACTAACACGTGTATGACATTATCACTTCCCTTCAGTTATTACCGGTGTCTAGTGCCGGTATCAATGTCATGTCTAGTGTCCATGCCTATGCCAGTGTTTCGAAGCAGATAACTAGACAAGGGCATCTCCACAACTTCCCTATATTAGGCTTACTAGCAATTTTGTCATTGGCAGATGGAGGTCTATGGAGGATGGACGAATTTCCGCCATATAAAAATGGGACAGCGACTTATGCCACTGCCATGGCAAATGGCACTTCACAAACTACCTGTGGTAGCTGGCACAAAATCCACAACACTATTCCACCAACATTGCTGGTTTAACAATGTTACTTTGGTGCACTCGGGTCAAACAAACTCAAAATCATTACGCTGAAACATGGGATTGAGATTAATGGCACCGCCATGGCATGTGTTCTTCACAAAATGGTCAGGACCACGGGCTCAAAATCCGCCATGTCATTCAATTATGGCCATCATTTAGCAACACTACTTTCCTGTGCTTAGGTCAGATACACTTAATATATTTAAAAACATGGGATTCCAACTTATAGCGCAGCCGTGTAGCCGGCAAAAAATATGCCACACCATTCAACCATCACCGCGATCTAACAGCACTAAATATTGTGGTCGGGTCAAATAAACAGAAAATCTATATTTTGAGTTTTTGGACCAACCACCTAACTACACCTTCATCGAAACCAAAATCAACAAGACTTGCCTTGCCAAAAGCCTTCCCCAAATTTTTTTAACATCCTCCATTTTAAAATGAGGACACTACTAGAATCCAAATTTTAAATAGATCCAAGTTCCAACTTTTAGGTACAATGTTGTCAAGTGTGAAATATTAAATCAAAACTTTCTAAAGGAATCTTGGAAAATAATCAAGACATAACTCATTAAAATTTATTGCATAATCAATTTCCCAAGTGTAGTTACAAAAACAAAACAAAAAATACCAGAGAGACATTCTAGATAATACAAAAGAAGAACAGTTTTCTATCTGTGACCAAGATTTAGCATCATTTCACATGCTCACATGGGAGACAGCTGACAGATAAAGCCAACAACCAATTGAGTAAAGTTAAATTCAATTAATTATAAAAGTCTCTGGTCAGCTTAAGATACAGATTGTTTCAACATGCCATTTTTTTTCACTTTTTCAAAAGTATGCTGCAAATCACTACATTGCTATAATAATGTGAAACACTCAAATTAATATGCCATAAAGATGAAAACAAACTGATGGAAAATTCTCCCAAACCAAAATTCAGTAAAGGAAAAAAAATAGAATATTCATTTAAGAGGATTTGGCTGTAAAGGATGTCACTTTTTATCCCTTTTAGATTCAAAGTTCCTTCTTTTTGAATAAACAAAACAACCCTTTATTCCAGGTATTAAGGTCCTAAAGTTTCTTTAAAGAAAAAGTTACATTTTCATAAATAGTAGATTTAGGTGGACATAAAACCCATATGATAAACAACAACAATCGACCTTTCTCTCACTAAGTGGGATCGGCACATGGATCAACTTTCACTTTAATGTTCTATCCCTAACCATATATCTATCCAAATCATTAATCTCGAGATCTTTTTTAATAACTTCATTTATATTATTTCTGTGTCTTCCTCTTACTCTAGTTATTAGACTTCTCTTGATCTGATCTACTCTCATTACCACAAAATATATATGTCTTCTCTCTACATATCTAAACCACCTAAGTCTATTTCGATCCATCTTATCTACTATAGGTACTATCCCAACCCATACGATAAAAACCAAAATCAAAAAAAGAAATTGGTTTACAATGGAATATGGAATCTTCATTCCGCTCTGTTTCTTTCCATTCCATTCATTTTAAGATATCCAAACATACCAAAACCTAAACCTTATTTGAATTGAAAATGAGTTTCACATAATCACGATGCACATTACTGTGATTTCAACATAAATTATATCCTAAAGTTTCAGCAAAATCACGGTATCAACGCATCAAATGAAACACACTCAAAGATCAGCCAAACAAATCTCAAAACAACATTAACTCATTACTAGTGAACAAAGAAAGAAGAAAACAAATTCAAAATTGCATTATTTGTATAGTAGATTAAAGTATGTACAATAATAAACACAACTAATCTGAAAATGAATGATCGAAACAACAAAATAGGGAAATACCATCTTATGAATGAAAATAACAACAACAAAAAAAAGTCAATCATATTGAATCATCCAAATGAGTCTGTCTTATTAAGTCATCTCAGACGATAGTTATGCAGAGACATCAAATGCAAGAAAAGAAATACTCACAGCCCATAAAGGAAGAGTAGGAACTTGACCAGTAACAATCAACCAAACCCAACCATACCCAACAAGATTCAAACCCGCCCCAACAAGCAACGCTCCCCAAATAGGCAAAACCTCACACAAAATCCCCGTCAAAAAGCCAACACAATCACCAAGGTCTTTGGCCACACCCAACATAGCAAGTTGCTTCTGATTATAGCCAAGCGAACTCTTAATCACCGGCGAAATACTTCCAAACAAGTACCCAATACCCGCCCATGATTGTAACCACATTGCTCCCACAAACACAAACCATCTGCTCTTGTATAGAGTTACTAATTTCTCTTTGAATTCACCCATTTAATTCAAGACAATACAATAAAGTTATTGATCAAAATTGGATTGTTATTTATTGGTGAAGAAAATTGGATGGTGACAGAATGGGGTGGAAATGAGTGAGATGATGAGAACGATTGAGTTTGATGAGCTGGCGGCGATGGTTATATTGGCTCAATATTGATTTTAATATTGAGACACTTTGTAAGCATATAAATTGTTTATGATAAACGTGGAAGATAAATTTATTTATTAATAATGGTGGTGGCGATGAATTGTTTTCCAAAAATAATATATGCAAGTTATTACTTCTTTCTATACTGGTTTACTACACAATTAGTAACTAATTAAGAACGTATGGGTGCAGAGGTTAGTTAAAGCCTAACTAACCAGTAACAAGGAATTTGGTAATAAGAAATTTTTTATTGAATTTAATGGAAATAATTGATATGTAACGTAATTTTATACTATAATATTAATAATATTTTTTTTTATTTTAATTATATGTAGAACAATAATTATGAATGCTCGTATCGTATCTTGAAATAGTCTATCTGATAATAAATCAATTATATTTTATCAAATCATAATTCACAATAAAAAAAATATTTCTTTTGTTACCTAAAGTAAATAACAAAGTTGTAACAAAAAAAATAATTAAGTTGATAATTGTTTAATTAGTGTACGAAATAACATTAACAACATGTACAAAAATTATAAAATTTAAATTATGAGGATATAAGAATAGTTGTGAATTGAGAACTTTTTTAATATATAAGATAAAATTGGTTTAAAAATATTTTAAAATGTGAGAACTTTTTTCAATTTTATTGTTCACTTTATGCATATTTTTTTGATTTAAAAATAAATATTGTGAACTCATTACTCATAATTTTTTTGTATAGCTTAAATTTTTTTTTTACTCTTACAAATCCTATAAAAATGAGTGGTTTAATTTAAGCGTATATAAAATGATTTATTAAACTAAAATATAACAAGAGATTGAAAAAAAATGATTTAACAAATAAATTTCTCTTTAACAAATTTTACTCTCTATTTTTATTTATTTTAATAAATTATATTCTCTTCACTTATGATAAATTAGAAAATTTGATAGTTTTTTTTTTAAATGGAGTATAAAATAATATTAAAAAAATATAAATGAAGAGAAAAATTCAAAGAATGAGTGCATAATAATTAAGTTGTAAATTGAAGAAAAAAAATATAAAGTGGATAATGAAATTGATAAATTTTCTCTTATTTATAAATATTATTTTACCTTTTATTTTAATTATTTTACCTTTTAAAAATTCATACAATTCACCTTGATTTTTCGCGAAAACAGGCGTCGAGCTAATGATGTTAAACAAGCATTTGTTGGGAGGTAGCCCAACCCTTTACATATTTATTTCCTTGCATAATTAATTTTGAATATGGAGAAAAGTAGTATGAATGAGACAAAGAAAATTCTGCATAAAATTGAATTTTGCAGAATTGACTAAGCAAGCCCTGTTTCGCTAAGCGAATATAGCAGAGTCAGCAAAAATGTCATTCATGTCATTTTTTTCACTTTAATAATTATGTATCTCTTAATAGTTTTTAAGTTGTAGGTGTATTATGATCAATCCATGATATCTTGTTTGAACATTTGTCCTCTACAATATAAGTGGAAAAGGCAAGGAGTGAAATACCAAGTTCACATGAATCAAATAAAGGTGCAATGGTATGGATCCAATTTTGAAAGAATTGCACAAACCAAGGTACAAATTTATTGCTTTCGTAGGATTTAGCATGAATATGATAGGAGTAATCGGCATAAAGTCAGTTCATTCAATCCTTTGCAATGACGTGTTCTCATGATGAATCACTTAGTTCTAAAACTAGAAAAAATGAGACAGCCTTCCATTGTTCACCATACGCTTAGGAGACTGACAAAATCTTGTTTTAACTCGTTTAATTCACGCTTAATCTTTCACTTCTATTGATAATTATAAAGACAAAGAAGGGATCAAGGCATTTCTTTGAAAATTGAGTATAACTAGCAAATCAAATTATAGCCTCATATGTCCTTGTGAGCGAGTGATCATTTGCAACCTGTTTTGAGCCATATGACATTAATCCATTATGTATGAACTAAACAATGCATTAAGTAGACCATTTAGTGAATATTGTTCTATTGCTTTACAAATTATAAAAGTGTGTATGATTGATTCTAATTTTCTTGAATTACCCCTTGAAACCATTGATATCTTTTGCCAAATCTAAAAGAGCATTCAAAGAAAAGAAGGTTTTGTTCAAAGTTGGGGAGAAAATGAAAAAAAATCCTTGTTCAAAAAGAAAGGAAAATAAAAAGGTATAAAGTACAAAAAGAAAAATGAAAGAAAGAGAAAAGTGAGAAAAGAAAAGACATGACTAGTCAAAATGAATATGTTCAAAATAATGAAACAAGAAAGGTTTGCATGAATGATATGATAATAAAAGAACAAAAACCTTTGAATGCACTTCAAAGAAAGAAAAACCAAAAACCACTTTGTTTCATTAGCCATAGGAAATAACACTTTTTTGGTACCTTAGTCACATTACAACCATGAAAAGACCTTAGTGATCTTTGTCTTTACATGTCAACATACTTTGCTTAGATGAATACATGAATTAATCAAGATGTTGACAAATTTATCATGTGAGAGATCAAAATGCCTCATTATTTTTCAATTGCACAAAAATGTGATAGGTGTTATTCATTAAAAACACATGTTTATTGATTTGGTTTGCTTGACATGAATTTTATGTGGAGGAATCTATTCATAATTATGTATAAATGCTATGAGAAAGATGAACATGGCATACTAGGATGTAAAATTTCAACATTAAACCATGCACTTGATACTTCTTTGAAAAAACTTTGGTTTATGATATGAAGAATGGTATAGAAACTATTGCTTTTGATTTACTTTGATTGATGACAAACAAATATTCAAGTTGGGGAGAGTTTGATGAATGCTTGATTCATAGTAAATTATCACATTATTACATATCATTTATCTTACTTAATTTACAAGATTGACCAAAGATTGAGAAATTTATCAAAGACTTGTAACCTTTTGACCTCATAGGAAAATTTCCAAGCATTTTATTTTCCTACCAATTGAACTAAGTTGTACTAAACATCCTTAGGTTCATTGTGGAAGAATAATGAGCTCAATGAGACAAGGGATGACCAAGTTATGATCCTTTGAAGTTATACAAGATAGATGAAGCATCCATCTAGAGAGTTAGCAATCATAGACCACCAAAACAATCTTCTCATCAGAAAAACTCCTTGAACCAAAGCATATTCATATTAGAAGTCCTTTTAAGAATCAAATGATTTTGAAATCATTCACAAAATTTATACAAACACCAAGATATGGTCCTCAGAAGTCCAAAACCCTAATTTCAAGATAGATGGCCATAGAATAGAGAATTCTTCAAATTTGATGATATCTTCCAAACATGAAACATATACTCAAGAAGAGAGGCCATGAGATATGATAAGATAAGTCTTCAATAAGAAAAAATTCTTTCAAAAATCTGTGAGAATTAAGGAGAGAATGCATGGAAATAAACCCACGAACCTATGGACTCTTTGAATAAGAAACTTGTGCACCATTCACCTACAACATTTAGGGAGCAAAGTGTACACACATCATTGTTATCCAAATATCAATCATCACACACAAGAAATAAACACATTCATAAGGTGCTTGGTGATCTTCTAAAGGGAAACCCAAAGATAGGGAAGAGAGGGAGACACCCTTCGTGATCTCTATGCAATGTGATGGTATGAAGTTTTTTTTTTTAGAATCTTGGGGGTAAAAATTAGGGTACAACAGCTTCCCTTATTTAAGTGTCTTCTATCTGGAGATAAGAAGGGAACCTTCGCCTCGACGGGATATAAGATACTTAAATATAATATAAGACCTATTGTTGGCCCTAAGATATCTTGCAATGCTTAATGGTTATGCAATGCAACAATGTTGGTTCTATTGATTCGTAGCAATTTTGGTAAAACATCCTGCTAAGAAATGTCTTAAAGATTACTGAAGTAGCAGATGTCACAGCAGATGTCCTGACATGTGTAACTGACTAAAGTGCAGAATTTTTAGGAAGTCAGTTTGTTATTAATGTGTTCTTCGATTAAGGAAGATGGTGAAACGTCTTCAACTATATCTTTGGAGTTTTAATATCCTGGTTTCATGGAGATAAGATAGGAGGCGCTGAAGACTTGTGAGTAAAGCAACCCTAGTTCCTTTTACTCTATTTAAAGGGTTATGATCCTTATTTTGCAGTTGGCTGTTCCAGGTTAGAGAGTTTAGTTTTTAATTTTTGGTTGTTAGTTGTTAATTATGAGCCTCTCTTGTTAGTTACTTGAGAAGGACATTTTTAAGTTGTTAGTTTTTAATCACCATAAGCTTTGAAGCAAGTGTGATTGTGTGTCTTTGAAGAGTATCTTTAGTTTTAGTTGTTTTTAGTATCATGGGTTGTGGTACTGAGGGAGTGAGCGGAGGATTCTCATATCTAAGTGTGGTATCTTAGGTAGAAGGGTCACTGAGTAGTTTGATTAAGTGAGGAGGTGTAAACAGGGAAGGTTTAGCTCGGAATTAATACTACTAATAGTGAACTTCATCTCTAGATTGGAAGCCCTCAGACGTAGGTTAGTTAGAATTGAACTGGGTTAACAACTCTCTGTGTTTTTATTGCTTTCTGCACTGTTATAGTATGTTTTGTTTAACCATGTTCTAAGATGATATAAGTATCGTGACATTACCTTCAACATCTCATATCTGATACAAGAATTTCAATTGGTATCAAAGCAGGCATCCTGCTCTGTCTCTGGGTGAGATCTAGGGAAGATACTTTCTGGTAATATGGACAAGGAGGCAATATATTTGAATAGACCACCTATCGTGGATGGCTCTAACTATTATCTGTGGAAGCCTCGTATGGCAGCATATATAAAGTTCTTGGACAACAGGGCTTGGAAGGCTATTTTGAAAGGATGGACACATCCTGTGATTATTGGAGTTGTTAATCAACCTACTGGTGAACTAAAACCCGAAGAAAATTGGTCAAAGGAAAATTATGAATTAGCTCTTGCAAACTCAAAGGCTTTGAATGCTATACTCGGTGGAGTTGACAGAAACATCTTCAAATTAATCAATACATGTGATGTGGCCAAGGATGCTTGGGAAATACTCAAGACTACTCATAAAGGGACCTTCAAGGTTAAAATGTCAAAACTGCAGCAGCTCACATCTAAATTTGAAAACATGAGAATGAAGGAAGAGGAGAAAGCATTCAAGAATTTCATATGAATGTTCTTGAAATTGCCGGTGCCTGTAGTGCCTTGGGTGAGAAGATTCCAGAAGAAAAGCTGGTAAGGAAGATGCTCAGATCTCTACCTAAGAGATTTGATATGAAGGTAATAGCTATTGAAGAAGCTTAAGATATCAACAACATGAAGGTGGATGAACTTTTGGGTTCACTCCAAACATTTGAGCTGAGTATTAATGAGAGGTCTGAGAAGAAGTCTAAAAGCATAGCCTTCAAGTCCAACACTGAGGAGAAAGATGAGGAATATAATCTTGATACTGAAGAAGGAATGACAAAAACCATAGCTCATCTTGGAAGACAATTTAACAGAGTTATGAAAAGAATAGAGGGAAGCTCAAGATCAAATGTCAGGAACATCCCTCATGACATCAACAGAACAAGTAACTATGGGAAGAAGATTGAAGCTGGAGAAAGACCTGCTCAAGGCAGAGAGCTAAGGTGTTATGAATATGGAGGGTTTGGTCACATTAAATGGGATTGTCCAAACTATCTCAAAAGAGAAGAGAAATGATTGAATGTGTTGTGGTCAAATGAAGACTCTGAAATTGAAATAGGTGGAGAATCAGTCAAACATGTAACAACTCTGACTGGTACATATATTTCTGATGGAGATTCAAGTGATGAAGAATTGACATTTGAAGAACTGGCTACTACATACAAAGAACTATGCATCAAAAGTGTTGAAGTATGCCAGGAGAATGAGAAGCAGGAGAAGCTTATACTACAACTGCAAGATATAAAGAAAAAGCATTAGATATAGGTGGGTGGGCGGTATCGAGGGAGTATTCAGTGAAAGAGGTGTATATAAAAGCATGGAGTCAGATGAATTTAATGGTCCTAGCCAACCATGGTGCAAAATATGGAGTAAAGCGATTCCATCAAAAGTATCGTGTTTGGTGTGGAGATTGTTATAAAATAGAATCCCTACAAAGGACAATTTATTCCGAAGGGGAGTTATTCCAAATAGTCAACTAGGGTGTGTTGGGGAGTGCGGGAGAGGGGAATCAATGTCTCACGTTTTCTTTGAGTGTCCAAAATTTGCAGGTTCTTGAAATCTCTTATGCAAGTGGATTGGTGTATTTTCAAGTTTGCATAATGACAGATGGCATCATCTCGAACAGTTTGAAAGTTTGCTTGGAACAAAAAGATCGGCAACATCGAAGATGAGAGTTATTTGGGCTGCTAACGTATGGAGTATCTGGAAATACAAGAATAATAAACTATTTCAGAATGAAGAAATCCAAGTGGAAAATCTGGCAGAGGAGGCGAAGATATTGGCGTGGAGATGGATGAGACTAAAAGCCAAATATATGGATGATGATATAGTCGCATGGATAAGAACCCAAAGGAGTGTTTAGACATAATTGATGATTGAGATTTTTGGTGCATGTTGTACGGTTGTAATTTGAGTGGCTGATGTGAGGTTCTGTTTTGTGTATGTTGTTTCAGCAGAGGTGTTCCTTGGTTCTGGTTCTTGGTCTGAGTCGAGAACGGTTTCCTTGAGAGAGATGAGTTGACGGCGATGTTTTTATTGATATATATATTTCATTTTAAAATGACTATCGTTTAACAAACAAAATTTATTTTAAAATGAATATTATTCTCAATTTTCAATATAAAAATAAATATCATTTTTTCAATTGTATTCTTTAATTATTACTCCATATACTACTTCTAATATATTTATAAGGTCAATTTTGTAAAAATGTAAATCATGTGGTCACTATTATCCGAAAAACAAATTTTTTAGATTTATTGAATAAATAATATATTCGATCATTATTATATATCATGTACGTCAATTATTCAATAAATTTACAAAATATTGTGTTGTTTATAATAATGAGAAAATAATATAATATTTTATAATAACATTATTATATTCTTTAATTTACGTGTAAAAGTTTTAAACAATAATTATTTTAAAGGGAGAGTAATATAATTGGTAAAGATTATAAGTATATGTTTGGTTTCAATTCTAGAAGGGGTAAAAGCACTTTTAGAGTGTAGAATTGATTTTGCAGTGATTTTAACATGTTTGGTTATGTTAAAGAAGAATTGATTTTATTTTCAGAATTGATTCTATTTGAAAATATAATTTGTAACTTTTGACCCCATAATTGATTCTGGATGATTTTTACATTGAAATCTATTATTCAACTCACTTTTACATAAATGTATCTAAACATAAATCAATTATAATAAACTCAATTATATTAAAATCAATTCTACTAAACTCAATTCTGCTAGAGTCAATTTTATCCACCGCCAATCCAAAGACATTGAATTAGTTCTATTAAACGTGGAACATGAATCTATATATTAATTGAGGGACTTCTATACTTGGCCTATAAAGAGTGTCATCTAGATGACCTTATTGGTTTACCCAATTAATTAGTTAAAAGAGAATTTCTTTACCCATCTAGTGGAGTTCTTCTTCACCCCTAATGGGAAATCCAAAATACTCCTAAAATTCGTAAGTGCACTTACGAATTCACCATAAACATGTATTCTTTGGTTTACTCCGTAAGTGTACTTGCAGATTCACCTGTAGGGACACAAAATTCATAAGTGCACTTACGAATTCACCTTATTTGGTTTACTTCGTAAGTGTATTTGCGAATTCACTTGTTGGGACCCAAAATTTATAAATACACTTACGAATTCATCTTATTTGGTCTATTTTGTAAGTATACTTACGAATTCAACTTATTTGAATTATTTTGATTTTTATTCTTATGAGATATATATCTATTTAATATAGAAAATCTTGATAGTTTATAAATTATTTATCATTTTTTACAAGAAATTTAATAATATGCCATGTTATTAAAAAAATTAAAATAAAAGTGGGTCATAATTAGATACATGGTTGTGATTGGTTGACAATGTAAAATTATTTTATACTGTCAGAGTGTCAGTGCATGATTAGTTTTCTCTTTTAATAATATTAATTATTAATAACCTTCAACTTTTGGTTCTAATATAAATATCTTTTTAATATAATAAAATTTTAATCATAACATAATAATTAATTATCAATTTTATAATAAAAATTAAAAAGTGTCATCTAAATTAAATTTAACTTTTAAAATTATAATTAAAAAATATTTCTTATATTGTTTATAAAAAATTATTCATAATTTTAAATAAACAATTAAAAGACAATTACATTTCACAATTATAATTAAAAAAATTAATTATTATATTCATTGTTTAATTTATATCATAAATTTACTTTAATAATTTTTAATAATAAATTTAAGTTATTTTTTATTAATAATAATTTAATTTAATTATATTGTTAGAAATATATTATACAATTAATACATATCAAGTAAATCAAGATAAAAAATCAATTGTATTTATTCATATAGAAATTGATATTAATAATATTAATAGATTTTTTATTATAGGCCAAATTTGATATTGATATCGATGGTATTAATAGATTTTATAATATAGGCCAAATATAAGTTAGACTTTTAATGCATATATTTTTCTATTTTTTTTTAGAATGTGAAATCGTGTATATATGAAATGGAAATCACATGAAATAAAATACAATATTCTATTTTCTTATATACTATTATTATTATATTATTATTTTTTAAAAATAAAATCATAATAAATTTAAGATATTTGACGAATTAGTAAGTGCACTTACAAAACACCTTAAAATAAGATGAATTCGTAAGTACCCTTAAAAAAAAGTATTTTTAGTTTTTGAAAACTGTTAGAAAAAACCTATAAGAAGAAATTCCCTAGTTAAAAGCCTGTATGGGGTGCAGAGGTTACTTAAAGACTAACTAGCTTTACTTGTTTACCTGATTAACCTTATGGGAGCACGGAATAGATAAATAGTAACAACAGGCCATTCGGTATAAACAAAGTTTGATTGAATTCGAATATCTTACAATACATATAGCATTCACAATGAAATAACTTTTTTTGTGTTTTAATTGTTTATTATCGTAGATGTTTTCTTCTTTTCCAATTATATAAATTAGATATAATTGTTAATTATTGTACATGCATGATGCATGATGCATGATGTATTTCTATACAACATAATTATAAAGATTATAAAATAGAATCATCTTTAGTCACTATTATTGGGTCCGTTTTTCTTTAAGCAGCAAAATATATTCAATGGGAAAAAAATAGTGTGGGACAAAACCAAAATATTCTAGATGAACATAAGAATAAAGATAATAAAAATAGTTAGAAAGCAAAATACACACGAGGGATAGTTTCAACCAAAGAAACTAGTGTGGTCAGTAGTTGAAGTCATCCACTTTAAAATCTTTGCATATATCAGGCTTTGAGTACAACTTGATGATTAAATGTTTTGTATGTTAAAATTAAGAAATTTTTATATTAGATGATATTTCTATTTCCCGTGGCACTCCTTTATTAGGGGTCGTAAAAATGATTAAAAATTATTTTGAAAAATAATTTTTTGCATAAATTTTTATTGTATGTGTCGACACATACGAATTGTGAGTGCAACCTTTTTTAAGATGGATTTTGCATGATGTCAAAACTATAAGAATCTAGTATTTTTGTATATTGTGTGATATCTCTGAGTTTGGATGACACCCTGCACATTTAAAGGTGTTATGAGTCATTAGAAACATAGTCAAAATTGGCCATGTCTCATAGAAGCATTTTCTGCATGAAAAGGCATTTTTAGGCCGGCTCATAAGTCAAAACAGGTCGGCTTATGTATTGCTCTAAATAAGCAGTTTTGTCTCTACCTTTGTTCAGACCGGCTCATAAGCCATTTCAAATAAATTTTTAAGTAACCATTTTTGAAAGGTAATTTTTAATTGGGGATCTATTCACCCTCTCTAGATAAGTCGTTGTAGTCTACCAAAAGTTTCTAATGCACGTGTGAAATTGATGTCATTCTTCACAACATCAAGGATCAATGGTTGAAGGGGGATATCTCACTATTTTTGTTTCATATGAAAGTACCCTATGCATGGATGAAGAGGTTGACGCAACATGGATGTTGAGAGCTTCAGCTGCATAAACAACTTCATTGACAACTTCATTTGTAGGAATAATGTCAACATGTAGGACAACCTCAATCTCTACACAAACAGAGTAAATGTTAGTGTTACTACATGAATCACAAGAGTAAGTATCATCAAAGTCAGACAATGATAGAAAATCAGGTTAAAAATAATCAAAATATGTATCATCAACCTACTCATAAAGAAATTCAATGTGAAAAACAGAATGTTCATCCATGGGATGTTTCACAACATCAAAGATGTTAAATTTAGAAATGATATCACCAGACTCCATAGACATTGTTCCATCATCAACATCAATTTTAGTTTTTGTTGTTTTCATAAATGATCTACCTAAAATGATGGGTAATTTGCATGACTTTGAATTAGTTTCTCCTTCCATGTCTACAACTTCAACAGGGCAGGTATTGCTTCAGTTTTCCAATTGAATGGTTAAACCTATATTCTGCGAAAGACCAAGATCAATATTGTTAAAAATAGAAGTATGCATAACATTAAAATAAGCTGATAAATCTAACAAGAAATTTTTGAATTTACTATCCCCAATGGTACATGGAATAGAAAAAGTTCGTAGATACTTGCATTTTTGGGGTATGACCTGATTGAGAGTTGAACCAATAGCCTTTTCGGGTGAAGGTTTAGCACAAATAAGGGCCATAACATTTTGTCCCAAATTCTCGCTCTCATTTCTGTTCAACCTCCTCTTGTGTGTACAAATCTTTCAGAAATTTTTCTTTGGAATCTGCTGTTAGAACATAGTTTGGTTATAATCACATCTTAGAGTTTTAATGATAACAAATGAAATAAATTTTGTATAGTAAATATGATACTCTGATAAGAATATTTTTCTTTCAGATGATGTTCTGACTCAAGCACTCTAGAAAGTGAAATATTAGCTTACGCTGAGAAGATAAAGAATTAGAAGTTATAAAGATGAAAATCAACTTCTGAATACGCACGCTGAAAGCAAACTCTGTAAGAAGCACGCTGAAAGCAAACTCTGATAGAAGAAAAACTAAGAAAGTCTGACAGAAGATAAAGATAAATGTAGAGTCAACACTTCAAGTTTTGAGACAAGTTCTGCTACAGTACCGTTAGACATTTAACGCTAAAATGGTTGAAGCACTCAAGTGGAACAAAGTTCAAGATTCATTGAAAACACAAAGTACAAGCAGACAAGCAACATTAAATGTGTTCTCATTGTTCAAGATAGCAACAGACAAATTCCTGAAGCTATATATAGAAGATCAATTATTTAAAGAAACAACGCGTGCTATCCCACCAGTGAACTCACGCTTAATTCATTCATGCAAGCAAGACCAGTTTGAGCATTGAGTTTACCATTTGTATTGAGCTTAAAACTTAGTGAAAAATCACAATTGTGATAAAGCTTATTAGAAGCAATCTGATACACTATTGTAAGAAGTTATTTTGTAATTGTTCCTTGAGAGACCAGTTGGGTCAGATTTCTCGAGAGGGCTGGGACTAGAGATTCTTAGAGGAGTTAGTCACTTACAGTTGGCTTGTGCAGTGTATTATTAGTCACGACATTTGGTTGTGCATTTGTAATCAGTTTAATTATAGTAGATTAAGTCCTTGTTGAGAGAGGCAAAATCACCTTGGCGGGTGGACTGGAGTAGTTTGAGTTTCAAACGAACTAGGATAAAAATACATGTGTTTTATATTATTGTTGTAAAAAGAAAAACTTATTCAACCCTCCCCCCTCCTTCTAAGTGGTTTCTAAACCTTCATCTTCTTGATCACATCAAGAAGTAGAATGTTTACTGCCACTTTTCTAAATACATCCAAAATTTCTCTCTCTCTCTCTCTCTCTCTCTCTCTCTCTCTCTCTCTCACTGTTTGAGTTTTTCCTATTGCTAAATGTCTCACTAATGAAGTAAGCTCATCAATTTTGGTTTCTAAATCCTTGTTGGAAGAATAAGCTTGGATCTCATTAACTCCTTTTGTCATGACCAAATAATTGTTTCTGATTGTGACCTATTGGGAGTTTAGTGACATGTTCTCAATTAAAGTTTTGGTTGCAACCGAGGTATTATAAAAGTGGGCTCATCCACTAGCAACATCTAAAATATTTATGTCCATAGGTAACAGTCCTTCAAAAAAGTACTGAATTAGAAACTGTTCAGAAATCTAGTGTTGTGGATAACTCAACACTAACTTATTGAATATCTCCCAATAATTGATCAATGATTCCATGCCAACCTTCCTAATACCGTATATTTATTTTCTGATTGATGCAACTTTGGAGGCAGGAAAGTATCTTTCTAAGAACAATCTTTTCAGAGTATTCCAACTTGTGAAAGAATTTGGCTCGAGATAGTACAACGAATCTTTTGCAGCATCTTGTTGTGAGAATGGAAAGGCTTTGAGCTTAATGTGATCCTTTGTGATTCCTTCAAGTCTCAATAGTATAGAGCACACAACATGAAATTTTTTTAGATGCTTATGCGGATCCTCACTTGCAAGACAACTAAACCTTGGCAACAAATATATTAAACCAGATTTCAGCCCAAAAGATACATCAACAGCAGTATAATCAATACATAAAGCATTATAATTCACATCATGTGCCAAAAGTTCTCTTAGAGTTCTTTTTACATACATGTTATGATAATGAAACTCAAAATTTAAATTAAATAAATTATGAGAGAACAAGATTCAACTGCAACAACAAATACGAAAATACCAACAATGTCCCTCTTAAACAGAAACAATTGAAAGACACAAAAAAAGATTAAAATAAAATATAAACAAAATACAAAAACACGACATATAATCTAATTAAGTCAATTAAGAATATCACAAATATTTTAAGAATTTTATGAAAATATGAAAACAGAAAATAAATCATAAAGATAGAAAATTAAAGAATTTATGATTTTGAGGGTAAAAATCCTTTAAAATACAATTCTAAAAGAGTCTTGTTCGTCAATTTTTTTTTTAAAATTTTTTGAAGAAAAATATTGGGGCAAATGGAAACAGTAACTTCTAAACTTACCTAATACTAGAATATTTACCACCGTACTAGAACCTGTATCGCAACCCAAAAAATGCTAACAAGAATCTAAATAGGATCCTAAATCTGTTAATATTAACAAAGAGTCTCTGACAACGATGCCAATTTGATTCGTTGTCGCACACGAGTAAAAAACAAGTTAAATTGTAGTTAGGGAAGCGACACTCGAGTCGTATCACAAAGACTTTTGGCAAAATTAACAAACTAAAGTAACAATTTATGGGGATGTTAGGCTTGATTAAGAAAATAGGGAAAATAAGTGATTATCAAATAAGTAAAAACGAATCAACCTACTGTTTGATTTCCCAACTTATCATCTGTAATTATAAATCTAAACCCCAAGCGGATTCTAATCCCTTTTTGATTATCGTACCAATTAAAAAGTGAAATTGAACGTATTCAGTTTATACTCTTATTATCCTAATGAAGCAAACAAATTTAGCAAACACGATTTAAGTAAACATGATTTAACATACACAATTTAACGGTAAAGCAATGCTAAAACGTGATACAGATCAAGGAACATAAAGCAATCAAAATAAATCAACATGAATCTATATAATTCGAATTAAGCATATAAATTATATAGAACAATACTGAAATGGAAAATAAATTGGATTGAAAAGATAAATACTAAACTATTGGTGAAAACATGAATCTGTAGGTCAATCCTTGGTAATTAGTTCTCTGTGAGTTCGTTAAGCTCTAATGTATTGTGAAAATCCAGAGTGACTACTGTAGCTATAGCTGTTTTCTAGTTTTAAGAAATAAAGTTAATTCGTACCCTAATGAAAAGTGACCCAAAAATTACAAAAACACGCCCAAAAATAATGTATTTCTTAAGTCTGGAACTTAAACGAATTATTCGACTCTTTTACGCTTCGAATCAGCTTCCGACTTTAACATAAAAATTATAGATTATTCTCTCAGCTTTCAAACAAATATTAGAACGCGTTAATTTGATTTCTGTAGTTCAAATTATGGTTTAGAAAGTGAAAATATATCAATTAACAATAATAGCGAAATTAATGTTAGAAAATAAAGTAAAACCAAATATAAACTTAACTCTAAAATGATAAAAACACTAAAATAAATTATAGAATTTCCTAAGTATCATAATATAAAAATGTACATTAAATGCACCGATCAACATGTACCGTTACTTGGCTATATTTTGTTTTTTATGTAGCACTGTCAACTGCATATATAGAAATAAGCTATAATTTAAGTTGTTATTCAATTAACCTGATTTTATGCAGCACTGTCAACTGCATAGAAATAAGCTATAATTTAAGTTGTTATTCAATTAACCTGATTGTACATTAATAGTGCTATGATGTAGAGAAATCACATTTGAGATTTTTTCAAATCTTGTACAACACTTAAATGGTAGATTTCATAAGAGAGAAAATGATTGTGAAAAAATTTGATTTGAAGTAAAGCTGATAACGGGTTAGTTCATACATCGGTCCGTCGGATTAAAAAAATTATAGAATTCAGGTCTTAAAATTAGAACTATAATTTTTCAGATTTTTTTAGTCTAATCCTAAAAAATTTGCTACCATTAAAACTGCATAACTATAAATCAATTTAAATCTATCTTAATAGCTATATTGTGTTACTCCAAAATATTATAATGGATTTTTTCACTTCATTAAATTTTATATCTATTCTATTCGATCTTTTTTTTTCTTCAATATTATATATTAATATAATTAACACTCTTTTCTCGTATTCTATTAATTTCTTTTATGTTAAATATCTTAATATTACGCTATACAATTTAAACATGTATTATATTTAAGGGTTAAATATGTTTTTAATCTCTATAAAATAACAAATAATGACTTTTAATCCCTATAAAAAAAACTTCGAGTTTTAGTCTTTATAAAATTACTTTTGCATGCAGTTTTAGTCCCTCTACAGGGACTAAAACTGCGTGCAAAGTGATTTTATAGAGACTAAAACTCAAAGTTTTTTATAGGGACTAAAACTCATAGTTTTTTATAGGAACCAAAAAAATATTTAATCCCATATTTAAAGGTTAAATATGTTTTTATCTCTCTAAATATTTTAAATTTCGTTTTCTCTAAAAAATTCTTTAAATTTTAAATTTCGTTTTCTCTAAAAAATTTCTTTAAAGAATGATCTTCCTACAAGTTTAAAAGTTAATTTTTGGTCTCTCATAACAAAATCATAGTTAAAATGGTCTTTAGTTATGTCGCTAAATAAAAAACCGTCGTTAAATTATAAAAAACCGTCGCAAAATTATAGGAGGGAACAAAAGTTAAATTTTAAATTTTAAATTTAAATTTTAAAAAAAACCTTTCTAAATAAAATTTTAGAGAGACTAAAAATAAAATTTAAAATATTTAGAGAAATCAAAAACATATTCAATCGTATATTTAAAAATACATTATAGTATTTATAGAAAATAATATAATACTTAAAAGTTATTATTTTGGTATAAGTTGTTGTTTCTTGTTACGGCTAATTCAACTTAATTAAATCTAATTTATTTTGGGAATTTCAATGGTTCAAAACATTGATATTTATAATGAAGCATCGAAGGAAAAAAAAAAAACTTGAAAACCAAAAAAAAAAAAATTTGGAAAAAAATGAAAGCAAAAACTACAATCAACAAAAAAACAAAGAATATAAAGTTTTAAGTTTGTTTTTAAAACTTAGAAACAAAAATATGAAAATAATACTTGGAAAAGCTCTGGTGGTTCTTAGTTGAAGATAAAGACAAGAGAAACAATTGAAAGACACGGTTAAAGAACCATGATAAAAGATGAAGAATGAAGAGGAAAAACTTGAAGTAGAATCTTGTTGTGAAGGAATGGAAAGACTTTGCAATTGGTAGAAAACCGTATTTAATATAAATAAAAGGAATGTGAGGCCAAACCAATCCATCACATGCCTTACAAATATCAAAAGTAATAGTCTCTGTTCCTTTTTAATTGTGATTTTAGTATAAAAAATTTCAATTAAAATAATGTATTTTTTCTATTATACTCTTATTTATGTTTTTTTTTAAATAAATTCACTCATACACTCTCTTATTTATTAAAAAAATATGAGTATAATTGACAAATTATATCATTAAACTATAAAATAATATTTAAATAGAAACAATTTTTATTTTTAAACGACACTTAAAAAAAGGAAGAGAAGTAACAATTAAGGGAAGACAAGTAGAAGTTTGGAACACCGTCATAAAAGCCAAGAGCTAAGAATACATATATCTTTGTATAGACAGACTCAAAGTTATTAGAGGACATTATGTGGTTGAGATACAAAAGAGAAATGGTCCACATCCTTTATTGTCATGTTTAAAATAACACAATAATTATCATTAGTGAGTGATTGAGACATTGATGTTGAGTAACTGAGGCATTAATCACTACTACGAAATATATTTTTAGTCAAACAATATTACAACAGTCTTTTGTTAACTGTGGTGGAATTCAGTTTTTGGACGTTTATTTTTTTATTTTTACTAAAAGATATTGCGGTCATTGTTAAAATTATAGTGAAATGTATCAGGAATTACATGGTTTGAATACCAGTTCTTTCAATTTCTCATTTTATTGTCACAAAAAGGGAATGTCATTGTATATCACCACTTTGTTTTAGTTAATTGTGGTGTAAAGTCCAATGATAAAAATGTTTCAGCATCTATTAATTCTAGATCTAGGGTTCTACCAAGCACAAACACAAAAAAAAAGAAATCAATAAAATTCCGGAATAATCTCTACTTTCATTCAGCTGCAAGTAGTCTTTAACTGCAAACATAGAATATTAGGTTGTGATGAAGGGTCAGGCCCAACAATACAAAGATATAAGTCATAATAAAATTAAGAAGAATTAACTTTAGTTGATACTAAAGTCTTCATCCATTTGGGCTTGTCCCTGAATCATGTGGTCCTTGTGGGCATGCTAACACTACTTCCCCCAACATCCTTGTCCTCGAGGATTGGTTTGAAAGAAAATGCGAGGTCAAACAATAAGGCCCAATTCGTAGGTCCATGTTGTGAATTTTGGGAGAAAGTTGGGAGTTATCTGAAGTATTAGGTTTGTTTGTAACAGTTGAATGACGCACATGATGCACAAAAGTAAGTAGGACAAGTGGAGGCCCTCAAAAGTCTCTTTCTGTCATAATAACAGGTGGCGTGGGAATCTTGCCTTTGGGAATATTCATTGTCTTGGAACTCACAAAATTATCCAAAGGTGATAAAGGGTTTGAGAAATTAGGTGGGTAACCAAGGGTGTAGATTGTACCGCAAACTATGGTGAAGTACACTGAATATTTTCTTGTGAGAGTCTTAAAGTCTTACTCCCTTTGTTCCTTTATAATTGTCATTATTTGACTTTTTACACATACCAAGAAATGTAATAATTGTTGTTACTTTTTAGACAATAAATTTCATTTTACCTATAATACCCTTAACTTTTTATTATTTTAATTTATTTTTTCTCTCTCCGTAATAAATAGTAGGGACAATTATGACTAAACAATAATCATTAGTATCTTGAAATTCGAAAGTGACAACTAAAAATAAACATTTTTTCCCCAAAAGTGACAATTAAAAAGGAACGGAGGGAGTAGTTCTTTGTATACTTAAGTCATTTGGGTCTTGAACAAATTTCTCTCTTTTCTACTCCGCATGTAAAGTTTTGGCATTTTCCTCAGTGCAAAACAAAGCTCTTTCATCCGCATGCAAGGTAATCTCCCCCATTGTTGTGTTTTTCTTTAAGTGATAAATGTTATTTATTTCTCTTGTGCTTTCTGAAACTAAAGCGTGGTTGTTTGTTGAATCCTTTGTAGGTTCTTGTTCCTACTCCAAACTTGGCATTTCTTACTCAAGGGGTTCCAGGTCACGTCGAATTGGGGTGAAATGGTTATATGGATCCTTACCATGGAAAGTTATGAGTTGGGAAACATGAATAATTGAATGAATCTTCAAAGATTCCGAAAGACCAAGATGATAAGCAACACTTCTGATTCGGCGAAGAACTTTGAAGGGGCAAAAATAGCGTCGTGCAAGTTTTTGAGATGAACGGTGTTTAACAGTGAGATGGTGATATGGTTGTAGTTTGAGTAAAATGAGGTCCCTTCAACAAAGGTAAAATATACGCATTTTTATTACTCTGAACTTCCATCTTTTGTTTGCTTCGTATTAAATTTCTTTGCTACATCTATAATAGTTCCTCGCGTTGTTGTAGGGATGCATCCAAGGTAGTGATGATGGTGGACCCGACAGTGTAAGTGGGAAATGATGGAGGAGGAAGATCGTAAAGTGCTTCAAAATGATACATTTGGGTTGTGGAGTGATGAGTTATGTTGGGATTTCCACTTTTGAAACAACGTAGGTATGTTTCTAAACAATGATTAATGAATTTTGTTTGGCCGCCTGTTTCAGGGTGATAAGTGAAGCTGTACTTCAATGTTGTTTCCTGTGCATAAAATAATTCCTTCCAGAAGTTTCTAAGAAACATAGGGCCACGGTCTGAAACAATGGACTTCGGAACACCATGTAACCGGTAAATTTTGATTGTGAAGCAAAGTGCTAAGTCTTTGTATGAGAATTTCAGAGGAAGAGAAATAAAGTATGAAAACTTCATAAGCCGACCACAGACAACCCAAATAGTTGTGTGGTCGTGGGAGTTTGGTAAGTGAGTAATGAAATACATGCTCAAATAATTCCACACTTGAGTTGGTGTTGGTAAAGGTTGGGGCAGTCCTTGTTTTTTCTTGGTCATAGGTTTATTTTGTTGGAAACTTGCACAAGTTTTGACAAACTCATTGGTGTCTTTGTATACTCCAGATCATAAGAATGAAGAAGACATGCGAGAAAGGGTTGGTTGAAGTTTAGAATGTCCTATTTCTAGTGTGCAGTGATACTCTATGATGATTTTCTCCCAAAGCTCTTGAGTAACAGATTTTTTTTTTGTATTTGTAGTATAAAAGACCTCCTTTATGTTGAAAAGTATGATGTATGGAAGGGTCGATTTGAACTTTAAGCATGATTTATTTACCATCTATATCTGAGTTGTAGTACTTTTTAAATTGATTCATGAGGAGAGGGACAATAGAAAAGATGGAAGTGAGAAGGACCTCATCCTCGGGCTGGATTCTTCTAAGGAAATTTGCAACTTGGTTCACCTTACCAGGTTTGTAATGAATATCAAAGTGAAACCCTTGTAACTTAGCTTCCCATTTCTGTTGTTCTGGTGTTTGGATAGTTTCAACCAAAAGTTTTTTAAGCTTTTTTAATTTGTATAAATATCAAAATGTATTCCTATTAAATATTGTTTCCATTTCTTGACAGCTTCGATAATAACATATATTTCACGGACATAAACTAACGAAGCTTGAAGACGGTTGCAAAGCTTTTAACCGAAGAAGGAAATTGGAGGTTCCTGTTGAGATAAAATGGCCTCAATAGCAACAGCTGAAGCATCAATTTCAAGAACAAAGGTCCGAGAGAAGTCAGGAAGACACAAGAATGGCATTTATATTACTTTTCTTTTTAGTGTTGTAAAAGATGTTTCAACAATTGTTGTAACATCCCAAATTTTAATATTTATTTATTAGTTATTTATTAATTATTATATTATATGGTAATTGATTAAATTGTGTGGTTTGGTGAATATTTGGATTATTTGAATATATGTGATATTTGGATAATTGGAATTTATGGGTAAGAATAGTAATTACCTAGTAATGAGCCTAATATTAGAATTGGTGTGGGTAAGTAAGTTAAGTCCATTAAGAAATAGAATAGTAAGAAGAGAATGAGAGTTATGTGGTCATAAGACAAAAATAAGAGAAAAGAAGAGAAAAGAGGAGAAAAGAAGAGAAGAGGAGAAGAAGGAAGAAAGAAGAAGGAAATTGGAGATTTGTCCTCAAGAGGTAAGGGGGAGAAACCTTGTTATTATGGGTGTGCATGGTATACAATGGGTAGTAACATGATAGGCTTTATAGTCATTTTCTATTTCTAAATATAAGATTTTTATATGTTAGGGTTTGCGTAGAAATCTATGAAATTATGTTATATTGATGTGTTAAATGTGTTAGGATTGTGTTATATGATGTTTGTTGTTGATTACAAGAAGCTAACATCTTTGGGTAATGTATAGAAGTGATTTTGGGTGAAAAAGAAATGGAATACGTAGCCTTTAAAATGCAGAATTTTTTCTATTTATAACAGGGGTAACCACTTCCTGTCAGGGGGTAACTAGTTACCACGTGTAAATATATGTGGTTTTGGGAATTTTGTGAAGGGTAACTGGTTTCCTCTGGGGGGTAACCGAGTTCCTCGTTTTGAACAGGCAGAATGTTTTTGAAGAAGATGGTAACTGGTTCTCACCAGGGGGTAACCGATTACCACTGAATAAAAAGGAAAAATTCTTAAAATCTTTAAAACTCATAACATTTTACTCGGTTATCCGTTGGACTTGTCGTTCGTATCATTTGAAATATAATGAAATAATCTACATGATAGATCTAGGTTTGTTGGCACTAGATGCTTAGATTATTAAGTGGATTTTGTAGAATGGCACGTGTATATGTATATGTATGTCATGAAATTGGTAAAATGCGAATAACTTGAGTAGTATCATTTTTAATAAACTAATTGTGATTGTGTGGTGATGGAGATGCTATATGTTATTCGTGAATGTGTGTAGTAAAGTTGCATACTATGTGTATTATTTTGTTGTCTGTGTTACTATGATGTATGTTTGTTGTGCAAATGTGGATAATTCAAGGTGTTGGATTATTGTGATATGCTTGATAGTTAGGATTGGTGGAAAATCTTAATTTACATATGTTTTTGATGAATTACACATGCATACATGGTGGCTTTGATCCTTGAGTGGAAATAGAGACGGTGAAATTTTGGGTTCACATTGGTGGCTTTGATCCTTGAATGAAAATAGAGGCAGTGAAACTTTGGGTTCACATATGGTGTCTCTGATCTTGTCCAGATCTGGAGTGTGGCTCTAATTCTAAGATAGATGAATTGAGAGCGAGGTGAGCTTGATGTTCACGATAGTACCACATGCATGAGTCACATTGAATTGTATTATAGTCACATTTTTTGTTATGTGATGTTTTGCTTGGAATGCGTATATGTATGTGATAATATGCTTGGATATAATTGTGTTGGAACTTGATGTATTAATTCCATATTGTATAGACAATTATATGAAGCTTGATGAATTCTTGTCTGTAGGTGTGTTATATACATTTTTATATTATATATATTCGTAATGACTTAAAATCTCACCCTTTTGTTGTATGTGATGTTCTATGCGACATCGTGCAGGTTCTGAGAATAGTGGTGCTTTCGCACGAGGATAGTGAGGAGCTTAGTTAGCTAAATTTATTCCCTATTCTTAGGTAGTGAGTCATTGCTCTGGTCATGTAACACGGGGGTTATTTGAACTCGTGTTTTGTTATGATATAGTTATGTATTCTCATTTGTTTTGGATTTGTATACTGAGATAATATTTGGTGTGGCCTTGGTGTCGATGTTTGAATTCATTGACTTGATATATTGTGAATTCATTACTATGTTGTTTATTGATTATAATATGAGATATAATCATTGATGTTATCTACGAAGAGAAATATTCTGCTATGATATGCATAATTGTTGAAGGATGAGATTTAAATATGTGTTATGATTATGACCAGGTGCATGCAAATTATTTTTTTGGTTCGTTTTTCTACTGAAGGGAAAACGACATGTGACGCCCTTTGTATGTATTCATGCTATTTTACTCTGATTTTTGATATATTTAGTTGGGGTTAGGAAAGGGGTGTTACAATTGTACTCCAATATAATTTAGTGGAAAGTAATAAATCAGTGAGAGAAACGACGAAAGAGGCGTAATGACGAAGTTGGTGAGGCCTAAAAAAGCTCTGAGTGCCAAGAGCGAACGAGGTCTTGGCAAATCTAGTATAGCTTGAATCTTTGCAGGGTATGATATGACCTAAATAATCAACACTAGGAACAACAAAGACATATTTTGATAGTTTTGCATAAAATTGATTTAACATTAGTAATTCTAAAATCAATTGTAAGTGTTGGGCATGATCATAGATAATATAACTATAAATGAGAATATGATAAAAAAAACTAATAAAAATTGTCAGAGATATGGCCGAACTAAATCGTTCATTGCGGATTGAAAAGAACTAGGAGCATTAATTAGGTCGAAGGGCATTACCAAGAACTCATAGTTTTTGTCAAACATTCTGAAGTCAATTTTGGGAGTGTCTTTCGGTGTTATCCGGATTTGGTGATAACCAGATCATAGATTAATCTTAGAAAATATAGTTTCCAAACCTAATTCATCAAAACACTCATCAATATTTGGGATAGGGAAACAATCCCAAATTGTAACAGCGTTTAGTTCTCTATAATCAACTAAAAAATGCCATGTACCATCTTTCTTGCAAACTAACAGTACCGAGGAGGAATAAGGGTTGTTACTGGGTTTGATGATGTCATCATGCACCATGTCTTGAACTATTGTGATTGTAGCGTCTTTTTGGGAATGAGGGTAATAGTACGATTTGACATTGATAGGAGCAGTGTTGGGAATGATGGAAATTCAGTGGTCACGGGGTCTAGATGGGGGTAAACCATGATTGGCTCCAAGAGTTTTTCATAAGCGTTACTCATATAGGATATTTGGTTAGGAAGGGTTGGGGAAGAGATCCGAGGGTATTTGTGGTTGGTATTTTTGTGTTGTCATATTCAAGAATTGGTTGGTAAAGTATGAGGTGGATTGCAGCAATAGAACCCATGTGTATAAGGTGAAAAAATTATCATAGGAGGAGGGAAAAGGTAGGGATTTGGGGTCACCGGTTTGTTCGTAAGCATTTCTCATGAACAATCTCTAGCCTCCCACTTAAACCCAATGCCAAAGATGCCAAGAAGAATTGGAAGAGTTTCAATGATATTCTAGCTTGTTGCATTTATGGGATGGTTTTGTTTCTGAATGAGCCTAAATTCGTTGACATGAACTCTATTTCCATATTCATCCAGCAGAATCCTATTCTGACTCTTTTGGGAGATGTCTATCATTCCATACATGCTAGGAGTTTTAAAGGAAAAGGTGGAACTGTTCACTGTTGTGCGCCGTTGTTGTACCATTGATTCCAAGGTTTTCTTCCCCTTAGTGGCGCTTTTGTTGACACTCAGAATACTATAAGATGGATTCCAAATGGGTCTTACAGCTCAAGATATTGGTTGGTATCGGCTTGATATATCAAAAACTGAAAGCGAGAATATTATCATTTGTTGCAGAGATTTCCCTAATGTACCTCTCATGGGCATAAGTGGTGGTGTCAACTACAATTCGACTCTTGCTCTGAGGAAGTTGAGTTATGCTTTGATGGGACCTACTCATGTGAGCTTTGTGCGGGAAACTCTATATTATGATATGCCTGATGTTAATGGATCAATGATTAAGGCAATTCAAGCATGGAAAAGCATTCATCTTGAAGGAGGGCAATACTTTGGCAAGAAAGATCCTATGACCTTTGCTTCTTACATCAAATGGATTAAAGAAAGAAATGGTGATCGTCAATGGCCTTCTATCACAGGAGCTGTAGCTTTCTACCCTCAAGAGTTAGTTCCCGATGTTGTTTTAAAAGGTGATTATGAACGAGTGCGTGCTCAGAACCGTGCTCTGCTCGAAGAGAAGGAAGCACTTACGGTGAATTGTCTTGTTGCTACTCAAGCAAAGAATCAACCGGCTCATGAGCTCAAGTACTTCAAAGGAGAAGCATCTGATTCACAAGGAAGAGGTCCAGAGTTGAAGATTCTCTTATTCCCATAGAAAAATACAAGAAAGTTGTCGCCAGTTGGGAAAAGAAGTACAAGCAGAAAAGTCGAGATTGTGAGATTCTTAAAACTTCCAAAGCGGATATGGAAAAGAAGCACAAGGCTCAGATCGATGAGTTAAAGAAGCAAATGCATAACCAAAAGTCGGTATTCGAAGTCCAGCTCAAAGAAACAGATGTTCAATTGACTCTTGCTATAGAGGAGATTGATCACCTCAAGATTCAGACAGGAATTCAAGATGCTAAAGGATTTCCTATGCCAGACATCTAGACCTTTGTTTACTTGAATTTTGTCGAGAATCATCATCAGGCTTGTTGATGAGATTGCTCATTTCATTGTATGAATCAAAAAACAAATGTTCAAGCTATTTGTAAACTCTTTTATCCTGGTTTAATGATGATCAACGCTTTCAATATCTATTATCTTGTTTATTGTCTTCGCCCTAAAACTTGAATCAAAGTGTTAGAGTCCTAGAAATATTCAAATATCTCATTGCATACATTGAATTCATTCATGTATATATCATGCATAACAGGTTTTACTCGGGATTCTTATCGGTGGCTTCTGTTCTTATTCAGCAGAAAATTGATCATTCAACCTTTCATCGTTACTCAACTCGAAGCAACGAACGCCGTCAGATGGAGCAACTCCAAGCAGATATGGCCGCAATGAAGGCGCAGATGGAAGCATAGATGGCACACTTTATGGAAGAAATCACTACCATGAATCGTGGTCAACATGAACTGAGGTCTTTTGTGGAAAGACCCCGTGTTGAGGTCGAACGCCACGACAATCCTTTTGATGATTTCTCAGCGGGGCAGCCGCGTGTAATCAATGCTCAGAATAATGATGATTCAGGTGTTAATGATCACCTTCGTGATCAGGGTCTGCATCTCAATGGTCGGTTCCCACCTCCACCACCGCCTCCTCCAGGACCTTATTTCTATGACAATGGAATGCATGAGCATCATAGTAGAGGTCGTACCCGCTCTCAGGGTCATGATTTTGATTAGAACGAAGAAGTTTACTCTATTAACAGTAGTGAGGCTAGTTTCCCAACTGAGGACTAGAAGTATCGCTAATTGATGCATCGTGCACTGGAACGTAAATTTTTTTTTAATCTTCTCGTTTGACTATCTGTTATTTGAATATGAATATGAAAAATATATTGCTAGTGTAATTCATGAAAGTATCACAAATTTTGCATACCATGTGATTTCCACTACACTGAATTTTCCGTAATTTATTTTGTCCAGTAAATGCTATTCAATTAATCTTTATTAGTGATTTTAACTTAAAATTTGAATAGTATGTCCTTCATTGGTATCGTATAATGTCAATGTTTTTTAATATTCTTATTATTTTCTTTATTAATCATTTTGAGGAAATTACATTTTAATTTGGTAAAGTACCATACCATGTTGGTGAGGGTGAGTGGAAAAGTTTGTTAAACAGCTAACGTCTAGCCACAATCTTAGTTGAATATTGATTTGTTCCAAAATAAATTATAACTCTAAATATTTTATACTCACAATTTTGGACAGAAACTTTAGTTGAATATTCCTTATATAACCAATTAAAATATTTGATTAAAATTTCATTTAATTCTTGAATATTGGAACTAGAAATTTATTGTTGGTATTAATTCCATTTTTATTGAAAATATTTGAGACAATTAAAGTTATTATTCATTTAATTTATTGTTTATGTAAATCATATTGATTTATTATGATATATTTTGATATAAAAATTTATCCTTGATTTATAAATCTCTAAGTATATATTATATAGCATAAATACTGAAGTTTTTTTTTAGAGGAAGTTTTTTTTAGAGACGTTAAGAATCTTATTTATTTTGTCTGCAGTTTTTCTGTAAAATACTTTTGAGACCATTACTTCTTACTTCTTTTATTTGACGCTAAAATTTAAAAGCATGCAATATTGTTGGTATTGTGTGGAATGAGAATGATTCAAGTTGAAGTTTTAAGATTTGGGTGAGAAAAGAAGATAGTTTTAAAACAAGCATATTTATGTGCCGAACATGTGTGAGCACATTAACAGACGACATTGCAATATTCAATCTATTTTTGGTCGTCTCATCAAATCGTACAAATCATCAAAATTTCATGATTCTTCGGACAAGGATGAATGACACTGTCTCTTTGAACTTTTTGAGGTTAGTTGTAACTTGATCTTGTAACATATAATATAATTGCATATAAGACAAAATTTGTTAATAATATTGTGTACTCCTTTTAAAATTATAAAATGTACAATCATATAAATATTATTATTTTTCAGAATATTTTGAAATTAAAGCTCTCTATTCATTTTCATAAATTGATTTCTTATTATTTAGTTAAATAAAAATCCTGTTGTCATATGAGTATATTAGAAATCTTATTATTTTGAGAGTTATATTTTGTATATTTAAGTAATCGCTATTAATTTTTATAATGGTAATCTCATCTATCCTGAATATAATTATATAAATTTCTCTGTTTTGAATAAATATAGTTATTTTAATTTGTATGATTGTAACTCTCCCATCGTGGGTATAGTTGTACAAATTTTGTTAAGTAAGATAATTAAATTTATTTTAATTATAATAAATATTATACTATTAATAGTTATATACTTTATCGGTATGTTATTATTAATATAATTTGGTTTGGTTCAATGTACTTGTGATTTATAATTACGTAAATTACTATTCGAGTACTTTATTGGTATTAGGATTTTTAGGTGATATAATATTTGTACATTGTTATATTTCTTATTTAATATTGTTGAAACTATTATTTGATAAATAAGAAACTATTTTAGAGACATGTAATAGTTTATATTTATTTTATGCAATCCAATAATTTATTTTAAAATCTTATTTAAAATGGATTGCAATTCTCCTTGTAATGTGTAAGTGACGGACACACCCTATCGGTGCGACGTTACTTGATATGATTATTGTGTGATAGAGAATATAGTTGAATATTTGTTTGATTATTTTAAAACTACTAAATCGATAAATCAACTATCTTCTCTATCAAGTGGGAGAATCTAACATGTCAATTTTATAAAAATAAGAAACAAATATTATTTATCATAGAGACTATATATATATATATATATATATATATATATATATATATATATATATATATATATATATATATATATATATATATATATATATATATATATATATATATATATATATATATATATATATATATATATATATATATATATATATGAAATTCTATGACTATTTTGTTGTATCTTCAATAAAATAAAAATTAAAGTCTCTTTTATTTTCGGTATGTGTAACCTAATTATGTCTCAAGTGTGTTTGACTTTAATTGTAATATTTGAGTTTTGAGTGAGCTATTAAAATAGTCCATATAATCTCATGTTGTAATTATACCATGGATTTAATCTCACTCATATGAAAATAATTTTGTTTTATATAATCATCATACTCTTTTATGTGAAGGTTATTTTGTTTATGAAAATAATTTTAAGAATCATATTTGTTATAAGGAGATTTTGTAATTTAAATTGTAAGTGAAAATTAACAATCTCTTTAATTCTAAATGCATAATATGTGGTTAACTATAAAATTCAAATTTAGATAAAAATCTTTTGACGGTAAATATTGAGTTTCATATTGTTATTCTGTAACCACTTGTGTTAATCAATCTGCTATATTCATGTGCAAAATAAGTGGTTAAATTTTTTTTTTGAAATATTGATGATATATTATACAACATTTATGTGACTATTTTGCACTAAAAATAAAATTAGTATCCCATTGTATAATCAGAGTATATAATATTAGTGGGCTCTGAAAAATCTGCATACATGTTTGATCACTGGGATTGCATGTGTACAAAATTATATAATCTAAAACAATTTAGATTATTATTCTCATATTGTCATATACTCTTGTGTGCACTATATAGGAATGTCAATTTGCACCCGTTAGTGGGGATCCCCGTGGAGATGGCGATAGTGAACATGTCCCCTGCCCCGTGGATTGCATGTCTCGTGGATATCGTTAATTAATATATAATTTAACATTTTTATGTAGGTTTATTTATCATTTCAAATAACTTGTTATTAAAAGAGAGATCTAAATGACAATTTTGATTTTTTTAAGTTTGAAAACTTTGTGTTCATGAATCTCAAGATTAAATATTATTAAAACAATATATTTATCGTAGATGATTAGATTACTAATTTATTGTCGTTAGTTTTTGAATTTTCTATCAAATTAGTTAAAAATAATAAGTAAAAAATTATGTTCATAGATATCAACAAAAACCGTGGGGATCCGTGGGAACGCACGGGGATCCGTTGGAACGGAGATGCAGGACAAAATCCCCTCGTGGCGTGGACCCGAAATAGGGATGGGGAATAAATTCGAGGGTGGGGATTGAGATGAGAATGTATTCCCCACCCCCGCCCCATTAACATCCCTAGCACTATAAAATATGACATATTCTAAGAAAATTTTCAAATATCCTCTAAGAGGTCTTATTCTATTATATTGAGATAAATATTATTCTCTTAATCTCAGGAAACATCATTTGATGTTTAGGTCGATATTGAAAAGACACAATAATTCTTTGGCATGCAATAATATTGTGTTATTCTATCTTCAATAGTCCACTTTTGTCAGGTCATAATATGAAAGTACAAGTAAATAGCAATACTCCTATCGAGTATGATATTGTGTTATGAAGGTTCTTATTTTTAAATGTAATTACTCTTGTAATAGGGTAATTCTTATTTGTAATTGCTACTATTAGACCTATGTAAATATTATATGACCTATAATTTAAAACTCATTAGTATAATCAATACCCAAAGACTTATACACACGAAAAGTCTTATGATATTTTGGGTTAGTGGAAGTTTATCAATAACATTTTCATATGCTTGGGCCATTGATTTATAACATATTTTTCTCACATGAAATATGTTTATCTAAATTCATCTTTTTAATATAAAATGTATTTCTTTGGCTTGTATGATCTATTTTCTCTATCAGATTCATTTCTGCAATGTTAAAGTTTACTTTTATTTCGTGGACAAGTTTTTGACCATAATTAAAATTCTAGTATTTAATTTATATAATTTTAATAATTGATCATTGTCATCCAAGTGGAAGAATACTGAGTTAATTATTTAATTAATCAATTATGGATTAACAATTGTCAATTATTATAAATTATTATTAATATTAATTATGATTTATTGTTATTAAGCATTTATTGGTGAATTATATGATTGAGCTTCTATCTCTGAAATCTGAATAGACCGTGATGAGCTGGACCATTTAGTTAAAGTCAATGAGAGGTTCATGCCTTCAGCCTAAGCGTTGCCCCATTAAACAATTAACATACTGTGAAAATCCTAAACGGTAATGAGAGTAACAATTCTCTCATATTCTCTCTCTTCGACAGGAATATTTTCAATCCTACAAGATGCATCATTTTTATTATTCTTGTTTAATCTATGATATAATAATATGCTATAATTTGTGTCTGTCGATTCAATTAAATCTATCACATAATAGGCGGCAAGATTTTTCTCATAATATTTAATTAACATTGCTTCGTACTCAAAACTGAATTTAAACCTAAGAATGGTTAAGCTGAAAGAGACTCCGCCAAGTGATCCAAATGCTCTTGGTATAAAACTTATCAATGTATTGAAACGAAAAAATTATTGAAATAAATAAAAATATTCTAAAATGATAAATAATTTAAGAAAAAAATAAATATATTCTAAAATGATAAATAATTTAAGACAATAAAAATTAAAAAGTAGGAAAAAAAAAGGAGAATAATTTATTTTATTAATATATTTTAGTGCATTATGAAAACATTGCTTCCTGTTTTCAACATTTGACATTAACTAAACATGTGCAACGACGGGAATTTTGCGCAAGATTTTCACATCTACATTGATGAACCATGCCACTTGCTCCATATACAGCATTGAGTTCGTCAAAACAGGTTCGAGAGTCATTACATTGTCCTTGCACAGTCAAACTTTTAGGACAAAAGGAGATGTCATCTACAACATTATCGAAAGCAAAAATGTGATTAATCATTTAATAGATTCAATTTAAAACGTAGACTATACACTCTCTTTTTGTATTTAAAATTACAATAGCTATAACAATAGTAATAATAATATTAAGTTGTTAAAGGTGTACCGCTAATAGATGTAGGAGATCCGTAAGTGTGACTCAATAGAGCAAACAAAACACACACCATTAGAGAAATGCTTCTTGGCTTCATCATGATGTATGCTTCAATAAAAAAAACTTCTCAAAAAATAATTCTCCAACAGACAATATTAACTAAGACACACATACACACACACACATATATATATATATATATATATATATATATATATATATATATATATATATATATATATATATATATATATATATATATATATATATATATATATATATATATATATATATATATATATATATTCAATAAAATTGATATCTTTTACTAAAAATGAAAATTATCATTATGAACTTCTATATAAAAAATATCTTCCTCAATCTCTTTCTATTACACTTATTATTAAAAATTCTATTAAAAGATATTCTTACCAAATATACTTTTTATTGTGCTTATTATATTTTTATTAAAATCTTTGTTATAAATATGCTTGATATTTAGGATATTATCTTCAACAGTATTTTCTATTTTTATTTAAAATAAAAATGATATAACTATAAATATTTTTCAAAACTAAAAGAAACATTCAAAATAAAACTTCAGAAAAATAATATTAATTTTACAATAATCAAAAACGTAATTTTTTTTACTAATCTTATTAAAACTATTATTATTATATAAAATTGTGTTATATAGTTAATAAAACACCTCTCTTTGAATCTTTATTTAATTAAATAAATTATCTTAATATTGTATGTCCTATTTTTTCACAATTTATTTTTATAAATAAATTGTTCTAGAATTACTTTTAAAACTAAATAAAACTTTAAATATATTAATAAAATTATTGTAATAATGAAATTGTTATTAAAATATTAAAAGTCTTGTTTAGTTTGAATAATAAGTTTAATAAGATTTGTGAGTGAAAATTCTACAATTATGCCATTTAAACTAAAGAGTTAAATATATTTTTGGTTCTTATAAATATCTTAATTTTGACTTTTAGTCCATATAAAAAAACTTCAAATTTTAATCTCTATATAATTATTTTTGCAATACGTAGAGGGACTAAAACTGCACGCAAAAGTAATTTTATAGTGACCAAAACTCAAAGCTTTTTTTATAGGAATTAAAAGTCATTTTTTATTTTTTATAGAGAATAAAAAAATATTTAAACCTAAACTAAATTATAATAATGTGATAATATTCTGACAACTATACAAATAAAAAATAGATAATCGTTTTCAAAAATATTTTTTTATTTGCTAAAAATATCATAATATTATCACACTAGTATAATTTCTTTTAAATGGACTGCACACACAAATCTTATTAAGCTTACAAATTATAAATAAACCAAATTAAAATATTGGATATAATTTTATGTTATTCAATATTTTTAATCAAATAAAAAATAGGTCATAAATAAATAATGTATTTTAATTTAAAATTATTACAACAATATAACTTGAAAAAACAAAAAACATTTTGAAATTTCAATCAAATAAATCCACCAGATTAAAAAATAAGTTATAATTTTAGTTTAATATTTTTAATCAACTAAAAGTATAAGTAATACTTGAACAATGTATTTTATTTAAAATAGTCACACATGCAAAAACAATTTCAAATAAATAAATCAACCAAAATCAAATATAAATCATATTTTTAATTAAGTGATAATCTAGGTAATAAATCGATAATGTTATTTATTTATAGTAATGTAATAATGGATAAAAATATGAGTTATAAATTAAAGACTATATTCATTATCCATAGTATTATTTAAAATAAAAAAAAATGATAAAACTATATCAGTCTTAAAGTATAAATAAATTCGATACAACAAAATAAATTTTTTCAATCAAAATTTTAAATCAAATGAAAATCAATAGTTTAGTAGTAAGAATAATATGAGAAATAAGTTTATTAAGAGTTACTCCACTTAAAATCAAATGAAAATAGATATTAAATAAATTTGTTAAGAGTTACTCCACTGAAAATACTTATTAATATGAGAAATGAAAATAATTATTTATAACTATTAAATTATATAAAATAGACTATTTGTTTATGACGATTTATGACAACGATAAGTAATTTATGACCGCTTCTCTGTCTTGGAAAATTCGTTAAGATTTTCAACATATGGAACCTGATCTGAAATGGAGGAAATTCCTAATCCTAGAATTATGGGCTAAGTCGGGGAAATTTAAAATTTATGAAGATTAATGAGATCAAACATGGAAAATGGGTTTTGGATGGGACCGATTGAGGAAGAAGGCGGAATATGATATCGGAACCAATAATGGAATATGATAAAGCCGAGAATGAGGTGATTGCAGGCCAAGAAATAAAACCATGGATGGATGTTGCACCCTAAAATTTGACCTCTTCATTTTTAATAAATAATTGGTTTACATTTAATCAATAGATGCATTGCATACATATCATTTGTGCATTAACCATGGGTTCGGGATTTTCCGATAATGAGAGTATACACCACTTTGAATAAGAGGTTTGATTCCCAAAAGCCGAATATCTGAGGTTCCGTTATTTCGGGCGTCATCTCAATGTATAAGATGTTTTGTGAAAGTCTCTCACTATCTCATGAGAATCGAGGTTTTGAGGCTCTGATTTCCTATCCTACGGATATTGATTAAGGTTTTTGAATAAAAGTGTGTTGTGATCGAATATTTGGGCCT
This sequence comes from Vicia sativa, assembly GCA_021764765.1. Classification (NCBI taxonomy): domain Eukaryota; kingdom Viridiplantae; phylum Streptophyta; class Magnoliopsida; order Fabales; family Fabaceae; genus Vicia; species Vicia sativa. The sequence continues at coordinate 16,563,483 of CM038793.1, read as the reverse complement.
GAAGTGATTCTATATCCTTTTGTAAGGTTCAAAGTATCTGTATACGGCTTATCGATCCGTACGATTCACCAGAAAATCAAGAACGGTCGAATAGAAAGAGTTTTGAGTGTGCTTGATGAAAAGTCAACAAAAGTCAAAGTGTGACCGAGTGGAATTTTTAGTCAAAATTATTGTCAAAAGTCGATATTTGAGAAAATGTGATCATTTGATGAGAAAAGTCGGAAGAATTGGAAGAAAACGAGGTTTCTTGCATTTTAAGTAATCTTGGACTTAGAATTTTTTTCTAAGTTTTAAGAGCTTCATGATCCCGGAGCCATGTTGTCGACTCTGTATCTTGTTCGTTCGTGGTTAAAAGCTCGTGAATTGGTAATCGTTGGAAAGAGCATATTTCGTACTTCGAATTTGTCCTTGTGAAGATTTCTCCGAAAATGCCTGGATTTCGAGTTATGAGGCTCCAAAGTTTAATGTTCACAACTTTTGGAGTTTATACTTAGTGAAATTTTGAGTGCTTTTTAACATGTTCTAGTACCCGACTTCGGAGGTATTTTACATGTGTTTCCAAGCGTCGTTTCGCGTCGAGTTCAAAATCAAAGTTGTTCATTTCGCGGCAATCTACAACTTTGCTGAAGGAATCGATGTATTCAGGACTCAAATCTAAAGTTATGAAGTTTGGAAGTTTATAAATTTATCATGTAGGCAAAGTCCAACATTTAGTGAAATTTTGCTGAAGTTTTCACATGGCCAGATCGACAACTTCTGGTTCGATTTTCATATAGTTCGTGGCTCTGAATCAAAAAATATTCAACTGCAAAATTGTTCACCTCACGGAAGTCTACAACTTTTTCGAAGAAATCGAATTCATTTGGGACTCGGATCGACGATTACAAAGCCTAGAAAGTAGGAATTCATCATGTTTACAATATTCGAGCAATTATTGTGCGCACGTTTGAGGCTATTTTTATCTTCGATTTGAGTGCCTCACTGAAAAACATTGAACATGAAAGTTGGAGCTTGCCATGTCCTTTACAAGTTCCGTTCAAGAATTATGTCGTTTCGGACGTCGCAGCAAAAGATACATAGCCTCGAAGTTGTCAAAATGCAAGATGGCACATGCACTTTTGCCAAGCATATGGGAAAATTTTATCGAACAGGTGTTGTACGCATGTTCAAGGCTTCTTTTCTCAACGATTCGATCGCCGCACAGAAAAAATCGGAACATGAAAGTTAGAGTTTGTTATATCCTTTACAAGTTCCGTTCAGGGATTATTTTGTTTCGGACGTCGTAGCGAAAGATATGGAGCTTCGAAGTTAGTGGTTTGAAGTTGATAATTCGCAAGATGGCACATTTGAAACTTGCCCAGCCAGGATAGGACTTTTATCGAACAATTGTGAGGCAACATTCGTACCGATTTTTCTCTATTATTTAGGCTCCATTTAATTTGGCAACGAGATGCAAAGTTGTTCTATTATATGAGTTCTTTCCAATGGCGTCGAGTTTGAGTTATTTGGTTAAGTATCGAAGAAGACAGAGGACCATAAAGTGGTGTATATGGATTGAATTAATAAACACGGCACTTGGGGAAATTCTCAAGCAGTCGAACCAACTTATGATGACATGACTTCGAAGCTAAATTTGCGAGCTTGCGATTGACTTTTCATCGGGCGTTCAACTTCAATGTTGTTCTATCAAATGTGCTCTTCGAGTCGACACTCTCGTTGTATTATTCGGACTACTGCGCGCCGAGATAGAAGCAGCCAAATTTGCTGGCTTGGACTTACTTCTTAAGCAAATCGATGGTGTAGTAGATGACAACATGCCGTATTTCCACAATTGGCCACACAAAAAGTGATCATGCATGCATTATGGACAAAGAATACCATAATTATCATCACCTCCTCTCACTCCATCAAGGACCATGAACATTCACCATCTTCACATTACCTCACCTTTCTTGATTCTCTCTTCCGCCATCACCTTCAACCAAAGAAAATTGATAATACCATAACAGAAAAAACAAATTCACCACAACCATCTTCGGATTCTCTAAGACTCTCTTTTCTTCTTCACTTTTCTTCAACCACTTCCGATCCTCTCACTCTCTCATCTCACTTCATCACTTTCTTCTTCTCTTACGAAAACCTCACTCTCTAACAACTTCACTTTTCCACCAATAACAACCATAACCACAGAATTCTTCTCTGCCTTCATCCATTCTCGCTGTAAAAAACTTTTCAGAAACAGTTGCAAACTGAAACTACCATTTTCACCAACCTTTTTTCATCAACGACTCCTCACCGCCACCGTAACCGTACCTTCCTCTCTTCCCTTATTAGAAGAATCTTTCTCTTTCTCAACTTGGCTCATTGTCAACGGATCTTGAAGACGTTCATCGTTCCGATTATGTAAAGGAGATTTCGTTGGCATTCGTTTGCCTTTTCACCGCGATATGCTGAGATTATTCCATGTGTAGATCGTATGTTGCATCTGGAACTGGCGTTATACGCAAGAGTTTATGCGTCTTTATACTTCTGTTTTGTTTTCATCTTCAAGATCCATATTTCGTGTGTAATTTTCACTATGATAAAATGTGATTCAGCCTGAAACAGTAGGAGATTTGAAATCAGTGGGGAATAACGAATAAAACGAAGCCGTTTTCTTGAGCGTTCGTTGGAATTTGATTCGCTCCGGTGAGGCACCGTCGGAGAAGATGGTTGTGCAACCGTCTGTGCTTCTTAACGTTGAACGACGATGGTGTTTTCCCTATACGTGTTCATCTCTCTATGGCTCATGTGTAAATCCGAAATTAACCAATCAAAATCTGGCACGTGTCCTTTTACAATTTAATTATAACTTAAATTGAGTTTGACCAATTGACACAAGTTTACACATACCTGATTAAATAAAACGTGACATATTGAATTAAATGAGAAAATCTGAGTAAAAAAAAGAGGAGGAGGATAGTTGTTTGGATGCAAAAAAAAAGGCTTAGTGCATTTGGATCTGGGCTTACCGAGATTGTGTACCACACCCCTTGTGTTTTGGGCCAAAGCATGTTTCTCCTTTGTCATTTGAATCGACTAATGGTAGGAGTATAATACCATATGTTTTCTTAGAAAATTTATCTCAACTTTATTGTAGGTAAATATATATCTTATCTTTGTATTGTAAATAGAACTTCAAAGCTAACTCTTAACGGTATAATTCTTAGAAACTAGTTTAATACTTGTATAGTTCTTCTAGGTTCCTCTTGCATGTTTAATTTGTAATCTTCTCCTCTATCTTAGAGATGTTTAGGAAAGCTTTAGAATAGGTAGTCGATGACCCCTATTAGGAAGCTACACTTCATGCCCCTATTTCTTTGTGAATAAGGCGTTTTAGGCCATTTTAGTGTAGATTTTTGGTTTCTAACTTCGCTAGATCTCTAGTTATGTTTAACATTTCATTAGAGGACTATTGTGATGGATTTGGCTCGGTTTCAATATGGTTCATGGGGTATTTTGCATTATGTGTGCGTGGCTGCCCAATTTTCCATTCTTATGTTGCTATACATGTTCACATTCCATTTCTTCGTATTTGGATCATATTTTGAGTTGTGATGTGAGTATGCAATTATATTCCCGCCTCCTTGTTATTTTTGACGTGTTTGTTGACTTGTGCAAGGTACATTGACAGTGTTTTGGTTAGGTATCTAATCTTAGTACACTTACCTACCACTTCTCCCGTGGTTTTGCTTGCGTTTTAAACGCACTTTGCTTCGCGTTTTCTCATGTTACGAGAAACACATATTCTGCTATTTTGTCTGACCTTTGTGAAGGTTTTTCAATTGTTGTGAGCCCGTGTCTACTACACGCACATATTGCATGATATCACCTTGTGGATTATATTGATCGAGCTATTTCTGATTATTGATTTGTTGATGGCAGCTTACTTGAAGTTTTTTGGAGTATTTTTAGCTTGCTTTTGCTTACGGATTATTATCCATTTGGTATTTTCTACACCTTTTTATCGCATTCTTTTACCGCTTTTCTAGATATCATGAGAAGTAGGGTTTTACCGCTTTCCTTTCCATGAGAAGTAGGAATAGAGATGCATGATGGGGCTTCTGAAATTGGAGCATGTTCAAGAACCCCTCCGGTCTATTTATAGACCCGTTTAGGGCGATCTGCATATTTGTGTGCTAACTGTGTGTGGTTTGTCTAAAATCCTTTTCCGTGCATAGGGAGGTAATTCTCAGTAAGTGTTTACATTTGTGCCTGCATAGGTCCAAAATGGTAAGGCAGCTTGACATGGCACCACCAAGCAAAGTCCCGCTTTGATACTTATTGATATATATACGTTGATGATATGATGGGCACGCGAAAAAGGGTTCTCAATCAACCCCCGCACAATTCTAGTCCGTGTCAGCTCAGCACATGCGAATCATGTTGCTTCCTTTATCGAGTCAATAATAATAAAAGTGGCAAGAGTTCCCTATTCTGACTCTCCACGCTTTCCCGGGGTTTACATTTATAGCTGAACTAGTATCATTTGCTCTTCAGACTTGACAATTTAGATCAAACTCAAAGTTGTTTCATCTATCCAACCGTGAGTTTGTGTAGAATATTGGAGGAAAACAAAAGTAATGTAAGACTTTTAGAAAGACATTTAGGATAATTGTAAAGTAGTTAAGAAAGTTAGTGACAATAACTTACTATATGACTTATAACCAAGGGTGATAAAATGGGACTAGTCTGTTGGACATGTCCGTTATGTCTGCATTTTCCTATCCTATTTTTGCAGGTTTTTGCAGACATGACCATTTACATGAATTCTTGTAATTTTAGACTTAAAAATTAAAATTCCCATAGGTCTGTCCTGCTCTCATTTTTAATATGCTACAGGGTAACACTTTAGGTGCGCACCCTCAAATATGACTTCTCTAACCTACCCCATTTTTTTACAAACTTTTGTTAAGCAAACTTAAAAGAGGCGGACATGCCCATTTGTTACTTGTAACCAACTCTATTTCTTATATATATAATCTTCAATCATTCGTATACATTGTAATAAACTAATCCAATTAATACAAGAAAAACTTTTACATGTTTTCTCACTCAAATGCTATTTAGTTCATTCAGTATAATTTATAATTAAATAATCAAATAATTAATCTAAGACTATGTACAATAGGTTACATATTCAACACCCTTCTTTTTCATTTTTTATACTCCACATCATCTTCTCTTTCTTCTACCTAATAATTTAACACTCATTCAACTTTTATTCACTATAATGGTTTTGTTTAATAAAATTTAACACACTACAACACTTTTATTTCATATTTTTTTCTTATATATTTTTGTTTTTAGGATTTTATATTAATATCAATTATCGATTGAAATAAAATTAAAATAATTAAGAGTTAAACAATTTTTTATAATTTTTTTATAATTTAATAATTTATTTTAATGTTTTTCTAATCTTATATTCTTAATTTATTTGAATATTTTCTAATTTTATTGGGATAGTCATTATTAACACAAATAAAAATGGATAAAACAATAGGTTATTGGAGGTTAAATAGAAAACATAGAGAGAAAAAGTGGATTTTTTTTGTGTGTGTCCGAATCAAATGAACCAAATTTTTATTTAAAGTAAAAAATGATTAATTTTGGTAAAAGTAAAAATAAAAAAAATATTTGCGAGGGGTGAAACACGTCACCATTTATCCAGGGGATTGTCCCCTCGCTAAGTGTCAACTATAACTTATCAACCTGCACATTGCAGACATAGGGTCAGTTTAGCGCAGGTTAGGTGTGCAATTTGATCTGCAATATATCAGATTTTTTACCAGGGATTTAGCCCGTGGCAAAATGCAGATTCCATAATAATTATGATATTTATCCAGGAGGTTATCCCCTGCCAAATTACAAAATAATTTTAAAAAAATAAAATTTAACCAAAAATAAACCAAATAATAATAATAAAATAATTATAATATAATTAATATATAATTAGTATAACAAATATAAATTTATATAATAATTAAAAATATACAAAATATAAATTATATATTTGATTGATAATAAACTTTCAATAATTTTTTAATCTTAAATATAAATTATCTACTTTTAAGTTAAAAATATACAAAATATTTATTTAAGTAATAAATATACTATATATTTATAAAAATATACAAGTTTTAGAAATTAATATTTTTATAGTTATACATATTTCAAAAAAATGTATATACTAATTTCTACATAAATATTTATATATTTCAAAAAAATATACTACATATACAAAAGTATATATTTTTAGAAAATATGTATACATATTTAAATAAAATTATACATATTACTTTATAAACTATATTATTTTGATAACTATACCTATTCCAAAAAACTCATACACATTTCAAGAAAATAAAATATATTGAAAATTATATATTGTTTTTTTATGCATATGCTATTTTTTAAAAATATATTAAATAAAAATACTGTTTTTTAAAATTTATACATACATTTATATATATATATATATCATACCTATTTTTTCAACATTTATATGAAAAATAAAATTTAAAATTACAGATTGTGTACTTTAAATTGATGAAATTTTTTTGATCTTGATTGAAGTTTTCCTTCAAAATTACCTCTCTTTAAATCTGTCAATTGAATCATGAAACACAACAACTATATTAGAAACAAATTTTGAAAATAAATTAAATATATATGACAAAATAAGTTAATATTATTTCCTGAAAAGCCACAAATTTGAAAATTTAGGTTTATTTTAGAGAAGAACATGAAGATTTGGAGGAAGAGAGAACAAAGATGGGAAAGAAGAGAAAGTTACAGTTGGAGAAGAGAAGAGAAGAGTGTTTTGTGTTTTGAAAAAAAAGAAAATCCTATACTATATAATAGCAATTATGATGTAGCAGTGCATATTTTTCAATGTTGCAATTGGCAAGGGACATCCTCTCGAAATTAAAACGAGAATATTTAACAAGGGGTGCCCCTAGGAAATGTCTGCATTAGTAATTGCAGACTCCACGTCCAGTCTGCACATTGGATTGACTAGACATAAAATTGTCTAGGTGGCGTGAGATTGCCCCTTGCTATTTACACATGACAAATAGCTAGGGGAAGCCCATCGCTAAATGCCTTCACTTTTGGCGCTATTTTATTTTCGCAAGGGTACACTCCTCACAATTCAACATTTTAAAATTCAAAAATTGCATCTCCCCTATTTGCGAGAGAATACCCCACGTAATTAGATTTTTATTTTATTTTAAATTGTCACTTAACGAGGGGATATACCCCTAGCAATGTTATATTTTTTGTTTGGGGTTTAACCCCTAGCTTATTCTTCTGACAAATATTAACTTTTCTTATAGTAGAACCCAAACCCGCACCCAAAATATCGGGTAGCACCCAAACTCGAACTCAAATCCAATCTACTCGAATTTTTATCCATTAACTCAAATTTAAATGCAGATGAGTCCCGTAAATTTGAATTTATCTACCATCTCTATCTAACATACTAAAATAAAATGACATCACAACGTCATCTTTTACCCATTGAATCTTGGTCTTCTTTAAGATCGCCTGAGTGCTTCGGTCATCCTTTACTTATATTCTATTCCACTCTGATACACCAAAAAAATTCCTCATCAATTTGTATCAATGATAGTGGGTAATGACTAAATTAGAGAATTCTTTTGACACATAAAGTGGGTTATTCCACTCACTAGAAGTAGTGAGTCTCTTATTACTTAAAACAACAACATATTTGTGACATCTAAGATAATATAATTATTTAAAATTTTTGTATTAGATTGTTTAGCTGGTAAGTAATCAAAAAGTATGCTTGATCTTTCTAGTAAAGAAAACTCCCAAAAGCATGCGTTTATCTAGATTATCATATCCCTTTCATTTCTTTTTAAGGGGAGACCAAAAATATTTATTCAAGTACGTCGTTTATTCCACTAAAGTAATCTTTATTTGATGTATCAACACCCTATCCATATCGACATATCACAACGTCATAATCGTGCAAAGTCATGTAGACAAGGATTTAAAGCGTTTATTGTTATATACCTAAATGTATATATTAATTGTATCAACTAAATATCAATTAAGAGTTTTGATAAATTTGTGATCACATTAAATAATACTCTTCTGTTTCTTTTTATGTGTCATTTTAATATAAAATTTTACAATTAAAATAATTGATTACTAAAATTATTTATTTTATTATATTCTCATTTATTTTTCTCTTTTTTAATAAATTAATTCATATACTCTCTCATTTATTGAGAACATAAATATATTAATCCTTAATAAAATAATTATTTAAATAATTAATTGATATGGACTCAAATACAACTAGTTGTGAGGATGAATTTTTTAAAACATCGCGAACTCCAAATGATTATCATCTCATAAACATACTATTATCATCAATACAGATAGGCACGGAAACAAAATTCGTACCACTTGGATATTGCCTGAACTCATCTCAAGTTTGTGTCAAGTGTTCTTTTGTTGAATTACTGAGGATCTATATATGATCAAGGAATCTTTATATGAAGCCCCATTAGTCAGAAGAAGCAAGTCTCAGATAAAGTGCTGAACAAAAGATTTTGAAGTTTCAAGTTTGTGAAAGAAAAGTGCTGAACAAAAGATCTTGAAGTTTCAAGTTTGTGAAAGAAAAGAAGTGTTAAAATGCACTTAGTCTTATATCTTAGTGAAGTGTATTATAAAAGTATAAGAGTAATTTTTAAGATACTAAGACAGCTCTCTCGCTCACACTCAAATATTTTTGAAGTCTCTCTCATTTTATAAAATCAACTTCAAATGTTTTGTGTAAGTAGCTAATTGGTTACTAATTTGGTTAAATCTATGGTAAAAATTCATCTCTAATGCAACTTGATTTCATCTTCTAGTAATGATTAATATTTATCCTACAAAATAAGGAACAATTATATAAATCTGAAGCTTGCAAGTATATTGTCTTTAAGGATTTATCTGCCTCATAAGCGCAAATCTTCCAAGATTCAAAAAGTTCTTCCCAAATTATCGATGAGACTCTAAAGTAACAGAGCAACAAAAAATCATCTTTAAAATGTCTAGATGATATAATAAGAAGAAAAAATCAAAAAAAGAAGATGAAAATGAATTAAAGTAAAATTAATATTTTAAGGTTATATGGTTTCTGTCTCACACACCCCAGTTATTGAATTTTTTTTTTGGAATAACCAATTTTTTTTTAAAAAATACAAAAATAACCAACTTTTGAAAAAATTTACGCAAATAACCAATTTTCAGGACAAAATAACACATAGGAGCCATCTGAGATGGCTCATGCTCTTAAACTTAATACATAGGCGCCATCCCACATGGCTCCTACTCATCAATAAGCCATCTAGGATGGCGCCTCCTCCTTGTGGTTTACATGTAGGAGCCATTTCAGATGGCTCCTACATGTATTTTTTTTTTTTTATAAATACCCACCCATCCCTCCTTCATTTTTCACATTTTTCAACTTCTCATCTCATATTCTCTCTTATATTCTCTGTTAGTCTCTGTTTTTTTTCTATCATGACATCTCCATACATCCATACCAGAGATGGATACGTTGTTTTCTCGGTCTCAAAACCTCCAATGAAAATAAAATTTTGGCACATATTTACCATGGCCAAACTGAAAAAAAGTTGATGCGTTGGTTAGAGGGAGAAATAGAAGTTGGTGATGAAATTAGAAGGATCCAGAGGAAGAGAACAACCATGAACTTCGCAACTGGTCAACCTCGAATTTGGTTGGAGGAAGTTAAAACAGACGTCGACGTTATTGCGATGATGTATGGTTCCGATGAGAATATTTTGACGGTTGTAGTGTCTTAAATAATTTTTTGTGTTGTTGATGCGTCATTTTTCATGTTGTTGTTTTAATCGTGTAGTTTTTAATTTTGTTGTCTGCGTATTGGTGTTTGTAATAAATGCTATTAATGGAAAGAAGAAGATTTGTTACAATATTAAAAGTGCAGATAAATGAAATACAAATTTTAGGATGTTAAGCTTGTAGCACGTTGGGGACAATTTTTTCGACTGTGTCCGGATTGACGACATAGACCACACTTTCTTTCTAGTTTATCAACGTCGTCCATTTCAGTTGTTATACATTTTCTCTTGGGATGACCCTTTTTATTTCTCCGCATTTGACTGTTATGCCAAACTACTTCCCTTCGACGCAGCCAATAATCGCTTTTACTCTTGGTTCAAGGCATTGTTGTATACGTTGAGCAAGGTCTGAGACTTGTAAATTGGAGAAAGAAGTACTAGTGCATCTTGATGAACATGTGCACACGCCGCAATGACATGAGAGAAGGGCATTCGAAAGGCCTGAAATTTTCCACAGTCGCACCACCGAGATGGTAGTTTAACCATGTACTCTTGTCTAGGCAAACCCTCATTGTGGTCAATTGTCTCTTTGACAATGAAGTTATGGTTATGTCGGTTGAATCTTGTAACAAGATGAGTGCTAGCTTTGGCACTTTCGACCTTAATAAATTTCAGGCAGCTTTCACTCCACACTTGTCCGGATTGTACCACCGCGTTCCACTTTTCACCTCTCTCTACAAACAAGGACGCCATTCTAAAATATGTTGTACTAACCAAAGTAGTTATTGGGAGTTCTCTTATGCCTTTGAAGACGCCGTTCATTGATTCGACTAGATTTGTTGTCATATGGCCCCAACGCACTCCATTGTCGTATGACCGTGTCCACTTTTCCACCTGCAAATTATCAACCCACGCACCTGCATCTGGGTTTTCCAATCTGATCTGACTGCGATAATATGTAAAACCTAGTAGTGTTAGCAGCGTCGTTCATTCATCGTTTTCAAGACGCTTATCTTTGATCTCGCATGAAATTTTGAACGATATGTCTTGTGCAATAAACATGTGTAGACGGTGGGTCGTACTCAACCGCTGGCGGGATTGTCGACGACTATCAATTGAGACATGTCCGAAATTAGACAAAGATCACGCTGTGGTGCTACGTGTGTTCAAGATTCTTTAGGAAGAAACTCCAAGTGCTCCTCGCCTCTACAAGAGCATAGGCGATTGGGAACACGTTATTGTTGCCATCCGTGCCACGACCATCGATAGGATGCCCTTGTATTTCCCGACAACCATGTTCCATCTATCTGTATAATAGGTTTGCAGTGTGCAAACTCAGTGATGCAAGGTTGAAAAGCCCAGAAAAGTCTACTGAATATACCATGTCCGCTGACACAGGTACCGTCTTGGGAAAACGCCGGAGTTGTCTCCATGTAAACTGTTCCAAGAGCATACGTTCGCAGTGCATTCATGTAGCGAGGTAACTCTTTGTACGAACCCTCCCAGTTTCCGTAGATTTGCTCGATAGCCTTGTTTTTTTTGCTAACTAGGCCTTTCTATACGATGGGGTATAGTTGTATGTTGTAGTGATGTGGGATATTATTGTTTTCACCTTCAATGAAGGATCGCAGCTAACAAGAGGTAAGATTTCTTGACAAATGAGATCGTAACTCAATTTTCGGTGATCTTGTGATTGTGTGGAATTAACACAAGTGTGTTCCGTCATAGAACCTATCACCCAGGAATCGCTACGCAATCTATACGATGCAGTTAGATGGAAGTTACACTCAGGGTGGGTACAAATGATTCTGTATCTCTCTACTGCTGTTCGATCCACATGAAAGTCATAGTTGTTTATCATGTGGAACTTTTTTATTGCTCGCACGCAATCTTCTTTTGAACGAAATTTGTCTTTGACTTTTAAATTTGCATCTGACTGCATTTCAGGGTTGTAGAATATATCAAATGAAGGGTCATCTGTGCACATGTTAAGGGTGGTCATGTACGAAGGTGGTGTGAAGATCTCATGTGGAGGCAGTTGGCGTTCTTCCTCGGCCTCTGATTCTTCATTTACCATGATGTTGAACTGCGTCTTCTCTGCTTCCTCTTCTTCGTCAGCAACATCCACCTCAGCTTATTCCTCCTCCGTATGATCAACCCTCTCTGTGTCCTGGAACACGACGTACAACTGAATCGAGTCGTACCCAAAATATTCATGATTACAAAACATGTTTTGCAGATCTTCGTCGTCTTCAACAACTACCTGGTAAAATGTTACTTGGTTCTCACAAGTAAAAACAGGATGTTGGTAGAAAATGTGTGACGTCGGACCTCGATGAAGTTTGGTCTCGAGTCTTTTTTTGAAATATGAAAAATTCGCATTGTTATTTAGACAAAATTGGATATTTTCAGTGTTTCTGAATAAAAAACCGGCTATCTCACTGTTGTACGTCTCACCAATGAAATGTACAATGATAATATATTGTGGTACAAATGACATTTTTTCTGGGTTTGAGTGTTTGAAATTTGGGTTTTTGATTTGAATGTTTGAGATGTTTATGTGTCTAAAAGTGTTTGATTGTGTGGGATAATTATAGATGGGAAAGATAATCACATGCAGTCTAGGGTGGCAGCTAGGTGACAGGCCTATTTATGACTAGGTCTGTAAAAAGCCAAGTTGAATGGCTCCTAAGTGTAAAAATACAAGGGAGGCGCCATCTCCTTTGGATTTTTACAGGCCTAGTTATAATTAGGCCTGCCACCTAGCTGACACACTAGCCTGCATGCATGCAACCTGCCACCTAGCTGCCACCTAGCCTGTCACAAGCCATCTTGGATGGCGCCTTAGTTCAAAAATAAGAAGGAGGCGCCATCCCACTTGGCTCCTCCTTGACAAGTGGCATGCATGCATGCAAGGCCCCAACCACCTCATTTATTCCTCTCTTCTTGAATCACCTATAAATATGTCTTCTCATTTGTGTTTTTTGCATCACCACTCTTCACTCTACCTCTATCTCTAATACAATTCTCTCATTCTCAAATCATCAGTAGAAATTTCAATCATGAGTCTCTTGACGTTAGGAGAATCTCTCCGAGGAACAAGGGCAAACATTGCAACCTATGTAAGTTTTCTTACATTCTTTTGTTTACATTCTTTTTCTTACATTCTTTTTTTATTATGTTTTTAATATTGTTTACACTTTCTTACACAATTTATTTTCAAATTATCTATAGGACACAAAAAAATTTAGATGCCGCTCACATCATTATGTTGTTCCCGATCCGTTCATCATTCCATACCTCGAACGTACCGGTTTTGGAGAGGTTATTAAAATCTCAAACTACACAATTGATTCAAAGTTTATTTTTGCATTGTGCGAAAGGTGGAGACCCGAGACACATACATTTCATCTGCCTATAGGTGAATGTATCGTCACACTAGAGGACGTATACATGTTGATGGGTCTTCCTATCAATGGTAAGGCGGTTAATGGTCCAGTCCAACAATCAAATAATCTATGCGAGGAGTTGTTGGATAGAGATATGGTCGAAGGTCCTAGTGCAAGAGGACAAGTTATATTTCTATCCACTCTTAGTGAGTATTATTATTCCCTTGTGTTGGATGAAAACTCCACCCAGGAACAAAAAATTATAAAAACTAGAAACTATATAATGTTAATGTTTGGTAGTTTTTATTCCCCGAAAGTACGGGGAATAGTGTAAATTTTATGTATTTGAGTTTACTTCGAGACGTCAATAAGATAGGAAGATATAGTTGGGGTTCCATTCTTGCCCAACTATACGTTCGTTGTGTAAAGCGTATGAAAGACACATCAACTTTCAATGGATGTGCTTTCTTACTTCAAACATGGGGTTGGTGGAGAATGCAATCACTTAATCCCGTCAACGACCTACCGTTCAGTTTTCCATATGCAACAAAGTAAGTACATTGCTTATTTATTAAAATATTTATATCTTTCATATATATAAAATCCTAATATATTAAATGTTAATTCATTTAGGTTTAGCGTAGTGGACATGGATTACGGAAAGAATCTGAGACACAATGTTCTCCTATATCGTAATCTAATAGACCACCTTGGAGCAACTGATGTACGTAATTTCGATTAATTCCAAATTATTTTAACTTTAACGTATATTATTTTTATCATTAATCTCCATTATTTTTATCAACAGTTTACATGGAGACCGTACTTAGGTTTGGACCATGTACCCAATGATGAAGATGCAGAGGTTTGGACTGCGAAGACTGCAATCATACGGTTTAACATTGTGGAAATGCACCACAGCGACCGTGTGAAGATGCAATTTGGTATGTTCCAAGACATACCCCGCGATCCGATATGCTTGGATCGTTGGCATCTAAAAAGGGTCGATGCCCAATGGGGACTTAATAATTGGAGAAATTTTGCCAGGGAGTATTGTAGGATGTGGAAAAACCGAGCAGACCATATCTTACAATGTCCCGTTTACGAAGATGACGAGATTATGCAACACTCTCGTTAATACATTGCTTGGTACCAGTCAGTCACAAATTCAGAAATGCATGTTTCTCAACCCCGCTATTTGGTCGACCCTCGCACCCAGTGGGGGCAACCTTCAGAGTCACAACAACAACGAAGACAACGCTACCGCCAACAACAACCTCATCACCCACCCATCCAATACTCACACATGCCACACACCCAAGTTCAATACACCGAATAAAGAGCATATGTCCAACCCCCTATATGGGTCCATCAACATCTCACCTCAGCCCAGACCCTGGCTTCCTTGAGGAATATTCCCCAACCAACCCAATATTCCACCAACCATCGCCGTGCCAAACCCCCACCATTCATATGGGTACGAGACTCCAAACACCCAATTTCCTTTTTACCCCACTCATTCACAATCCACATATACGGATGAGGACTGCTATAGTCCCCAAATGGAACCTAACCCCCAACCACAATGACCAAGCTATGAGAACATGGGGACACGTTTATACGAAACCGGTGCAACAAGCAATGTAAATCTTGAGGCATTCATGGATCCTGATCTCATTCACTACGAGCAACCATCAACCCATGATCAGGTCCCATCGACCCAACAACAGCAGGATCCAGAACCTCGCATCAGACGAGTTAGGAGAGGACGCGCATGTGGAATCGATGGTCATCTACGAGTCCCGGGTCGCCGGGAATAAACTTATGTAATCGCTTTTCGTTGTAATGAAAATTTATAATACAAGATTTATTTCACAACATTGTCATGCACTTTAATTTAAATTGAATTTTTTTTTTATAAAAAAAATACACCTAGGCGCCATCTCAGATGGTTTTTCCCATGTGTTTTACACATAGGAGCCATCTGAGATGGCTTTTAGAGCAAAAACTTAAGAGGAGGCACCATCCTGGCTGGCTCCTGCTTGTTAAAATCAATGCAGGAGCCATCTCTGATGGCTCCTACTTGTATTTTACACCTGAAAGTTGATTATTTGCGTAAATTTTTTCAAAAGTTAGTTATTTTTATATTTTTTTTAAAACTTGATTATTCCAAAAAAAAATTCTCAGTTATTAACAATACATAAATATTATGTTTTATTTCTTACTTTCTCAACAGCAACACAAACATATACCAATAAGTCACGATATGTCATATAAAAAATAATAAGTATAATGTATTTAGTTTCTATTAAATAATTAAGTAGCTACTATGAAATTACACTTTGATACAAACATGAATTTCTAACTTCTCTTATTATTTTATTAATATAATAATAAAATAACACTACTAGAAAATTCGAATTTTCCTGTAGAAATTTATCCGCAGAAATACCTGCGAATTTTCAAAAATAGCATCACATTTATTTTTCCCTACTAGAAAAATAGAATTTTTCTGCGGATTTTCCTACGAAAATTTATCCGCAGGAATACCTGCGACTTTGTTATACACAATAAATTTTCCTGCGAAAAGCTGATTCTACAGTGATATACCTGCGGATTTTGCTGTGGATTTAAATTTTGAATGAAACACTATTTTTGCAAGAAACATCCGCAGGAAAGTTTTCTATGGATTTTGCTGCGGATTATTTTCAGTTAGTTATAGATATTTTAATTTTTCATTTAATAACTTTTTTACTCAAAAAATGTTTAACATATTTTAATGTTTTATAAAAATAATAGTTGTTTTTGTTTAAATTTATAAAAAATATTAATCTTTATTTTTTCTATTTTATTATTTATTTTGATGGTGTTTGATCGCGACTTTAGTAGTCTAAATAATCCGGACAGCAAGTGCACAGTCTATCGCATAGTTTTAAAAGATATTGAATCCACAGGGACTATAAATCGATCTATTGTTATCCTAAGTTACTATATATAGCTAAGGCCAATAATTCTTTTGGGATGATGATTAAAGAGAAATTACTTAAATCTAGATAAAAATATTAATTAAACGGATATCGGTATGTAATTCGTCGAACTTCGAGAATTCGAAGTTCTACTGGCCTGGGTTTTAAATGATAAAAAATCTTTTCAGCAAACAATATTTATTTAAAAATCCTATCTCAAACTCTCCCTCTATTGAATCGGATCATGTAATTAATTTCTAACGTATGCTCTCGCTATCCCGCCGAACTTAAAAACAATCTTTGAAAATAAATAAGATTTTAATCGGTTTTAAAACGCTTCCGCTGTCTTTAAAATCAATGCCTAGTGTCCACTATCCGGTTTTAAATCTCAAACTCTCGCTCTGTTGATTTCCAACCTTAGTCCAGTTTTAAATCTCAAACTTTCGCTCTGTTGATTTCTAACCTTTTAATAAATTCAATTGGATACTCAAACCAGAAAAGATATTTTTAACAAAATAATATTAGGCCAGTTTATTTCGGATCCCTTTAGTTTGATTAGTTTACATACCGATATCTAAACCATTTATCCAGACATAGAATTTAGCATAAACAAACTAAACATGAAGATTGAAATTAAGAGCAACATGATAATTAAATTAACAACAATAAATAATAATAATAATAATAATAATAATAATAATAATAATAATAACAATAACAATAATAATAATATAAGAAATACAATAAAGAACCTGTAAATGCGAGAAATGAAGAACTTGAAATAAACTTCTATTATGATGGCTAGATTGTGATCCAAGAGTACATAGATTGTAGGCCTAAAACTAATGGCGTGGTAGTTCCCCGATGTGAGAAACTACCACTTTTACAGACAAAGAATCTTCAATCCTTCATTTTATAGTTTATCTACTTATATGGCTATAGTTACTTTAAAAGATTGTACCTTGAAAAAAATGGATATAAATCCATTGGAACAAGAGCAAACTTGTTAATTATCATTGGTCATCACAACCATTATAACTCAGGTGAGCTAGCATTACCTATATGATAAATCACGGTTACAAATTATTTGTCACTATCTACAAATATACTATCTATCAGTTTGTTCGGTTTTAAAATCATAAGTTAATTTGTATTTAGAAGGCTTGATTTAAGATCAATATAGCTTAATTTTGAAATTTATTTTGTTATAGTATACAGTGTTTCATCAGCTGAAACAACGAGTACTGACGAATTAACAAAACACTACTGAGAAAGGAGTATCTCCAGCATCACTGTCTGCGTTTATGGCATTTCTTTTAGGTTCAATTTCGAAAAGTATTGCTACCTGTCTAACACATCCTTCGATCAGGTGTGTAATTGTTCCTTCCGACTTGTTTTGATCTGCAAACTTAGTTTCAGGGAAAACTGAGAGCTTCTTTTTCTTCATGTAGGTGCAAAGTCATCATTCAAACTGCTGAAGCAGATGAAGAAACTTTCGAAAAAAAGATTAGATCACTGAAAACTGTGTCTAGCGTTCTCTACGGAATATGGCAAAGGGAGGGCATTTTGGGCTATTTTAAAGGATTACATGCTCAGATATTGAAAACTATTTTGAGCTCGGCCCTGCTCTTGATGATCTAGGAAAAGATCTCTGCCACTACCTGGGTATTCATTCTTGCAATTAAAAGGTATCTCTTACACCCAAAGGGCAGGGTTAAGAACTTGTAAGTTTTACTATAGTTGTTATTGAAGGAAGAAGGTTCTACTATGTATTTCCGATAGACCATAGCTAGATTAAAAATATTTTAACAATAAATGCATTTGATATTTGATTTGTTACATTTCAGACACGAAATAATGAGTGCTAGTTTTGGTGATGAGACTTGTTAGCACAATTGTGTATAGTTGAGGATCTTGAATCTTGATGTGAAATTGTGTATCATTTATTTTTATGACAGGAAGCCATAGTTTTTCCTCCTTTTGTGGCAATAGCAGTTCGTCCGAGACCCGACGTTTGGGAATATGTTCGTGTTAATGTCTTTGAACTTAGTGTGGAGCAGTTGAGTGTTTATGGATATCTCAGCTTCAAAGAAGAACTTGTAGAAGGAAAGTAAGAAATCTAATTCATAGCTTTTATTATAAGAAATTATCTCTCTGAGTTTGTTGTAATAAACTGTTTGTGTTATATTCTGTAATAGGAGTAATGATAATATTATATTGGAGCTTGACCTTGAGCCATTTAATGCAACATTTCCTCATCTGACGCGCTCGTCTTCCATTGGCAATAGTGTGTAGTTTCTCAATCACCACCTCTCGTCAAATATGTTTCGTAACAAAGATTTCTTGGAACCGTTGCTTGATCTCCTTCGTGTTCACAAATATAAAGGCCATGTATGTTCTCCCTTTGTAATGCAATTTTTTTTACTTCTAATGAAGTGTTTATGCGAAATGACTACAGAGATAAAACTACTTTAAAAAAAATGCAATTTGACTCTAAATATCTATCATATTATAATGTTATAGGCACTGATGTTAAATGATAGAATATAAAGAATTTTCAAACTTCAGTCTACTTTGGTCAAGGCCGAGGATCATCTTTCTAAGCTTGCACCTGATACACTTTATTACGAGTTTGAATATGAGTAAGCCTATGCTCTCAGTAGTGTTGACATTAGGATGAAATGTGAAAAATTGTTGACATTAGGATGAAATGTGAAAAATTAAGTGTATGATTAAGGCATCACTTTTCAGGTTGTTTCTCCTATTAATGAAAGTTGTCTTGATTTTTCACTCTAACTTTTCCGGTTTTGCACTCCTTTGAATTCTTGCAAACTATGCCGCCAAAAAATTCCAAGAAGAAGAGTTGTGGGAAATGTTATATATCTACTCAATATGAAGTCACTCAATCCCAACCCACTCAACTCTAACATATTCCGTAATAAAGATGACGTCGAAAAATCACATGAAGAAGAGCATAATAATGAATTTTGATTTGTACTATTTTGTTAACTTGGCTATAATTTGGATAGTTTTATGTTTTAAAGTTGAGTAGACAAATGAATATTAGTAGCGGTTGTTTGAGGAATTTTTAGTAATGAGATTGTAAGAATTTGTTACAATTATAATATTACATTTTATAGTAAATTGTAGTTATAAGAATTTGTCTTATTTAAATTCAAAGTATTTTAAATTAATTTTTTTATATTATACTTATTTTAATATATAATTTATAATGTTTTAAAATAAAAACTTATTTAATATGAGAAATATATTACCTGCGGATTTTCCTGTAGATTTACTTGCGGTTATTTCCTGCGGATTTTCCTGTGGATTCTTCTGCGGATTTTCCTGCGAAAATTAATACTCACGAAGATATTAGCTGAAAATTCTATATTTTATTGAAGTTTAATGGATATGTATTGACAGTGTAAAAAAGTTTTATACTATCATCTAATAATAACATATCATTTTATCATATTATTTAGATATTTTAAAATTTTCAGTATGACTTAACAAGATATATGATCGTTATTAATTAAAAATATTTTATATATACTGCCGCCGGTGCATATCCTATTTTTTTCATTTTATTGTAGTGTAAACTTCACAAATGTTTGTGAGTACCACCTCTACTTTTAAAAAGGGGAAATGTTGTCTTACTTGCTTAGCAATCCAACAATTTTTCTGGACCACATCGGTGCAACAACCCTTCCAATATTAACTTATGTTAGCTTAATCTAAAATTAGAATTAAATGAACCATACTGTAAATATCTTGAGATGCCTACATAGAGAAAAAAAAATCCAATTAAAAAATAAATAAAAGACTAGTGTTTTTGTTTATTAAAATAACCGACATGAGGGAGTTATCATGATTATTCATGCGTGTACCTTATCATAACGAACTTTCTTTTTTATTTTTAATACCGTGCATTTGTGTATAGTTTTTTTCTTTTTTATCTTTAATCCATCAGATAGCTTGATACCACAACTTTCACTTTTTCCATCTCATCAATTGCTTGTCTCTTCTTCAAAGTTGGTTCCTTTCTATCCCATTTCCTTTTTATGTCCCCATTATAATTTCAACTTTTTTTTATGTCATTATGTCATTACAAAGTTTACAACAATAGTATAAATAGACACTAAAATAAGAGACCAAAGAGAAACAAACACATAATAATTAAGAAGATGGCAGATTGGGGTCCAATTTTTGTGTCAGTGGTGCTCTTCATTCTCTTGACTCCTGGATTACTTTTTCAAATACCTGGTAGAGGAAGAGTTATAGAGTTTGGAAACTTTCAAACTAGTGGATTGTCTATACTCGTCCATGCTATGCTCTACTTTGCTCTTGTTTGCATCTTCTTCTTAGCTGTTGGAATTCATATGTATGCTGGTTGATTAATAATAGTGATCTCAAAGAACCAAAACCATGAATTGTTGAATTATATAGAAGGTATTGTCAAGTTTGTTTAGTTTGAATTTAGATGTATATTAGAAAAAAATTGAATTAACGATTAAATTTAAAAAAGAAAAAGATAAAGTTTAATCTTTAAGTAGGATAAATATCATCTTTTTCTTTGATAAATATTAGTCGTTAATTCAATTTTATCTATTGTGATCTAATTTTGGGTGGCTGGTTTGGTTGTATTATGATGTTCTAGGTTTAATTTATGTACTTTCTTATCTTTTCATGTTTTGATATTTTGATCAAGTTAATTTAATGTTGCAACAACAATTGATTTAAGAATATGTTTCATGCCTTTATATGTAGTGTGTATCAATTGTTTTTTTTTCATCATAAAAATATTAAATAACAGTATTGATATTAACACTGATAGCTTTTTGCCGGCCTTTTTCGTAGTAATGAATTTTGTTTAAAACCTTGCTAATTATTATCATGTATATAATCATAAAAGATTAGTACAACTAAAACAAATTCTTAAGAACACATATAACTTATGTACATAGTCAGCTTCATATAAAAATATATAAGATCTTACTATGTGATGTAACAAAATTAAAATCCGTTTTGATTTATTGTGGCTCAATTGATTTTAATTTGGTTAAACAATAATAGATGCAGTTTGGAAAATAAGTTAAACTAGAATAAGATTCGTTTATTGAAAACCTAGTTATAGTACTTAAAATATAATTTTAAACATATATATTCATTTTATTGGGAACTAACATCGTTTTTTATTCTAATATTATTTTCTTAAAGATCTTATTTAAAATTGTAAAAATTCTAATTAATTATTCAATTGAATTAATCATAGAATTTAATTACTACTATTGAGATAATGGTATAAAATAACTATAAACAAATAGTCATATTTTACATGAAAGAAAGATAGATTTTTAAAATACAAAAGTGGTACATAGTATTTTCTTTAATAAGCTTATTTTAATATCTAGATAATTTTATTTGCATGTGGATGACATTTTAACTTTAAAGGGACAGTGTAAAAATTCTAATTCAAGAATTATAATTCAAGATGGATCAACGTCAAATTTGATTTCCATAATTTTTTTTTACTTGTCTTGTAATAAGATATTTGAAAATTTTACTTATATATTATATTTTTTATCAAGTATTTTTTATTTATGATATTATAGATATACAAAATAAACAAATCACTGATCAATCAAATTAAAGCATAATATTACTTAATCACCTAACATAATTTCGTACTATTAAATTAGATATGAGAAAATTTTATTAAAAAACATATAACTAAATTTAAATCTTAATAACATACGTAAGGTCTCTATTAAAATTTTTACTAAAAAAGAATAAAAAAAATTAAATATCAGTTTAAACTGATGTAACAACTTGCATAAATTCATGAAACATAAGGATAAGACATAGCTATTTTGACCTATCTAATAATTTACTTGCATCAATACATGAAACATGTGAATAAAACAACGGTAATAGGATGGATGGAGAAGATTAAGTATTTTATTGAAAGGAAATAAATGCATTGGAACTTATAAATGTTCTAGATGAGATAAATCATGAGAGACCCACTTATATGTTAAAAATGTATGATATTGTAACAATTAATTGAGGGAAGTTCTTAACCCACCCCATAGTGAAGAGGGGCACCATATCAATCTATAAAATGCCCTTTATAAAATCGGAAACCCACTTATATGTTAAAAATGTATGATATTGTAACAATTAATTGAGGGAAGTTCTTAACCCAC
The DNA here is from genome assembly GCA_021764765.1 of Vicia sativa. Classification (NCBI taxonomy): domain Eukaryota; kingdom Viridiplantae; phylum Streptophyta; class Magnoliopsida; order Fabales; family Fabaceae; genus Vicia; species Vicia sativa. The sequence goes on along the minus strand of CM038793.1, from coordinate 16,541,035 downwards.
CCCATAGTGAAGAGGGGCACCATATCAATCTATAAAATGCCCTTTATAAAATCGGAAATGCACTTTTGGTTCACACTTTATTTTACTCAAACCAGTATCAGAGGTATACTTTCGGTTCATACCAAAATTTTATTTCCGGTTCTATTAGCGGGAATATTGAATTTTGTTTTCACCTGGATATTTCATATATAACCGGAAGTATACTCTCATTTTATGTCACGATGCAGGTTACTTAAAATTGTAACCAATATGGACATGTTGATTAGAGCCATTTTTCACTTTCCACTCAAAACCTCTCGAAAACCCTCATCATTCTCAATCCATTTTTCAAACCAAATCATCATTTTTGTGGTTCATCATATAAAAAAGAGCTCAAAAAAGTAGAATTTCAGGTAAAGTTTATTCATTTCATCCCTCATTGCCTACATTAATTTGTTGTTTTCTGTAAAAAAAAAAAAAAGGTTACGTAGAAACTGGAAGTATACATCCGGTTTATGGTTGAACATAATTGGAATTTAATTTCCGGTTTCTATCTATGTTTATTTTGACAATAACTGTCACTGTAAAATGTTAATAGATTTTATTATTTATATAACATAGGTATGATGCACCTCGAGAACAGTTTCAAACCCGATGTGTCTGAAGTAGTTTCATCGCTAGTAGTTTATCCTCTCGTAATTAAGGCAGTAGATGTTCGTGAGCAATTTGAAAATGTTGAAGAATTTGAATTACGTGAAGACATGTTGCAATGGATTGTGTTGTGATAGGAAGGTCTGATAATGGTACGAATAGAAGAAATGCATTTGTGATTTTGACATGCGAAAGAAGTGGGAAATACATACGTCGTATCCAAAATTTTAAACACGACGACACCAGTTCAAGAAAATGTGAATGTCCATTTAGGTTGCCTGGTTATCTTATGGCAAATAAGAAATGAAAATTTAATGTGATTTGCAGTTTACACAATTATGATTTAACTCAAAAGTTAACAGTTCGTCCAATTGCATGTCGGCTCCTTCCAGATGAGAAGACATGAGTTTCTGATATGACTTTGAATTTAGTACCACCTAAAAACATACTTGCAACCTTGAAGCGCAAAAGACCCGAAAACACATCAAATATTAAACAAGATTACAATAAGCGCTATCAAACCAAGTTAGCGATTAGGGATGATCGAACCAAGATGCAACACCTCTTGAAATTTCTAGATGAAAATAGTTATGTTTGTAGGCACCCACGAGGTGATGATGGGGAAACAGTTAGTGACATCTATTGGACTCTTCCTGATTCCATTAAATTATTCAACACGTTTTCCACTGTGCTCATAATTGATTCGACGTACAAGACCAACAAGTACAGGCTTCTGTTGTTGAAAATTACTAGTGTTATGTCGATTGGGAAGACGTATTTAGTTGGTTTTGCATATCTAGAGTGCAAAACAGAGGACAACTTTGCATGGGGTTTAGAGGTTTCTAGGTCAATGTTGAAGGATCAAGAAGAAATGCTGAAATTCATTATTACCGACCGACATGTGGCATTAATGAATTAATCTGTAACTGTATTTCCCAGTTCTTACGCACTAATTTGTAGGTAACATATTACTAAAAATGTAAAAAGTCAGGTTAAACCCGCAGTGGGGACAGGGAAAGTTGTAGGTGAAGATGTAAAAGTAGTCATCGCGAGCATTATTATGGAGAAAATTATGGATGCATGGAATGTTATAGTAAATGCATCTACAAAGTGTTAGACCATAGTTTGGTTCTACACCAATCTTAGATGTTTTGATAATAACAAGTATTGTTGATGACTATCATGTTCTGACAATAATAAACAAATATTTTGTATGAAACATTGTTGGCTTCTAAGGTTGTTTTAAAAGTATGTAGATAAAGTTCTAACCTTGAGAATAACAGAAGTTCTGACGAAAGAAGAAGAATAGAAGTTCTGATGAAAGAAGAAGAACAGAAGTTTCGATGAAAGAAGAAGAACAGAAGTTCTGACGAAAGAAGAAGAACAGAAGTTTTGACGAAAGAAGAAGAACAGAAGTTCTGATGAAAGAAGAAGAACAGAAGTTCTGACGAAAGTAGAAGAATAGAAGTTCTGATGAAAGAAGAATAATAAAAGTTTAGATGAAAGTAAAAGAACAGAAGTTCTGATGAAAATAGAAGAACAGAAGTTTTGATGTCCGTTAGAAGACTCTGAGCTAAGCGAAGTTCTAAACGCATTAGAAGATTCTGATCGAAGAGAAGTTCTAATGTCAGAAGAAGACTCTGAACTGAACATACAGAAGTTCTGACATGTTAAAAGATTCACACTCTAAACGAAGTACTGATAAACTTCTAAATAGCACCAGACCGCTCTACAAACTCTGATATCCATGTTCTGGCTGAAAGACTCTGAAGCGTTGCCATTCATTAAATGAAGATTTGAAGTAACGGTTAACTTCCAACAGGATCTCGCTTTTACGGAAAGAAAAATCAATGCAAATTATCATCATTCCATATATAACTTAAGATGTCTCCAATAGATACTTTCCATGAAAAACTATATAAGGATTAATCTATGAAGTGAATGATAGACAAGATACAGAGATCAAACACGCAGAATCAAAAGAAAATTCAAAATTGTTCATTAGTTCATAAGTGCTGAAATATTCTTGTGTCAAAAATCACGGTTGTGATATAGCTTTCTAGAAGCATCTTTAAACACATTTTTGTAATTGTCTGTGAATTGTAATTCCTTGAGAAACCAAGTTGTGGTGTTCTTGAGAAGACTAAAACAGTTGTTTTAGTGAATTTGTAATTCCTTGAGAAACCAAGTTGTTGTGTTCTTGAGAAGACTAAGACAATGGTCTTAGTGGATTGTAATCAAGTTTTGATTAGTGGATTAAGACCTCGTTGAGAGAGGCAAATCAGCTTGACGGGTGGACTGGAGTAGTTTGAGTTCAAACGAATCAGGATAAAAATAATCGTGTCTATTTTAATTTGATTTCAAAACCCCAATTAAACCCCCCCTTTCTTGTGTTTTTCATCCTTCAATTGGAATCAGAGCGCCTGGTTCTGGGTGTTAACACTTAACCGTGTCAGAAAAAAGATCCAGCTTGAAAAACACTATGGTAGAAAAGGTTCAGAACAACTATGACAACTATGATGACAAAGACAAAGTCAGTGGCAGGCCTCCAATGTTTGATGGAGAAAACTTTGATTACTAGAAAGACATAATTAAAAGTTTCTTTCTGGCTCATGACGGTGACCTCTGGAACATGGTAACAGATGGCTATACTCATCCTGCTGACGCAAGTGGTCAAAAGATTGAAAGGAAGAAAATGTCATGTCAGCAGAAGAAGGAATTATAAAATCACCACAAGGTCAGAACCATCCTTTTAAGTTCTATCTCATACACAGAGTATGAGAAGATCACAAACAGAGACTCAGCTAAGAACATCTTTGATTCCTTAAGAATGACGCATAAAGGCAACACACAGGTCAAATACTGGTAGGTGGCTTAAAGGTTCTGGATAAAGGATACTCTATTGTTGACCATGTAAAGAAAGTTATCAGAAGTCTTCCCAAGAAATGGAGACCTATGGTGACAACGCTCAAGCTTGCAAAGGATCTCAACAATATCTCTCTAGAAGAACTCATCAGCTCGTTGAGAAGTCACGATATTGAATTAGAAGAAGATGATCCCCAGAAGAAAGGTAAGACTATTGCTCTTAAATCTAACAAAATATATGATTCTAAATCTTTTCAGGCAGAAGAAGAAAACTTTGGAGGATCCTCGTCAGAAGATGATGAGCTATCCTTGCGCTCCAGAAGAGTCCAACAACTCTGGAAGTATTAACAGAGGAAGTTTAAAAGTTCCAGAAGATCCAGCAACTCCTCTGATCCATCCTCTGGACACAGAAAGTCCAAAAGCAAAGATATTGTCTGCTTCGAATGTAAGGAACCTGGTCACTATAAAAATGATTGTCCCAAACTTCTGAAAGAAAAGCCAAAGAAGAGGTTTGACAAAGAAAAGAAGAAAAGTCTAATCGCAACATGGGATGACTCAGATTATTCTGAATCTTCGTCAGACTCAGAAGATGAAAGAGAAAACATAACGCTAATGGCCAACATAGCTGATAGCTCTGACTCTTCTGACTCTGAATCCGACACTGAAGAGATATTTCCAAACTTTGCTGTTAATTTTTCTATAGCTGAATTAGAAGAAAGCTTATCTGAAATACTTAAAACTATCAGAAGCTTAAAATCAAATACAAGAATCTGAAACAAAATCCTTTATCTAACTCAAAAGATACTAAGAAACTTGAAACATAAAACTCTGAGCTTAAGAATATTATTTCAGAACTAAAAATTGAAAACTCTATTTTAAAAGAAAATCCTCAAAAAGCTCAAGTAAAACCTGTTTCAGAAGTTTTGAGTAACACTGATAATATTCTAAAAGAATATGATATTGGTTTTCAAGAATTTCTTACTAAGAGCTTAGACAGAAGCAAAATGGCTTCAATGATTTATAAAGTAAGTAGAAACAGAAGAAAAGGCTTAGGGTATGTGCCTTCTAAAGATGATAAACCATATTCTGGAGTAGATGATATGGTCATTAAATACACACCTCACTTCACCTATGGTCACCCACATGACATAAAATATACCAATGAATCATATTATGTTAAATCTCATGATAAACCTAAGTTCAAACAGAACTTTGAAAAATCTAACCAAAAAGGACCCAAAAAGTTATGGGTACCTAAGGATAAAATAATATATGTTGCAGATGTCTTTGACAACAAAATTAAAACACTAGTCATGGTACCTGGACTCTAGATGCTCTCGACACATGATGGGAAGAAAGCATATGTTCCAAAGTCTGGAACTTAAAGCTGGAGGTTATGTAGGTTTCAAAGGCAACCATATGGGTAAAATCATTGGCTCTAGAACTATTGGTAACGGTTCTTTACCTTCTATTACAAATGTTCTTTTAGTAGATGGATTAATGCATAATCTGTTATCCATAAGTCAATTAAGTGATAACGGATATGATATTATCTTTAATCAAAAGTCTTGTAAAGCTGTTAGTCAGAAAGATGGAACAATCCTCTTTAATGGCAAAAGGAAAAACAACATTTATAAAATCAAACTTTCTGAACTTAAAAGTCAGAATGTTAAATGTCTTATGTCAGTGGACAATGAGAAATGGGCCTTGCACAGACGATTGGGGCATGTTGGTATGAGAAGAATATCTCAAATTAACAAACTCAATCTAGTCAAAGGACTTCCTAATTTGAAGTTCAGCTCAGATGCTCTGTGTGAAGCTTGTCAAAATGGCAAATTTTCAAAAACTTCTTTTAAATTAAAAAATGTTGTTTCTACCTCTAGGCCATTAAAACTTCTGCATATTGATCTGTTTGGACCAGTGAAAACTGCATCCATCAGTGGCAAGAAGTATAGGTTGGTGATCGTAGATGACTATAGTAGATGGACATGGGTAAAATTCTTAAGACACAAGGATGAGTCACATTATGTGTTTGCTAACTTCTGTAATGTAGTCCAAAATGAAAAGGTTAGAATAGTAAAAGTCAGAAGTGATCATGGTGGCGAATTTGAAAACAAAGACTTTGAAAATTTATTTAATAAAAATGGTATTTCTCATGATTTTTCGTGTCCTAGAAATCCACAACAAAATGGAGTTGTAGAACGTAAAAAAAGAACTCTACAAGAAATGGCCAGAACCATGATCAATGAGACTAATATTGCTAAACATTTTTGGGCAGAAGCAGTGAACACAACGTGTTACATCTAGAATAGAATCTCTATAAGACCTATTATAGAAAAGACTCCTTATGAATTGTGGAAGAATAGAAAGCCCAACATTTCTTATTTCCATCCTTTTGGATGTACTTGTTTTATTTTAAATACCAAAGATTATCTTAATAAATTTGATTCTAAGGCACAAAAGTGTTTAATGTTAGGATATTTTGAACGCTCAAAAGGCTACAGAGTATATAACACTGAAACACATATTATAGAAGAATCCATTAATGTCAGATTTGATTATAAGCTTAGCCCTCAAAAGTCAAAGCAAAAAGACTCTCTTGTAGGAATAAAAATTCAATTTACAGGATCAGAAGATGGTCCTTACAAAAGTTTTGAAGAAGCAACCAAAGGCAGAAGTTCTATAGAAGCAACCAAAGACAGAACTTCTGACAGAAGTGCTGAAGCAGTAACCAAAGATAGAACTTCTGAAGAACTCATCTAGAGAAAGTCATCCAGAAGCAACTTAGCTCATTCTGAAGAAATGATTCTGGGAAAGAAAGATGATCCAATCAGAACCAGATCTACATTTAGAAACTTTGAAGAATATCTCATGGGTCTTGTATCCTTGATTGAACCAACTTCTGTAGATGAAGTTCTTCAAGATGATAATTGGATCATTGCAATGCAAGAAGAACTAAACCAATTCACCAGAAATGACGTATGGGATCTTGTGCCCAAACCAAAAGGTTTCAACATTATTGGAACCAAGTGGGTCTTCAGAAACAAAGCTCGATTGGTAACACAAGGTTATAGTCAGCAAGAAGGAATAGACTATACAGAAACCTTTGCTCTAGTCGCCAGGTTAGAATATATCAGACTTTTAATTTCATATGCTGATTAATCACAATATCACACTGTATTAGATGGATGTAAAAAGTGCATTCTTAAATGGTTACATTGATAAAGAAGTTTATGTCCATCAACCCCCTGGTTTTGAAAACTCAAAACATCCAGAATTTGTTTACAAACTCAAAAAATCTTTGTATGGTCTTAAACAAGCTCCTAGAGCTTGGTATGAAAGACTAAGTAATTTTTTATTAAAGAAAGATTTTACCAGAGGGAAAATGGACAAAACCTTATTCTGTAAGACATTTAAAAATGATATTCTGATATGTCAAATTTATGTTGATGACATAATTTTTGGTTCTACTAAATCCTCCCTTGGGAAAGAGTTTTCTAAGTCTAGGTAGGCAGAGTTTGAAATGAGTCTCATAGGCGAACTCAAATTCTTTCTGGAAATTCAAATTCATCAGACCTCAGAAGCAACTTACATACATCAGAGTAAGTATGTTAAAGAGCTTCTGAAGAAATTTGACATGTTTGATAGCACACCCTCTAAAGCCCTTATGCATCCCACGTGTATTTTGGAGAAGGAAGAGGTAAGTTAGAAAGTAGATCAGAAGATCTACAGAGGTATGATTGGATCTATATTATATTTAACTGCCTCTAGACATGATATTCTATACAGTGTTTGTCTTTGTGCTAGATTCCAATCAGATCCTAGAGAAACCCACTTAACTGTTGTTAAGCGAATTCTCAAGTATCTGAAAGGAACTACTAATCTTGGTCTATGTTATAGAAAATCAAGAGAATACAAACTTGTAGGATACTGTGATGCTGACTTTGCTGGAGATAGAATAAAAAGGAAAAACACTTATGGAAGCTGCCAGTTTCTGGGAGAAAATATGATATCTTGGTCCTGCAAACGACAATCCACTATTGCACTCTTAACTGCAGAAGCAGAATATATAGCAGCAGCTGGATGTAGTACTCAGATGCTCTGGATGAAAAGTCAACTTGAGGACTTTCAGATATTCGAGAGTAACATTCTTATCCTTTGTGATAACACTTCTGCTATTTGTTTATCTAAAAATCCTATTTTGCATTCTAGAGCTAAGCATATAGAAATCAAACATCATTTCATTAGGGACTATATTCAGAAGGGAATTCTATCTTTAAAATTCATTGATACAGACCATCAATAGGCTGATATATTTACAAAACCCATTGCTTAAGATAGGTTCAATTTCATTCTGAAACATCTCAGTATGGAATTATGCCCATAATGAAAAGATGATTTCTACTTAACTAGTAGAATACTATTTTATGTGAACCTCTGATCAATTTTCCTTCAGAAGTGAGAAGGGTAACTGAATTAGAATCTATCAGAAGATCTGAGAGACAACTCAAATCAAGATAGAAGCATGCAGTTCACCAGAACAACACCTGTCAATCTTAACTGTTAAAACACTCTTAGAAGATGAACACATGATTCGAACTCTGATAGAGTGAAACATTTAAGGTGCTAACTTGAGGCGCTGGTCACTTTGGTAATTGTTCATCATATATTCTGCTACCTCCCTTACAAGAAATCATCATGTTTTATTACTTTCTGCATTAAAATATATAAATTGCATGATTTCAAGAAATTATTCCTCTATTTAATCTTTCAACTCTTCAAATTCATTTGTCATCTTCTGTGCTAAATTTCTTTTTGATTTATGACAAAAAGGGAGAGAAAGTAAGATATTTTGAACATCATAGTTACTGATAGACTAAGTCTCGAACATTTTAATATCACCCTTGATTTCATTTGTGTCTAAAGGTTATAACAGAAAATCAACTCAGGGAACCAACTTCTAGAAAACATTTTCTGGAAATCAACTTCTGGAACCAGCTTCTGGAAATCAACTTTTGGACGAAACTTCAGGGAAGTACAATGTTTTCTAAATTTATATGAATAATAAATTCAGGGGGAGACCTCTTTGTCAAAATATTTGAGTTTTTTTCATATTCAAAAAGGGGGAGATTGTTAGAATATAGTTTGGTTCTACACCAATCTTATATGTTTTGATGATAACAAGTACTGTTGATGACTATCATGTTTTGACAATAATAAACAAATATTTTGTATGAAAAATTGTTGGCTTCTAAGGTTGTTTTAAAAGTATGCAGATAAAGTTTTAACCTTGAAAAGAACAGAAGTTTTGACGAAAGAAGAACAGAAGTTATGACGAAAGAAGAAGAACAGAAGCTCTGATGAAAGAAGAAGAACAAAATTTCTGACGAAAGAAGAAGAACAGAAGTTCTGACGAAAGAAGAAGAACAGAAGTTCTGATGAAAGAAGAAGAACAGAAGTTCTGACGAAAATAGAAGAACAGAAGTTCTAATGAAAGAAGAAGAACAGAAGTTCTGACGAAAGTAGAAGAACAGAAAGTCTAATGAAAATTGAAGAACATAAGTTCTGATGTCCGTTAGAAGACTCTGAGCTGAGCGAAGTTCTAAAAGCATTAGAAGATTCTGATCAAAGAGAAGTTCTAATGTCAGAATAAGATTCTGAACTAAACATACAGAATTTCTGACATGTTAAAAGATTCACGCTTTAAACGAAGTTCTGATAAACTTCTAAATAGCACCAGACCGCTCTACAAACTCTGATATCCATGTTCTGGCTGAAAGACTCTAAAGCATTGCCATTCATTAAATGAAGATTTGAAGGAACGGTTAACTTCCAACAGGATCTCACTTTTATGGAAAGAAAAATCAACGCAAATTATCATCATTCCATAAATAACTTAAGATGTCTCCAACGGATACTTTCCATGAACAACTATATAAGGATTCATCTATGAAGTGAATGATAGACAAGATACAGAGATCAACACACACAGAATCAAAAGAAAATTCAAAATCGTTCATTAGTTCATAAGTTCTGAAATATTCTTGTGTAAAAAATCACGGTTGTGATATAGCTTTCTAGAAGCATCTTTAAACACATTTTTGTAATTGTCTATGAATTGTAATTCCTTGAGAAACCAAGTTGTGGTGTTCTTGAGAAGACTAAAATAGTTGTTTTAGTGAATTTTTAATTCCTTGAGAAACCAAGTTGTGGTGTTCTTTAGAAGACTATGATAGTGGTCTTAGTGGATTGTAATCAAGTTCTGATTAGTGGATTAAGACCTCATTGAGAGAGGCAAATCAGCTTGACGGGTGGACTGGAGTAGTTTGAGTTCAAACGAACCAGGATAAAAATAATTGTGTCTATTTTAATTTGATATCAAAACCCCAATTCAAACCCCCCCTTTCTTGTGTTTTTCATCCTTCACAAAAGAGCTATAAGTTGGCGTTGTTTTACAGTTCAGGAATGTGTGCGTGAAATATCCCAATCTATTGAAATATATTGAAAGCACAATTATTGATCAGGTTAAGGAGAAGGTTGTTTGTTCCTATATAGACATGTTATGCACCTTGGTAATACAACAACAAACCGAGTTGAGTCTGCGCATGCACGTATGAAGAATAGACTGGGAAATAACAAGGGTGATTTGATTGCGAGTTGGGAATCTGTAAACCAGATGATACTAGACTAGCATAACAAGATACAATCAACCTTTGGTTGTAGTATCATGGTGTTGGAACACGAGTTCAAAGACAACATGATATATACTAAGTTGGTTGGCAACATCTATCAGGAAGCTCTGAATTATATTTTTTATGAGGCCAAACGAGCTTCTAATGTGGGTGTTGACACCTCAAGTGTGGTTGCACAATTATGAAAATATATGGTCTCTCTTGTGCTTGTGTCATATCTAAGAAGATGAATGGTGATATCCTGACGTTGTACCCCAATTTCGGCCCCTAAGATCCCTCATCCTCTTATCATCACAATACGTCAAGATCACAAACAAGTGTTAGTTCTCATGGTTGTCATATTCTTAAGTTTTCTCTCAATAGATCGCTAAGCACCCTAATTGTGTACTACGTATGTGCTTGATTTGCATTTATTTCATTTGATAACCATTTGATTAAAATACCAAAAAAATATTTGTTCTGCTTTGTGTATTTTGTATTTTGTAGGTATCAAGCCAAAGCATCTGAATAGCGTAAGTTTTTCTAGTGTTTTTCCCCACTTGTTTTAAACCAATTTTTCAATTTTTTTTGCAGTGCAATTGATTTGCAGTAAGGAGCAATCAATTTACACCAAAGTGCAACGGATTTGCACGCGCGAAAATCTGAAAAATTGGGCAATTTTCAAGTTTGTGGGCTTTGGTTCCAATTTCTTTTTAATTTTCGAATTTATTTCTTTGATCATTCAAAATTTCACTATTGCATCATCATTAAACACTATCATACACCCTCATTTGATGACATAAACACCATTTGATTCAAATTTGGCTCCAAATTGAATTTCCAAGCCTAATTCTAATTTCCAAACTAAAATCCAAACCACCACTAATTCCCAATCCTAAATTCTTCATTGAAATTTACTAAATCTTTGAGTTAAACCTCTATCCACTCTCTTTTTCTTCATCAATTCTCTAGATCTAGGCTTATGATTCTGATTTTTGGAGCTAGATTGAAGCAATTTGAAGTGTTACTCTTGTCGATTTTTCTCAAGATCTTCAAGTGGTGAGTGTTGATCTTCATATTCCATAATTTGATCTCTTAATAATTCCTGTGATTTGATTCATTGAGCAATGTTGTTTTTAGTTCCATTGATGTTGATTTCTCAAAAATTTAGTGGAATTTTCGTGCTCAATTGAATGAAGGATCACAAGGTGTTTGTGGAAAATTTTGAACAAGGATTTGGCCTTTTTAAATGTGATTTTTCTGGGTTAAATAGTGAGCAATCGATTTGCACTAGAGTGCAATCGATTGCTCAGGATCTTTTTTGTGCAGATTTGGAAAAATGATGTTGTGCAAATTGATTTGCATTGGAGTGCAATCAATTTTCACTAATGCCAAAATGTTTTTTTTAAACCTTTTTTTGGATGATTACTCTTCTTCTACTCCATTCTTTTGATGTTTGCCTTGGATTGTAGTCTTGAACAACAAATTTCTCTTTAAATCAATGAACTTTGGATGTTGATGAGGTTGGATAAATGTATTATTAGTTCAAATCTACCAAAGGATGAATTATTCAATTTATTCTTGGTGCTTTGAGTTAATAATATGTTTAGTGCCTTAATCCACCAAGATGAGTGGTTGAACTTAAAGATAAAATAAATTTAAGAAGATAATCCAAGTTGATCTATCATTCCCCCTCCCTCTTCATCTTATCCCATTCTTTTTATTTTACATGCGTTGACAAATATTAGAGGATGATCTATATATCACTCCTCTTGTTTGCTTTTTCAATAAATAAATCATATTTGACCAACCTTGTTGTAGGGTGACCTCTATATAGGTTGCTTGTCGATTGTTTAACATAGCTCTACATTTTGTCTCGAATTAGAAAATGATCAATTGGTGGCATAAACTTCATATTTTACAAAGCCCTAAAAGATTATTTGAGTTTTGATTTTGGTTCAACACTTGTGAAACTTGTCGTGTAGTCGCTATGATTTTATCCAATCTGATAAGTTTTCACTAACTTTGTCCAATTGAAATTCTCAATCATCTTTGATCAAGTGTTGTAATTCTTGATTGTTCCAAAATGGATGATATACTTGATAAAAAGAAAATGAAACTTGTCGCATAGTCGCTATGATTCTATCAAGCTTTTGGCAAGTCTTCATGCGCAAGCTTCAAGATGATTATTCAACTAACCTTACTAATTTACTAACAATTGACTTTTATTTTATGCCATTATTTTATGTCATTTACTTTTATGCTCTTTAAATTATGCATTTTGTTTTAGTATTTACATTTCATGTCTTTTTTTTTTCTTTGCTTACATGAGCATTTTATTTCCTTGTTATTTTGAATTTTCTCACTTGAGCTTTATTTTTCTTTGTAAAAATATTTAATAATCCAACTTAAACACTGAAAAATATTTAATTCTTTTTCTTGGACTTGGTTACTATCCCTATGCTCAGAGTTTGACTTTGGACTTAGGATTAAGACCTTAACCTTAGCTTGGAGACCCGATGATCTTGGTGTTATTTTGTCTGTGCTTGGGTTATTGTTTTTGTATGCAGGATATTCTGTTTGTACCCGTTTACGAGTGGATTTCCTCCAAATACAGTCGTTACTCTGCCTTTTTTTTTATGAAGACATGATTTCATCTAAGGCACTGTGTTATACCCCAAAAGTTTCCCTCCTACTTTTGAGGTCAAGATACATCTCCATACTCAAGATTTCCTCAAGGGTTGACCAGACAAACCCTCTCCTAAACAACCAACCCATAACTAGGGCTTTGATTCTCTCAAGTCAAAGATAAGTTGTATCACCTCAAGTGGTCATCATACCTCCTCATATGTCTCAAGGGATCACCATGGCAAGTTTCAAGCCTCACGACCCAAGTTTACTCAGTCAATTGCTCAGATGGTTGAAAATTAGTTGTATTGGACACAAAGTCAATTGTGCTCAACATACAATCAAACTTCATCATTTTTGGTAAACATCAAGATTTTGAAGTCACATTCATCATTTGATAAAGGTTTGATCATGATTCATCAAGAAAACTCAAGATTTGATCAAAAGTCAGTTTCCAAATTAGGGTTTTTGGACAAAAAGTCAACAGAACTTTGACCAGGCATAACTTTCACATACTATATCAGAAATTTTTCCACCAAATATCATTTTAAATAAAATTCAATTCTCTACAACTTCATGTTTCACAAGCTTTGGCCAAAAATGCTTCATTTGAGAGTTATGGATCAAGACATTATAGGTCCTTCTAAAAGTCAACAAAAAGTCATCTTTTTCCAAAGAAGTGTACATGAGCAGGTAACTTCAATGAAGATGAAATGAAATGGAGTGTTTAGAGGACATCTTGAGCTTTCTAAAAAGTCCAAGAACACTTAAAAAAGTTGAAAATTGAGCAAGATACAAGTTGTGAAAGTTTGGCATTTTTGAAGAGATGCATGAAGAGAAATACTTAGCAAATTCAAATTTTCTTCAAATGGGCCATGATTTTTATGATTCAAACTTATTCTTATGGTGGCCCATGACCTACAAGCTCAATTACACGCCCTCCTCTCATTTATTTAATTTATTTTGGAATTAAATCAATTAAATTCAATTTAAATAAAATAAAATGCAAATAATGAAGTCATGGTGTGTTGGGCTTATTTTCGGAGTATCTTGAGGTCCAAGAGAGCTCTCAAGAGCTGGAAAAAATGCATGGGAAGCATTAGAGGAATATTGAGCAAGAAAAAGAAAGATTTGGTTCAAAAACTTTAATCAAATATCTTTCATTGAATGCAATATATTTTCACTTAATTCTTGACCTAATATCATGCTCTATATATACACAACAAGGCCAGATACAAAGGACACGGATTGCTATCCAAAAAAACACTAGAGAAAGTTCTCAAAATTTTTTGAAGGCTTGGAAAAACACTTAGAAGGGGGTTGAATAAGTTTTTGTTCTTTTTAATTCTTTTACCCAAACAACAAACTAATTAACACTGGTGTTTTTATCCTAGTTCGTTTGAAACTCAAACTACTCCAGTCCACCCGTCAAGGTGATTTCGCCTCTCTCAGCGAGGACTTACTCCACTATAATCAAACGATTACACTGCACAACCAACTGTTGTGACTAACAACAATGCACAAGCCAACTGCAAGTGACTAACACCTCACTCAACTAGTCCTAGCCCTCTCGAGAATTCTGACCCTACTGGTCTCTCAAGGAACAACTATCAAATGAATAATGTCTAACTGACTGTGTACAATATTGCTTCTAAAAAGCTTTTCTTCACAACGTGAAGTTTACACAAAAATGTTTAGCTCAAAAGTTAAGTAAACTGATTACAAGAATGACTTTTTTATTTTGGCAGCATAAGTTTACTCAAGATGATTATTATATGTTGTTGTAAGTAGTTGTTATGATGCTCCTTTGAATTTGAATGCTTTATATAGTACTTCCAGAAAGTTTATGTTACATGGTAGCGTGTCTTGAATACATGAAAGAGTAATTATGACTTGTTTAGCTTCACGTGATTTGTTTACTCAATGATCCTTGATAGTTGAACCACTCAAGTATTCTAGTCTTCTTCGCTCAGTAGGTTAACGTTATTGTAGCAAGTTTTGTCTTAGAAGATGATGGACATATAGATAATAATCTTCTGTAAGCCTTGTTAGAACATCTTCTTATTAGAACATTTTGTTGGTGCTTTCTATCAGAGGTTTACGCTTGCATGCTTCTATCCGAAGTTTACTTATGGTGCAACTATTAGAGTTTGTATTTCAATCTTCACTCATAAGTTTTCTTTACAGCGTGCGTGTTCCAGAAGTTCTTCCTTAGAACTTCTAAATTCATCTTCTGCTCAACATAGTGTAACGTTCCATTTTAAGCGCTTGAGTCAGAACATCTTCTGAAACTAAACATATGCATGTCAAAGTATCATATTTATCAGAGGATCGTAACTTTTATACACAATTTATTATACTTGTTATCATCAAAACTTTAAGATATGATTAGAAACAAACTTTGTTCTAACAATCTCTCCCTTTTTGATGATGACAAAAATGTCTAGATTTTAATTTAAGAAATTTTGTATATGATAAAAATATCTCTCCCTGAACTAAATACTAAAAAGAAATAATTGCAAGGTAGAAATTCCCTGAGATTTTTCTTTTCTTCCAGAGTTTACTTTCCAGAGTGTTGATTTCAGCACTTGGTGTTTTGAGCTTTTCAGAATTTTCTTTGAGAGCTTAGTTTTTTTCTACATACCATAGAAGCGAGTACACTTGTATATTTGTTAGAAATGTAGAAATGTTTGACAATTAGTCCTGGTAATTGCTATGATTTATCAATTCAAAATCTCAAGATTTTCTCCCCCTTTTTGTCATAATAAAAAATGCATAAGTTTAAAAAAAATATTGAATAGTAGGCCAAAATACTTATAACATTAATGAAGGAGTACGAGGACAGAAGATTGTAAAAAAGACAGAAATAACAAAACACTGAAAAACATAAAAACAAAATGATGCATCCATGGGTGTTTAAAAAAAACAGAGGTTATAGGTTGGGCGTGCAACTAAGGAAAGTAGAAGATTCTTGATCTCAGGAGCTGACTCTTCTTGCTTCTGCATCCACGTTGTGATTTCCTGATTGGTTTCATATTGCTTGTCCAAACACGCTCTGACAGCTTCACTTTCTTGCTTTAGCTCTTTTAGAGTTTCCAAGAAAACAGAAATAGAATCTACATCTTCTGTGGAGACAGCCTTTGAAGTAGAACTTGCAGATCTTGGGTAGAAGGTGCTGGAGAAGAGTGTATCTAGATCAACCATCGGGGTCAGCACTTTCTTCCTAGCTTTTCTACAACGAAAACTCAAAGGTTTGTACAAAACCAAAGCGTCAGCATTTGTGTCAGCAACTTCTGGTTCTGAGATTTCATCATAAGAGATTTCCATATAATCAACGGGAGAATGCCACGGAGCATTTTCCAATTGTAATAGTGGCTCCTCATTCTAAATGTTGTAACCAGCCTTGTTCAATCCTATCAAACACTCAACAATTTTGTCATAAGCATGAGAGTAGCACATCTCCTTGAGTGTGAGAGATTCAACAATGAATCTCCTTCTAAATATGCTCCATAAGTCAGAGGATGCAGAGGGACTCAGATTATTTTCTAGATTATCCTTCAACAGTTACATCCAATTCATCATTTCTTTTTCAAATTTTTTACAAACGTAAGTTAACATGTGCATGCATATTGGGATTTGTGGGTAGGGAATGAAGATTGACTTGTGTTCTCATAAATTATGAGGAGTCAGAAATTTATGGATATGGAAGTCTGGGAGTTGGAACAGGTGTTTGTTCAGCAGTCTCTGAGGGATTTGGAAGTTCTGGTGAGGGAGTAGTTGAGGAAATTTCAGTGGAGTGTTATGGTGGAAGTTATGTAGTTATGGTTTGTTCTGGATTGGGGGTTCATTATGGAATGGGAGTTTGTAGAAATTCAGGTGATGGAGTTGATGGAAGTTCTGAGGTAGTTGTTGGTTGCTCAAAAGTGTTTGTGGGTTGAGGTTCTTTTGTAGTGGTTGTTTGTTGAAAGGTGGTAGTCTATGGAAGTTCTGTTGGGATTGAAGTAGTATGGATGAGGTATCATGGAGTTCTGGTAACAGAGAAGATGTTTGTATTTGGGATTGGACTAGGTAATTGTGTTTGTAAAGGAACATTTATTCCTGGTAAGATCCAAGATGGAACATCTGAGTTCCATTCGCCAGTTTCTGGGTGACAAACAGGAGGCTCATAGGATGCTGTATTTGGATTAATTTTGGTGAGAAGTGTGAAAAAGCTTGCTATGGAAGTGTGGTAGAAAGTTTGGTTGGGTGCGTTGGAATCTTGATCAAGAAGGTAAAAGCACTTTGCGAAGAACATCGAAGGTATTAGAAAAAAGGAATTCAGGGTGACCTCTATGTTGTCTCTTGCATCACTTGAGGACAAGCAATGAGATAAGTTTGAGGTTGTGATCGGTCACCATTTCTACTTGATTTCTGTCACACATTCGGTATAAGTTGGTCAATTCGGTAACAATATAGTTATGTTTGAATATTTGTGTTTATGTTCCCGTATTTATTTGATTTCTTTGAGTGTTGATGTTTTTGATGTCTTTCTGGTTGGTAGCATACACATTTTAGGTTAAGTGAATGGTCAAAGGCATTGTGCGGAGAAGAATGAAGAGTTCAAGATCCAAATAAAGAAAAGTAGAAGAAAAAGGAAGCAACACGGTCCGTGTCTCACAGCACGGCCCGTGTCAAGAATTGGATTTTCTCCCATAGTAAAACCAGAGGGCTGACACGGGCGCCCGTGTGGCTTTGCACGGACCGTGTCAGGAGGTTTGGAGCACAACTTCAAGATGAAGAATTAGAGACCATGTTTGTACGGCTAGTGTTGCCCAGCACATCCCATGCTGGTAGCGCGAACAAGGTTTTATATTTTAGGTTTTTTAAGTGAATCTGAACTTTGGAGGGCACTTTGGACATTCTGCTTGGCTGGGATTTGTATGGAGACTATTTAATTTGAGTTTTAGGATTAAATAAAGGACTTTTGACTTTTTGATATCGGAATATTACACGAGAAGGAGAGCTGGAGCATTCAAGAAGAATTGGAGAAGAAGACTCTCTCATGCGCAGAAGAAATTGAGGAATCAACCAATCCAACTCTATTGTAATATTTATCTTTATTCCTATTGTAGTTTGTACGAATATTATGAGAGGCTAAACCCCTCAATGCTAGGGGGTGTCCCTAGTTTGCTATGTTAAGAATATTGATTTCTTTGTTTTAATCAACAATAGAGTTCTTTATGCATCAATTTTGTGATTTAGAGTAATTCATAGTTTTGTCCTATGGGAACATAGGGTTTCACTATTTTAACACAGTAGAACTGGACGGTCGTGTTAAGGTTTTCTAAAAAGAAATATTGTTAAGGATTTCACCAAGGACTAGGCTAATCCTACAATAACCAGAATAATTCTTGATAACCAAATGCTTAACCTCTTTGCTAATTTAAATGGACATTGCCATTAAGAAAGAAGGTTAAAGGTTTTTTCACTAAGGAAATGGGAAAAGATAATATTGAGAATCGGTAGTTGAGGCATATGAACTTATTGAATAGACTAAAGAGAACGGTTTTTACATGGAAAATTATACACTCACCCTAGCTTGTTTAAATCAAACAAGAAGTCAATTATTTTACATTTTGTCGAATTTATATTTCTGCAAGGATTTTATCCGACCAATATCAAACTATTATTTTTGTTCAATTGGTAATTTATCATACTTCTTATTTCCTACGCAATCCTCGAGATCGATATCCTTGGGGTAAAACCCATTATTACTACATCGGTGGAAATAGTACACTTGTTATTTTTTCGATCAGCCGCTCAGCAACGTGCATACTGCTCAGTGCAGTCTATTTTCTGCAGAAAAATTTTAGTCGGCCAGAGTGCTTGACCCGACCGAAAGACCCACTCAGCGCTCTCAAAGTGCAGCTATGGCAAAAAAACACCATTTCCCACTTTTTTCAAACACTTTCTTGCATTTTCTCTCTTTATTTCAAATGATTTTCTCCTTTTCTCTCATTCGCTTGTTTAGCTATCATCATCATTCAAGGTAAGTCTTCAAATTTCTTTAACTTTCTATTTTTAATTAGATTTTTAGGGTTGTTTGTGATTTGATTAGATTGATTTGTGGTTAAGTTAAGATTAGGAGGGTTTATAATGTGAAATTAGTACAAATTTGTGTTGGATTTTAGATTATTAAGGTTAGATTCATGGTGATTTTTCAATTTAGGTAGTTTGTAAATGATTTTGTTAGTACCCACTGTGATAAAATGTTGATTTATGGTGTGGGTTTTGTTAACAAAACAAGTTCTGCCATGGCAGAACAGCAGTGAAGAAGCCCTGTTGCAGAAGGCGCGCTCGGCGGTCTCACGCGGCTCAGCGTGGTCCATTGAAGGAAATTTTTTATTTTATTTTTATGCATTCTGTTCCATCCAAGTGTGGGTTATTTTATCAAGTTTTTTTAGCAAGTTTGCATAAATTTCTGTATAGTTTATATTGATGTTGTATGTGTTTGTTCTTTGTGGTTTCTTGTGTTGTGTTTGTACAAATGAGTTCAAGAGGAAGTCAACCAAAACGATCTCGGTTTGCTGCTATTGGCTCTTCATCTCACTCTTAACAGGGGGATAGTGCTGAAAATATGGATTTTGATAACCCCAAGTTCATCGGGCCACTTCAAGAGGCTCGATTTCACAATTTTCTTGAACGACAATTATGGACGGAGAAGATTTTTGCTTTGACTCCTCAAGGAACCTACATGTATTTTGTGAATGATGTGGAGGAGAGGAAATGGGATACTTTGTTGACTCCTCCCACCGAGCTAAACTATGATTTGATTCGTGAAGTCTACGTGAATTCTATTTCGATTGAGAATATTCTCTATACTTTCATTTCTTTTGTGCGTGGGAAAGTTGTGTCATTCACAAGATATGCAATCAATGATTATTTGGGGAATCCCCTTGTTCTTCAAAGAGGGAAAAAGTGTGCTTATTAGAAATAAGTGGCTAAAAAAGGTTGAAAGTTAGATGAGGTAGGCTTGGTTTTAGGTCTCACACCTAACCATGGTTTTCATATGAATGCTTCAAATCATCATGTGCATTTCAAAAGGCACAACATGAACACCAAGGCTCAATTATTTTTGACTTTTTTACTTTATAACATCAAGTCGAGAAGTCATATTTCTGTAATTCCTATTGAAACTTCATGCCATTTGTATGCTAAGATAGAAGGATGGGAGATTGATGTGGCTCAGATTATTTCACATGAAACTCATAACATTGCAATTAGTGGTCATGTGCATGGTAATAAGACCCCGATGACTCTTGGATTTCTAGGCCTTATTATGGGGTTGTGTAAGAAAGCTAGTGTGGTTATGCTTGAGGTGTCAACCAAAGTCATTAAGAGTGTGGTGAATGATGATTATGTGACTAGGAATTGTGTTCCAAAGCTTAATGGTGAGGAAGCCCCTCAACCACACACTAATGCTCCTCCTACAAGGCATGTTGGTTTTAATCAGCAACAGGCATGTATGTACACTTGGTAGATGATGGAGGCTCAGATGAGAGCCTCATTTTTCTTATATGATTCTATGCAGATGTTGTATCGCCACCCGAGTGCTCCTGAGGAGGTCCTGACTTTTCCCTCTCGGGAGCAGTTTTCTACTTATGCTAATTACCCTAAGGACAAGTTATTCTTCAAAGAGGTGGCAGCAGATGATGATGCTATTGAGGAGGAGCAGGAAGATGAGGCCCAATAGAGTGACACTGAGATGGACGGTTGATTTGAGATTGGTGGTGTTAGCTTTTATTTATTTATGTTTGTTTCTAAGCATTATGTTTTAAATATTTAGACAATATTGTAGTTGTTTCCATCCTTTTTAGAATGAGGGTTTTTATGTTGTTTACATTGATATTTTGAAGGAATTATGCCTTAGTACCTTTTGGAACACCATTTTGGGGTGTCTTTTTAATTTAATCATGTCTTTTAAATTTTTGCATTGTCCATTTTAATTTAATTTCTTTTGGTGTGTCCTTTTGAATGATTGATTCTCACAAGAAGCAAGAATAATTGTCTTGAAAATGTGTTTTCAACAAAATATGATGGTGATGATATGATTCTTGATGTGATGCGCACTTAAGGTATATTTTTAATTGCTTTATAGTATGTTAACATGTGTATGAAATTTGTGCTTTATGAAAAACATCTTGGCATGTATAATTTTTGAAAAAAATTGTGTTCACATTTGAATCAATTAGGACATAAAGCACAAAAGTGAGAAGCTTTCCACTTTGCACAAAAATTAGAATTTTCTAGCAATTGTTGTTAACTTGTTTGATTTATGTTTAATCTTAATTTGTTTTTGATAATTTGGAAACTTAGAAGTGATCAAGGCATTTTTAGTGTACTATGAGAAAAACCATCAATTCTAAAAAGGGCTTAATTTAACCTTGTGAGTGTGCGAATCTTTGTTACCCTTTTGAGCTTTAAAATTGAAATTTGTGGAATGAATCATTCTTAGTCAACTAAGTGTTAAGTAGGTCACTTAATAATTTGTTGATGATCAATAAAAATCCAATGATGATTCATTCTATGAAATTTTTCTTGTTTGTAAATACTTTACCCAATTGTTTGATTAGCCTTGTTGAAGAGCATGTTCTAAAATAAAACGAAAAGAAAAAATGAAAGTTGGGGAGGTTTCTTAAAAAAAGAAAGAATAAATTAATGGTACAATGTATCGTTTGAAAAAGAAAAGGAGGATGAATAGAAAAAAAATAGCTTTTAAAAGAAAAAGAAAAGAAAAAGAAAAGAAAAAGGAAAGGATCATTGTGTGAGAAAAGAAAGAAAGAGGTTGTGGTGAAATAAGGATGAAGTATGAATCGATGTTGTGAAATGTGAAATGCTCTTCAATATCTTATCCTATTTTGCTTCACTGGATTTGTATATATATCCTTTGTTTTTAACCCAAGCCAAGTTACAACCCTTGAAAGTCCTTAGTGATATTTGTTTCCATTTTGTTCATTTAACTTGTTTTGATGAATGCATGAATTATTCTAGATGTGAAATATTGCTAGTGAGAGTGTTTTGTCCTTTGTAATTAGTGATTTTTTGTTCTTCAAGAAATATTGAAAAAGGTTTTAGGTGATTCAAGTTTGAACATATCTTTTGCTTTTGTTTACATGTGTCGATTTTTTGTGTTTAGAACTTAATTCATAGCCATGTTATGTTTCGAAGAAGCAATTATTGTGTATCTATGCCGAGTATGTTAAGTTTGAACCATCCATTTTGTGTTGATTGACATGATTTAAATTTTGTGATCTTGCTTTCTTGTTGAGTTTTTGACCTTTGTTCGAGGACAAACAAAGAAGTAAGTTGGGGAGAGTTGTTAAGGACCAAAATGTAGATATATTTGTAGATAATTTTGTGGTCCTTTACTATATCTTTTGTAACTTAGTAGTATTTAAGATGTTAATTTGATATATATATATATATATATATATATATATATATATATATATATATATATATATATATATATATATATATATATATATATATATATATATATATATATATATATATATATATATATATATATATATATATATATATATATATATATATATATATATATATATATATATATATATATATATATATATATATGATTTCATATAGTTTTGTTGTAAATAAATTAGTTTACTTAGTTTTATGTTCATTTTGTAGGTGTTACCTTAAAAAATCTTTAAGGTATATTCATTTTCTATAAATAAAGGTAGTCCTTTTAAATAATGATTGTAAGGAAATTAAAGCCAAGATGCTTGAAATTTGGTTTTGTCAAACTAAAGAATTTAGTGTTCAATAGAAATTTAAGCCAAAATATCAACATTGGGGCTTGTCAACCAAAAGAAGAGAGGTTGATATAAATGGCAAGTAAGATGATCGAAATTGGTCTTATCGACCAGAGGGAATCCAAGACATAGAAGAATTTGGATTATTTAGTTATGTCGGTGGGTGGGGTCGAAGCAGATCCAGAAGCAGGAAGATTGAAATTTGAAGTCACCAGCAGTTGTAAGTAGTTTTTATTCCGATCAGGCGCCAAATAGGTGGCGAAATCTTGAGGAGCAGGTTTCTTAGGCTAAAATACGTGTCAAATAGATAGTGTGTATAGGAAGCTTATTATAACTACTATAAATAAAAATTACAGTGTACGATGTTGGGTGTTCATTTGTACTAAAATCACTTATCAACTCCATATTTCCAAGCGTAAGGAAGCAAAGAGTGCAGAGTGTTTGATGTACGTGAATCATCATATTTATTCTAATGCAAATATTTTAATTTTCACTTGTTCCTTTTGAATATTTTGCTTGAATTTTATTTACTTTCAAGCAATCCCTTTACATTATCATTTACTTTGTTTAAACGCATTATGTCGATCACGAGTCACCCCAGTTGGTTGAATTAGATAGTGAGTAAACAAATTGTCATTTATTTCGTTTAAACACCCTTCGTTGGTCATGAGTTACCAGTCAGTCGGTTGAATCATAGTGTGGAAACTTCATTTATATTTGTTCCCTTATTTATAGAAAACCGTTTCTCATAGAAAGGATTTCGACAGAACAAGTTATTTTCAATCTTCTTAGCACATGTCTTAAGATCAACTAGTCGATCTTGCAAGTAACCCTTACTTTTTAGGGCTTCCGAAAGACTAGCGGTTGTTTACCATTTTCTACAGTAAATAAATTGGCACAACTGGTGTGACTAATGCTAATAATGTTTCTTAAATATTTTTAAGTGTATGAAACTTAGAAGTGGCAAGTTAACCAAAGAGTATAATAAACCACCAAATAAGAGAAATACACCAAGGATGACTATTCATGTCACCGCAAACATAGACGAAGTACCATCACGAATGTTAACCACTACTGATCAAGTAGTTTATGAAGTTACACCTTTTTTCCCTTTGGTAAGTCCAACTGCACCAGCGTCGACTGCATTCTAAGCGCCCATTCCCCAGGCTCCACCAGTGAGTCCAGGGCCTGTGATGGCTACGAACGCCATACCTAATATGCCTCGTTTTGGTACTGTTGACCCGATTTATGGAATGTTGTATACTATGATGCAAGGATATCAGTTGACATTGAATGCAGTTGTGGTATAAGATAACATTCAGAATATGAACTTTCCCTTACAAGGATCTGCACCAGGAGGAAATAGAAATACCCAAAATAGAGGAATGCCTCCTCAGCCAATAGTACCGCCTCTTACTAATACATTAGTAGCGGTGTTAAGGCAACAAATGGATGATAGTAACCATGAGTTAGTTAACATGTTGTCTAATTATATGGGTACTGTGTTTAACCCTATAGTGCAGGAGTCGGTTGAGACTAATAGACAGTCGGTTGGGTACTGTAACCATGAGTCGGTTGAGACTAATATCTTTATTAAAAGAATTTAAAGATTGTTTTGCTTGGGACTATAATGAAATGTCAGGTTTAAGCAGGGATTTGGTCGAATTGAAATTGCCAATAAAAGCTGGAAAAAAGCCAGTAAATCAAACACCCAGGCATTTCACTCCATCAATAATATCGAAGATCAAAGAGGAGATAGAAAGACTCCTTAGAAGCAAGTTCATAAGAAATGCAAGGTACGCCAGCTGGTTGGCAAAAATAGTTCTAGTAATTAAGAAAAATGGAACTTTAAGGGTATACATTGATTTTGGAGATTTAAATGCTATCACTCCCAAAGATGAGTATGTCATGCCTGTGGCAGAGATGTTAGTCGACTCTACTGCTGGTTTTGAATACTTAAGCATGCTTGACGGTTATTCTGGTTATAACCAAATTACTACTGTAGATGAAGATGTGCCGAAGACGGAGTTTCGTTGCCCAGGGGCCCTATGGACTTATGAGTGGATTGTCATGCCATGAGGCTTGAAACCTTCCGGAGCAACACACCAAAGGGTATGAATTCGATGTTTTATGATTTTATTGAAGATTTTATGCAAATATATTGATGATATTGTAATAAAATCGAACAGTAAGCCAACTCATTTGCAACACCTTCGAAAGGCTTTCGAAAGAATGAGAAGATATGGGTTAAAAATGAATCCATTAAAATGTGCTTTTTGTGTGCAGGCAGGTGATTTCCTTGGCTTTGTGGTGCATAAAAAAGGGATTGAAGTAAATCAGAGCAAGAACAAAGCCATTATGGACGTAAAGCCTCCGTCGACCAAAAAAGAGCTTTAGTCTTTGTCGGGCAAGATAAATTTCCTGAGGAGATTCATATCCAACTTAAGTGGAAAAACTAAAGTATTTTCACCACTACTTCGACTGAAGAATGAGGATTTTGTTTGGCAGAAAGAACATGAATATGCTTTCGACAAAATAAAAGAGTACTTGATGAAGCCTCCAATATTAGCGCCTCCTGTTAGACATAGGCCTATGAGGATATATATTGCAGCATCAGATTCGACTATAGGAAGTATGTTGGTCCAAGAGGACGAAAAAGGTGTTGAAAGACCTGTATATTATCTTAGTCGAATGCTTAATGATCCTGAAACTACATATACTGATATAGAAAAACTATGCCTATGCTTGTACTTTTCTTGTATCAAATTAAAGCAATATATAAAACCAGTTGATGTGTATGTATCTTCTCATTTTGATATTATTAAACATATATTGTTTAAAACAATTTTGCATAGTCGAATTGGTAAATGGGCTTTAGCATTGATTGAACATTCACTGACTTATATGCCCTTGAAAGCAATGAAAGGGAAAATAGTGTCTGACTTCCTTGTTGACCACTCAATGGTCGGAATGGCCCAAAATTATTAAGACATAGTGTCGCGGAAGTTATATTTTGATGGGTCTAGCCATAAAAATAGAGTTGGTATAGAAGGGATTATAATTTCTCCCAATGGAATTCTAGCAAAGTTCAATTATAGAATCGACAACGTATGTACAAATAATGAAGTAGAATACGAGTCTTTGATAACAGGACTTGAACTCCTACTAGAATTTGGGGCAAGGAGTGTCAAAATTATGGGAGATTTCAAACTAGTGATTAAACAAGTATCAAAGGAATATAGATGTGTTAAAGAAAACATATCAGGTAGCTTCACAAAGTTCTCGAACTTGATCATGTATTGTTTGACATCATTCATACTAAGGTCCTTTCCCAGCGCGTACATGATCAATGCTGATTCCCAGAATTTCATTTATGAATCTACATCGTCCGCTTCAATCTCCACCACAAAATCTCCATCTTCAATCTTAGGTGCACTGAACTGGATTGGTACTCCATTTGATGGCAGAAGGTTACCACTTAAAACGTCTACCCATAGCTTATTTGTTACTCCAGGATCTACAGGGTAACTGGACAGTGTTTCATCACTACCGATTCCGGTTCATTACCCTTACCCTTTAAAAGCTCTTCCACTTCAGCATTCTCTGTTGTCACTGTTGCATCCTCACTGATAACCTCCGTTTTCTTTCTTGAGTTCGAGGTCTTGGCTGAAGAAGAAGCCACCGATTTCTTTGGCCTTCCTCTTCCCCTAGTCATCGTCGAAAATGAGAACCCCCCAATCACTGTTTTGCTTTCCCCGGTTGGTCCCTAAACCCGAAGGCTAGGACTTTAAACCTGGCTGGAGTAGGCGCCATAGCAATCGAGGATGAAAAAATGGAACCTTAGGCATGTTCGTCGGAAATCTCTCACCAAAAATCGCCACAAACAGAGAGTAGTTTATGGGGTAGGAGAATAATTATTAAATTTAATATTTTTTATTGTTAAATTTTTTTTTATATTATTATTTATTGTGTAGAATTTTTTAATTTTTCGTGTTCTACTATTGTGACCTTTTAAAAAAATCATTATCGATTTATCACCTATATTTTCACTTGATTAAAAATATTGAAGAATGTAAAATTACTATCTATATTTTAATTTTTTCATTTGTTGGAATGCAAGTTAGATTTTTTTTCAAGTTCTACTATTGTAACCATTTTAAATGAAAATTCTTTATTGATTTTTCACCTATATTTTTATTTAATTAAAAAAGTTTTTATTTGATTTATCACCTACATTTGATTAAAATATAGAAGAAAGTGAAATTATTACCTATATTTTAAATTGGTTAATTTATGTGTTTGCATATTTTAAAAAAATAGTTTCATAAATTTTACCATTTTTGAACAATTTAAATAAATTTTAGGGTTAAATACCTTTTACCCCATGCAATAGTAGCGAGATTTGGTTTACTCCCTTTTAGAAAAAATAATTAATCTTCTCCCCTTAGGATTCAAACCTAGGTCACAATGGTTATATGACACTTGGTCTTCCACTAAGCCATACATGTTTAGTTGTTTATATTGCCAATGAGTTCTATATGTTAAGTTGTTCATTTTTCAATTAATTAATTATTGGTACATTTTTTCAATAATAGTGTATATATATATATATATATATATATATATATATATATATATATATATATATATATATATATATATATATATATATATATATATATATAGCTAGGCGATAAATAGAGACCAAGATAGGTCTGATAGCTGATAATCGGACAACACTTCGGCGAGACCCCAAGGTCGAAGCTGAGTATTTAGGTCGAACGCGCTAGACGTATATCCGCGGTCGATCTGTGTTGACCGAATAGTACCAGACCGGGTTGGTTTCTGTTACGGATCTTATTAGAGAGCAGTTATATACGTTACGTTACTTATGGATCGGTTACGGACGTTACAAGTTATTAGTAATCGGTTACGAGTATTAATGGACGGTTATGTAACACCCCAACTAAATACCCCGAATATATTAATTAAATTAATATCTAAATCATCTTTAATCAGAGTTAACACGGTATAATGAGGGATGTCACAATTAATAATCAAAATAAACTTCATTCAAACAGTAGCCATGCTACACTGAGGATCATCATCCAACAATTCAAATCATCATAAGACCATGTCTTACACAGCGGAAATACCAAAATCAATCAATTTAAAATGAAACATCATAATTCTCAAGGAATTCAAATCCAAACTATTAAACAATACCGATTCTCTTAACTAAGCGTTCTCCAGTGTTACAATCTAATCAGAGCATGACACTGACACACGGACTCAAAGATAAGCTCTAGAGCCATCCTCACCGACTCCTCAGCTGCTAACTCAATCTGAAATGGTAAAGTAAGGGTGAGACTTCTCATAATTAAAGCACATTATAAGTCTTTCAATCAATAATATAATACAACATATTATTCCACCACTTAACACCATTCAGAATCCAACGCACAATCATAATCATACAATTCATCATGCATAATCAATAAACAATAAAAGAATTGCAACACTGGAAAAACATCCTAACATGTTACAATTCCATACAAACACAAATGCAGACTCAATGCATGCGGTACCGACTTCGTGACCAAGTCACCCAACACTGATCCATTATCAACCGGATGCAGTACCATCGATTCGTCCATAACCACTCGGACACGAATCCAGCCTAACCACCCATCCTCACTCGGGTATCGGTTATTGGCAATCCAAGTCAAATTCCGCACAATGGGAATTAACTTCACCAAAACAATGCATATGCACGCACATCGATAGCATGCAACATTAATCAGTCTATGTAATACATCAATTCAACATAACTGAAACAACCATCCAACATGATATCTCAACCAATCATGCACACAATCAACATCAGCATAAACATGCAAACCAATCAACATGATACATCAACCAATCATGCATACGTCTAACCTTAGCATAAGCATGCCATTACACCTACACATTACTAGTGTCCTCATCACCAAGGTTCCTCTACTACACATACATCTTTATGTGTCTGTTAAAAAAATCATTTATTTCGAAATCCAACCCCTTTCCAAAATAATTTCAAGTTTTCTAAAATATTTTCATTTCATAAGATAGAGCATCAAATTTAGAAAATAACGTCCAAAACGGCGCTCAAAAAGGACTAACGGTTTGAAAGTTATGAATTTTTGAAGTTTTAAAAATTTTCAAAAATAAACAGTGGAACCCGGTTCCTCCACAGGAGTAACGGTTCCCATTTCAAAAATCAGCCCTGGAAAATGTATGGGAACCCGGTTCCTCCGGGTAGAACCGGTTCCCGAAAATATTTTCGTTTTCGGCAAAAGTAACGTGGAACCGGTTCCTCCACACAGAACCGGTTCAGGTTCAAAATACCATTTTATCGTTTGAAAAGTGGAACCGGGTTCTCCGGGAACCGGTTCCCACGACCATCGACCAAAAATCTAGTTTTTGACGACTTATTTTCCCAAAGTCATTTCTCATTCATTCCAAAACGTACCCATGTATTCCAACACCATAAAATCACTCATTCATCATCAATAACACACAATATAACATGTTTTACTCGTCAGTAATAATCCTACATCATGCAGATCCATTAATCTATACATTCTGACACAATCTGACACCTATAGGGACACATTCATGGAACCCTATAAATTCACAAACACAATTCTCTAACATGCTATACCCTATATCATCAACATCAAAACCTATAATAAGCAATAATCAATCGAAATCACCCCTTACCTTGTGGGTTCTTCGAGATTCTGACGCTTCTAGGTTTTCCTTCTTCTTTCTCCTCTTCTCACTTTTACGTAGTCTTGTTTTCTCCAAAATGATTCTATTCTTCCTCTTTCCTTATTTTATTCCTTTTATTCCTTTTAACATAAATAAAATAATTATTTATTTCTCATTCTCCAATTAATTCCATCATTAACTTAATAATCCAATAAACTAAATAAATTATGACCTCAATTAATTTAATAATTAAAAATCATAAGTATTTATTTATTGCATTATTTTGGGGTGTCACAGGTTACGTCATCATGAACCTTAGTGATGGTCATATTATATAAAGAGGCCTTGTGGCCATGAATTTGGGACATTCTCTCATTCCCTCTCTTAGCTACACGCTCAAGAGAAGTCACATACACTATATCTAAGGGCTCCCGACTGCGGGGTAAGCTAGACCTATAGCTTGGAGGCTAAGACACCCTACTTGAGCCTCTAAATCTCTCAAAATCAATAATATGATTTTTTAAGAATATATATATATATATATATATATATATATATATATATATATATATATATATATATATATATATATATATATGTGTGTGCGTTAAATATTATTAATATATTATTTTTTATTTATTAATAATTTATTTCAATTATTTTTATTTTTAATAAATAATATTTTTTAACTAAAATTTATTAAATAATTAGTATTGAAAATAAATAATTATTAAAATGTGCTTAAAATTTTTCAAATGATATTTAATAATACATTATTAATAATAATTATTATTACATATTATTTACTTAAATATTTAATAATTATTTACAAATTATAAAATATATTATTAATAATTTTAATTTCGTAAATAATTACATATTATAAAATATATTATTAAATAATTACGTAGATAATATTTAATAATAATTATTTAATAATATTTAAAAATAATTATTTAATAATATTTAATAATAATTATTTAATAATATTTAATAATAATTATTTAATAATATTTAATAATAATTATTTAATAATATTTAATAATAAAATATTAAAATTAATAATTACGTAATAATATTTAGGCTAAATTATAGTTTTGGTCCCCCTATTTTAGTGTTTTCACAATTTTAGTCATTCTATTTTGTTTTTAAACAATTTTAGTCCCCCATTCCTACTTTAGCTAAAAAAAATGCCGATATGTCATTTTTTAAATACGTGGCATATAGTAAAATACTTGTTGCGTGTTATACAATTAAAAGGAAGGAAAAGACATCTATTTTAAAAAATAAAACATTGGCGTTTTTAGAAGGTAAAGTGGGAATAGGGACCAAAAGTGTTTAAAAACAAAATAGGGGACTAAAATCGTGAAAATAACAAAATAGGGGAACCAAAATTATAATTTAGCGTAATATTTAATAATAATTATTTACGTAATTATTTAATAATATAATAATTATTTACATATTTATTTAATAATTATTTACATATTTATTTAATAATTATTTACGTAATTATTTAATAATTAGTTATGCAATTATATAATAATTATTATTTACGTATGTATTAAATGGTGTTATATTTTATAATACTAATTATAAAATAATTACGTAAATAATTATTATTTAATATATTTACGTAAAATATAATACTAATTATAAAATGTACCATTAATTAATTAAAAAATGAACAACTAAACATATAAAACTCATCGGCAATATAAACAACTAAACATGTATGGCTTAGTGGAAGACCAAGTGCTTATTACCATTGTGACCTAGTTTCAAATCTCAAGTTTTTCAAGCTTTCGACGTCAAGCGGCACCTAAGAAGATTCTGCGCCACAAACAAAATCTTTTTTTTAAGGGACAAAGACAAAAAAAATAATTTAAATAAGAAATAAATCAAATCTTACTATTATTACAGGGTTAAAAAATATTTAACCCTAAATTTTACTACTCCTGAAATTTTTTAATAAACATGGCCCATTATTAAAAAACTTTTTTTTTTTTTAATAAACATGGCCCATTATTAGAAAACTATTTTTTTATTTAATTATTTATTTTTATCCGATATGAAGTTATAATTCTTGCAAGTATAGTGTATATAAAAAAATATTTTCATTCTTACAAGGTTGATAATTTCACATTAAAATAACGATGATGATGATAATAATAATAATAACATTGATATTAATAAACTAATATTTTTAATTTATCAATACCCAATAGAAGCCATAATTGTTAAAATACTATGACAATATTAATTTATTAAAATTAGTCAACGGTAAAAATATGAAAAATAAAAAGTTTCAAAACTTGCAAATAATTAAATCGACCAAATTAAAATATTGGCAATACTTTCACATTTTTTTCATGTTTTTAATTAAATATTGATAATTAATTCAATGCATTTTTTTCTTATAAAACACTACTTTTAATAAATAAAAATATATATGATAAATTAATAATGCGAGTTTATTAAGTAGAACTTGCTAAAATAATAATTTCCAAACTTGCAAATAAAAATACCCGCCAAATTAAAATATAGGTAATAATTTTGATTCTTTAATATTTTTAAAAGGAATGAAAATATAAGTGATAATGAAATAAAGTTCTACACTTAAATATGTTTATTTTAGTAAAATAAAATATGGAATATAATTTTTTTGTAATAAATATAAAGAATCAAGAGAGTTAAAAAAAATGTACGAGAGAATATGAAAAAAAATCCATATGTTTAATGTAAACTTAAATAACATATAGAATAATATTTTTGATAAGATTTTATTTTTATGAAAATTTTAAATATTTAATATAATAAAAAAGAATTTATAAATAAAAATTATTAAATCTTAAGTGTATATATATATATATATATATATATATATATATATATATATATATATATATATATATATATATATATATATATATATATATATATATATATATATATATATATATATATATATATAACTTTTAATTTCACATTCTTCAATATTTTTAATCAACTAAAAATATTGGTGATAAATTAATAAAGTTTTTATTTAAAATGGTTACAATTGTAAAATATTCAATCTAAATTGTTGAATTTATTTATAATATATTGATTTTTACTTGGAAATTATAGATCAATATATTACACCATCCAACTATTCTCATATGCTGGAACACATATATTTAATACATTAAATTTTAAATATTTGTAAGTTTGACTAAATATATATATATATATATATATATATATATATATATATATATATATATATATATATATATATATATATATATATATATATATATATATATATATATATATATATATATATATATATATATATATATATATATATATATATATATATATATATCCTCTTAGGTTGATATTGTTCCAACGTATTAAAAGTTCTATTTGAGAATTTTGTATCTATTGAAGCAAATCTCATCATGAAGCTGGGAAGCATTCTCTTAATGGTGTGTGTTTTGTTTGCTCTCTTGAGCCACACTTACGGATCTCCTACACCAATTAGAGGTACCTTTCAATAATTTAATATTAATTATTGTTATTTCAGAAAAAGAGTATATAGGCTATATTCTAAATTTAATTTATTGCGAAATGATATCAACATTTGTTTGTCTCTTTAATGTAGTAGATGCGGATGATATTGGATTCTGTCCTAAAAGTTTGACTACGCAAGGAAAGTGTAGTGATTCTTCTCGAACCTGTTTTGACGATCTCAATGGTGCATATGGAGCAAGTGGCATGGTTCATCAATGTACTTGTAAAGATCTTGCAGTTAATAAACGACTTTGCACATGTTTAGTTAACAAGGTTTATTGTAAAAAATAGTCATTTTGGTGACCAATAATAACATCAGACATTTAATAATTTTTAATATCCTAATTAAGGGGTGATAAACCGTATATTCTGTTTAAATCCGTTTAAAAGCGGGACGGAACGAATCAATTTAGGCGTTTGAACTCAAAAGTCAAATTCGTCTCATTTACTAACGAGTGGCAGATTGACGGGCCTGTCCGCCAAATTTTTATTTTTTTTATTTTATAATTTGATTTACTACATAATTTTTAAATTTTTAAATTATTACCAAAGAATCAACAAAATATTTTTTTTGCGCATAATAGAACTTCAACATGTGTTAATCCAAACAGTTCAAAAAATAACGAATCACAGTAAATAAAAAATATCAAAATAAAAACTAAACGATACATATCATTCTAATCATATTTAAAAACTAACTATTAAAGAACCATATTAAGATTTTACACAAGACAAACAATCATAATAATCACACTGCATAAAATATTGTAGTACATGATATAGTAGTGCATAAAATATCAACACTTGACTTTCTTAATATTTACATCTTGTAGACTCTTATATTGACTGATTCCTTAAGAGTTAAATCCTAAATTTGTCACACGTATACACTAATAAAATCCTTCTTTTCTTAAAATCAACAGTTATTTCTAAAGAAAACATGTGAGCTAATGTATTATAAACATAATAATTCTGCATGATGTGACACCCCAAATAATTCAATATTTAAAATAATTAGAATTTTTAATTATTAATTTAATTAAGAGTTTAATTATTAATATTTGGAATTATTGGAATTAATTGATTAAATAAAGGAAAGGAGGAATTGGGAGTGTGAGGAGTAATGAGGGGTGTGACGAGTAAAATACTCTACCTATCCTAATTATTATTTTATTTATTTATTGGAATAATAAAAGGAATAATAAAAGGGAAAAGAAGGAAAAAGAGGAATAGAAGGTTTTCATCATTCGTAACATTGGAGAAGAGAAGAGAAAGAGGAAAAGAGTGAAAGTTGCCGGAATTCGAAGAACCCACAAGGTAAGGGGTGATTTCGATTGATTAACATGCCTTATCGGTTTTGATTGCAATAGGTTTGATCGTAGTATGTTAAGAAATCTCAATTTAGTAATTTTAGGTTTTCGTAGAATTATACCAATTTGTGTCGGATTGTGTAGAATTGAGTAATTTGGATGTTATAGAATCATTAGGAATGATCAGAGTATGTTATATTGCATGTTATTGCTGTTGGTTGAGTGATTCTACTGCATTGGAATGTATGGATACGATTGGAAAGGATAGTAAAATTGTTTTGGAAACCTACTGCTGTAAAATTGGTGTTTTTGGCTCTGTGAGTCGTGGGATCCGGTTCCCCAGTGGGAGAACCCGGATTCCCAGTGTGTTAGTTAGGAAAACTGGGCATTTTTGAACTCAGGAACCGGGTTCTCCTGGGGAGGAACCGGGTTCCCAGTTTATTTTTTTCAAAGAAAACTGATTTTTCTGCTGGGAACCGGGTTCCTGTTTGGGTGATCCAGGTTCCCCATACATTTTTCCAAGGGGCGTGTTTTTGAACTTTGTGGGAACCGGGTTCCTGTTTGGGTGATCCGAGTTCCACTGGTACTTTTTGAAAAATTCCAAACTTTAAAAATTCATAACTTTCAAACCGTAAGTCCGTTTTGAGCGCCGTTTTGGACGCTGTTTCTTAAATTTAATGCTCTATTTTATGAAATAAAGGGATTTCCTGTAACTTGAATTTATTTTGAAAATGTGTCGAATTCCGATTTAAGTGGTTTGTTATTCAATGCATACTTGGTGTATATGCAGTAGTGTACCTGTGACACTTGAGTGTATCGGGATTTTGTGAATGGAATGCATGTTTATGCTGCTGATTGTGTGCATGATCGTTGAAGACATCATGTTTTGGTTTTGATTCAGTTTATGATAATTGGTGTGTTCATAGATTGATTTTTATAAAATGAAGAAAATTATAATTAATGGATTTTATTTTGAAAAGAGTCGTTTTCCAATTTGTGAACAATGGGAGTTATGAGAATGGTGGATGAATGAGTATAGGATTGTTCTGACAGGTTGAACATGGAATGAAGCTTGTATGTTATCTTCCTGCTGTTTATTCATGATTGTATTGATATCATGTGTTTTTGTTGGTGTTGTATATACCTGGTAGTTGTTGAGCTTAGTTGTTGTTGTTGTTGTTGTATATACCGCTGATAGTCTTACCAATTGAAGGGTAAGCGTTTGGCATATGTATGCTTTATGATGATTTATTTCATGATAGGTGATGATATCATGTTGTGGTTGATGATGGTTTATGAGGTATGATGTGGTCATAACCTGTGTTGAATGTTGCATGCTGGTGTTGTGCATGCATATGCATTCTGGTGAAGTTAATTCCCATTGTGTGGAATTTGCCTTGTATTACCAATAACCGTTCCCGGGTGATGATGGGTGGTTAGGCTGGATTCGTGTCCGGGTGATTATGGATGAATCGATGATTACTGTATCCGGGTGATGATGGATCAGTGTGTGTGACTTGGTCACGTTTGGTACCATATGCATTGAGTCTGCATTTGTATTTGCATAGAATTGTAACATGTTATGATGGCTTCCAGTGTTACAATTTTCTTGTTGTTATTGTTGTGCATAATGGATTGTGTGGTTGTAACTGTGTGTTGAAATCTGAATTATGCTAGAATGGGTGGATTAATATACTTGTGATATTATGTTGTCTGAGGAACTTATAATGCATATTAATTATAAAGAAATCTCACCCTTACTTTAATGATTTCAGATTAAAGTTAGAAGCTCAGGAGTTGGTGAGGATGACTCTAGAGCTATGTTATTTTGAGTTCGCGTGTCAGTGTTATGCTCTGATAGGTTGTAACACTGGGGAACGTTTATCTGAGAAAATTATTTAGTATTTCGTTTGTTATTTGAATTACTTTGGGAATAATTATGTTTTGGTATTATTCCGTATTGGTTTTGTGGTAATTTCTGCTGTGTAAAACATGATATCAACTTGATTGGTTATTTTGATAAGTCCTTCAGTGAAGCATGGCTACTGTTTATTGAAGTTTTATTTATTTCCGAATTGTGACATCCCTTGTTTTACGTGTTACTCTGATTTAATTAATATATTCGCGGGGTATTTTAGAAGGGGTGTTACACATGACATACAATTGTTCTTTTATTTCAAGATTTTCAATCAACACATGTATTAGAAAGTTATAAAAAGAATGTTGAGCTCTAAATTCAATTTTTTTATAATAATTAAAAATACAATTTAATCAACATATTCCTAAGAGAAGAGTAATATTTTTTTATAATTAAAGTTGTTTTAATTCGAAGTAAAAAATAAAAAGTTTTTAAAAAAATCCCGCGGGCAAAACTCGCTCTGCCCCGCCTCAGCCCACTTTTTTAAACGGGTTAGACGGGGCGGGCCAACTTAAGGTACCGAGTCAAAAATCTCAGTCCAACCCGTCAAAAATGGCGGGTCAAACGTGCCGACACGGCGGGCCCAACCCGTTTTGTCACCTCCAACCCTAATACATGAGTTATTATATTAATTAAATTACAATTTTAGTCTCTTAATTTTATCCTATTTACGAAATTAATACTTCTTTTTTAAATGCAAATAATTCGGGTCTATCTCAGTTTTTTTATAAAAAATTGATGAAATAATTTTATTTTTTTAACTTGCATTTTTAACTTAATATTCCTCTTTTAAAAATATTTACATTTAAAATTGAATAATCAATTTCGTGAATCATCTAAAATAGAAGATTAAACTTATAATCAAGCCTATTATAATTATGTATTTATGGAGATATAGCCAACATCTCAAGCAACTTTCTGATCAGTTGAAAAACATTTGAGCACATGTTAGCAATAACCATTCAGTTCTTGAATTGGTGTTTGATCTTTCTAATCCAACAAAGCAATCCAGTGCTATTATTCTTTCAGAATCGCTCCATGCTCACCTTGGAGGAATTCAGTTTAGTAAAAAAGCACAACACTAGTTCTCACACTGATTTGCATACTACCACTCAACACAACTCCAATGACTCCTCCCAACAAAAGTCCAATCATCGTTATAATAACCACTATATATTTATCCGCAATCGCAACAATCAAAATCGCTATGTAGGGTATGAACAACGTGGTGTTTCACTCTCTAATGGTCCATTTGCAACAACTCCCGCTTAGTCCTCTCAGCCATGGCAGCATTATCCCTCTTGGATTGCTTGGGGATGGAACCCACCTCCTTGGGTGAACCTCCTTACCTTTACCCTACATCTCAATGAACTCCCCCTACAAGACCTTCAAAGCAACCAAGCATCCTAGATCAGCAACTTTAGGCCCAGATTGTCACAACTTCCCCAATTCCCACTAGCATTCCCCCTGATATGCACACCATGTCCCTTAATCCTTTAGAGGGCACGTGGTACATGGAGAGATAAGATATGTCATATATAGAAACATCACAAGGTAATCTCATGAGTCATATAAACTAGAAATTGATTGTTAGAAGTGGACAAGATATTTCAATTCAAAGGTTCGGTCACACAACTTTACCTAAATATCACAAACACAAACCTTTATAATTTAGCCATGTTTTACACACACCAAAAATTATTAAAATTTTGATTTCTATGCGATAACTCACTACTGACAATAATGTTTTTTTTTCCTTTGATCTAATTGGTTTCTCGATATTTGGCTTCCAGACGAGGATTTCTCTCATGAGAGGCAATAGCCTTGGCGATCTCTATCTAGTCAACTTTCACTCTCACTTTATTGGTCTTGCTTCCAATATTTTCCACAGTCGTCTGGGCCATCCTAGTCCATCTATCTTACAGTCTCTTCATAAAAATAAGTTTATTAGTAGTCAATTTTTGAATATTGAGACAACTTGTAATTCATGTGTGTTTCGCAAACATGTTAAGTTACTT
This sequence comes from Vicia sativa, assembly GCA_021764765.1. NCBI lineage: Eukaryota > Viridiplantae > Streptophyta > Magnoliopsida > Fabales > Fabaceae > Vicia > Vicia sativa. The sequence continues at coordinate 16,502,857 of CM038793.1, read as the reverse complement.
TTAATTCGTCCAAAAATATTACTTTAATTCCTTTTGATATTTTACACAATGATTTATGGACATCACTGATTTTAAGCTCCTTTGGTGATATATTTTATGTTTTATTCTTGGATGATTATTCAAATTTTTGGACATTTCCTCTAAGAAACAAGTCTCAAGTTTTTGAAAAGTTCACCTCCCTTTCCAATCAAATTTGCACACAATTTTCTCTAATTGTTAAATGTTTTAAATGTGATAATGGAAATTAATATGATAATTCACTATTTCATAAATTTTGTGTTGATAATGGTATTATTTTTCGTTTTTATGGCACCTCACACTTCATCACAAAATGGCAAAGCATAACGTAAAATGTGTACCATTGACAACATGATTCACATTATTCTCGCTCACTCATCTTTTCCATCCTCGTTTTGGCATAACGCCCTTCAAATGGCCATCTATATTCTTAATATACTTCCCCAAAATAAGTGTTCCAATCACTCCCCTCCCCAACTTTTGTATCCACGTGATCCCTCATACACACACCTTCGCGTCTTTGTTTTTTTTATATCCATTATTTCCTTCCAATACCATTAATAAACTACAACCACGCTTGAATCCTTATGTCTTCTTAGGGTATCCCACTAATCATAGAGGTTACAAATGTTTTGATTTGTCGCACATAAATATCACCATTTCACGATATGTCATCTTTGATGAGACACAATTTCCATATGCCCGCAACCTCTTAATAAAAACCATCATATACCTAACCATCAGTCTATATCACCCATTAGACCACATAATTCCTCTCAAACATTTCACTGCCATGACATCCTTCTCCCCTCCACGGCTATACTTGATACCTCCCCATCACTGTTCGAACTACGGTAAAACGGAAAGAGCATAATAAAGGTATTATTTTTCTGAGAAATTTATCGTCTTCACGGGGATCAGTGCGAGGGAAAGAATGTCGTTCAACAACTTCTATGTTTCTGAGTATGGGTTAAAATGGGTTAAAGTAAAACTTGTGAACAAGAAAATAAATACATTCTTCAAATAGGAGAAACTTATCAGACATGAATTTAAACTACTCGTCACAAACTTAAACATATCGATCAGTTGCACTCAACCTATAATACTCGTCAAAATCATCATGTATCTCTCACTTTAGTGTCCATGTCTAAAACAACTATGAGACGTTGTCATACCTCAAATTTGTCCACCTTGATGCTACAATCAAAATTATTTTCAAACTTGGTGTTTTATAAAATTCTTTTGAGTTACACTGACATTTTGGGATTTTATAGATATTCATTTTAAAATTATTTTGCTTATTTAAAAATATACAATAATTTATTTTAAATTATTTGTATTTTTAAATAACAAATATTGATTGGCCTTCGTATGCTTTCAAGTGCATTTTTATTTTGAATAAACAAGATAGCACAATTGATAAAGAATAAAGCTTGCAAGTATAAGATCATGAGTTTGAATCTCACTTAATGCACTTTGGGTTTTTTTTGTTGTTTATTGTTACTAACTTTATTTTCATTTTTAATTATATTCAAAGATCACAAAAATCATATTTTTATTATTTCAATACTAATTTTTGTTTTCTTTTATTTTTATATTTTTAAAATATTCTTTTTTTTATTTAAATCATTATTTTATTTAAATTAATAATAAAAAATCTTTAAAATAAATCAAATCTTTTTCACTTGTTTTTATTGGTCATCCTGCATCATTCTGACATTTGATTGACTAGCTTGGTGACCAAGATAACTTTGGGCTTTTTTTGGGCATTGAATAATTTCTTTTCAAGTTTTTAACCTAATTTCTAACCCTATAAATAGTACTATTGTCCATCTTAATTTTTCATCCACAATTCACTAGAATTCTCTTAAAGTTGTTTCTCTTCACATCGAATAACAATAACAAAGAAACCATAAAGTCTCCATCAACAATCATTAGAAACCAACAATTTTCAGTCTAACAACGACACACCGAAAAACCCACCGCAATCTAGCACCTCTACGATGTCACCATGAATCCGCAACAGCAACAAGCCTCTGCCTCTGCTCAAGGTACCACTGCTCACTCTTTTATAGATTAAATGATGAGATGTTTGGTTTTGTCTGTGATATGTTCATACTTGGGTTTAAATAGAGAGAATTAACTATCTAACTAAGAAACAAATATGCCAATTAACACCCTAAATTACGCTTATCTTATAATTAATTTCTACTAAGAAATGTCCTTAATGGTAATTTACTAATTCAATTAAAATTTCACCAATGACGTTTCCCCATACATCCAAGTGGCACTCAATTTGCAAGTGTCACACTTTTTTTTATTTTCCTTGAGACACACCATTATCCGGATAAACCTATTATCCTGTTACATTACTTTTTCATTTTCTCTACTTTTTACTATTATCCCTCCAATTTCAAATTTCTATTTCACTTCTCTTTCTTTTAGCCTTCTCTCATAACTTTTCACTGCCATAACACCTTCTATCTCTTTCCCTTCTCTTTCTTTTTCGTGACTCTTCTCTCTCTGTTTCTCCTCAAACGCTAGCACAAACCCATACAAACCACTACCATCTCCTTCTCATTCATCGCTTTTACACCGCCTTAAACCCTCACTAAAACAAAATCTCCACCATCGTGTACACCAGGTTCATCATTCACCTTCTCTCGATCACCGCACTTCTGATCTGCACTTCCGCCTCAAGCCACCTGAATGCGTTACGATCAACATTTCTTCCTCAAGCCACCTGAATGCGTCACGATCTGCATTTCTGCCTCCCTAACAACTCCCAAACAACCATGATAACTTCGATTGGATCATAGTTTATCATTTATCCTTTTGTTGTTGTTGACTTTGTTGTTGCTGGATTCATTTGTTTGTGAGGCTACTAATGGCCAGCCTTCTAGACAAGGTGATATTGAAATGGGAATGTAAGGTCCAGGGAGCAGTTCTGACATGGGAATGGAAGATTTTAATAAACAGGTCCACTATGTTTTGCTATTTAATTCATTTTAATATTTTATCGTTCAAAATGTTAATTTGGCCTTTTGTTACTACGTAAATCTAAGGCTAATAATATAATTGATTTGGGGTTTTAGGGAACTTAAGTGGATTATAGTCTAGTTTAAATTCAAGGGGAGATATCGGTATGTAATAGTCGGACTTCAAGGATTTAGCAACTCATTGACACAACTCGTATCGTTAAAACAACTTTTAGTAGATAATATTTGTTTGAAAATCCTCTTCTCACACTCTCGTGTTTATTGATTCAGATCCTATAATCAAACCTAAGTGATCGCTCTCCCTGTATCATTTAAAGTTTAAAAATAGTTTTTGAAAACAAATAAGATCTAATTGACTTAAAAGCGCTCTCATTGTATTTTAAGTTAATGCATAATTACCACTGTCTAGTTATTATCTCAAACTATCTTTTTATTGATCCTAACTTCTATTTGTATTTTACTCTCGTAATTACACAGTTGGTTGTTAAAATTGAAAATTGAAGCCAGAAAATTGTTCTTTAAAAAGAATTGTTCAATTAATATTGCTAAACCCCGTCGGTTATGTGACTTTACATACCGATAAAACTAAATTAGCCTAGCATATTATAAAATTCAACAATAGCACAATAATAACAAATAATATTAGACAGTATAAATCCAAGCATTGTAGACAATTTCAACAATAATAAATTAAATCCTTAAAGTAAATCTAAAAAACAAAATTGCAAAATAAATCTTTAAGCGTCAGGTGTCTCCCACCGGTCGGTGAGATCTGCCCTTAATTGCTCCGAAAAATAAATGCAAGAAGGAAAATTTAAAAAACTGGTTATAACGTAAGGTAAGAAATAGCAAAAGTTCACAGTAATTTTCGGTGTGGAAATTGCTATGAGAAAATATAAACTGAACTGAGAAAACAAAAGAAATTGGAAATCGGAAAAAGAAAGGAAACTAAAATAAAATTAAACAGAGAAAAATTGGCAGCGTAACTAACGACAAAGTGAAAGTGAAAAATAAGGAGGGTAAAATGAGGCCTCTTGCTCTCTATTTATAGAGTGAAGGTCTGGCTGGGAAATAGGAGTCCGTTACGTGAAGCTCGCTCTTTCCTGGATTTTATACGAGCGAAAAGTGCCTTGTGGCGGTCGCTAGGGTTGGTTGTGACGATCGTCACAGCTTGCTTCATTCCTAGCTTGTAGAGGTCGTTAGGGTTTGTTGGAGGGGGTGTGATGACCATCACACCTTTCTGGGATGGAGAAGGCGCGCATCTCATGGGTTGGGCCTTGTGCTCTTTCATTTCTTTTTTAAACGCCTTGCTTGTCCCATACACCCCATTTTACTATCACACCACATGCTTGCCTATTTTATCCTTTTTGTGGATTTTAAGCTTGATTTACTCAACTTTTTGCTATTTTCTTCGTACATGCCTTGTAAACATTAAATACTTGAAAACATAAAGAATACCAACATAATATGAATAAAGAGTATGTTAATATAATAAAATACGGATAAAATTCATGTAAATTGATTCAAATATATAATACATTTTCGGGTTATCAAACTTCCCTACACTTGAACCTTTGCTTGTCCTCAAGCAAATAATGGAGGTTTTCTATGACTTCAATCTTTGCTTTGTCTACTTCAATCCCCTTTTCAGACACTATGTGTCCAAGTACAATTCCTTGTTTAACCATGAAGTGGCATTTCTCCAAGTTCAACACTAGGTTTACTTGTACGCATCTCTCTAGTACGTTTTCTAGGTTTGACATGCATCCTTCAAAACTTTTTCCACATACAGAGAAGTCGTCCATAAAGACTTTCATGATATCTTCTATGAAATCCACAAAAATGGACATCTTGCATCTCTGGAATGTTACATGAGCGTTACATAGTCCGAACGGCATTCGTCGATAAGCAAATGTCCCATAAGGAGATGTGAATGTGGTCTTTTCTTGGTCATTAGGGTGGATAAGAATTTGAAAGAAACCTGACTAACCGTCCAAATAGAAGTAATGAGAATGCTTATCCAATCGCTCAAGCATTTGGTCAATAAAGGGTAGAGGAAAATGGTCTTTCCGAGTTGCTTTATTTAGCTTTCTATAGTCAATGTACATTCTGGCTCCACTCACGACTCTTTCTGCTATATGTTCTCCGACTTTGTTCGTGGTAACTGTGACTCCTCCTTTCTTGGGTACACAATGGATTGGACTAACCCATTGACTATCAGAATTGGATATATAATTCATGCATTTAGAAGTTTGGTTACTTCTTCCTTTGCTACAGTGCTCATGATTGGGTTAATTCTTCTTTGATGTTCTCTAGAAGATTTGCAGTCGTTGTAACACAGTGGGAGAACTGACTTGTTTGTTTTGTGTTTTATTGCAAATGTTGCGGATAGCAAGAGCCGCTACCGACTTTTCTTTTATCCAATAAAGGAAAGGTGAAAAGAATAGGAAAGACCTTTGATCGATTCTGAGTACGGGGGTAATTATGAAAAGGGAAGGTGTTAACACCCTTTCCATCCGTAATTATCTACGGGCTCTTAATTGTTTAGCTCACCTTTTGAAAATTTGCTTTGTGTATGTTTGGAAAGCATTTTGCTTTGACTTCGTAATGATTCTTGTATTAGTCCTCAAGAATGTATACGAAGTGTTTGAAAATATTTGTTTTGAAAAATATAACTTTGTAATGATTCTCGCATGAATGCATACAAAGTATTTGTTTGAAATTATTTTTCTGAAAAGAGTGTGAGGTGTGAAAAGCATTTTTTGATTGGATTGGAGCAAGCAATTAAAATTCTTATTGCCTACTCAGAAAGGTCGTTCTTGTTATTTTCCTTCTCCATTAGGACATCGCTATCCATATCATTGGTTGGTAGGTAACTCTATCTGTTGGATGTGAAGGGACAGGCGTAGGGTTATCGTATGTTCATCGAAGGCAACATTGTAATGATACATTAGCAATTTGAAGGGACGGTCATCACTTATTCGTAGGCAAAAACCGAGGGACGAGATCATATATTCGTAGGCAACATCGAGGGACTTTGATCTTTATATCGAAGGGACTATGATGATGTTATTCGTAAGCATCTTTGTTAATGGTACTCCTATGTTCAAGTGACATGACCATTTGTATTTGAAAGGCAACAAGAGAGGATACCCTAAGGGTGCAAGTGTGAAAGTAATGTGTTTGATTCAGATATTTTATCTTGATTATTAAGGTGATCTAACGTTGATTTTAAGATCTTGTCATACAATCCTATTAGCCATACATCTAAGTAGTGTATATATGTACAGAAAATAAAGGTGCGAAAATTAAAAGTGCGGAAACGTAAAGTCCTAAGCTATTACAGGGCTTTGGGGCAGTTACATAATAGAGGTGCAGAAAGTAAAATGTGAGAATTTAAATATACGCTATAACAAAAATGTCCTTGCGACCTATACATCGATTTCTAGAATTTAAAATGCGAATAAAGCAATAAATAAATAAATAAATAAATGTTTTTGATGTTAGTAAAAAGATTTAATATTAGCAAACCTAATTACTAGAAAGAAAAATATTTTTGTGAATTTTCTGGAGTGATTTTAATGTGAAAAACCCTATTTCTAATTAATTAGCAATTAATTAAGAAAATAATTTTAAATGAAAGGAAAAATAAAATATTTTTGTGTCTAAAATTAATTAAACATTTTATTAACCTAAATCTAAAATTAAAATATTTTTTAGGGTTTTAGAAAATAGTTTTAAAATTATTTGAAAATAAATAAAATAAGTTGAAAAATTAGAAAAAAGAAAAATGCAAGCAAAACAAGTGGAAAAAAATTAGAATGGCCATGGAGTGTTGAACTCGTGACCTGAGGGTCATAGGTTCAAAATTTGGCCACTAGGCCATGTGCTTGTGATGTTATAATCACGCCTCCAATAGTAAGTATATGTAAACCTGTGGAAATCAGAAAATATTAGAAAAATTGCAAAAGACAGGGATCGAACCCACGACATGAGAGAGGAAGAGACTTAGCGCGCGCATGTTGAACCACTGGGGTGGTGATACATCCATGAATTATAGCACATGAATAAGTATATATGCAAGATTAATTTCAAAAATTCAAACTTAAAATAAAACGCGCGTCGGTGGGACCCATGGAGTTTAAATCAACCAATCATATGCCTCCCTCATGCCACGCCATCGTCAACGCCGGTCAAACCACCCTGGGTGGTGGCTCTGGTCGTCTTCTCTGATGAAGAGGAAATCGAAACCTACAAAATAATGAGAATAAAAACAAAAGTAGGACCCTACCCCCTAAGTCAAGTATGAGCAAGCGAAGGTTGTTGATATGTTATGAGGTGTTGTTTCAAGATGTTACCAAAATGGTTGACAAGTTAGTAGAGGTTATGTTGTATGTGTATTGGATCCAAGTCATGTTGAGATACGGTTATATCGGAGAAGTAATGGTCGATTTTTTGTCGAGTGAAACTCGAGAATAAGAGGGTTGGATGAGAAAGCGGTATTAAGGATAGTTGTGTTGTAACAACCGAATTTAATTAATTGGTTATTGAATTGTTTAAGGATTTAATTATTGGATTTACTCGAAGTTCGAGAATCAATCGGATTTGTCGGTATTATTTTGGGAAACTTATTTGGATTATTAAGTTGAAGTCGGATTTTATTTGGTTAGTCGGAGAATTAATTAAGTTGATTTTGTTGAAGAAATAATATTAGAAATAATATTATTTTTAATAATGGACTATTTTATTAATCGAGTTGGGCTTTAATTGTGGTATCCCAAAGTAATGAGGAGGTGTTATTTGTTAGGTCTAGGGATGGCAAGGACCCATGATCAAGGGTGAAATCCAATGTTGGGTTTGGGTTCGGGTGCCACCCGATATTTCGGGTGTGGGTTTGGGATAGCTTAAACCCGCACCCGAAACCCGAAACCACACCCGCTTATATGTTAAATTACATAACTATCCATAAATATACATATATATATATATATATATATATATATATATATATATATGTATATATATACACACACATAAGTATACATATATATATATATATATATATATATATATATATATATATATATATATATATATATATATATATATAAGTATTAAAAATAAAATGTAGGGTTTATTTTTCAAAGAATTAAGCTACATGTTTTATATGTTTTAAGTTTCACATGTTTTTATCCATAAATATACATATATATATATATATATATATATATATATATATATATATATATATATATATATATATATATATATATATATATATATATAAATAAGTATCAAAAATAAAATGTAGGGTTTATTTTTCAAAGAATTAAGTTACATGTTTTATATGTTTTAAGTTTCACATGTTTTTGATGCGGGTTTGGGTTTGGGTGAAAAAACCCAACCAAGTGTGGTGTTATTTTGTCACCCGAATAGCCTTTGGGTTCGGGTTCGGGTTCGGGTGATGATTTCGGGTGCGGGTGTGGGTAGTGTGAAACCCGCACCCGACCCGACCCGTTGCCATCCCTAGTTAGGTCCATTGTGATGAGTTAGTAGTATTATTATTACTAGTGGGGTTATAAACGAAAAAGAAAAGAGAAAGAAAGTCATTATAAGAGAAGAAAAGGAAAGTAAAGAAGATAAATAGAGAGGAGAAGAGAAAGAGGGCTAGGGTTTGGAGAAGAACAATGAGCTAGAGCTAAGCTTAGAGCTGCAATCAATGAGGTAAGGGTGAGGTTCTAACTCTATAACGGGATACATGATGGATGATATGTGGGATGGGATTTATAGTTTGCCATTGTTTTGGTGTTTTGTTGTGGTTGTGGAAATGTCAATTTGAAGCTTGAAATCCATGGAACATGTTGAATGTTATGACTAATGTTGTTTCTGCTTGGTAATACATGTTGCTAATACCTTATAATGGTTTATTTTAGGTTGTGTGGGTGTTGAATGCCATAGATTTGAGATTGAGGGTGTTGAGGAGAGGCTGACAGCGTCCAAAAACCCAATCTGTTATGCTCAGTTCGCGGCACCAACGGGATGACGCGACGCAAATTAAAACCTACTAAGGTCGCGGCGCGTACTGATTTGATTTGGTCTTAATTTTCTGATTTTGAGTTCTGCCTAATTCTAAGTGTTTTGGCTAGGGAACTTCAAGTAGGCTTTTATGAGTAAGATATTACTAGTAATTAGTAAGGAATGACATAGGAATCGATTAGAAACAGTTTCAGATTAATATTTCGGTAAACGTAAGCGGTTTGGCCGATAAATCGAAATGGGGAGAATTAAGGGAATGACTCGTATATGCTAGTAAGCTATCGTAGCATGTTTGTTTTGTTGAATCCATGTTGAATGTGTTGAAAGTTGTTATTGTTCATTGTTGTTGTTTTGTCGAACGTTGTTGTTATTAAAGGCTTGATGGTCAACGTTGATGGTTGATTTGTCGTCCTACGGTTTGGTTTATATTGTCGTTGTATGCTATTGGAATCAATTGAGATAAGTGATTAAGATTAGTAGGAAGCTTATTATTGAAGTGACAATATGGGTGTACGGTTTTATTAAATTAGGTTGGATTATGTAGATTATATAAATACCGACAAGAGCGAAATGATTGACGATAACGGACGGTGTTTTGGTTAGCCGAGGTATTGTAGTAGCGTTGAAATAATAGAAGTTGGCTAGTTGCCGTATTATGGACTAGTAATATACTTAATGACTAGAAATAGATGAAAACAATCTGAATGATTGTAAGTGGAATTGTAGAATAAGTTATCCAGAGATTAATGTAGTAACTAGTAGTGGATTATTGAGTGGATGAAAATAGTATACGTTGATATTAAGTTGTAGGCTTTTTTAGCCAGTGATGAGTTGTTGTTAATCACATTGATTACATCATAGGCCTCTGGCCAATGTTGAGTTGATTATGTTGTAGGCTCTTAGCCAATGTTGGATTGCTGTTGATATGTTGTTTACGTTGTAGGCCTATGGCCATTGTTGAATTGGAAATTACGTTGCTGTTGTGTTTTGTTGTTGAGTTTTCGTCGTTGATCGAGTTGATGTTGTGGTTTTGGTCGCATGGCATACATTTCATTATTATTTTGAAGGCTTATGCCTTGGCCTTGATGGAAAACACGTTGGCCGTTGGGGGCATAGTTGATTATGTTGAAGGCTTATGCCTTGGCCTTGATGGCAAACACGTTGGCCGTTGGGGAAAAAGTTGATTATGTTGAAGGCTTATGCCTTGTGCCTCGGAATTACTGGCAAATGATTACGTTGGGAGCTTTACTCTAATGGTATCACATGCATATGCATAGTTGAGTCGCATCTAAAGTCGCATGATTATAGTTGTTATGTTGATGCGTCGGTTGATTTAAGTTGTTGTTGTTATTTACAAATTGTGAAATAGTTGTTATGTTGTGTTGGAAATGTTGTTGTGATATAATTGTTATAATTGTTGTCGTTGCTAATTGCTAGTATATATGTTATTGTAATCGTTGTTGGTATTTGTCGATATAACTGTTGTTGGATTATGTGAAGCGGTGAATTATATGATCTACATTCTAATATATTATTTATCATGAATTCAATTATATTGGTAGATATCTCACCCTTTCATTTGTTTCGCCATTGCCTTTATACTGGTAACGTGCAGGTATTCGAGAATGAAGAATTTAGTTGTTGTTAGTCTAAGTCGGTCTAGTTGCTCTGATACGTAGCACTCAGGGGGATGTTTTGTTTATGTCATTTCAGTTGTTGTTATTGATGTTGTATTTTAAGTTGAATAATAACAAATACTATGATGTTTCAAGTTGTCTTAATTGAATAAAGATGATCAGCCGTTTGGATTGAATACTTATAAATTTCCGCTGCATATTAAATAAAAGGTTGTTTTGTTTTAAAAGTTGAAGTAAGAGTTATGTGATCCCCTGATAATAACAGTGTTATGTATATGTTATGTTTGTGTTGTTAAAGTTGAAATGTGGCATCCCATGTGTTGTATGAAAAATTAAAATACTCTGATTTTCCTTATATTTTACGGGTAGAATTTAGGGTGTTACAATAAATACGAAAACTATTTAACAACATTCTTTCTCTCGCACTAATCCCCATGGAGATGATAAAACTAAAAATACTTCCTTTTGCTTGCTACTTTACCGCAACAACAATTACCCCTTAGTAATTAACTAATGTTTACATTTTCCCCCAAATTAAAAATTGATATTTTTAATCTCCCTCTCATTCACCTTTACTTAAGTGTGTTCACATTTTCTAAAATCTTTATTCTCCCTTTTGCAAGTAAACCACCTTCAACATTATCTTATTTCATATATCCAAGAGAAATTTCCCTCATTAACCTAATTGTTCCCAACCTCCTCATTTGAACCCTTAATTATCTCATCAATGAAACAAAGCTCCAATGGAAAATGAATCAAAGCATGTGCAAGAAACAATGTCACTCCTCATGTGTGGTATACTTTGATTCTAATTTCTTAGGCAATGAAACTTTTGTGAACAATGATGCCCCAAGAATATACAACTTTTGTGAAGAATGATGCCCAAAAATATACACAAAGGTCTTTGCAAAAATGAACATGCTATTTGAAAGACGATTCATCTTTGACATGGAAGATGAGGACCTTGGTCTTATTAATGAGAGCAGGTGCATCATAATAGGGCATAAATGGAAAATATTTTGCAAGTACACACAACCTAACTACATATTTAAGAGAGTAAACATGTGACACTCATATTATTTAAGAGAGTAAACAAAGTTGACATTAATATTTATTGTAAGTAAGATTCTTGTTAGAAGAAAGTGGAGTATCCAGACTTTTAGTTTTATCAAGGTTGTTTTTAACGGAATGCTTCTTTTTCCCATGGGGTGGGTTACATGAGAGTTTAGAGCTATATCTTGAAGTTTTTGAGTTCTAATAGTTTCTCAAGTTTGTTTGGGATGCAAGAAGAGTGCCAATGAGGTACCTATTTAAAGTGTGTCTTATGAAGGATTTGACCATGTAGAATGAGATATTGCTATGGGTAAATTATGTTGGCCAAAAATAAGATCCCAAATCTCCTTATTTGAAATTCTTAATCAATTAGATATTTCCTCTAATCGATTCGATTCCTTAATCTTTCTATTTTTGGCGAGATCTTCATAAATGTTGGGACTTTATTTACTTAGCACACAAGATATGCTTGGATTTGATATGAAAATATATTTTTCAAGATTTTCTAATCGTTTATCAAAATGTGCTAATCAATTAAGACCTCATATTTCATCTTTCATGGTGCTTGTTTTGGATCGTTGTATTTATGTACGCTATTTGTCATTATTTGTACCTTTTGCTATCAAATCCTAACAAAGGTCATTTTATGGGTTAGAAATATTTTAATTTAAATGGGAAGGTATATAAAACAATTATTTTAAGGGCTTAATCAAATTTTCTCAATTATTTCAACCTTAAAATAATTGTATCTCCTTTTATCAAGAATTCTTGATAAATATCCTAAAATTAAGAAACCACGTGGTCTATCCTCCTCCACACATCATTGGATGTGAGAGTTGGTAAGTCCAAATAATAGATAAGTCCATTACAAACTTATTCATTCAATTGATTATTTCAGATCATCAATTTTGAGATACTATCAAAATATATTGTTTTGATCACAACGATCGACATTTTTCCATCATCGTTTATCTTCATAACCAAAGAATTCAAATCTTGTATAATCATATATTATATTGATGCTTTGTACAACTTCTTCAAATAAACATTTAAACTTCAAGCTACAAAGCATTGTGCATTAGTTATAGAAGATCTAAGATGATTACCTTTATATATTTTTAATTTAAAGAAGAAAGATTTTAAGTGTCCCATTTTCTTACAATGAGTGCATTTATATACTGTATACTTTCATTTTTTTAGATCTTAATTTTCTGATATCAAGATTGCAACAAGAGGATCTTTCGACTGATGTTGATTGTTCAATAATTTAGTACATTCTTTCAAAGGATTAAACTAGAGTTGTATGATAGGAGCAATATGAGGACGATGATTCTTCAGTTTGTATTTTTTTCATCTTTAAGCTTTTGAACCGGCTCGTTCATCTTCTTTATAATTTCCTTCTTTCTTGATTTAAGAGTTGGGTTAATGATCCAATTCTTAATTCTTAGATATTTATTAGTGAGGCGGTTTCCAACACGGATTCCTATATTTGTAAAAACAAAAAATTGTAGAGGTTCGGTCTAATCAAAGGACATACTCATCTCCCTAAGACCAAATTTTCAATAATACTTAAAAGATTTTAGTAGGAAAGACTCATAAACCCTTTTATACAAGGAAATGATGGTTGAACTTCAATCAAATATTACAAGTCTGTTAAAATCATATACATGTCATTATTTATATAAGCAAAATAAAACGTGAAAAGATACATCATCTCACCATAATTGAATTAGTTTAATGAGCACAAGCAACCAATTTAAAACAAATATATGCAAACCCATTTCCTTTGGAGGCATCAATATAAAGAATACATTTAGATTTATCAACATGACTCTTAACTTACAAATTGTTACAATTATTAAACAACAACCAACTTATTAAATATCACACTAATTAAAGTTAGAACAATCTTTCCTAATCTCTCCATCTTTACCCGTTTTTACCCCAACCCTTCCAAGCTTCTTAATAGCAACAACAAATGCATCAAAGAATTTAGCACCATTATTAGCAAACTCAACAACCGTAGACTTTGAAGCATCATCAGTGAACAAAACTTGATCAGAAGTTAATAACCCTTTTCCATTTACCAAGTTTTGGTAATAAATATTATCAAAAACAAATTGAGTTTGAGGATCGAGAGGAAGCACAATTTGTGGGTCAACATTTCTAGGGCACCCTGACATTAGTTCTTGTGCATAGCTAGGGTTTAATGTGGGGTCCACTTGAGATGAGTATAGACGATCTGTGAATTGGTCACAATGTGAGAATCCAATTGTGTGTGCTCCTGAGAGTGCAATCATGTCGGTTTGGGTTAGGTTGTGTTTGGAGAAAATTGTGTTTAATTGATTAAGATTGAAAGTTGGTTTTGGAAGATTTGCTTCTACATTTGATTCTTTTGAAGTAAGTCCGTCTTTGCGTCCAAGCTCAACGGTGAATGAAGGGCCTCCAAGCTATAGTTCACATAAATAATATAGCAAAAATAAATAAATTAATGGTACAAAATATAAATGAAATTTTAAGTAATTATACACTTCAAATTGGTGATATAATTCACAAATTACTCTTCAAATAATTTATAATTTAGTTTTTTTAATAATTATTTTGTTCCTTTCAAAGGAGTTTCTTAGCAATATTTTTATTTATTCACAAGATGGGGTTATTATATTAAAGAAACAAGGAATTAATCATAAGAGTAATTAAAAATGGAATTGATTATTTGACTTAATATTTAAAAAACTTAATTATTCTACAATCTTAAATATAAGACTTTATCAATTTAGTTAATAAAATTAGAAAATTATAAGTTGTAATATTTTTAAATAAAAACAATATTTAGTTGATCTACCCTGTTTGACCTATTCTCTAAAAATCTGTATATTAAATTATTGAAATTAATCAGTCAATAGTTTTAAAACCTAAATATTATTATCAATAATTTTAAGTTATAACTTATCAATTGTTAGTATTAAGTATAAAAAAATGTTGAATGACATTTAAAAACATTTTTAATTATTTACTTCAACATAATATTATAACAATTTTGAAATCGACCACTACATTTTTTCAGCTAAAAATGTATCACAAATTAAATTTTAAAAAATAAGAATATAGTTAAGTTTAAAATAATTTATTTAAACAGATCACAATCAAACGTGTGAAATATGAGATTTAACTCACATAATCCATCGTCTAAATGATCAAGTTGAGTGCTCCATAAACCCAACTCTAATTTTAAATACACATATATTTAAAGTATTAAATCTTTTGATGAGTTTGACAATTTAACTAGGATTTTTTATATGTTATTAAATTTGTAACACGTATTAAAACGTGACGTTAAAAAAGAAGACTTGTTAAAATGTGACATAATTAGAAGATAGAGTGTTATAATTTTATAGAATTAAAATAATAATAATATTAACTTACCAATACAATAACGTCTCTAGTGGCAAGTGCTAAAATGTCTGCACATGAAACAACTCCTGGGCAGAAAGCTTCAACTGCTTCCTTTGCTTTAATGATAGTGTCAAACCCATCTCCTGGTAGTGATAGATTTTCTTTTGCATCTCTTTCTGCATCCCCATTTGGTGAAGCTATCATAATTGATGCATCACATCCCTACAAAAGGTGACAATTGTTATTATTTAGTACAAACCATATAAATTTGGGAGTGATTAAAGTAGTTGTTCTTTACAGAATTGTCTTCTTGTTGTAGTATATTCTTGTGACTTGGGATACTTTTGTTTACCATGTTTTCTACTTGTAATGAAATTTTGAATATTTTATAGTATTATATATTTTTATTTAAGAAAATTATAAATATTTTTTTAAAAAAAAGTAACTTTAGATTAAAAAATTGATTTAATAACTTTTCATAAAATATTATTTTAAATATTTCATCTTTTTACTATACCTTGTTTTAAATATTAAAATTTAAAAATGTCACTTTGAAGTTATTTTAAATAACTCTAAAAATTATTTTGAAGATATTTTTTTTAAAATTAGGTGTTTCTAAATATGTTTTAATTTTTCAATAATATGTTTTTTTACTAGAAATCAATATTAACTTTTTTTCAAATTTATAAAAAATGAATTTATTTTTACTAATATTTAAAATAATTTTTTAAAATATTAAAAAAATTTGAAGCAAAAAAAAAAAAAAAAAAGTCCTATTTTTTTATTATATTATATTTAGCATTTACTTCTACAAATAAAATATGAGTCACGCATACTATTCCATTTTCCACCTTAGTTTTTGAAATTTTCTAGTGGATGACATATTTAAGATTAAGACCTTGGAAAAAAAGAAGCATAAGCCTCCACCACAATCCATAAAAGTCTTAATGCTATTCATTTTTTAATCATATTTCACCTAAAAGAAGACTACTACTCTCCCCTTTTCAAAATTGGAGTTTCTATTTCCTGAATTTCATACAGTTGCAATTTTAGTCATAATCCTTCAGATTCAAGCATATTAATTTTTTAATTTAAAAGTGATGATTTTAAGTTTTAAAAGTTATAATTTTATATATTTTTTCTTTAATAACACACATGAAGAAATAAACAAATAAATAAAGAACTCAAAGAACAATATATGAATTATAGAAACTAAGATTATATACCTCAACAAAGCAATCATGCAAAAAGAGACGAAGAGTTGCTTGTCCAGTAGTAATGGTTTGAGTAAACTTGTTTGTCACTGCCTGAGACACCAACAGTTCTACATTAGGACAACTTGAAACGTAAAAATTCTCTACTAATTGCCCTTCTGCAATAGAAAACTTCATAAAAACCATAGCCAAAACCATAAACCCAATTCTCATTGTTTTCTCCATCTCTTCTAGCTTTTGTTAAATATATATCTATACAACTCTATTATACTTCTTCTATTTATATACATAGGTTTTAAATCGATACCACTATATATATATTTACATGGTTACCCTCCAAACCTAACCACTTGTTGTTATTGTTTATATAATGATATATAGCTGGAAAATGTCTTGGTCTAAGTTCAATTTCTGTCATTGTAACTTGTCAAAATGAAACTTTACTCTTCAAGTTTTCACTTGCTATTTTTTAACATGTTAAATCAAGTGTTATTAGAAAATAGATAGTACTCCATTGTTTTTTTATGTTGAATAAGTTCTTAACAAAACTCAGGGTCCCACAGGAGCATAGGGGAGAGCCTCCTTTAGATGTTTTCTTTATAAGACATTTTATTTTTTGAGCAAGTCTTTGTAAGACTATATTATTATTTAAAGAAAAAGAAATATTCTTGTGAAAAGCTAGATAAGTACATCTCATATGATATTGTTACAATTGGATTTTATCTTGAAGAAAATTAATATAGAATGTCAAAATGAAAAAAATATTGATTAAAAGACATTAATGAAGGGTTTTCATTAATGAAGTGTTTTAAAGAACATTGATGATAAAGCACCGACGCAATATCTATTATGGTGTTGACGAAATGAAATACAAATTGGAGAAATCTCAAGTACATGTCTATAAGATTAGGATCATCTGAAAATATGTCCAGAATCTTGAAAAGGGCAATCGACGTAATCTCCATCGCAACCAACATATTAGTTGATTGAACCACAAAAGATAAAAGACTTAGTATATGTTTGATACTACTTTTCATTCTAACCACCGTGATAATTTAAAGCTACAAAAGGTAGCGCTTTTGAAAAAAAAACGTGCTTTTGAAAGAATTGCACCGCGGAAGCAAACACATCATTAGAGGTTTTTACAAGTTCAATAAACCTTTTGCAAGCAACGTCGACGTCACATGGGATAGTTTTTGTTAGAAGTTCGTGGGATAGTTTTGAATCAGTTATAATTCAACATGAGTAGTAAACATAGAGAATCGAGGGTGACACGTAAGCATAATAGTGAGAACTTGAAGATCAAATGTGGATTGAAGTATAATGATTCCATGGTGGGTAAACTCTTCGTCAACGCACTACAAAAAAATTGTTTGTTGTGACATGATATTCACGTCACAACGTGAAAACTCACGTCACTACACGTAAATAGCAACGTGAATTTTCACGCGGCATGAGCTCTTGTGACAACTTTGTTACAACGTGAATTTTATGTCGCAAGTTTGTCACGTAATATTCACGTCGCAACAGCTGTGGCGTGATATTCATGACACAATTTATTGAAATGATTGATTTCTTTTGTCAGTTGCAGTTTCGATAAAGCAAAAAATGGCAGAGCGTTGTGACGTGAATATCACGTGGCAAATTTGTGACGTGAAATTCACGTCACTAATATAAATAAGGGTTAATATCATTTTACCACATGCCATTTAGGGGATTTCTAGTTTATCCCCTGTAAAAATAAATTTGTAAAACCAACTTTGTCACTTGAAGATTCTCTCATTTCAACCCTTGTAAATTTTTTGTTTTTAAAATCCAACCTTGCCATTTGAAGATTCGTTCATTTTAAACCCTATAAATATTTTTGTTTTCTAAAACCAACCTTCAGGTTTGAGAGGGTTTAAAACGAAACAAATCTTCAAGTTTACAGGTTTTAAAATGACAAAATCTTCAAGTAGCAAGGTTGATTTTACAAAAAATAATTACAGGTTTAAAATGACGGAACTTCAAGTGACAAGATTATTTTTACAAACAAAAATTTACAGGGGAGTAAACCGAAAATCACTTATATACAGAGGGTAAAATGGTATCAACCCTCTGGATTAAACTACATATTTATTGTTTTATTAACTTAAATATAAAAAAAAAAACTTCTAAAAACCTTATATATTATATCATTAAAATATATTTTCGTATAAATAACTTTTTGATAATATATTAAAAATAAAAAATAACGTATGCATAATTAATTTACAATAACAACAACCAAGAACCCAATATATTTAAGTCTAAAAATAAATTACTTAAATATTTCAATGAAGATAAAAAAATTTTAAATTTTGATCCTTGAAACTTGAGTATCGATATATCTTGAATTTTGAAAGAAAAAATTAACAATGTTATACAATCAAAAATCAACATAATATTTAACATGAAAATGAAAAATTAAACTTAATTTTTAAACTTAATACAATAAAAAAATGAAAATGAAAAATTAAACTTAGTAGTACTTTTTAATTTGAAGATGAAAATTGAAAACTAGAAAATTTAATATGAGGAAGAAAAGGAAAAATGTTGGAGGAGGAAGGAAGTGAAGAGGAAAATTGGTGTAGGAGAAAGGAAGAAGAGGAAAAATGAAACACGGATCTCAGCATGAGAGAGAAAATATTAAAAATATAGAAAATCAACGACGTGAACTCCTTCGTCAGTTAATTTCTCTCTTTTTCGTATTTGTACTCTTGTTTAATATTTTTTACTGCATTTTACCTTGTCATTTATTGCACTTTAACTTTATTTAAAATTTGTTTATATTTGTCGTGAAAACACAACTGCATTCAATTCACACGCACGCGTGTTCACAAGAATTATTTGCACAAATTACTTTTGAGATTTTTTAAGTTAATCTCACTTACTTTTTAAATTCGTAATTGGTTATCAAAAACACTGATAAATAGGTATATGCATAAAAACTTAATGTGTTTGGTATATGCATCAAAAACCCACCCCATAAAAATTTAATGTGTTTTATACACATTAACACACTTAATGTGTGTTATTGTAACTAGCCAATTTTGAACAATAAGTTTTTTTCATAAAATTATTCTATGTAATCCTTAAGAAAAGTGGATATATTGTATTACTATTGTTATGCTATTTATACTTAATAATATTTAAAATATTAGTCGACATCGTCAGAGAAATAAGTTTAAAGTAAAGTTATTTGTTGAACATTTCTTAATCGAAGCATAATCAAGCAAGTGAAACAATTGCCAAATAAGGAAGAGTCGAGTCTTTCTAATATTTCTTGGGTCTACGAGTGTCGTGAGGCACAAGGAGCAGTCAAAATCCACTAAAATTTGACAATTGGGAAGTTGAAATTGTGTTTCATGGTTTAAGGCACCACTAACTTCCAATTAACGAATAACAAAAAAACACAATATGGTCAATAAAATACACATAGAGAAATGACAATGGGTAGTATCCCAAGAATAATATTGTGTGAGGCACTTTTAGTTAGGAGAGAAAGAGAGAATAAAGAAAATAAAGATTATATTATTAATTTGAATTGTAACAAATAATGATACAGACTAGCCTATTTATATACAACTATATTGTATACTAAGTAGGCTAACATACCCTACTTGGACTGGGATTGGATTACACAACATAGATTATATCTAATATTTCAGTATACCCCTCATAATCCAAGTTGTTGAACCTACGCTAGTGATAAGTGACCTAAAAGATTTCTAATTTCTTTCTCAAATTAAGGAATCTGTTGATCTTCAATCCTTTGGTGAAAATGTCGGCCAATTGTGCTTTGCCTAACTTCAAGTTTACCTCAATTTACCTTTTCCCTCAAGAAGTGAAATCTAGTTTCGATATGCTTACTTCTTCCATGCAGAACTGGATTTTTCTGCAAATTTATTATTAACTTGTTGTGCTTCTTCGATCTTCCTTATGTACACACCAATCAGCATATGAAAAGTAATTAATTATAGATTCTTTGCTTTTAGAGTTTTGTCGAAGTAGTATTCCACGGCTTATCAATCCTATTAAGTATCTCAGGATTCTTCTTTCAGCCTTCATGTGTGACATCCTTGGATCACTCATGTATCTTCTCATTAATCTGACTATAAAACCTATATCAGGTCGACTGTTGCACATATACCTCATAGATCCTATAATTTGCTTGAACAAAGTTACATCGACTTTGTCTTCCTCTCCATTATTCTCCAACTTTACATTTGGTTTGATGGGTGAGGATACAGAATTTGAATCATCCATTCTAAATATCTTGAGTATATCTTTGGCATACTTTCTTTGATGTAGCACCATACCTTACTTTGATAACAACGCTATTACACTTGCTAGTAAATTGTCTAACAAATTTTTGGCGTCGTTGTCGTGGATTAGGCATAGTGTGCGACTTGTTTTGTTTTAGATTTTTTATTTTAATTTATGATATTCTATTGTTAATTTTTCTATTAATTGGTATTTTATAATTTTGATTTCTATCTTTACTATGTTCTGCATTGAATAGTGCTAGTAAGGTGTTGTTTTCTGTGTTTTCTTGAACAAAAGGATCCTTCATGTAATGTTGAATCTTCCTAAGATTATTCAACTAGTGAGTATGTTCTTTCAAAGGATTGTACATGAGTTGTATGATAGAAGTAAGATGAGGATGATAATTCTTCAGTTTGGATCCCTTCATCTTTGAGTAGTTGAACTAGTTCGTTCATCTTCTCTATAATTTCTTTCCATCTTGATTTTTCCTGAAATACATGAAGGATCCCATCTACTAATTTAAGAGTTGGATTAAAATTCCAATTCTTAATTCTTTGGTACTTGTTAGTAATACAATTCCCAGCAAAATTTCCTATATTTCTAAATTTTGAAAAACATATATGATTGGTATCTACATCCTCTTCGTCTCTTGTATCCATCTTGTCTCGTTCGGTACTTGGAGAAACTCCATATATTTTTTCAAGAGCATCTCACATTTCCTTTGCGGTTTTACAATCACAAACATGATAAAATTTGTTATCATCTAAAGACATTATTATAAAGTTCTTAGTTTTATATATATATATATATATATATATATATATATATATATATATATATATATATATATATATATATATATATATATATATATATATATATATATATATATATATATATATATATATATATATATATATATATATATATATATATATATATATTATCTACTACGTCCAAAGGAAATAGGTTTTTTCCACTACTTCATCATTTACTTGATGAGTAGGGTAAACGGACCATTGACTATATTTTCCCTCGATTCACGTTTTAAAATTTGAAGAAAGATTTTGAATCTAGCTTGCCAAATATTAAAACTGCTATTTTCAAATAGTGGTGGTGTATTTAGAAAAGACCTTGTGTCAGGAGTCATCTTCATTCTAAGACAATTAGTCCTTAAATTTGAGTTAGGTTCTACTACAACTAGTTGGACTTGAGACTTCATACACAAGAGGGGAAGTGAATTGTATGGCTTGGAAAAACGTGGTGTTGAAAAACTTTGTGAAATAAAATTAGAGTTTGAAAACATTTTGAGAACTTTGCAACCAAAAATAAAATGGCAAAAAATAAATCATGGGAATTTAAAAGAGTTTGAGGGAATAATAAGAACACCAAGATTTATATGGGTTCAGTCAAAAATTACTTAGTCTTGTCCCCAAGAATATATCTTGATAATTTCCAATAAATTTTGAGAGCTTTTGGTAGGAAAGACTCATGAACCTCCTTATACAAGGATATGAAAGTTGATCTTCAACCAAATAATATAATATGATAGATATGGTGTTTGAGTCTTTTCTTCATAATGAAATCAAGAGTGAAATGGTCAATCTTCCTTCCCAATGGTGGATTAAAGCATTTTGTCTTCTTTCCACAAACACGAATCTTGGAGCGGTTAATCATCAAGTTCCAAAACCACTAAACTCAAAACCTTGGTTTTACACAAGATAACCAATAACATGTGAGGTTTTAACATTAGGATGATCTCAAACCTGTGAAAATTTTAATACCGGACTAATCTTCATCATATCTTAGTTTTAATATCGGGTTGACCAAGAACCTAGGATTTTTAACACGTGCTGATCTCCACCCTAAACTAGGACTGAATCACACAATCCCAAACACAAGCTTTTTACGGGTTTAGATTCTAACCCAAACAAATTCCTAAATAGATAATATTTAACTAAGATGTATACAAAAAAAATCTAGGTGAATTTACAATTATACCCTTTTCAGAATTATAAAAAGTATCTTCACTCACAAAAGGAATTTTCTCATAAAAGCACTTAGGCTAAAACATTAGTGAGAGAAAGTTAAAAATAGGTTTAGAGAGTGTGAGATATGAAAGTGTCAAAATATGATTCTTGATAGTTTAGAATGAGAAATGAAATCTCTATTTATAAGTTCGAGGTTGACTAAAAAAGGACTTTCATTTTAATGTGTTTTAAAGCAATCTAGTCAATTAGAGCATATTCATAATATATTAGATGGTTAAAAAAAATCATTTGTAAGTTCTCAAAAAGGAATATTAAGATATCTAATTGTTGCACAAAATCAAGACGCTTTTAAAATAGTTCGGGCCTTAAGTTTGCGCATTTCTAATCGATTAGACAAATGCTCTAACCGATTAGAAAAGTCAAAAATTCGCATATAGCTATTTTGACAGTCCCTAATTTATCTGACACGACTTCTAGATGATTTTCAAAATATTTTCTTTTGGTAAAACATTTTGAAAATAGTTTTGTGTGTGTGTTTTAGCCTTGCGCTTTTAAGATAAAGTCATTTTTCCTTACAATCGTTCACTCATTGCTAAATTAGAAAAGTATCACTCTACTTCAAGACTTTGTCAGATACTTATATTTTTGTTGACACATACTTGAGTAGTTTGAGATGAGACTTTAGTTGCATTCCATTTGATTACCATTATCGAATAGTCAAATCCATCAAACTCTAATTATGAAGTTTGCATCTTTATCGCTTTAATCGTTCATGCTTGATTTATCATTATATATTAATTATCATCATTAAAAATAAACATTCTTATTTAAGGCATATCGCCTGCAAAATAATGTTCTTCCTAATAGACTTTCATGTTAGACAAATTAAAACTACTATTTAAAGTGAAGAGCTTATAAAAAAGTATTCATTCACAATTCACTAGATTATTCAATTGTAATTTTATTGATCTTTATTAATAGCGTTATCATTTGTGAGACTTTATTGAAGGTTTAGAAAACACTTAGAAGAGGGGGTTGAATAAGTTTTTCCTTCTTTTTCTAGCGTAACAACAATATAAAACACAGGTATTTTTATCCTAGTTCGTTTGAAACTCAAACTACTTCAGTCCACCCGCTAAGGTGATTTTGCCTCTCTCAATGAGGACTTAATTCACTATAGTTAAAACTGATTACAAGTGCACAACCAACTATTGTGACTAACAATACAATGCACAAGCCAACTGCAAAACACATCTAAGACTCTCTAGTCCTAGCCCTCTTGAGAAATCCGACCCAACTGGTCTCTCAAGGAACAATTACAAAATAACTTCTAACAATAGTGTTTTAGTTTGCTTCTAATAAGCTTTATCATAACTGTGATTTTTCACTAAGTATTAAGCTCAATACAAACGATAAACTCGGTATTCAAAATGTTCTTGCTTGCTTGAGTTCAGCGTGAGTTCACAAATGAATAGCGTGCAACAACGTTTTTTTCTTTAAACAATTTGATCTTCTATATATAGCTTCAGGAATTTGTCTGTTACTATCTTGAACAATGAGAACGCATTTAATGTTGCTTGTCTGCTTGTACTTCGTGTTTTCAATGAACCTCGAACTTTGTTCCACTTGAGTGCTTCAGCCGTTTTCGCTTTAAATGTCTAACAGTACTATAGCAGAACTTGTCTCACAACTTGAAGTCTTAACTATTTCTCTTTATCTTTTGTCAGA
Organism: Vicia sativa; assembly: GCA_021764765.1. NCBI lineage: Eukaryota > Viridiplantae > Streptophyta > Magnoliopsida > Fabales > Fabaceae > Vicia > Vicia sativa. The sequence goes on along the minus strand of CM038793.1, from coordinate 16,478,498 downwards.
CTTTGTTAGTTTTTCTTCTATCAGAGTTTGCTTTCAGCATGCTTCTATCAGAGTTTGCTTCAGCGTGCGTATTTAGAAGTTGCTTTCATCTTTAGAACTTTTAATTCTTTATCTGCTCAGCATAAGTTAATATTCTACTTTCTAAAGTGTTTGAGTCAGAACATCATCTGAAATGAAAAACATACTTATCAGAGTATCAGATGCAAACATACTTATCAGAGTATCAAATTTACTATATAAAATTTATTTTATTTGTTATCATCAAAACTCTAAGATGTGATTAGAACCAAATTATGTTCTAACATCAATGAACCAAACTATGTTTTAAATTAAATTGAGTTATTTTAATCATTAATTAAATTTTTATTGAATTGGTTATTAAAAATTGAATTGAACCATAAATATAGTTTGGTTCAATGCAATTTATGGACTATGAACACCCCTAGTTAAATCCAACTATCCCATACATGTATAAGTTAAGAGACAAAACTTAGATATAATTTTTTGGATGCAGTTCTTATTATTTTTTTAATGAAAATATGACAGGTATATAATTTTCTTACACATATGTAAATTGTTCATATTTTCGCATCTTAAATAATATTTAAATATATTAATCATATTTTATTAAAAAATAATAAAAATGACACATAAAAAAAAGACACATATCTTTATACTAACTTGAGGTGTCAAATTCATTGACAATTTTATATTTATTAATTATTAAAATAATTAATCTTTTTGTGCTTTGTACATACTCAAAATACTAATAAAGATGAAAAGACGCATCCATGTGGTTTGGTAGTTCTATTTTCTGTTTCACTAATGCTATCAGGAGGCTTTCCAAATTTAAAATTTAATATTGTTGATATTTTCTTATGTTATCATCATCATTTCTTACAAGAAATCCAATGTTGACATATTCCCCTTCATTAACATAATTTTTTGGTATTTTCATTAATAAAAAGAATTTCCTGGTTGGTGAGGTTCTTTCGCAACAAACCGAATGAGAATCCCTTTTATATATAATAAGTGCATTTGGAATAATTTATGGCATTTATATAAATTTGTCTTACGTAAGAAAGTTAATGTTGGCATTTTTATAAAATGTCTTACTTACAAAACTAATGTCTAGATGATATTAAAAACACTCCCTCCGCCCTAAAAAAAAAATAATATACTCCTTATACCGTCAAAAATGTATAATACACACTATACATCCAAAAATAGGAGATATTGTATTGGACAGCGGCTATGAATCATAATAAATCACTAATAACATGTTTGAAGTGGCTTTTCATTATCCAAAATCATGGTTTATCATGTTATCCTTAATATATTAAAATAGAATATATATTTAAACGTCAAATTTTGAGTAGAATTCCGTCTAAATAATTGTTAATTACATTATTTTCATTTTTCTTTTCAACAAATATAATTTAATATATTAATTAATATTTTATATTAGTTACTCTAGTCCATTACTCTATAACTAATTTTTATGTAATTCAACTATTCAATTAATAAAAGTTTTTTAAAAAATTACACGTATAATATATATCTATAATTTATCTCATACATCGCACGGGATAAAAATATTAATTTATATAAATAATAATAAATTGTCGCTTTTGATTTTCATGAAGAAAACCATCCAAAGGTGTGTTTGCTACCTTTTAGACTCATATCTAAACACACCCTAAGAATCAACTCATATAGAATATTTCTTTTATTAAGAATTAATTTATTTAGAATCTCTAATGGTGCAACTGAATTTTAAGTTTTCTTTTTTTAGATTTATTAAACCACATCATTTTGAAACAACACAATCAATTTTCACTTCAATAATAGAATTCAAATAAAATTTAAATTGGATTCTACAACTTTACTTTATATATTACTCTAAAGAATGATATACATAAGATTGCATTCTTAAATAAATATTATACAAAGAATACGATAAAATATATTTTGTGAAAATAATATTTATAAATAAATAATATTTTATTTTTTATAATTTATAAATTAAAATAAATTTCATATAAAGAATATGATAAAATATACACATAATACATGTTGATTTCCCTAAATAATTAAAGAAATAGGTATTGGTGAGTAAGATTTTATAACATAACTAGTAAATAACCCGTGCTGTCGCACGGGGCCGGTCGATATTTCATATAATGTGGAACTAATCTTGTCATGTAACAGAAAATTCGTTTTTAATTCGGCCAAATTTAATGTATCAAACTTATTTGAAACTGTCATTAACTTGTGTAACGTTTTACGAAATTATTTTTAATATTATAACTTATTTCCGTTAATAAAAATAATTATATAAATATAGATTTTTTTTGTTTATAAGTGTCATTAACCTGTGTAACGTTTTACGAAATTATTTTTAACTTATTTATGTTAAAAACAATTGCATCAATAGTTGAATTTTTTTATTATAAAAATATTTGTAACTTATTCCCGTTTATAAAAATTATAACTTCTTTTTTTGTTTATAAAAAATAATTTTTTATCATGTTATAAAATTTTATGGATAAAAATATAATTTATTTTTTATTATGTTATAAATATGGAAATAAAAAAGAATAATAATTTTAATAATATAATTATTTTTATTTTAATATAAATGTATTATTGATAATTAAAAAAATTACAACTATAAATAATAATATAACATTTATGATTATAGATATCCGTAGGGAAAGAAATAAAAAATTAGATCTAAGAATATCGAAAAATCGCTTAAAATATTAAATAATAATTTAACATTTATTATTGTTGATATTAGTAGAAAAATAAAAAATTATCAAAAGAGAGAAAGAAAAGATATCTTCTTTATTTAAATAAATCATAATTTTTATTTTAATTGGTTTGTTTGCATCATTGATTTTAATTGGAATAGAATTAATGAAATGACAATGTATAACCACTTTTAAATTATTTTTTTATATATCATATTTACAATTTTTCCAAACCTACAATATATAACAACTCATCGTCAAATTTTAATCTTTTAACATTAGCTAAATTGTGAATATTAGGCTCTAACAACTAATATTATATATATTTTATTTCAATAACATTCAAAATCATATAGTTTTTTCTTAAACTACTTTCAAAATACTATTTAAAATTATACCAATATTATATATTTTATTTCCATTATTTACATTAAATTGATTTTTAATGGATCAACTAATATTTTAAAAATAATTTAATTGAATTAATTGATCAATTAACTCTTTAATAAAATTACTATACATATAATCGAGTAAATGATTAGTTAAATAATTATTTTTTTAAAATACATCATTTTTATTAATATTTCATAAAATATATGATTTTAAATATTTTAGTAATAAAATAATATTTAAACTATAACAAAATGTAACTTATTCAATTTATAAAAAGGATTGTATGAATAAATTTATACCTTTTATTATTAATTTTTATGATTATCATTTTTCATTAAAATTTCAGGACTACAATTTAACATTTTTTTTATCATGATTACAATTCTAAAGTTAATTTAAAAAGATTGTGATATGCTTTATTGATCATAAATTTTTGAAATCAAATCATGCATAAAAATAAAATGTATTAATGTTACTATTCAAAATAATTTCTATATATAATAAAATTAAATAATATTAATAGCTCCATTCAAAAGATATATTTGTAAATTTTTGATTTAATTATTTTCATATTTTTATATATTCTAATGTATAAAATATTGGTACAATATGAAACAGTATCAAACCTATAATATTAAAAGAGAATTCAAATTTGATTGATCATAATATTTTACAAAATCAAATCATACATAAAATTAAACATATTTATTTCACCTTTCAAAATAATTTCCATATAAGTATAATAAAATAAATTATAATAATGTCTTCATTCAAAAGATATATTGGTAAAGTATCGAATTAAATGGTACTCAAATATTTGATTAAAAAATTGTAATATTTGTTTCTAATATTGTATAAAAATATATTAATTAGTCGTACTTTAAAAAAATAAATCATAAATATTTTATTAAAAATTATAATATTTATTTCTAAAATTATAGCAATTAAAAATAAAAAAATATCAATACAAAATAGTATTTAAGATCCCTATGCTTTAAATATTTAAGATAAATATTAGAGTTCTTATTTACTTTACCTTTTATATATTTATAATATACTTTTTTGTTAATTTTATTAACAATATATTTATAGTTAGCAATACATCGTTTAAACAACGTTAATTTTTTCAAGAATATAAATGTAACCTTTCAAAAAAAATAAAAAATGATATTATATAAATTTAATTTCATGAAATAAATTTATTAATTAAGTGTTATTTAAATATTTAATACATTATATTATACCATTAATTTATATGAAAGTTATATTATAACATTAATTTATATAAAATGATTTCCATATAATTCCATTCAAAATTCCATTCAAAATTTATTGATCATAAATTATAATTCCATTCTATATTATATTGGTTAAATTATAATTCCATTCAAAATTTATGGATCATAAATTTTTGAAATCAAATCATGCATAAAAATAAAATATATTAATGTGACAATTCAAAATAATTTCTATATATAATCAAAATAAATAATATTAATACCTCCATTCAAAAGATATATTTGTAAAGTTTTGATTTAAGTATAATAAAAATAAATAATATTAATGTCACCATTCAAAATAATTTTCATATAAGTATAATAAAAATAAATGATAATAATGTCTCTATTCAAAAGATATATTAGTAAATTTTCGAATTAAATGGTACTCCAATATTTGATTAACAATATATTTATAATATACTTTTGTTAATTTTATTAACAATATATTTATATAAACTACGTTAATTTTTTCAAGAATATAAATGTAACATTCCAATATATTAACCATTTCTGTATAAAATGCAAATGAACACAGAAGAACAATATGAAAGGTAAAATTTGAACACATGAAATGCATTGCATATATTTTAAAGTACCAAAAAATTCACAAAAAGTAATGCATCAAAGATAAACTTAAGTGATTCAGACTAATAACTTATTCATTCCTTCTCAATCTTGATATTTTTCAGAATCCTATCTCCAGCAACTTGTATAATTCCTCTTTTAACAGGAGTGCAATTGGCTGAATCTGTCTCAATGTCAGTTGAATTAGAAAATCCATCAGAGATCTATAGAAGATATAAAACAGGGTTCACAAAAATAAAATAATTTGAATTTAAACAGGTTTCACACCTTCACAACTGAATAATTTAAATTTTGAATATCTCCCGCAGCATTATCATCTGGAACAGCTGAAGTATTCAAGTCATCATCACCAAATCCTAAATATAACCAAATTCACAAATGTCTAAAAATAACATTTTAATACGAAATAAAATGAAACATAGTATCATCAACCTTTGCAACAGATTTTGAAAAGGAATGTTTGATCAACAAAGCCACCAATTACTTTAGGCACAATTGTTGGCTCTGATTCCTAAAAACAGAAAAAAGACAGGTAATATGTAGTTTATATTGTGATAGTTTACCTCCTCTTCTTTCTTCTTCTCAGCTTCTTCAAATGCTGCCTTCTCAGCCTGCAAGAACATGTTTTCACCAAAGAGATTAACATTCATTCAGGAAAATTTCAATAAGGCAAATAGGTATGGTTAATCGAATCAACTTACATCCTTCTGTTTGCCCCATGTTTCTTCCGCTAGTAGCTTGGCATACTCGGGATCATCAGTAATAACAACATTGTCAAACAATGTTCCAGATTTCACCTGTCAAGTTATGATAAACTATGATAATATTATCAACCATACTAAAACCATGACTGAATAATTCAATAAGGGATATTAGTTGGTATAAGAAACATTCAAAAACTATCATCAAACATCACATACTCTCTTAAAATATTGAAAGAACTATCATCTTACCTTGAGCCAATTCACAAAATTTGTTCCTTAACAGACCTAAACAAATTATTTGACTTGTTTAATTCATGGACAAACTCTTCAATATCGTCAAGGAAGGCTCACAACTCTTGTTTAATTCACGAGACATAAAATAATGGCGTTGTTGTTGTCGTTCGAAACTACTTCACTTACTCCTATATGAGTCATTGCTCCTGTCGAAAAAGGTGTTGTTGTCGCCGAAATTCCCTTCACTAACTTGAACCTTGACGGTTTTATTGAATAGAAAACCAGACACTAAACTATGGCGTTATTCCTGTGGGCATTTCATTGAACATTAGAAATGCATCAATAAAAAATCTTTGAATGTATGCCAGTTTTACAGGTGTGTGACTTCTGTGCATCCTCATTGTAGATAGGACCACACATTTGATTCTCTATACAAAAACCTGCACTTACAAAAGAAATTAAACTGGAAAATCACCCGTTGAAAAATGATTGGAAAATGCATTTCCTCCATTGACAAACTCAACTTAGTCTCACCTGAATCTCCACAGACTAAATCCACAACTTAAATCTGTACAAATCCATCAATAATTATAGAAAATAATTATCAGACCTTTTCCTTGATGCAACTTTTATTTCATTGGAATTAGCTGCAGTTATTATAAATCCAGAACAATATCTCAAAGAACCTGCACTTACAAAAGAAGGAAAATCACTCGTTGAAAAATGATTGGAAAATGCATTTCCTCCATTGACAAACTCAACTTAGTCTCCGAATCTCCACGGACTAAATCCACAACTTAAATCAGACAAATCCATCAATAATTATAGAAAATAATTATCAGACCTTTTCCTTGATGCAACTTTTATTTCATTGGAATTAGCTGCAGTTATTATAAATCCAGAACAATATCTCAAAGTTCAAAACCTAAACCTATCAAATACAATAGAATAAGTTAATAACAAAACCTAAATCAAAAGTCACTGAAACCTTTTCGAATTCGACCACCACCACAATCATCACGGAAACCCGTTGCCATCACCACCACACTCGTCGTAAATTTGTTGTCTCCACTACATATTTGAATCTTAATATACTTACAGGAAAAGGAAGAAACCCTAAAATATAATTCCACAATAACAAACCCTATCATCTGCACATATAAAATTAAATTTGTAAAATACCTCCTCCACATGTAAACAACATCACAAGAAAAATTTGAAATCAAACCTCCTTCAGAATTACAGATTTGGAAGAGTTAATTGTTTCTCTGATCTGCGGGAACTTGATCACAATCCTTAGTTTCAACTTTCTTTGAATCTGCGTGTCTTGATCACAATCCTCGTCAGAATTAACTTCATTGTTTTTTGAATCTGCAATCTCATTATCAGAACTATCAATCTCTATTACCTCTACGTCACAACCGTCAACTTCAACATTCTTCAAATCCGCTCTGTCTTGATCACAATCCTCGCTGAAACTTCAGCATTTTCCGAATCTACAATCTCATTATCAGAAAAATCTTCGCCTATTACATCTACTTCACAATCCTCACTGAAACTTCCTTCAGCGTTTTTTGAATCTACAATCTCATTATCAGTTCTTTCTTTGCTTGAAGTTTGGTGATTCGGTGACAGATTAGGGTTTCATGGGAAAAGAAGGACAAAAGAAGATGAGAGAGATGAATAGAAGGAAGAGAGAAAGGGCTGCGACGGCTAGGGTTTTGGTCTTCCATTTGAATTTGAATTCTGATTAACAGAGGCATAATGGTTTGGCACATGGGGAAGAGGAAGAGAGGCACAATGAATGGCAAGGGATAATGAATTGGTATTCCCCATGTGTAGTAGATGATCACGCTTCTGTTTTCTATGTTAAAAAGTATAATTTTAAAAAGAGTTTATTTAATATTAAGGGATGGGCTGGGATTAATTGAAAAAAAAAATAAATGAAAAATTGGCCAAAAATTGTGGGAGTGCCACATCAGACCCAAATCAATGTGGTGCCAGGAATTTTTGAGTTCACAATTATACCCTTAATGAACAGACCAAATAGGAATTTTTTAAGCTGGGGTATAGTGGTATTTTCCAGGTACTTCTGTTTTTATAGATTTATAATAGATATGGTTTGGTTGAGTTTGGTTCGGTTTACAAAATACAAACTGCAAAGAACCGGACCACGTGATTCCATTAGAAAATGACACAAACACATCCGAACCAAATGCGGTTTTTTACGACTTCGGTTTGGTTCGGTTCAGTTTTGTGGTTATTTATTGGGTCGGTTTGATTTTGAACATTCTTAGTGGTCGTTGACTCTAGTTGTCACTTTACATATAAAGCGTGAACTTGTATCTCGTTCATACTTTTCACATTCTCTTCATTAATAGGTATTCTTCAAAGAAAAATTATGTTTGATTCGTCGTTGTTGGTGGAGGCTTCCAAATTCAAGCTCATTTTTTATTATATGTTTCTTTTTCCTTATTTCCTCAGTCCAAATTTCTCCTTGATTTTTTTTATGTGATTTTGTCCGAGTTTAAATCTAGAGAACCTAGGAAACTTATTCATAGGAATCCTCATTTTAGAACTTAGTGAAGTAGTTTATACCACTAAATCAGAAGTGATTGACCTTGTTCCAAGTAATATAGAGCTTTATACCACATGTATTAACATGAACCAGGTCAGGGAAATGATTTAGTTTTTGAGACGTTAACCTAGTTAATTCGACTATCATTGAAAATGTTATGTATGATAAGACAAGAGTGGAGAAAGACTAAAATTATGTTATTGATGCGAGTCTTTCTGATCTCCAAAGTTCATTTGATAATACTCTAGAGCAAGTGGAGTTCCTCAACCTTAACGTAAATATCTCAAGACAAAAGGTCAAGGCTAACCAGAAATTCGTGGGTGGAAAGATTTTCCCTAATGTGGAAAAATCTTTGTTTCTTTGTGTTTAGAATCATTTTAGTGTTAATGTGTATGACCTTGCACCAATAAAATTTTATAATAAAATTTACATTGCTATTTTTCTTCTCATTTCCATAGAGTTTCTTTTTCTTTATTATTCAATAAAGACTTTAATGTTTTCTGCCAAGGAGTTAAGTGGACTTATAATACTTAAAATGAATATGACAACTTGGAATTTATGTGTTCTTCATCATCCTCTTCTTCACCTTTCCTCGAGTAATAACTTAGTTTGAGTTGGACACAATTGATGATGTGACTGCATACACTCTATAGTGGCTAGATCACAAAATGGGGGCTAGTTATTCTTTGTTTGTGCATCACCTATATGTTTGAGTTTTGATGTCATTCTTGGTGTGGATATATGTGTGTATAGGTATGAAGCTAATGATCATGTAGAGAAACTTTCTAATGTTTTGATAACAACAACACTGATAATTGTTGAAGTCGTTTGGAATAGCTTTCTAACTCTTTGATGATTGAAACCAAACTTGAATACATCTCAAGACTCATCTATTACAAGACTCGGTATTCCATTAAAGTTCTTATATGATCAATGTATCTGCCAAAGGATCTTGAAAGCCTCCGAGTTGTGAAAGACAGAAAGTGTGAAAACATGTCTGATGGTTTCTGTCTGAGTGACCATAGTTTTGTGAAAGTAGGAGAGTAAATCTAAAGATACTAAGACAACTACCTATCTCTATCTATCTATCTATCTATCTATCTGTCTGTCTGTCTGTCTCTCTCTCTCACACACACACACATACACTTAAAATCTATTTTTAACCATCAAAACCACTAAAAATATTTCTAATCCTTAGTCAGTTGAATAGGAAACTATCATCTTCATTTGAAACATTTTTTAATTATCCCATCAATTGAGGCCTTAAACCAATCTATTGGAAGAAGAAAAATCAATTATGACAGTGTCTTGATGATCGATAACGACTCTTTATCCAAATTTTCAAAATGGAAAAATAAAATGATTATTTAGGTCATCCAATCGATTGAATAAGGACTCAATCTATTGGACAATAAATATTTCCCACGGAGTGTTACCTTTTTTAGCCATTTATTCTCTTATATAAAGGAGGTGTCTTTCCTCTTCATTTCATACATGAATTCTGAATTTTTATATTTCTTTGGAATGTATCTCTCTTCTCTCTCTCAATTTTTTTCACCTAAGTTGTCCTAGTGTCTTGTGATTGAAAACTACTTGTGAAGAAGAATTTTGTATTGGTGTCATGCCATTGTTGTTACTCTCAAGAGTTTGATATTCTTGGGAAATCAAGTTTGGTTCTAAAGATTAACTCATCTTAAAATATCGGTTTGGTTCTAGAACTTAGCTGGGAAACATTTTGCTTGGTTGCCGAGATTAGCCTGGAAAATCTATGATAGGTTCGTTATCTTAGCCTAAGTAAAACATTTATTTTTGGTTGGGGATAAACCAATTTAAAATATCTAAATTTGATTGTATTAAAGGTTTGTGGGTATAACCTGCAAAATCCCAAGTTCATAGTCACAATCTCAAAAAGACATCTTGGGGACAAGAGCAGACCAACGTTCAGTCGAACCTGGATAAATCATTGGTGTCATCTCTCTAAACCCTTATCTCTTTTTTTCTATTTACTTTACCATTTTTATTTTGTGTTGTTTGTTTTACTCTGGTATTAAAGAATACTAACACAATTTTATTTTTAAGTAACAAAAAATTAAATTTAATCGCAATTTTTAAATACTACAATCACTAATTTCCCTCTTGTGCTTGAAGTCTCTTGTCCAATAAGTGGTATCAGAGCCTAACTCTTGTTAAAGAGTAATCATCCTAGGAGGAAAATGACTATAATCTATTCACTAAACAAATCTTCATCCTTTAATGGAGATGTGTATAGTTTGTGGAAAGAGAAAATGAAGTTTTTCATAGAAGTGATGAATTGTGGTATTCGAAAGACTCTGAATAAAGGTCCATTTATTCCTACATATGATATCAATGATGTTGTAGTAAACATACCTTAAAAGGATTGGACCAAATATAATGAAGAAAATGTGCAACGCGGTTTGAAAGCAAACACTGTCATCACTACCGGTCTGGGTCTTTATAAATTTGTGTGACTTTATCACCACGATACTATAAAAGAAATGTGTGAAATCCTCCAAATTACCCACGAAGGAACTATTGAGGTAAAAAAAGGGCAAGTTTGGGCATATTAACCTATGAGTGTGAACTTTTCATAATGAAACATGAAGAGAAAATAAATCAAATGGAAACATGGTTTACCCATATCGTGAGTCATATGAGAACTCTAGAGAAAAAATTTAATTGAGGAATTGGTTGTGAAAATCTTGAGATGCCTAAATAGTAGTTGGCAACCAAAATTCACTATGATTTGTGAACAAGAGATATAGAAACTATGGACACACACTCGCTTTTTGGTAAATCACAAGAACATGATATAGAGCTGAAGAGACTTAGTGATGACGGAGAAGGTGATAAGAAAAAGAAGAAAAGTATTGTACTAAAAGACACTAACATCAAATATATGATATAAGAAGATGAAAAAGTTAAAAGAAAGATTGGTTAATACATGAAACTAATGTTTCATACATTCAACGAATTCCTAAGGCAAGGAAAACAATGTTTCTTGGAGAAAAATTAAGAAAAATCCTCTCTCGTTCCTACATGCCACCAATGCAGAAAGGAAAAGCACATAAGACCAAAATGACCTCAAAACCAGAGAAGAAACTAGAATTAGAGAAAAATCCAAGAAACAAAAATAAAGAAGTTAAGATATCTTATATATATTGGGATGACAATGGTGATAAGGAAAAAGTAAACATGAGTGTCGAGGAAAATCATGAAGAAGATAAGGTAACCTCTTACTTTTCTTATTAATACTTGTTTCATATTTGTAAAAACCTAACCAAAAAAACAAGTAAATTAGAACAAATTGTCTCTATCTCCAAAGACATTATTTATTCCCTCGAATTAAAAAGTAAAAACTTATTGGAAGAAATAGAAAGTCTTAAAGAGAGACAAGATGATCTAATTCAAAACTCTTCCTCACTCACAAAATCTTAGATTAATCTATCAAGTATGATCAATGTGACACTTCAAAAAAATATGAACTTCAAAACACACTTGAATCTTTGGTTAGGTAACCAACTGGTGTATTACAATAAGGTTGATCTTGGTTATGAACCTAAGAACAATAGTAAAAGCTTTAGAGATATTTGCAATTCCTAACCAACATCTAAATGCATAATCCTAAAATGAAACTATTGTAATTAAGAGGACCATATTTCCATGTTTCATTTTATCAACAAAAAAAAAAAAAAGTCTTGAAATCAAATAAGGATATCCTCCCTTGCATTTGAATTAAGAGCATTATGAATGTAAAAATAGAAAGATATATGCTCATAATATGAATTTCACTAACATTAAAGAATCCAAAAAGATTTGGGTACCGAAGGTCGAAAAGTTAAATTATGATGCAGATGATGATACGGAGACTTGCTCTTCAAGTTATATGATTGAAGAAATAAATATGTTTTCTTTTTTCGGTCATACGAGGAAATAAATTTCTTCACATAATAAAATTACAAAATCATTGTATATTTTATTTTTGGTAAGATCTCTAACATTACCCTTTAATTGATTAAACTTATATTGCACAAGTTACTTAGTATTAAGTAAGTTGGGTAACAAATGTAATATAGTATGTTTAATTTCTTTATATGCTTGTTTCGTGTATGGAGGTTTTATTGTAGTCTCGTGGTTTATATATTACCAAATTGTATACGAGTTATGCTTGACCATTTTATTCTCTTGGGATATGATGGGGCTCTACCACAAAGTTTGTGATTACTTGAGGTTTGAGTTCCTTTCTGGTTCATAGGGGATATCAAACTTTGATAATTATATGGTTTATTTTTTCTTTCTTACTACTAGATCGGGCTTATGGAGTATCTATATGATAGGATAGTCAATTCTCACCACTATAGTATGGCGAAGAAATGGTATCTTAGTTTTTTGGTGTTGTCACGGGCATCAAGGAAAAATTTTACCTTTCAATAAAACACTTATGGGCCTTACATAACCTTCTCGATAAAGTAAACTAGATCTTATGAAGAGTCGTTTTCTCTTATCAAGGCAGCTATAATTGCTCTAGGAGAAACAAAAAGGTAGATAAAAATAGGTTCGACTTCTTTGGGAAGTGTCATACCCCAAAATTTTCCCTCTTACTTCTCAAGGTATTTCATACATCTATACTCAAGGATTCCTCCAGGGTTGATCAGACAAACCCTCTCCTAGACAATCAACCCAAACTAGGGTTTGGCTATCCTCAGATCCAGATGGACTTCCAACATCTCCAATGGTCATCATGCCTCCTCATATGCTTCAAAGATTCTCCATGTCAAGTTTCAAGCCTCACAAGTCAAATTTCCTCAGACAATTGCTCAGATGGTTGAAAATCAGTTGTATTGGACAAAAAGTCAATTGTGGTCAACATACAGCCAAACTTCATGATTTTTGGTCAACATCCTCATTTTGAAGTCACATTCATCATTTGATCAAGGGTTGATCATGATTCATCAAGAAAACTCAATATTTGCTTAAAAGTCAAACTTTCCAAATTAGGGTTTTTTAGTGGAAAGTCAATTGAACTTTGACTGAGCATAACTTCTTCATACTTTCTCAAAAAATTTTCCACCACCTCTCATTTTGAAGGAAGTTCAATTCTCTACAACTTCATATCTCACAAGAATGTTCAAAAAATGCTTCATTTTGAAGATATGGGTCAAAATATTACAGGTCATTTTCAAAGTCAACAAAAAGTCAACTTTTTGTTTTGAAGATTTATTGAGCATGGAAACACCAATTGAGATGAAACCAAATATGTTGTTTAGAGGACACCTAGAGCTTTCTAAAAAGTCCAAGAACACCCAAAAATATGGAAAATTGAGCAACATACACCTTGCACAAGTTGGGCATTTTTGAAGAAGTGCACAAAGAGAAATACTTGTAAAAATCCAAAGTTTTGCAAATGGGCCTAGTTTTTCTTGGTTTAAACTTGTTCCTTATCTTATTTGGAACCTTCAAGCCCAATGCCACGAATTTTGTCTTTATTTTTCTATTTAATTTGGATTTTATTCATTTAAAAACAAATTAAATTAAAAAATAAGGTATAAAATCAAAATTAAATGCAAAATTGATTTTTCTCTCATACTTGAGATCCAAGTAACTCACACAAGCTGGAAAATTTCGAAATTTGCATTGATTTGGCCAGAAATTGAAGAAATTGGATCAAATAAGGAAGATTTGATTTTGTACAAAATCAAATAATTTTTGCATTGATTGATCAATATATGTTCCTCAAATCAGCCCAAAATCCATCTACTATAAATGTACAATGCATACAACATGAACAAGGACAGAAAAATTGCTCAAAAGAACCCTAACCTAAGTCAAAAAAAGCGTGCTCTTCAAGCAAGTGGCAGCCCTAGTTCCAGCTTGTTTCAGTCAATTCTAAACCATCCATTGCATTCCTTGAAGCCTCTTGAGTCGATCCAGACCTTTACATCTCTCAAAAACATCAAGAATTGAGAAAACACGATTTGGTTTGTTCATACTTTTTCAAATTTCGATTTCTATCATTCATGCATTTTTAACGTGATTTGATGTTCGCTTTGTGTTTAGTTTGAAGTTTGCAAGCTTTCTAGACAATCCAATTGAATTTTTGTGGCCTTAATCGAAATATACCATGGCTAGGGTTTTCTGAACCAATTTAGGGTTTCCTTAAAACGGAAAAATTGGACCAAATGAATGCCACCAGTGTGTTTAGAATTTAATTTGCAATCGATTCACGTGCTCACAATCCATTTATATTGCTTGTATGGAGTTTTTGAATTATGCAGGGGCCATAGCATCGAATTTAGCCGACGCTAAATTTTCAGAAATTCAAACGAAGAAGAAGCTGTTCTTCGCGCGTGATTTGAATTCCCAAGGAGCAAAAACGCTTAAAACGCACCCGTTTCAATTTCTAAACACGTGGACGCTCTAGCTCAGTTGGTCAAGGCGTGTAGGCATGAAGGAAGGGTCATCGGTTCGATTCCCAGCCATGGCAATAATTTTTACAAGTTTGAAAACTCACTTATATTTTTTCTATTTTCTATTTTCTTTCAATATTTTTCATTCTATTTTAATTTACCTTCAAATATTTTTATCATGCATCTAAAAAACTCCAAAAATATTTATTTTTTTGCATAATCATCAGAAAAATGTTTATTTAATTTTTAATATAAAAATTATTATTTTTGCATGCATATTTAATTTAATTACTAATTAATCATTTAAATGACTTTTATGACTTTTAATTGTTTTTAAATTATCAAATCAATTCCAAAAATTACCAAAAATTTATCTTATCATATTAATATCATTACTAACACAAAACCTTTTTCCTCATTCAAAAATATTTGTTTTTACTAACATTTTCTTCTTATGCAATTTTCTTCCGTTTTCCGATTATGTATCTGTTCACAGGTTGTAACGTTTCGGACGATTTTTCTTGCCTTTCTTTTTCAATTATGTAATTGTCTATGGGATGTAATAGTTTAATTAGGACTTTTATTTTCCGCACTCTTATTATGTAACTGCCCCAAAGCCATGTAATAGCGTAGGACATTTATCTTTCCGCACTTTACTTTCCGCAATTTATTTTCTGCACCACATAAACTGCTAGTAACTAGGCGTGTATGGCAAGATAAAATTGAACATAGATCACTCATAATTTCAAGATAAAATATCTGAATTTGACACACTCTTTTCATACATGCACCCCTTAGGGTAATTCTCTCTCGTTGCCTTTACGAATACAAATGGTCATGTCCCTCGAACGTAGAGGTATTCTAGCACCGTTGCCTTTAAAACAAATCATCATAGTCCCTTCGATACAAAGATCATAGACCCACGATGTCGCCTACGAATACAATGATCTTGACCCTCGATTGTCGCCTACGAAAAATGATGATAGTCCCTTCGAATGTGCTAGGATACTTCCTACAAGTTGCCTTCTATGACCATCCGATGTCCCTTCGAATGTCCCGCTTACATCCAACGATTAGGGTTACCTACCAACTAATGGTATGGATAGCGCTATTCTAAAGGAAAGTAAAATAACACGAAAACGACCAATTCTGAGTAGGTAATAAGACTTTTAGTTGCTTGCTCTATCAAAATACTTTTTACACCTCACACTTTTGTCAAAGTTCAAACTCTTTTCAAAAACGAAACATTTCCGAACACTTTGTATACATTCCTACATGAATCATTACAAAGTCAAAGAGAAATGCCTTTTCAAAACATTTTTTCAAACACACAAAAAGCACTATTTTAAATGATCTAAAAGCAACTAAGAGCCCGTAGATAACTACGGATGGAAAGGGGTGCTAATACCTTCCCTTTTCATAACCTTCTCCCTTACTCAGAATCTAACGAAGGTCTTTTTCTGTACTTTTTACCTTCCCTTAATTGGATAAAAGAAAAGTCGGTGGCGACTCTTGCTATCCGTAATATTTTTGCGATACAAAAAATCTCAAAGTCAGTTCACCGTATTACAGGAAGACAAAAACAGACGGTTATGATATCACTTATTTAAGCTTTATTAATGTCATGTTTCACTCAAGAGTCCACTCGAATGTTTATTTTTTTCCTTAAGTGTTTGTAAAATGATAGTCCATGGGGTGTTGATATGGGAATAAATAGAGATAAGGAAATTAACATGTCATTCAAATTATGGATTCCCTTTTTGATCCCGGGGAGGCTTCCATATTAAATATTGTCTAAAATATGACTCGATGTACCTTTACCTTCTTTATTTTAGATAATTCCCTATTAACTTCCTTAAAGTTATTCCAAATGTGCATTTCTCGGGGTTCAACCGGGTCATTTGCTTTTTCATTTTCCCAAAAATATATTCTAGATTGTTTATGTTCTATTTTGTATACTTGTGTTTGACGATCACATCATCCATATAGACATCAACATATCTTGTATCTTGTTTCTGAATACCTTATCCATCATTTGTCGGTATGTTACACCAACACTCTTGAGGGGAAAGAGCTTGGCCTTATATATAAAATTCCCTTTGTTTGTCATGAAGATCTTATTGCTACGGTTGATAGGGTTCATTGGTATCTTATTATACTTGTAGTATATTTCTATAAATGATAACAGTTTGAATTAAGATGAGTTGTAAACGATTTTATCGATATTTGGAAATGGGTAAGAGTCTTTCGAGTATTCCCTATTTAGATCTGAATAATCAACACACATGTGCCACTTCTTATTTGATTTCCTCACCAATATTATGTTGGATAGCCATGTTGTGTATCTTGAATTAGTTAAGAACTCAAACTTAATAAAACCTTCTTCGAGGACTCGGCCTTTATTGATGTTCATTTTATCCTTCTCTTAGGGGATGTCATCTCAAAGGTCCAAGGTATGGCATGCCATTGTTGGGATGAAACTTGGAATTTCCCTTTCCTATCATGCAAATAAATCATGGTTCCTTTGCAAACATTCTATCAATGCCTTGTGTATGGGTTCAGATAAGTCGTCCCATATTTTGATAGTTTTTGGTGGATATCATCTTACATGGACAACTATGAAGTCTCCCATTGGTTTAAGTCTTTCTATGTTCTTTCATTCCTTTTGTGGCATAACCTTATCATCTCCATGTATTTCATCTGGAAATGATTCCTCCAACTAGAAATCCAACTCTAGTTCTCATTCATCATTTTATTTAGGTCTTTTATATCTTCCATATTTGTATTCTTTTTGAGTAGGGCTAGAAAACAAGCTGGTGATGACACTATATCGGTTTTAAATACCACAATTTCGTCTTCTAAAATGTGGAATTTGATTTTAAAATGAACATTTGGGGAAACATCCCCTAAGGTTGTCGATGAAGGGCACCCAGTGATAAATGGTAAATATAACCACATTCTATAATCAAGAAATTTATCTTGATTATTATCATCTTGAAATCGGTTCCAAATTCTAATAGGAGTTCCATGTATCCCAGAGGCCTCGTGATCATCTCATTGAAATCCTATAGGTTTCTTCCATAATATGGTTGCGAGATGGGGTACAAGTTTAGCTTCTGGTGTGTTTCATTGTACATAATGTTGTGTAAACTCCCCTGATCCACCAATATGCGTCAAAAGTCACTACTAACCATTGCCACCCCAATAATGTGTATATGATGATTTAGGACATTGTTGACTAGTTATTTGTTATAGAAAGAAATTAAAGATTGTTTTTACTGGTGTAGGTGTTTTTAACGAGTTTACTCCTTACTTGTGGAGACAATTATTCTCGTCTGGATGGAAATTGTGAATGAAGAGACTTTTAAGGACGTTGTTTGTTTTGTTTAACAATATATCTTCCCAAGTGAGGGAAGGTAGTCTGTTGTTTCCTTCCTTAGCGGATAAGTACTCCTATCGGTCAATCATTCACTTGTTCAAGAGGTAAACACTTGGATATAGAACTAAAGTTTCTTGTCTTTTCATGGATATTTTTTATTTCTTATTGTATGAATCAACCAAACATCATTTATCGTGAAAATAAAAACACTTATATAAACAATTATTCTTATAGATAATGTTGTCGATGTTATCCAGACCCCAGTAATAAGTTGAAACTTGATAAGATGACAATATTTGGTAACTCTTTGACCTCAAGAGTTTTTTTTATTTGGAGGTGTAATTGGGGGTGGTATAGGCAAAACAATTTAATACCCAAGTCAGTGAATGAATAAGGTAAGAAGTAATGTCTTTTAGCTTTTCAAAAGTGTAATTTTGTTAATGGTGTGGTCCTATATACATAGGTCTTACTAAGGTCTTGCATAGATTAGGTCTTTTTAGGCTAGGTTTGTGTCGGCTATATAGGTCTTATAACCTTCTTCTTCGTCAACAAATATCCAACTCTTGTAGTAAATATCTTTGTTTCTTTAGTTTAAATAGATAAATTGAATTCACTATCACTGGATCAAGTTTTAGGTTGACGCCAAATTTAAACAGTTGTTGAAATTCTGGTGTAGCAGACTCATATATCCTATAAGGATGTCGAGACATCTGATCTGAAGTTAATACAAACAGGCAAGGTAGAATAAAACAATGTGGTAAAATCATAAAGAACACAGAGAATTGTTCACCTAGTTCGGTGCTACACACCTACATCTGGAGGCTTCCAAGCCAGGGATGAAATCCACTATCAGCAGTATTAATTCAGAGCTAAACAACCCCATTTACAACTCCTCACTTAATCGCTACCCAATGCAATTTCTACCTAAGAACCCCTTAAATATTATAACCTCTGCTCACTCGCCCTAAATCACACGCGGTGATTATAATAGCAATAAAAAGCTTGAAGACACCCTTTAAACACACATGATAAGAAGCTATACTTCTCTCACAAGTTACCTAAGACTAAAAGCACCATGCTTCTAACTTAGAACACACCTTAGAGTTGCTTTACATCTTCCTCCAAGAACAATAACTCATATTATTGCTTCACAACTTCTGAGTGAGTACAACTATCCTCTTGCTTACGGGCTTTGAGGTACAATTCAGTAACCATCCCACAATCCGGGTGGTTCACACACGACTAACCCTAATTATTACATTCTTACTATAATTGGCTAGCTTACTAAACTAGGTTACAAACTCCTTATTTATAACCTACTCTCAACCTGGACTTGGGTCTTCAAACAACAGCTCTTCAACTGTAACAAACTGCAGAAAACTTCTGCTACAATCAAGGTCTTCAAGCTTTAAGTCTCCTGATTTTTCTCTTTAGTTTCTGATTGAATCTTCTGGAAACTCACACATGCATTCAATAATACGCCACATTGGATTCATAATATTCCCTGAATATTCTGCATAGCTTAAAACATAACTGTAACTGATTTAACAGTTCAGGCGTGATGTCTGATGTCTGATGTCATGACATCTCCTTAGACATGTTATTCCAATTGTTGATTTAATTCAAAACAACATGTTCAGGCATTCTAATAGGATTACATGTTTTTAAACATTTAAGTTAAATATCCTATTGTATATTACATTATTGCTGCTATTATTTGTTTTATTAAAACTTATGTCAATCCTTAAAAACAAGGAACTTACAATCTCCCCCTTTGGAAAATTTTGGCTAAAACAAATAATTACAAATATAAGAAATTACATCAAAACAGAA
Source organism: Vicia sativa (assembly GCA_021764765.1). Taxonomy (NCBI): domain Eukaryota; kingdom Viridiplantae; phylum Streptophyta; class Magnoliopsida; order Fabales; family Fabaceae; genus Vicia; species Vicia sativa. Next base: position 16,458,331 of record CM038793.1, on the reverse strand, counting down.
ACAACAATTACAATTAAAAATTAACAATTAAAATGTTCTTCAGCAGCTTCATATCTTGAGAGCAGGGGAGCAAACTTCAGAGAGATCTGCAGCAGTACTTCCAAGATCTACATTGATGGCTTGTCAATTGAAGACAATGTCTCAACATCCAGTTTGACATCTTCTCATGTTTTTGAGTTCCTCCATTGAACCAACCCGGGTAAATGGAAGGAAAGTCCTGGTGTACACGAGGAAGAAGATAACTTCCACTCCCCCTTAAGCTAGGAACCAATTCTTGTCACCGGGGGTGGTAGAAGAGGACCATGGGAGATAAACTACCTTTTAATTAGGAACCACTACTCAACTTGTAGCATAAGAGGAAACTCAAGAGGTATCCCAAAATTCTCCCAGGTAACTTAGAACACAAGTCACAAAAGAATTCCAAGTAGGAATCTGATAGATATTTTAGATTGGTCTGCATGTTGGATAATGTGACTTGGACATAATTTCGCCCTCTTGTGTTTCAATATCTGAGTAACATGACTTCTCTCCCCTTTTTTGGCTAAAATTTGGTAATGTAAGCCCTCACTAAACCAGATCCAGGCACAATTTTCCCAAACTCTAACAAAACTCATAATGGCATTTATGAATATACTAAATGCTCACTTGTGACTAGTGGGTAGCAGAGATCTCTTATAAATAGGACATCAAGTTCTTAGGAATTAACGGCTAATTGATTTTTGGTCAAGGTGCGTTAATTTAGGCTGATATCACATAACTTCCTGTGCACCGTCCAAGCTATCCTTGAATTCCTTTAATAGCTCTTGATTGTTTCTTTTGAGAAAATCAGTTCTAATGCATGCATCGATCACTTCACTTATCATGTCTATGCAGAAACATGTCTTGTATAATGTCCTGACACTCAGTCATACATTGTCTGCTTGTTTCATGTGACCAACGTTTCTTCTCCAACCAATTTGTGACTCTTTATCATGTTGTTTTGACATTATCCTTTCACATACCTTCAGCAATAGGGAACAAAATACTACTGCAGCATCACACTACAAATACCCAATGATTCCCTATAAAAAACTTCTCACTTCTCCTTCTGAGTGATCACATATTGTCATGACTCTTTGTGACAGTAGTTTGAATTTAATAAATAATTGTGTAGAACTACTTCATTAATATTTAGATTATACTACATCATCAACATTTCTTTATTCAACTCAATAGACATACTAGCCACTGATATATATATGAGAATAGAGATTCACAGGAATATAGATGTTCCAGAATCATATGGGACATCCACATCACTACTACAAAAATTATCTTCCTGAGATCACAGTTATTTCTCTGCTGCTCCTTCAAATAAAATCTCATCTCCAGGATACTCCCATCCACTACAATATAGACATCCCTTCACACTTGCTAGAAAATAATTTCTCCCCCCCAATTGCAGCTTGACCTTTTTGATGTTCACTTCTCAGTCTCCAAAGGTGAAGTTTATCCAAAAATTCACCATCTTCATGGACAACCCTGTTGAGCCCTTTACTTCAGCCTCCTTGAATTACACATAATAAGTACACATTTGTTAAGGTTCTTACAACACTATAAGTACTCTTGATTTGGAGTTTCTCACATATTCGAAAATAAGAATCCTTAGATTACTTGCTATACAAGGTTCAAATTGCCACACTCTGTTACTTGTAATAGAAGAAACCATATTATCAACCATGTGTGTGACCAAAGATACGTCTTCAAAAGATAAGTCTGAATCTTATCTGCCTTTTCTCAATCTGGTGTCTTCAACAACTATCATGTTGCCTCATCATTTAGAACATCTTTACTTCCCAACATAGACCCTCACACATCCATTCTGATATATGGACTTGGACTTGTACACCTTTATCAAACTCATATCTAGATCCCATTAAGTCATATGTTGTTATTTGTATACATGTATTCATTAAATATCCATCTTTACATGCACTTGTGATTATTAACAGATTCTCAACGAAATTCAGCTCATAATTTTGAATGAATACGTCAGACAAATACCTAGATCCCGATAGAGTATAAGTAATTAGTGTTCAAGCTACATGCTAATAAGTACTTAGTCTCCTATCAAAGTACTTACCAGTTAGTCACATATGATTATCTACTCACACTAGATAACGCTGACAGATTTCTTCTTCACACGTGTGATGCTAGCTGAATCTTTGATAATATCCAATCATGACAGCCAATACATACCATCATTGCTGAAGACACTTAGCTGATGTTCGAACATCTGATACGAAATAAACCATTCTTAGTATAGTTTTGAGGGTAACATATATACTAACTCATACTCAACAATTGTGGGGAGAACACACCATACTAACAACAACTAATCAATCTTCAGAATCAGATAACCAACATATGCAGGGGATAACACGAGCCATATCTCAATAAGCTTTTTTTCAGACCTCCTGTCTGACTATGAGATGATGGATGTCATTGTCTGTACCTACAGAGGACATTCCCTCTATTAGGTTTCTGGAACAGACTTAACTAGGCCTGACACAAAAATATACAAACTTTTCAATTAAGTTTGCTTTCTTGACTCTTTAAAGACCAATACCCTTCCAAAGAGATTAACAACATTGTGCCTGACATCACATTAAGGGCAGTCACAACAATACTTAGGAGCATCAAACACTGTGGTTAGATCACAGTACTCCTCTTCAAACAGAATCTGTTCTATGGCCATAAACAGAATTCCATGAATCTGGTTCCTTATATTAGAAGGATCCTCCAGATACGAGCTCATCTCATAAAGGGTTTTGTGGAGAAGCATTTATGGACTCTTTTCAAAACATGGAGCTCAACCTCTATACTACTATAAGTCTTGGTCAGAAATAACTGACCCATGGAATAGGTAAACTATTGATCGTGTCCTGATCAACTTACTCAAACCAGATGTCTCCTCTTCCAGATTAGGAGTAGGTTCCAAACATGAATGTTCATAACATTTTGTTCAGCACCCAAAGCATCTGCTCTTCAACTGGTAGTTGCATACCTGCTGAGATAATGTTCTAATATTCCATAGAACATCAGTTCCTCCTTTTTGGAACACATCATCCTTGATAGTCTTCAAGGTCTTCAAATAACATGCAGATGTATATGAGGATCATTGATTAACTGATTCTCATTAACTTCATTAATAAATGTCTTTATGAGTGGACTTGAGGAGGGTCTCAAGTATCTTAGACACTTTTAATACATTTGGAACCATCTGACATATATTATGTTGAAAAAAATAGCCCTAGAATTCTTCTCATACTTCAAGGATTCTATCAAAATCAATGTAGTGGAATATACGAACACATCAACAGAATTCATAAACAATGCTTATATCACAATCCAAGTATAAGCATGTTAACTTAGGATTGAAAATAAATCAACCCTACATATAGTAACTTTCCACCAAGCTACAGGTCTGAAGACAACATAAACAATACCATAATCAGGAAGATGGTTTATCACAGATAAGCTTAAGAGTTACCTTATCAATATCTTCACTCCCGCATGGAGGTTTTGATTATTTTCTCTTTTGCTAAATATAGGCTAAACAATGATCTTGATATCATTCCAAGGTCTTCACTCCCGCATGAAGGCTTTGGAATTTACATTCCTTTGTTCTGGCTTCATCTTCTTTTTGCATCAAGAAGGTACACGAGTTCTGGTCAGGTTTATCTTCAGTACACACCAGTCTTCCATAGATAGGTTCATCCTCCACTTTAAGCGACCATACAATATGAACTAGCCTTGTTCAAATGATTCTTCAGTACAAACCTTCTACCTTGTACATAACCAGAAAGTATCCCCCTATGATCTCATCCAGAACCAGACAGGATGTCTACTCTGATACCAATTGAAATTCTGGTGTAGTAGACTCAGATGTCCTATAAGGATGTCGAGACATCTGATTTGACATTAATACAAACAAACAAGGTAGAATAAAACAATGTAGGAAAATCATAAAGAACACAGAGAATTGTTCACCCAGTTCGGTGCTACACACCTACATCTGGAGGCTTCCAAGCCAGGGATGAAATTCACTATCAGCAGTATTAATTCAGAGCTAAACAACCCCGTTTACAACTCCTCGCTTAATCACTACCCAATGTAATTTTTACCTAAGAACCCCTTAGATATGAGAACCTCTGTTCATTCCCCCTCAATCACACGCGGCGATTATAATAACAAAAAAAGCTTGAAGACACCCTTCAAACACACATGATCAAAAGCTATACTTCTGTCACAAATTACCTAAGACTAAAAGCATCATGCTTCTAACTTAGAACACACCTTAGAGTTTCTTCACAGCTTCCTCCAAAAACAATAACTCATCTCATTGCTTCACAGCTTCTGAGTGAGTACAACTATCCTCTTGCCTACGGATTTTGAGGTACAATTCAGTGATCATCCCACAATCCGGGTGGTTCTCACACGGCTAACCCTAATGATTACATCCTTTTTATAATTGGCGAGCATACTAACTAGGTTACAAACTCCTTATTTATAACATGCTCCCAACCTGGACTTGGGCCTTCAGACAACAGCTCTTTAGCTGTAACAAACTGCAGAAAACTTCTGCTACAATCAAGGTCTTCAATCTTTAAGTCTTGTGTCGACTTTATTCTTGCCCCGATTCAACTAAAAATATGAATAAGTCTATGAATGCAAAAGGGTCGGAAGTACTAACTTATTTATTTTTGTTTTTATAAACGTGATTTCTATAGAATTGAAGGCAAGAAATAAAGTACAAATAAATCTTTACCATTTCGTTTAAATGTTGCTGGTTATCTTTGTAAAAATTTATTAATATTTAAGAACAATTATCTAAGTAGTTCTTTTACTAAAACTAAACATATTAGTTCAATTAACTTTTCTTAATTGTATAATTCAGTTTAATTTCCAAATACCGTAGTTACTTCTAGATGATATTGACGCCTTAACCAAACTTTGACGTTTGCATCCACGACGTCTTCAAATTTAATTATTTTATTTATATGTGTATCATCACATTTTACATTATTTGATTTGTTTTTCACCACATAAAAGGAAAGTACGGAATTGGTTTTAAATTTAGAGAAATGATATTTTGACATTTTAATTTTGGTGTCAAAAAGGTGTCTAATATAAATTTTAGGTGTTATAATATATTATTGAAATTCGTGTAAGTGTAGAAAATGAAAAAGTAGGAGAGAGATAAAGACATTGATATACAATTGATATACGGTATCACATACCATATCAAATTTTAGATGTTGAAATAACACTACTCTAAATTTACCGTTTCTTGTTGTATTTATTTTTTTTAAGTCAATCGTCTATTTAAGTTAATTTATAGGGCAAACTCATTCAAAGCTAGTATTTTATGGCTGCTAATGACTTCACTAAGTAACAACTTCTTTTAACACCTACTTTAACAAACCCATAGTTGTAATGACTTGATTCCTTAAATATTTAGTAATGTGAAGAAGTTAACTGGGTTATGATGGTGTTGTAAATATGTATAGATTTATTAAAAAATAAGTGAATTTCTTAACCCACTTTATAAGGGTGGGACGCACCTGTGAAAATCTCAAAATGTTCTTTACAAAATCAAAAATTTATTTCTGGTACGCACTATTTTTAAAAAAATTTGAGTCAAACCGGAAGTATATCTCCGGTTCGTTACCAGAAATAAAAAATCGGTTTTGGGCATGACAGTTTGCAGAAAAAACTAACTATAAGCAATAACTTTAGAATTTACATTTGTTATTCAAATTAAAATCATGCAATTTTTAAATCGAATTAAAGCCCAAAAATGTTAACCAAAATAAATTTCATAATAATAGTATTCATAATATAGATCTGGTACAATACGAAATAAAAAAACAAGTCAAAATACATTCAAAATAAACTACTGTGTATGACAGAGTCGGCCTGTCACCCTTGAGGCGTTCCTCCGCTGCCTCCTGTAGACCAGGGCACCCTGAGCCTCTGCCATGATGGCCTCCAAAACGCCTCTGACATCGGATCCGTCAAGAAATAGCCCTTTGTCGATGCCATCCCTAGCAAGCTCCATGATACGACGACACCTAGGCAACACGTCTTGGGCATGATCCCTCATCGCCTGCTCCTCCTCCAGGATCTCCTAATGAGCCAGCCTGGATGGGCCCCCTAGAGCCTCCCGTATCAAGTATGGCTGGAAAATCTTGAAGAACCAAAACATGTAACCATCTAGAGCCACGATACTCCTGGCCTCCTTAGGGACGGGATGACTCTTAAGATCATCAAAAATCTCATCCATCTCCCTCCTCTTCATTGCCGGAGGAGCAGATAAAGCAGAATGGCGAGGAATCGTCTGAGTATACCCGAACTGACGCATCACTCGCTCGGGGAAATAAGCAACAGTCTTTCGAGTACCGCAGACCAACCAGTCTTTAAACAAAGACACCTCATCAAAAGCTATTGTCTCGCGGTGGTCGACGTAGGCACTAAAGTGGATGTTCACGTGCACAATCTGGTCCAGATAAACCTGATACACAAGTGTCGTTTGGTTGCCTCTGAGCGGCTCATATGCACATGCACGAGGCATCTGCTCGGTATAATCCTCAGCAAATGACCATCTTGAAATTTGTAGGAAGTACTATAGGATTCATCCCTAAAATATCAAAATTATATCAGTTAGTTTCAAAATCAAAATAATTAAAAAAGGAAGCTAAGAGAAATTCTTTATATCGTCAAAAGAGTCATGTTGTCGGTGATCTACCTCGTCTTCCACCTAGCCGCCTCAGTCAACTTGGTATACAAGTAAACCAAGCAAACAGCCCCTCAGTTCCACCCACTGACCTGCTCTAAATCAGCAAAGAGTCTGAGGTACATGACGTCGGTGTAGGTGGCACTAGCATCCACAAAAATCTGGGTCCTAACAAGATACAAGAGATATGCTCTTATGGCATACCCCTTGTGAAGGGTAACATGCTCGGGATCATCATCAACGGCAGTAGCACGCGCAATCTCCTGATTAAAAACAATCTTCAACCAACTATATCTCACGTGGTTGCCATGTGTCTTATCAACCTCCTTCAGGGCCTCCTTCACGGTAACCCTTAGCCTATTAACCAACATCTCAATCGCCTCGTTTTTCTCCAACTTCTCATGATCCAGAAATCTCCCTCTAATCGACATGTGAAGCAGACAAGCGATGTCATCGAGTGTGATTATCATCTCTCCGTGTGGTAGATGAAATGAAGACGTCTCCTCGTGCCACCTCTCTACAAAAGCTTTGGTCATCCCCCAGTTGACCACGTTATATCCAAATAGGGTTAAGTCTCTCAACCATGTAGTCAGCAGTAGATCATCAAACCATGGCTCGAGAGGGGGAGTTAGCTTGTTGATCTTCCTCTCATGGTTGATGACCTTAAGTGTATCACGATCCTACAAGATAAAACACACTGCTAGAATTCATAATATTATTCATAATGTAACATAATTAATAAATGTCACCCATAAATGTAACTTTCATACCTCTCCATCCCATAAAATGTCTGGCCACATGGGTGGAATAAAGATCGAGCACAAATAAGTCAGAAGGCCCCCCTCCAAAGACCTGGGGGACCTCTGGTGCTGCCAGTGTCGCCTCTGCAGTCGGTGTTGCTGGTGCCTCTGCTGGCACTAGTGCTTCTGGTCCTACCGGAACCTCGGGTGGCCCTGGTACTGGTACCTGATGTACTAGGGGTGTAGGATCAGGTCTCACCTCAGATGGCCCCCCTTGTGTAGCAGATGTGGATCCCGTCTCAAAAATCTGTGATGGTGAGAATGGTCACGATGTGCATCTACGGTATGATGGAGGTGGGGAGGGATGGTCTGGAGACTCCTGTCTGCTACGGGAGGAAGAAGTAGAAGGTGTATACTCAGAAGGAGCAGAATGGGCCTCGGACATAGCATGTCCGAATATCGACGGAGCTTGTGTGGCTTGAGTCCTTGGAGGCTGTGTGGCCTGACTCCTCTCTCGCTGCAAAGAAGCATGTTGTGTAACTCGACCATGCCTCAAAGGTGACTCTCGCTCATACATATCTCATGTAGAAGCAAGAACGAAACGTTAACATATGACTCACAAAGGAAAAATGAAAAAAAATTATGCAGACAGATACCGGAAATTTATTTCCGTTTTATTCATCACATGAAACCGGAAATAAACTTTTGATTTCTTCTAGGAAACAGAACAGCGGCCATCCCCACCCCAAAATCCCAAATTCCTCAAAATAAACGGATTGATCGATCAACAGAGTACATACGGAAAGGTTGGCAATTTGACACTTAAGTTAATGCGTGAATGAGGTGCAACTAATAAGTATGAGTGTAAGTTTTTTGTATAAGCAACTCTTGTATTAAAATAAGAGTACTGGGGGTACTCTAACCCATACAAGAAAGGAGAAATCTACACATAGATTTCAGCTAATTAATTAAGTACACAATGATGGGTTCTTAAACCATTCATAAAAGTTTGACAAAATTCTTGTTTTGCTGTAAAAGCAAGCCACCACCAAGAATGCCACAATATGTTAAAGAATAATTCATCCATGTCTTCTTCAGCTTCATCGAAAATCATGTCATTCATAAGCTTCCAAATGCAGCAAGTTATTGTTAGCCAAATCCTTACAACTCTATGTCGATCCATTTTACCAACCAGTATATCAACTGCCATTCGAAAGTGGCCATTACAGTTTTTTGCTTGCACGAATTTCACCTCCATCCATCTTTGGATTTTTCTCCATAAAGGTTTAAACTTTACAAAATGCAGTATAATGTGTTCTAGATCCTCCACCTATAATCGACAAAAAATGCAGAGCGCTTCTTCGGGTTACAGCATTATCCCTCGTCTCTATAATAACTTCCTCATGGGTAATCTGTCTTGAACCAGTCACCAACCAAATATTTTGATCTTCGATGGGATCGTTGCCTTCCATATAATATTCAGGGACCACTGAACGTTACCTACAATCGCTACCCGACCCTGCATATTAAGAGGAAGAAACTGAAAAAACATTGGACTTATCGAAAGGCCAAAGAAACGCATCTTGCCATTTTAGGGAAGGAGAAATGCTCTGGAGTATTGAATCTAAATCTTCTAATTCTAAGGAAGCCTCCAAACTAAGCATAGTCTGGAATTTTCGTACAGACCACCTCCATGAATTACCTTCCCATGCTCCCATATTCTCCACTGTTTCGGATGCCGAGTTGCACTCTAAGTACAATGCAGGAAATTGCATAGCCAAACAACCATTGTCAATCCATCTTGATTTCCATAACAGAGCGTGTTTTCCATCACCCAGCTACATTACAATTTTCTGTAAAATTTCACCATTGATCTCCCTTAAAAGAAGTAAGTCTCGCCACCACAAAGATTCTTTAGATTTTGAGTGAGAACCATCGATAATCCACAAGCGCTGCAGTAAATTGCCATATCTTGTTCGCAAAATACCGTTCTAAATCGCATCTGGTTCAGTCAAGAATCTCCAAAACCATTTGGATAAAAGAGCTATATTGAAACTTCCTATGTCTTTTACACCCAACCCCTCATTTTCTTTTGTTTTGCAAATGTTCTCCCAACTTATCCATGCTATGCCTTTTTTCTCCAAACTACCCTGCCAAAGAAATTTCCGCTGGATTGCTTTGATTTCTAAAACGATGTGTGCCGAGATTTTGTAGAACGAAATGAGATAAATGGGAATATTAGAAAGGACCGAATTCAGTAAGGTGACTCGGCCACCAATTGAGAGCAATCTTCCATTCCACCTTGACAATCTACACTTTATTATTGTAATGATTGGCTCCCAAAACTTTATTCTCCTTTGATTTCCTCCAACTGAGATGCCCAGAAAGTTAAACAGAGTTTGATCCACTTTACAACATAGGAAATGAGATGCAGCAGTCATGAATTCTGATTTAATTCCCACCCCATAGAGCTTACTTTTTGTCATGTTAATTCCAAACCCCGACACCATTTCAAATCCATGAAGAATTTCTTTTATTGCCCACAAATTCGCCACATGCCTTCTCCAATCAGAATTGTGTCGTTTGCAAACTGTAGAAGACTATATTCCACTTCCTCTGAAACTTTGAAAGCTTGTATAATCATCCACACACTACTTGTCTCATCATCCCCGCCAATCCTTCCGCCACTATCGTAAATAAAAAAGGAGATAGAGGATCACCCTGACAGAGCCCTCTAAACACTTGGAATTCTTTCGTGGGACTTCTATTAACCAGAACAGACATAGAGCTAGTAAATACCAATGCTTCCATCCATTTCATCTACCGATCTCCAAATCCCATCCTCTTCAAGATAAATCTCAAAAATTTCCAGTCCACACAATCATAGTCTTGAGTAAAATCTACTTTACATAGTAAACAATTCTTTTTATTCCCTTTTGCAAAGTCCAGAATTTCATTGGTGACCACTACCCCGTCTAGTATCTGTCTTCTCGATACGAAAGCAGTCTGATTAATGGCTATCAGCCAACCAAGAACTCTTCGCAATCTTGCAGATAGAACTTTAGAAACCATTTTAAGCAGGCCGGAAGGAAAATCGGTTTATATTCGTCAAGGCCTTGGGGATTTTCGCTCTTGGTAATCAGAGCTAGGAAATATGAGGTAACAACTTTTGGCAACTTACCATTCTTGTGAAAGTGTTGAATAAAATTTACCACCTCGCCTTCTATAAAAGGCCAGCACTCCTTGAACAATTTAATGTTAAATTCGTTAGGTCCCGGGCTTTTATCACCATCGGCATCGAATACTACATCTTTGATCTCTTCCTCCGAAAACTCCTCCTCAATACATATCCTTTCTTATAAACTGAGTTGTTCAAAATGGATATTCTACAAAACTGGTCTAGATACTTGTGGTTGTTGAAAGCGCCTAGAAAAGTGGTTAAACACAACTTCTTTTACTTCCAGTATAGATTCCTTCGCACCCTCTTCAGTATTAACAGCAACAATTCTATTTCTCTTGCGCCTCGAATTCATTACGGCTTGGAAAAATTTAGAATTGTTAAGACCTTCTATTAGCCGGCAATTTCGAAAAAGAGATGTTGACGTCAATACTTATTCCAAATAGAGTCTAAAAGTTAAAACAAATTGGCATTAGCAAAGAGTGTTGAATTAAATAATGATTGGTTAGAAAAATTAGACTTGTTACTCTAAACCTTTCGATTTCGAGCAAGGTCTAGGCTTCGATTCTGTATCTCCATGTTTTAATTATGAGAGCTTTAGTTCAAGAGCTGAAGCGGTCCAAAGGAGAATTATTTGTGATTTGAATCGAAAGAAACAAAATCCACTTCGCTCGCGTGAGATTCGAAATTCAAATAAATGCGCCATTTGCAGAGGACGCGTGGAGGCCAATAAACGAAAGAGGCATGCGTGCTTCGAACGTGGCATAATTTTAGAGCAAGGCCGTTAAGGTCGAAATACTATAAATAAGTGTTCTAATGTTAGAATTCGGGGTGTTCACTTGTGTACTAGAAAATCTTACATACTCAAATTACCGTGATATAGGGAAAAGAGTTGCAGATAACATGTACGTATTGAACATCATCACAATGCCTTTTCATAATTTAAATTCAAGTTATTTTACATTTACTTCGCCTTTACAATTTCTTTGTTTGTGAATCTTTTTGTTTTCCCTTTACATTTCGTTCAAACACTTTATTTTCCAGAAACTTTACTTTATTGTCCTTTTCTTTCATTCAAACACTCTAGATTTTCATAATTCTCTATTTTTATTATCAATTTCCTTTATATTTTATCTGTTTTGCATTACACAGTCTTGCATTTAATTGTCAAGTTTCTAGTTTAAATCGAAGCCAATTATTAGCCTACAAATCATTCAGTCAGTGCATCTTCTTAGACAAATTTAGAGAAAAGTTTAAGAGTTCTACGTTCTATATTAAAAGATACAAATCTGTAAAACAATGGATATAAACATGAAATTGAATTATGATACATGTCCTAGGATCAATCTAGTCGATCCTGTAAGTAACCAGTAATTGGAAGACTAGCGGTTGTTTGCTAGAAATCACAGTAAACAAATTGGCACACCTGGTGGGACAGTGTCATAATAAATTTCTGTATTCAAATTTATTATAAAACTTTTTAGGATCTTCTGAGTCTGGAGTGCATTTTCTTATATGAACCTTAGAAGCAGTAAAATAACAAATAGTAACCCACATATACCCAGGAGACAACATACCAAAAGAATGGTTAACACAACTAACCAAGATGGGGGACAAAATAATTAAACTCTACACCTTCTTTCTGAGTGAAACCCCTTGCAACCAACCTAGCCTTGTATCTTTTCGACAACACTCGTTCGATTCCTTCCTTAATTTTGAAAATCCATTTACAGTTGACTAACCTAGCTCCAGCAGGTTTCTTGATCAATTCCCAAGTTTTTTTATCATGAAGAGATTTCATCTCATCATCCATGGCCTTCAGTCATTCAGTCTTATTTCAACTCCTCATAACTTCCTTATGGTCTCTTGGTTCTTCGTCTAGAACCTCACTTGCAGAGATTAAGGAAAAAGTTATAAGATATGCATACCCAAGTCTTTGAGGTGGCTTGATGACTCATCTTGTCCTATATATTTCTAATAGGTAGTCATCGAGAGTTTCCTCAACTTCATCCGCATCTTATTCTTCTTCGACTTCATCTAGGATACGCAATTCAGCATCAACATGCTCTACCTCAACAGGAATCTCTACTTGTTCCAGCTCTTCGTCAGATACATCTTCACTTTGATCAACTTCATCAGTTTTCTTGAAAGTCATTTCAGCCTCATTGAAAAATACATCTCGCCTAGTGATAATCCTTCTATGACCTGGCTCTAGGAACCATAGCCTATAAGCTTTGACTCCTTCAGGGTATCCCATGAACATGCATTTTGGAGATCTTGTAGACGTCCTGACCAAACTTCTTCAAGTGTCTTCATATCTAACACAGTCAAAGGACATCTGTTTATCAGATATATTGCTGTCAAAACAGCCTCAGCCCAAAACACCTTCGTCAACATGCATCTAACTTTTTCCAAGATGGTTCGATTAAACCTTTCAGTCAAACCATTTTGTTGTGGAGTGTCTGCAGTAGTTTTTTGCCTTGAAATAACAGAGGCATCAAAAAAACTGTCGAATGCCTCATTGCAAAATTCAAGTCCATTGTTTGTTCTCAGATGGTTCGATTAAACCATTCAGTCAAACCATTTTGTTGTGGAGTGCCTGCAGTAGTTTTGTGCCTTGCAATAACAGCGGCATCACAAAAACTGTCGAATGCCTCATTGCAAAATTCAAGTCCATTGTCTGTTCTCAAGTGTCTTCATATCTAACGCAGTCGAAGGACATCTGTTTATCAGATATATTGCTGTCAAAACAGCCTCAGCCCAAAACACCTTCGTCAACATGCATCTAACTGTTTCTAAGATGGTTCGATTAAACCTTTCAGTCAAACCATTTTGTTGTGGAGTGCTTGCAGTAGTTTTGTGCCTTGCAATAACAGAGGCATCACAAAAACTGTCGAATGCCTCATTGCAAAATTCAAGTCCATTGTCTGTTCTCAACCTCTTCACCTTTCTGCCAGTTTGATTTTCGACCAGAGTCTTCCAACCTTTGAAATTCTCAAAAGTTTCATCCTTAGTCTTCTGGATGAATACCCATAACTTTTTGGAATAATCATCTACTATGGATAGAACATACCTTGCTCCTGAATGTGATAGACACCTTGCAGGCCTCCAAAGACCAGCATACATGTAATCATAGGATCCATGTGTTCTTTGTTTTCCTTTGTTGAACTTCACTCTGCAAGATTTTCCAAGTACACAGGGTTCACAAAACTTCAGCTTTTCGACTTTGTCTCCACCAAGCAAATTTTGTTTCCCCAATTCGACTAGACCCCTTTCACTAACATGACCCAATCTCATGTACCAAATTTCTGTCTTCGACAAAGGTTCCGTGGATGCAACATTTGTCGAACCACTTACAACTTCAACCTCAAGGGTATACAAGCCTTGTTTCTTCACGCCTCTCAAGACTTACTTCGACCCCTTCGTGACTCTTAGAATACTTTTATCTCCTTTGAAAACATATCCTTTTTTGTCGAATTCACCAAGAGAAATCAAATTTCTCTTCAAATCAGGTACATACTTGACTTCAGTCAATAGCCTTATTATCTCATCATGGAGCTTGAACCTCACAAATCCAACACGTGCAATCTTGCAAGCTTTGTTGTTTCCCAGCAACACAGATCCACCATCTTGATAACACAATTCCTCGAACAAGTCTTTGTTTGGAGTCATGTGCCAAGTGCACCCAGAATCCATAATCCACTCATTCGACGGGTTGTTGTTCGAAACCACAAGAACGTCAGATGAGTCAAAATCATCTTGAATAATAACTACATTACCATTATCCTTACCTCCATGATCTTTCAGGCGTTCAGGGAACATCTTTCTTGTGTGACCCTCCTTCTTATAATGATAGCATCGAATACCAGATTCTTCCCCACTGTAAAACTTCTACTAACTTTTACCTTTCTTCTTGTCGAACTTACTATCCTTTCGCGAGAATTTTCCTTTAACGGCCAAACCTTCACCAACTGTCGAAGGTTTATGCTCCTTTCGTTTGTTCAAGTCCTTCGAATACAAGGCAGGTTGAACTTCTTCAAAGGTCAGAGACTATCTTCCATACAAAAGGGTTTCTTTGAAGTGAGCATGTGATCTGGGAAAAGCGCAAAGTAACAACAACTCTTGATCTTCATCATCGATATTCACATCAATATTTTCAAGATCAATAACCATCTTGTTGAACATATCCAACTTCTCATTCAACACTTTGTCTTCAATCATCTTAAATGAATACAAAGATTGCTTCAGGTAGAGTCGATTCACCAACAATTTGGTCATGTACAAACTTTCAAGTTTCACCCATAGCCCTGTCGTCGTCGTCTCCTTTGATATTTGTCGAAGAAACTTCTCACCAAGGCTCAACAAAATTGTGTTGTGGGCTTTCTCTATCATTGTCGTCTTCTCAGCTGCCGTTAACGCTTCGTTCATGGCTGATTCTCCCTTTAACGCTTCCAAACAACCCTATTGAATCAGTAGGGCTTTCATCTTCAAGCGCCACAGACCGAAATCATTCACTCCGGTGAAATTTTCAATCTCATACTATGTTGAAGGCATCTTCTTCACGCTCACCGCATCAATTTGTTGTGAATCAGATGCCTTAGAAACAAAGTATAAACTTGTTGCTTAATGATCAAGAAACAAACAAGGGTATAGTATATGAGGAACACGATGAACACAAGGAATTGGTTATTAACTGCTATTCTTTTCTTTATCTTCAAAACAATATTACAAGTATACCAGAATAACAAATAACCCTCTCACCCTAAATTAAGATTTACATTATGCAATGATGAGAGACTAGAATGCTATTTATAATAAATCTAACATACTAAACTAATGGGCTTTTATAACAAATACCTATTAGAAGTTAACTTAGGGTACAAGCTAACTTAACCAATTAGACATAACAAGCAAACCCGATTCCATGCTAACAATCCTAGCATCCTTCGACACTACAAGTTAGAACACACTTCGACTACAACTTGAAACACTTCAACAACAGCATGTGAGCAACCTTCAACTACATGCTAAACTCTGTCGAACTAAAATACTATCTTCCATCCAATAGAGTTCGATCTAATATCTCACATGAACTATACAAATATAGATTTTATATTCAGACATACATTATACTTCTTCATTTTAGAGATTAGATAATAGTGATAAGAGGAAGTTTTACTTTGCCAAATGACAATTTTGTGTCAAATCCATTTTTTGACAATGCTTTATATTTAATAGTGTTAATCGCTTTTTTGAATTTTGGAATACAAAAATTTGTTGGATTTCTATCTGATATTCAAAGTCGGTTCAAGGTAAGGCGGGTTAGGTGCTTACCTCATACCTCATAAAAAAATTAATTTTTCTATAAAGTATTTAGGCCGCAAAAAAATTATTTTATAGCATATTTTAAGTATAGCGAAATTTTTATCAAATTGCGTGCTTGGTTTTAGTTAATTTTATCATATGTCATATTTTTACTTTCATTTTTCATTTTTTAGTTAATCTTCCGAACGAATTGGTTCCACGATAACTTTTGTACCTTATTTCGTTATAGTGTGCAGGAAAATTGGCGCAGACTAAAGTATATTAACTCACGTGTTAGGAGAAAGTTTGATGCCAATTAATAAATTTTAAATTGGCTATATCTTAAGTGAATATATAATTAATAAAATATACATATAAAATTATTAATTAAGTATTTTATTTCTCATTTTTATTTTATTAATTATTTTGAATATAAAAATTTATAATTAATAAAATATAAATATAAAAATATATTCTATATTTTTATATAATTTACATAAAATAAATTTATTTTATTCATTTAATTTTTATCAAACTATGTAAGAATTTATCATTTACACAATCTCATTCTACTTTAATTTTTTTTTTTTTTTTAATATGGTTATTGACTAATTTATTTTTATTGAAGTGCGTGTAGTATGCGAATTTTAAGTGACATGACTATTAAGTATTAAGTTGTTTTGATATAAAAAAAATTATATTAATCTCAATTAATTTTACAATAAGTTAAAATTATTAAAAAAATATACAATATATTAAAATATATCAACAAATATTCAACGAAATTTTTATAAATATTTATAATTATGAGGGATAATAGATTTTTTTTTATGCCATTGATATACTCCATATCTATTTTAAAATTTGTGTAGTTATTAATCATTTTATAATAATTATTATAAATCAACAATAATTAAGTCTTATCAAATGATTTAAAATATAAATGAATTTAACTATACATACTCGTGAATTTATAACTGAAATCAGTGTTTTAAAAATCGAACCGAACATTAAACTGGTGAGGTTACTGGATTACTAGTTTATTGGTCGAACCATTGAGTCACTGGTCGAACCGCATGACAAAATCAAGTTGAACCGGACAATTCAGTTGAATAGACCGGTCATTATAACAAAATTATATAGGTATAAAATTAGTCAAATTGGATGATTTCGTCTCTAAAAAATATAATTAGTAATTAAATTTTTTACAAATATCATATCATAAATAAATTCACAAGTTCATAATTTAAATTTTTATTTTAAACATAGGTATCACATACAATAAAATAGTATAAAATTACAAAGTCTAATTGTAAACAAAGTCTAATTGCAATATAATTTAATTTAGTTTATAACAAAATAACTTTATTGTCTACTATGTTTAGTTTTAAAGAGGACAATTTATTTTAATGTTGAGATCTCCTTCAATATCAAAACCATCTGCAAAAAAATCAATTACACTTGCAACATGTTCTTCGTCAATGATATCTTATTTTGTTTTGTTTTTTATTAAAAAAATTATTAAGATAGACTAGTCTTTTTTATTTTTAAAATAAATAAAAAATAAAAGAAAATTTTAAAAAATTAAAAATGCAATTGAACCACCGGTTTTGAAAAATCGTCGGTTTTATCGATCTACACCGGTTCACACCGGTTCGAAGATAAATCTGATCTAATAATTGAACCAGACCGGTTACCTGGTCGATTTCCGATTTGATCAGTCCGACCAACCTGTCCGATCCGATTTTTAAAACATTGACTGAAACTTACAATTTTCACGGGTCGCTATCATCACAATTAAAATAATTTAATTTTAAATTTGAATAACTAATGAATAATTTTTTTCATGTGAAAATTATATTTTTAAAAATACAAAATTGACTTTTTTTTGTCCAGAACAATATTAAAACGAGCTTGGCTGAAATTCATACTAAAAGACCGAAAAATGTACTTTGTATCCCTACTTTTAAATCTGTACCCCTACCACATTATTTTTTGGACAAAAATGTCCTCATACAAATAGTATAAGATTTTTAAAAACTTCATTTCTCACATTTCGTTATAAAAGTGTTCCGAAATTCTCTCTCACTCTCCAGCATTCCGGAACAGTTTGCATAAGTCTTCCGGTTTATAAAAGACACACCGAAACAGTTTAGGTGAGTGTTTCGGGGGAAAAAATGCACCGAAACACTTTTAAAGAGTTTTCCGATTTGGATGATTTATGGTATTTTTCGGAACAGTTTTACAAAGTGTTTCGGTTTGACAAAATGCACCAGAACAGTTTGTTAAAGTGTTCTGGTTTGAACAAAATGCACCGAAACAGTTTTGAAATCTGTTCCGGTTTTGAAAAATATATTCCGACACACTTTTGTAAAGTGTTCCGAAATTTTTGAAAAATTATACACCGAAACACTTTTCACAAGTGTTCCGGTTTGCCTTTTTTGTATTTTTTTTTTGCAGAATGCCTCGAAGATTAAGCTGTGACTGACGCCTTCCTCGTAGAAACGACGATGCATCTAGATCCGGTTCAAATCCTTCGGAGGAGCCTAGGGATTTCTGGGGGGACCATCAGACTTATCCCTATTAGTTAGATACGAGCAGCATTGTGCTTGACACTTGTGGTACGGAGAGGTAAGTAAATGAAAATGTAATGTGAAATGAATTAATTTAATTTTTGTCGTAGTTTATTAATATGTTATGTTTTTTCCAAGAAAGAGGATCTAAAAAACAACTAAAATGTGATGCACACGGCCAAAAACTTAAGGAGTGGGTTCCGCAACAACTCCCTAGAGAGATAGATAGGTGGGTGACAAATTCGGGTCTTGCATCGTTGCAAAGATCCAGTATGTCAAAGATAGACCCGAATTTGATCACTGCATTTGTAGATAGATGACATTCTGAGACATCGTTATTTCACATGCCATTTGGTGAGATGACGATTACTCTAAATGACATATCTTGTCTTCTTCACCTCCATATTAGGGGTATTTTCTGGACCCCCTAGCACGTCACTAAAGATGCTGTTGTTGAGCTTGCTGTGACATATTTAGGAGTGTCACGTGTAGAATCCATGACTAAGGTTTGTGGAAATAGAGGTGCCTACTATAAGCTGGAGTGGTTGTATGATACATTTGTTGCCCATAGAGTTGCTAGTAACTGAGCATATGCGACCAGGGCTTACCTGATGATGTTAGTAGGTCGTACCATTTTTGCTGACAAGACATTTATGCTTGTCGATGCAAAATATGTATCTCTTTTTGGGGACTTGGAGGGTCTTGGAAGATACAGTTGGGGGAAGCTACATTGGTGACCCTTTATGATTCTCTTGGAGATGCATGTGTGTTTGGCACCAAACAACTTGCTGGTTATCCGACTCTTCTTCAAGTAATTCATTTATTATTAATTGTTTAGATATTTTTTAATTATTATTAATTGTTTAGTAATCTAAAAATATTGTTTGTTATTTATAATTTTTATTGACACATTGCTGGATCCATGAGTATTTTCCTAGAATTGGAAGAGTAGTGGAAAACTGACATCCAAGTGAGAACTCTGGAATGCCGAGAGCAATGAGATGGTCCTACAAGCAGGGAGCGTTGAAGGTGGATGCCTTGCGAGTTATCCTTGATAGATTGACACCGGTGGACATGGTGTGGCGTCCATTTGAGGATCATAGCCAGTTTCGTGCATTTGACGAGCTTACTTATATCAGAGGAGGACTATTGTGGGGAGGTACATATGTTTTATATTTGGCTGACAGATGTTTACGTCGGTTTGGTCTGATTCAGTATATACCACATCCACCCACTGATATTATTGAGGCGGATGTGGATGTTAACTGGATTAGTTACGACCAGAGTGTTGTAGATGTGGTTGGTCACACAGTAACTGTCACATTTCCCTCTGAGACTGTGGCATATTATTTGGACTAGTATTATCGGGTGTCACACCCTCGATTGGTACCACCGCCGGTGGATGAACCAAGAGAGGTGACAGTTTCTCAGTTTGCGGCAGGGCCATCCGATCCTAAGTTGGCTAGTATCTTCGCTTTAATTCATTGTCACCTCCAAAAATTTGCTGCTAAAGAGGATGATCCGCAGTTTGCGGATTTATTTGTCGCGTTGCATTTATGTCATGAAGAGTGATTTTATGTTAAGTTTTTATGATTTATGTAATATTTTAGTAACTCTTTAAATATTTGTCTTTGAATATTTGTATGACTTATTTTTATGATTTATGTTATCATTGGATTTATGTGTTATTTTAAGTTTGAATGGCTGTGATTGGACTGGCACTTTGAGTGGCTTTGATTGGACTGGCACTTTGAGTGGCTTTAATTGGACCGACACTTTGAGTGGCTTTGATTGGACTGGACTTTTAAGTGGCTTTAATTGGACCGACACTTTGAATGGCTTTGATTGGACGACACTTTGAATGGTCTCGAATAAATCAAAAGTGCTATAAAAAATAGTCATGTGTTGTTTAGAATTTCCATCTCAAAATGTCTCTCCCAAATTGGTTAATAGATGCTGAAGTGTATTTCAATAGAGAGAAAGATGCTGTGAAGTTTAAGACTCCAGAGGGATTTATAAACCTCGAGGGATTGAAGAAAATGTTTGACTACGAATTGCATCCCGAGACTGATACTAGGAGGGTGAAAAAGATCTCATACCGTGAAAATTGGAACATGGATGTTGATGGAAGGATAAGTTACAACGTGGTAGAGGTGAAGAGCAATGTTGACATGACGGCCATGTGGAAGTCATATCATCATAGACTAACTAAAGGCCCTGTTGAGTTTGAAGCGGAGGTAATTAGATTTGTCGAAGACGTTATAAAAGCACTACATCATCCAGAATCATCTCGTAGAGCCTAGATGTGTTGATTTTTATTCTCGTGTGATGTTTTAAGTTATTTCTCGTGTATCGTTTTAAGTTAAGTATGTGTGTTATTTTAATTATTTTGGATGAATAAAAATAACGTCGGTGCATTGTTGTAATGCTTTGCTACATTTCATAACAATTTAATTCTACATTACAGAAAATATAATTTTATGATAAGCTTATGCTAAGCAAACATTAGAAGGTAAAACTGGCGAAAGATGTAGCCATAGTTGCAAACGTCCCACTAATGATGTCATCCATGCAGTTGCATCCGGGTGACGAAACTTCTTCCAATCTGTAGGCACCGGGGGTAAGGGGAATCCATATTTCATGTTTACCTGAGTATAAAAAACAATTAATCCAACACTTTGTATAGTAAATAATAATTGAAAATACTATTATCGGGTATATAAATTATTACCTAAACCCAATGGTTATCGTTGACTAAACCTATACACCAAATAATAAGATTATGAGAAAGTGGTGATGTCATAGGGAAAAATGTCAAGCAAGGATTGCCTAAATGAACAAGAATGACATTATAACGGTTCTCTATCAAGTAACTCATGTCTGGTAGTGTCAACCATTTCTCTTATGGTTGTATACCAATGGACTGTATCATCAACCCGCTTCTCACTTCTAATAGTCTATCTCTGAATAACTTCTCATACAAACTCTTCTTGTCCCTTATTTCCATGCCCAACCATCCTGACTATACCCATGCAACGATGCAATGACTCTAAATCCATAATTACCATCTGATTCAACATCCACAATCTCCAGAATATATGACCTAAGTAATTAACATTATAAATATTAGTGCATAATAAATACATAACATAATAATAAACCTAAAATAATTAACACTATAAATATTAATACATAATAAATATGTATGACCTGATATGACTTGGAAATTGAAGAGTGTAGTCTTGTTGTGAAGGCTTTTTTGATTTTGATTCCCTCTTTGATTGTGATTTCTAAGACAGCTTTTGTGAAGTTTGAGATGTTTGTTCAATATACTCATGCTGTGAAGGGTCCCTGTAAACATCATACCCAACTACTTTCTTCCCTTTCTTCTTGACTCCTCCCCTGGTTTTTATTTTCTCGGGTGGGGACATAAGGAAGTTGTTGCGGGATGAGCAATTTAACTACACCTGCTTTTTAATGCTCTTTTTCCAACAACATCTGATGATCTATACTTTCTCCATATTTCTTCCATTATATTATTCATGTCAGTCTCTGATCCATCTTCTCCTTCTGCCTGTAACTCACCTTCCATACTTAACTTTCTCCAATGAACATGAACACTCTCAATAGGTATAGGTACACCACTAAGCACATATCTACCTAACTCACAAGCACAATATAACTCATAATTTGTTCTATGAGTACACCCACATATTTCTCTAGAAGTTCCAACATAATCAACCCTCTTTAACTCTTGTGCAATGCGTCTCAAAGAAGCTCTAGAAACAAAAGTACGCAGGTTACCATACAATGGACTAACATGTGCATGCTCAACTTCATAAAAACGTTTTTGGAACGAAGCACGAATGTTGCCTATTTATATCCTCAGGTTGTTGTTCATAGCTTCCCAACATTTGACCATGTCACCGAGATTATTTCCCAACATCTGCTTTAGCTTCCAATGAGCGGATTCAACCCTAAAAATGAATGCATAATGTAACACCCTAATATTTTCAATTATTAAATAATTTAAATTTAAATTATTTATTTAATTAAAAGTTGAATTATTGGTATTTTTGGAATTATTGGAAATAATTAAATAAAGAAAAAATAATTGGACTTGTGGTGTGGTGAGTGGGAGTGAGGGGTGTGTGAAGTAAAAACCTCTAATCCTATTTTTATTGTTATTATTATAATAAAAAATAAAATAAGAAGGAAAGAGTTAGAAAGCCAAAAGTGAGAAGAATAGATCGTACGTGAGAAGAGAAGAGGCAAAAAGGAAGAGGAACACCCAAAGATCTAGGAATTTAAGAATTTGGCTAAGGTAATGGGTGATTTTCTCTGATTATTATGACTTATGGATTTTGAGAACGTTAGAATAGAGTAAGAAGTTAGGAATCCCGATTTAGGATTTTCTAGGTTTATGAGTTTTGACCCTAGAATGCCTAATTGTGTGAAATTGAGTCAATTACATGTTATAGGGTTGTTATGTGTTATGGATACATGATGTTTTTGTATTATTATGCTGTTTGATGAAGTATTTTGGAGTTAATTGTGGTTTGGTTCGTATTGGAATGAACGGGGTTGTATTGGAAACCATAAATGCTGTCAAAATTAAGTTTTTTTGCTACAGACGTCGCAGGAACCGGTTACC
Source organism: Vicia sativa (assembly GCA_021764765.1). Classification (NCBI taxonomy): domain Eukaryota; kingdom Viridiplantae; phylum Streptophyta; class Magnoliopsida; order Fabales; family Fabaceae; genus Vicia; species Vicia sativa. The sequence goes on along the minus strand of CM038793.1, from coordinate 16,435,104 downwards.
CTCTGGGAGGAACCGGGTTCCACATATAATTTCCAGCAAATTCCTAAATTTTATATTTTAGGAAATAAAAAAATAATGGTAACTTGGTTTTATTTTGGAAAGTGTTGGTGTTCCGACTTTGTGGTTATTCGTACCTTGCATACTTGGTGGGTAGGCAATGGTGTGTGGTTTTGTGATGATGCATGTGTATAATGATGACTATATGTGTATGTTGGTGATAAAATTACTAATTGATGAGTAAGTGCTTGCATGTTTATGATATTGGTGATGTTCATGATAGTTGATTGATATCATGTTTTGGTTGATGATGATGTATGCCTGATGGTGTGCATGTTTATGCTGTTTGATGATGTTCATGATAAATGATGGTTATCATGTTTTGGTGATGATGTTGCAGTAATTGCTTGTGCATGTTTATGTTATTTGATGATGTTCATGATAAATGATGATTATCATATTTTGGATTGATGATGGTTTATGATGTATAATGTTATCATAACCTGTGTTGAATGTTGCATGCTTTTATGATGTGCATGCATATACATTCTGGTGGTAGCTAATTCCCATTGTGTGGAATTAGTGAGTTGGCCAATAACTGTTGCCGAGTTAGAATGGGCGGTGAGGCGTATCTGTGTCCGAGTTGGAATGGAGCAGATGTTGATACTGGGTCCGAGTTGGAATGGAACAGTATGGTGAATTTAGTTCACTTTTGGTACCACATGCATAGAGTCTTGCATTGTATTTGTATGGATTATAACATGTTAGGATGAATTTCAGTGTTATAATTTGGTTGTTGTGTGTGATGTATGTTTATGACTTGTGTTGTTGAATGGATGAATAGATCTGATTATGCTGAATAGGGTGGAATGATAGCTTATGAAATTCTCTTGTTTTATGAATTTATAATTCATTTTAATTATGATGAAGTCTCACCCTTACTTTGATGATTTCAGATTGAGGCTTTAGCGGCTTAGGAGTTGGTGAGGATGGCTCGTAGAGCTGTTCTTTTATTTTATATAGCGTGTCGGTGTCATGCTCTGATTTTGTAACACTAGAAACTTTTGGCTTAGAGTTATCATTAAACTGTGTTGTTTTAATTGACGTTGTTTTTGGATAATTGTTGTATGGCATTGACCTTATGGATGACATTTTAATGGTTTTGAATTATCCAAGTTTGAGTAATTTCCGCTATGTTAAACATGTACTTCTTTTCATGACATTATGTTCCCATGGTAGCATGGTATTGTGTTTGAAATCTTATTTTTAATTAATTGTGACGTCATTTAATGCATGTTAACTCTGAAATATTTTATAAATCGCGGGGGTATTTAGAAGGGTGTTACACATAATAAATATATAACATGGTAAAAATAGATAAATATTAATGCATAATGTATATAAAAAATATTAGTGCATAATATATATAAAAACCCTAATATTAATGCATAATATATATATAAAAACATTGTAAATATTAATGCATAATATATATATATATATATATATATATATATATATATATAAAATAATAAAAACAATAAAATAAAAGATATACCGGTTAGTCGTGGTGTTGCCCAAATGAAGTACTCGATCAATCCATGCTCCAACAAATCTATGTCTTTGTGGAGTCAACCATGTGTCTTTCACATAATCAATAAAGTCCGCACGATTAAAACATGCTTTCTCAAGTTGTTCCAACTTTTGAGCATACTCAACCTCATCACTAGCCCATACAACTTCCTCCCATATTGTGTCAATGGTCTCTTGCATTTCTTTCACCACATATTGCTTGCATCGCATCCCAACATTTTTGTTAATGTGAAAACGACATAGCAAATTTGTGTAGTAGGGAACACAATTTTCACCGCTTTTATCAATGTTGGATCTTTATCCGTCAAAATCACTTTTGGACGCAAATCCTTCTGCACAAACAATTCCTTCAGCTTCTCCAAGACCCAACAAAAACTATTTGTCTGCTCAGACTCCATATAAGCAAATACAACAGCAAAAGTCAACTCGGTCGATGTCATGCCAAAAATTTCAAAGAGAGGTTGCCTATATTTATTTGTCTTATATGTGCTATCCATAACTAAGACAATGAGAAAAATATTCACCAACTTGATGGAGTCTGGATGTGCCCAAAAAATATCTTTCACAATATTTGAGCCATCTCTTTTTCTACTCCAGTAGACATACCCTGCATCCTCAATTAGCTTTAGCAAATGTTGTATCCCAGTTCTTGGACCCCTTATCTCTTTTTGTATCACACTCTTCTGCTTATATATTTGAGTGATCCGAATGATATTTTCAGGATTCCTCTCTTGCAGGGAAGTCAATATGTGTCTAGGAGGAACATGTCTCTTTGTTAAATCAAAAACATGTTGCTTTTCATCTAAGGTCAACCTTCCAATAAACGCATGACATTCAAGCCTATCAGGTAATCCATGATTATGAACTCCACACTTTACATCTACCTTCCATCCAAACCCATCTTTTGACGGAGTCGATCTAATTTTGAACGGGCATCCACATCTCTTAGTTGCACTCTGAGTTCCACTTTTATCCTTGTATTTTCCCCATACATCACACCCAAAAATTATTTTGTTACTCCTTCCTCTCTTCCCGGTTTCAGTGTCTGAACGCTTGATAATAACAGTGATTTTATTTCTTAATCCAACTTCTTTGATCTAGCTTGTAACATCTTCTTGTGTAGCGAACGTTTGTGTTGTAGTGAATACATCTGTGGTATTTATGGAGGACTCGTTTTTTTGGCAAACTGGACAGGAATTTCCATACCTGAAACAAAAAAAAATCAAAAACGCGTTCTAGAACTCTTCAAAAAACTGTTCCGGTTTACAGTTCTGACAAGCCGGAACACATGTGCAAAGTGTTCCGATTTACACATCTTACAAACCGGAACACATCTGCAAAGTGTTCCGGTTTATATTTCAAAATTCTGGAACTCTTTCCATATGTGTTCCGGTTTGTTTTAAAAATTGTCATTTCTACCGGAACACTTCCACAAACTATTCCAAAATGTTTTTTGTTGTTTCCAGAATACATCATTAAACTGTTCCGGTTTGTGTTTAAACAAACCGGAAGACTTACCCAAAGTATTCTGAAATGTGTTCCGTATCAATTTTTTTGGCTGTAAATTTCTGATTTTTTTTATGAATGGCAAGTGAAAAGGTAAAATAGTTAAAATATGTTAAAGGTAAAAGTGACATTTTTACAAAATTGTAGGGGTACAGGACTACTAGTTGTTGGGGGTACAAAGTAAAATTTTCTAAATGACTCGAAAATGGAGAAGGCCCAAAATAAACGACCCGAAAAGAAACGGTTGCCCCATATGCATATCCATTTTAATCAAATCCACATTCAAAATTCGAAAAACTTGAAACAAATCAAAACCTTTTTCTTCATCAGAATCACCTCTCTCATTCTCCTCACTAGTTGAACTCGAAGAACAAACGTCACTGAGACGATGGATGTTGTAAATCAAAACCCAGATTCAAACTTTCCGTTCTGGAAACCCGTTCCGCGCAGGTTCCAACCCGATTCGCCTTTCTTCGCTATCGGTAACCTCGAACGAGAACTTCTTGTCAAACAGGTTCTATTCTAATTGTTTCGTGTTGTGTGATGTTGTTGTTTTGAGGTTTTGTTTTTGAAATGTGAATTGTTGATTAATTACTGTTTGTGTTTCAAAAGGTTGCGTTGGAATTTACAGAAGAGAAGGAACAGATTGAGAGTTTTATACAAGAAGATGATAGGTATTGATTCTACTATATAGTTTTGTTAAATGTTAGGTTACACAACTATAAAGCACGGACACCCCGAACACGACACTGACACGATTACACTGGTAATAATTTGAAAAAATTTAACATACACGCAAGTGTTGGTGCAAGTGTCCAGTATCGACATTGGACACAGACAGACACACCTTATTTCAGGGGTGTCGGTGCTAACCTAGATTTTTATACCATATTATAATTAAACTTTTACTCAATATATGTTTATAAATCGAGGGAACTCCTCATCTTATCAGTCGGTTTTGTAGGAATGAGCTAGATCAAACTCTAGTTCTAATAAAAACCCTCGCAAATATTACTCTGAGATCACAATCAAATGTGGCTTATACAACCTCAATTGCAGTTGCTGTTGTGCTGACATTAAAAATACTGTAATTTTGCATCCATGTTTTCTGTTTGCTGATCTATTATTTTTAAAATCATGATGCATAATATATTCATATTCAATAGGTATTGGAGTAAGGCATGCTTATTTAATGAACTGTTATTAGGTCTTACTCAACACTCACCTGATGTCTGATAGAAGCTGTTGCTATTATTAGCTTATGAAAATAGTCCATGATGGATTGTCATTTATAGTTATAAATTTTATGTTATTCTACTTCTGTCTGAGTGAAAGACCTTTGTTCTATTTGATTTGTATTACACTAGAAGCTTTACCTAACGTTGAAGATTCTGCTTTGTCCATGAGGGTAATCTCTAGTGTGTGCGCCTCATTTCGTAGTATATCCCTTTGTGCAGGGAAGTCTTCTGTCCAATTGTTGGGTGTGGAGCGCGTTTGGCTTCAATGGAGGACTTTGAAAATCACTATAATGCAAGACATACTGCATCCTGTTCTGTGTGTTCTAGAGTCTATCCAACATCACGTTTGCTCAGCATACATGTATCCGAAGCTCATGATTCTTTCTTTCAGGCAAAAGTTGCACGCGGCTATGATATGGTATAGTATATGTCTAAACTCGAAATATGATTCAATTTGATATCATGAAACAATTTTGTATAGTACTGCCTTTAACATGGTTGTTATTTCTTTGTAATATAGTATGAATGCTTAGTGGAAGGTTGTGGTTTGAAATTCAAAAGCTACAAAAGCAGGCAGCAGCATCTGGTCGACAAGCATAAATTCCCGACATCGTTTGAGTTTTTCAAGAAGGCTCTGCCTTCCAGAAAACAGAGGATGAAGTCTCAACGCAAAAAACCTTCTCATAAGGAGGATACTTCAGGAATGATGGAAGTGGAAAATGAAGCCATAGATGACCTTGTTTCAGCAGTCTCTAGATTGAACACGTCGGACTCCACTCCTTCCTCTATCAGCTTTGGTCGTCGTAACACCAAAGGCTTGTCATTTGTCCCTCGGGCTGTTCAGCATGGGAAGGGATCAAACTCGGGTTCATCTGTAACTAAGAGATAATAAGCTTCCACTCAAACCAAGTTACATTTTTTATTGCCGATTGATTGATCGATCTTCAGACGCTGTCTCCTTACAAAATATATCTGCATGTTTTCTTCCCAAGGTTGAAGAAGCTGATAAACATGAGGATTGGAAAATAGAATCATATTCTGGATGATGTAGTATATATCTTTTTGTGCTCTCACATGCTGTATTTAACAAACCGTTTGATCTTGATCAAACGGTTATCAACAGTCAGAATGAATGTTAAATTTTTTCAAATGCAGGGAATCCAATTTCAGTGAAAATTAGCGTTGGATAAAAGGAAAAAATGGAGAGGAGTTCAAATGAAAATGAATGTATTGTAAATCTTACATCAACTAATCATTTGACTTTTGGATCGAAAAGTTACATAATCTAATGGTACAACTTTTTTTGGCTTAGAATATCAATCAAGAGGCTTAATTATAAGATTTTAAAAATAAGAAGTGTGTTATTTGGAAGAGAAAAAATGGCATCTAAATTCGAGTTGCATGCGCAAAGGATAACTAACATATTTTTTGTAAGCAACTATGACAATGTAGTTGTTCCATAGTATTCTATAGCATGTGGTGAAAATACATACCTAGGTCAAGAAGAGTGCTTTGAAATAGCATGTGGTGAAAATCCATACCTAGGGCACGAAGAGTGCTTTGAAATGTTGTATTGGGCCGGGACGAAGAGTCCTCTACCCAATTTTTAGATCTGGTTGGCGCTAAACAATTTGCTGCTTCACAAATATGGTCTATCCAATTTTTAGATTTGGCTCGAGCTAAACAATTTGTTGCTTCACATATATGGTGGTTCCCTATCCCCTTCTCAGCTTGCTGCTTGTTGGTGTGCTTTTGGGTGGTGGATGTCGTTGTCTCCACTCCGTCAGTGCTCCAACTGGTTCAACTTGATTTAACTTGGTTTGACCAACGACAACCTTCCACTCTGAAAGTGCTTTCAACCATCGGTGTTGTTTCACATGTTTGTTTTTTATTAGTTCTATGTTTTAATGATTGTCATCAATTTTGGTAAAATAAATATAACAACATGGTAAACAGGACATTTCAACTTGTTGTGAAGGACTTGCGAACCAAAAAGTTTTAGGTTATGAAGATACATGTTGAGTAGGGGTGATTCATCAACAGAAACAACATGTAAGACATGATGTCCTATGCAGAGTCACCTGACATTGTAACTATGTAAAGATGGGTTGTTGAATATTGGTCTATCCAATTTTTAGATTTGGCCCGAGCTAAACAATTTGTTGCTTCACATATATGGTGGTTCCCTATCCCCTTCTCAGCTTGCTGCTTGTTGGTGTGCTTTTGGGTGGTGGATGTCGTTGTCTCCACTCCGTCAGTGCTCCAACTGGTTCAACTTGATTTAACTTGGTTTGACCAACGACAACCTTCCACTCTAGAAGTGCTTTCAACCATCGGTGTTGTTTCACATGTTTGTTTTTATTTGTTCTATGTTTTAATGATTGTCATCAATTTTGGTAAAATAAATATAACATGGTAAACAGGACATTTCAACTTGTTGTGAAGGACTTGTGAACCAAAAAGTTTTAGGTTATGAAGATACATGTTGAGTAGGGGTGATTCATCAACAGAAACAACATGTAAGACATGATGTCCTATGCAGAGTCACCTGACATTGTAACTATGTAAAGATGGGTTGTTGAATATTGTAGTCAGTTCGGATATAAAATATTTTGGGAATATTATGTTATCTTAGGTGGTGCTCAGTTTGAAGATTGAAGATGATTCAAGCTGATTTTAAGGAGTTTGATCAATTATTAATTATGGAGATAAATTAGGAAATAATTGATAAAAGTCCTATTATGAAGATGATTTTGCAGAGATTCGGTAACTAGTCTGTTACTTGATTGAAGCCTAATCCAGTTGTAAGTTCCTGATCTATATGGATTGGATTAATTTTAATAAAACAAATAATAGCAACAACAATATTTTGTACAGTGGGATTTCTAACTTATAATCCTATGTAGAAATGTCTTAACATATTATGTGGAAGTTTTTCAACAACTGGAACAGCATGTCAAATGAGATGTCAAGACATTAGACATCAGGACATCACGCTACAAAAATTGTTAAAGTTGTTACAGTTTTGTTTTAATTAGTGCAGAATATTCTGGGAATATTATGCATCATATATGGCGTGATTTTGAAGGCATATGTGGAGGTCCAAGAGCTAAGGAGAAAGATCAGCAAGGACCTTGATTGTAGCAGAAGTTAACTGCGTATTTGTTTTTGCAAAAGTTTGTTATTGCAAAAATTTGTTAAAGCTTGAAGCTGTTATTTTGAAGGCCCAAATCCAGTTGGGTAATAGGTTATAAATAAGCAGTTGTAACCTAGTTTTAGTAAGCTAGCCGGTTTTAGAAAGATGTGGTCGTTAGGGTTAGCCATGTAGATGAACCACCCGAATTCTGGGATGGTCACTGATTTGTACTTAGAAGCCTGTAGACAAGAGGATTATTTTACTCACTCAGAAGCTGTGAAGCAATGAGTGCAGTTGTATTCTTGGAAGAAGCTGTGAAGTAATTTCAAGTTTGTTTGAGTCACTAGTTTGACTATTTTGTGTTTGGAGTGATGTTCTCCAAACTGGTTTTGTTTTTTGAGGAGTCAAGTTGTTGATGCAGTGGCTGGGATAGTGAGTGCTAGACATCACTGCGGTGATAGGAAGTGAGTGGAGGTTCTCTTATCTAAGTTAGGTATCTTAGGTAGAAGGGACATTGGGTAGGGATTAAGTGAAAAGTGTAAACAGGGAGGTTTAACTCTGAATTAGGACTACTGATAATGGACTTTCTTCCTGGCTTGGTATGCCCCCAGATGTAGGTTGGTTAGAACCGAACTGAGTTAACAACTCTCTATGTTCTTTTGTTTCCTGCACTGTTATTTGTATGCCTACATTATCTATTTTATAATGTAAGATCAGATGTCAAGACATCATGAGTCTGCATATCACCAGAATTTTAATTGGTATCAGAGCAGGCATCATGTCTGTTTCTGGATGAGATCCATGGGGGATACTTTCTGGTTGTGTACAAGGTAGATGATTGTTTGAACAAGGAGTGTTCATATTGTATGGTCCCTTGAAGTGGAGGATGGACCTATTTGTGGAGGAGACATCTGCTTTGTATTAGTTGATCAGGACACGATCAACAAGTCTTTTACTTCAGGTGTCAGTTTATTTCTGACCTAAGCTTATAGGAGTATAGAAGTTGAGCTCAATGCAAGTACAAATGACTCATAAAGGTACATTCTACTGTTACTTTATGTGAATTCAAGATGAGCTTATATCTAGAATATTCTTCTGATCAAAGAAGCCAGATATGTGGAGTTCTGTTCATGACCATATAACAAATTTGAAGTTGAATACTGTGAATCAACCACGGTGAATTATGGTCCTGAGTGTTTGACCACCCTATATAGTATGTTGAAAGGGTATGGTCTGGAAGAATCAAGGGAGTCAGATTGCTTTGAAGAATCTGGATATTTTTGTGTCATTCCATAAGTAAATCTGTTCTAGAAACCTAATTGATGGAATCTCCTCTCTAGGTACAAACTATGACATCCATCATCTCAAAATCAGAATGAAAGTCAGAAGAAAAGCTTATTGAGATGTGGCTCATATTATCCCTTGGTGATGTTGATTGTTTGGCTATAAAGGTGGTGTGTATTTTTCTTCTTATGTCCCCTCCCCCAAGTATTATGGATGAGATATTTTGGATGTTACCCCTAGAACCATAATGGATGATTTCATATCAGATGTTTGAACATCATCCTAATGTCTTCAGTCTTGAATGTATGTATTGTTGCCTGGAAGTATGTGAGTGTGAAGATATAATTAGTCAAGATGGTCTAGTGTGAGTAGATAAGTATAACTGACTAACTGGTAGGTACTTTGACGAGAAACTTAGTACTTATTAGTATGTAACTTGAATACCAAATTGCATATACTTTGTCAGGAGCTAAGTGTTTGCCAAAGGGATTCATGGTATATTGTGAACTAAATGTATTAAAGTTCATTGTGATCTTCACAAGTTTAGGATGTGTAGCAACATTATCTAGTAATTATTTGAAGAGGTGATTATATTTAAAAGATGCATACAGATGCTATCAAATATCTTGATGGGAACTATATGTTTGTGTGAAAATCTAAAGAGATGAAGTATGAAGAGAATGTCCTATATGAAGATGTAACATCACAACTGTTGAAGACACCAGATATTAAAGAAGGCGAATAAGGTTCAGACTTTTCTTTTGAAGACATATCATTGGTTATACGCATGGTTAACTATATAGTTTCTTCTATTACAGGTTATAGAGCGTGGAAATCTGAATCTTGTGTAGCAAGTAAACTAAGGATTCCAAATTTGGAAACTATGGCAAATTCCAAACAAGGAAGAGTTATAATATTATGAGGACCAACATCAAAGATGTCCTTATTTTGTATAACTCGGGGGGAGTAACAGTTCGTGGTGAGCTTCATCTTGGAAGCTAAAAGGAGGAATACTTATATTAAGGGGAGCATCTATCAATTGAGGAGCAATTGTCCATATAAAGAGAAACTGCCTATGTTAATTATTATTTGTGGTTATATGAAAGCAGCTATGTTATTGGAACAATTGGCAATTCTTATAAATCTATGTATGTCAAGTTGTTATTGAGGGAGAGATTGTTCATTAGCTGATGTGAATGGGAGTATATACTGTTATGTGCTGAAAGTCTTGAAGAAGCAGGGTTATTGTAATCTCAGAGCCAAGGGAGATGAACCCTGTATGAATGTCTAACGTGATGATGGAACATAAATATCATTGAGAATCTGAAGTAAAATTGAAGCATTTTAAAAGGTTCAGATTCTATATCATGGCTACTTAAAAAGGAGTTACAGCATTGTATGGGCAGAAGTGAAGAGTGACTCGTGATAAAAAGTCTCTAATTTGTTAAAGTGAGTCACATAAAGAGAACAGACAATGTCTGACTGAATTTCAGGACATTATGCAGAACATGTCTCTGCATCGACATGTTAAATGAATTGAACGATACATACATTGGGACTGTTTTATCTCAAAATAAACAGTAAAGAGCTATTAAAGGCATTCAACGATAGTCTGGATGGTGGACAGCAAGTTATTGACAGATTCTCAGCCGAAAATAACGAACCTTGACCAACAATCAATCTGTCGTTAATTCTTAAGAAATTGTTGGCCTATTTATAAGAAATCTCAGCTACCCTCAAACAACAAGTGAGCATTCAACTCGCCTTCATCACACGTTTTGTTAAAGTTTGGGAAAATTGTGCCTGGATCTGGTTTGGTGAGGGTTCAAATTGTCAAATTTTATCTAAAAAGGGGGAGAGAAATAGTATCACACTGAAAGTGCAGCATAAGAAAATGATGCAAGAGAGAGCGGAGCAATGTCTAAGTCACAAGTTATGTCACACAATAATGCATATCAAATTACTTGTGGCGAAGCAATGTCTAAATCATAAGTTATGTCACACAACAATGCATATCAAATTACTTGTGACTTGTGATATGAGTTTTGAACACAATTGTGACTTGTGTTCTGAGTTACCTGGGAAAATTTCAAGATATCTCTTAAGGTTCCTCTTATGCCCCTTAAGAAGTAACTTATTTTCCATGGCCCTCTTTTACCACCGGTTGTGACAACAAATGGCTCTAGCCTTAAGAAGGAAGGAGTATTATATTCTTACTCGTGTACTAATGGACCTTCCTTCCCTTTAACCTGTTGGCTCAATGGAGGAAATCAAAAACACGAGAAGATGTCGAAATTGGATGTTGAGACATTGTCTTCAACTGACAGACCAGTAGTGCAGAAAGTAAAACATTGTTGTAGATTCCAATTGAAGTCTGCTCCCCTGCTCTCAAGACATGAAGCTTTTGAAGACTCTTTTAATTGTAAATTGTTAATTGTAAATTATTGTTGCTACTTTAAACTGCTTGTAATTGTATGTGATCGTACCAGATCAGAAAGTGTCGCGGCCCAATCTGCAACTGCGGTTGAAGATGAAGAGGGGGGTACCTGCAAGACACTCTGATGCCAAAGTAATAAAAGGCAAGAGGAAGCAAGCAAGTCGAAAGAGAGAATGAATGAATTACCTGAACCTCTCAAGTGAGAGGGTATTTATAGCCCCCAGCGTTGGGCCAAGGTCCAGTTAGTAGGTGGTGATCCAAGCCCACTAACGGACTGCCAGGGCTTGCGTGTGCATGGAGGCCAGCACTTGGCCTCCTCCCTGGATTGTCGCTCCGGGAAATCCGGGTTTACTCCGGGATTTCCGGAGGGCAAATGGCGGTTGGGATGATGAAACATTGGTCTGATATTCCCGGGGGGCACGTGGCAGTCAAACGACCGTTGGCCACGTGGCCCTCACGTAGGTGACGCAAACTGTCCTTTTTAAGGGCAAATAAGCCTTGGTTCTGCCTACAAGATTGGGCCCTTATGACTGTGGGCCAAGTGTTGGGCCAATCCAGAATAGTATGTATTTGTTTTAGCTAAAATTTTCCAAAGGGGGAGATTGTAAGTTCCTAATCTGTATGGATTGGCTTAATTTTAATAAAACAAATAATAGCAGCAACAATATTTTGTACAGTAGGATTTCTAACTTATAATCCTATCTAGAAATTCCTTAACATGTTGTGTTGAAGTTTTTCAACAACTGGAACAGCATGTCAAATGAGATGTCGAGACATTAGACATCAGGACATCGCGCTACATAAACTGTTAAAGTTATTGCAGTTCTGTTTTAATTAGTGCAGAATATTTTGGGAATATTATGCATCATATGTGGCGTGATTTTGAAGGCATATGTGGAGGTACAAGAGCTAAGGAGAAAGATCATCAAGGACCTTGATTGTAGCAGAAGTTATCTGCGTATTTGTTTTTGCAAAAGTTTGTTACTGCAAAAGTTTGTTACTGCAGAATTTTGTTACAGCTTCAAGCTGTTATTTTGAAGGCCCAGATCCAGTTGGATAATAGGTTATAAATAAGAAATTGTAACCTAGTTTTAGTAAGCTATCCGGTTTTAGAAAGATGTAGTCTTTAGGGTTAGCCACATAGGTGAACCACCCGGATTGTGGGATGGTCACTGATTTGTACCTTGAAGCCTGTAGGTAAGAGGAATATAGAATCACTCAAAAGCTATGAAGCAATGAGTGCAGTTGTGTTCTTGGTAGAAGTTGTGAAGCTATTCCAAGTTTGTTTGAGTCACTAGTTTGACTGTTTTGTGTTTGGAGTGATGTTCTCCAAACTGGTTTTGTTTTTTGAGGAGTCAAGTTGTTGATGCAGTGGTTGGGATAGTGATTGCTAGACATCATTGTGGTGATAGGAAGTGAGCGGAGGTTCTCTTATCTAAGTGAGGTATCTTAGGTAAAAGGGAAATTGGGTAGGGATTAAGTGAAAAGTGTAAACAAGGAGGTTTGACTCTAAATTAAGACTACTGATAATGGACTTCCTTCCTGGATTGGTATGCCCTAAATGTAGGTTTGTTAGAACCGAAATGGGTTAACAACTCTTTGTGTTCTTTTATTTTCTACATTGTTATTTGTATGCCTACATTGTCTATTTTAGAATGTCATATCATATGTCAAGACATCCTGAATCTGCATATCACCAAAATTTCACCAGTCTAAAAGATTATTAAAAAATAGAAGGTTAATAACCTAATGTAGTCATGGAATAGAATATAATTTTGTCTATGCCTTTAGGGTTTGTATTCCATCGGGATTTGTGATCCTCTGAAATATTATGTTGATAGAAGAGTATGACTGGTGTTAGTTGAATTGTAACTATGTATCACTCATAAGCTTTTAAGTATTGAGTCGATTATTGTTCTTGGAGGAAGCTTTGAAGCAACTTTAAGTATGTTTGTTAGTAAAGAGTCTTGACTAAACATATTGTTATAGATATAAATATCACTGAGGTGATTTAGGAAGTGAGATATCGATTTCTCATATTTAGGTAGTGTGACGCCCGTTTATTTAATTAATTATTTAATTAAATTATTTACGATTTATTTGTTGAAATGTGTGAAATGTTGTTATATGTTGCTTAGTTGTTATTTGGTTGATTATTTTAGTTGATTAAGATTAGTGATGATATTAGAATAATATAAGACTAAGTTGGTGGGTTTATTTAAATGGTGGTATGTAGTAAGGTGGGGGTGTGAAATTTAAGCCCAATAGAATTAATATAAATTATAAGTTAAGTTATATATTATAAGAAATTAGGTTATTGAGAAAAGTCTTGGAAGTCTGAACGTGGAGAAAGTTGCAGAGAAACGAAATAGTGGGAAAAAAGGGGGCAAAATGCTAAGTTCGTAATTGCATCGTAGAGTCAAAGATCAACCTTCAATCCAAAGTAAGGGTGGGATTCTGACTCGAATGGGATTTATTATAAATGGTATATAGGGAATTGGGTTTATGCAATATTACTGTGCATATGTTTGATTGTATTTGTCATGAATTTTATCTATTACGATGTGGTTGATATCCTATGAATTGCTTGTGTTGATGTTGAATTATCTGTGTTAAAAAAGTTGTTTCGCATTGATAACCTTGTTATATTGTTGTTGGATCACGTTGAAAATTGTCCCAGGTTAGCGATCAAAATTGAGATGTTCCATGGATTAGATTTGAATTAGTGATCGATTAAGAATCGGTTTGAAATTGTTTGAGAACGATGTTACTAAGAAACAAAATTAAGTTGCTGTAAATTTAATGGTTATAATGAAGTTTGGGAGGAAGAAAAGACAAGTGGTGGGCGCCTGAAGGGATAAGGTGAAAGAGATAAGTGGAGCGGGGCACTTATCATGAGATGGGCGCCTGGGAAGGTGAGATGGGCGCCATGGGAAGTGAGGTGGGCCCCTGGGAAGTGAGTTGGGCGCCACACCCCTTTAATGATACTTTTGTTTTGTTTTGTTTTGTTTTTGTTCTTCTCGATACCTTACCTTGTTTCTTCTATACTTTTGTTAGTTTTAATTAGACTTAAGAAAAACCAATTATTTAATACATTTAATAATATTAAGTAGTACTAATAGACTTGAGTTTTAACAGAAAATATACATCACAATTAGTAGAAGGAAAGTGCTGGTAGCAATAGGGTTTAGTTGTCGAAATTAATATCAGCAAGTATGTAGCCTGAAAAACAGTAGAGTAATTAGTAGTATTAGCGTTGGTAGAGTAATAACAGTATGAGGATGTTTCTGGTAATAGTAGGATTTATATATATATATATATATATATATATATATATATATATATATATATATATATATATATTGTTTTGTGGTTGTTATTAATGTGTTGTACATGTGGTGAATTTGGTTGTGTTGCCTCTATTTACTGGCAAAATAAGTTGTAAGCCTATGGCCAAGGTTGAAATGTTGATAAGTTGCTATTGAATTGTTGTTGTGGTTGTGGTTCATACATTTGTTGCATCCATAGCATATTTAAGTTGGGAGCTTATGCTCTGTAAGTTGGCTTGGAGTGGAAAATATTAAGTTGGAGGCTTATGCCTTGTTGATGCCTCTATTAATTGGCAGATTTCTAAGTTGAGAGTTTTGCTCCAATGGTACCACATGCATGTGCATTGTAACGAGTCACATTTCGTGTTGCATATTTGAGTTGTTATGATGATGAATTTTTTGTTATATTATGTTGGTGACTGTGTTGTAATAAATGTTGCTATAAAATTGTGAAGTAGTGATTTTGTATAATCTGATTCTAATATACTATTTATCATACATCCGATTATATTGTTTGATATTTCACCCCTTTTATTTGAATGTTATCCCTATGTTGGTAACGTGCAGGTAATCCAAAGTGAAGGTTGTTTACCTTCATTAGTTTGTGTCGGTGTCGTCGCTCTAATACATAACACTCGAGGGGACGAATGTTTGTTGTTTTGTTGTTGTTGTTGTTACTTCAGTTGTTGAACATTTAAGTTGATTTCATTAAAGTACTTTGTTTATTTTGAAGTTGGTTTCGTTTAGATAAAGATGTTATGTCATTTTGACTTGAATATTAAGATTCTGTTGCGTAGTTATGAAAGTTGTTTTTCAAATATTAAAATTATGTTGTTAATTGTCCATCCGAGTTTTCAGTGTTATGTATTTGGTTGCATGTGATTTATGTAGTTGTTTTTAAGTAGTATGCGTAGCATTCCATATGTATGTTGAAATTTTGGAACTCTAATTTTATTATTATTCGTCGGGTAGAAATAGGGTGTTACATGTTGTTATCTTTATGTTTTGTTCAATTCTGTTCTTGATTGATTAACATGTCGTATCATATGTTGGAACATCTGTTATAACTGTGCTGATACGATTGTGCATCAGTATGCTTTGTACTTTCCAGGTTGTTTGCACAGAGAACTTTGTCTCAACATGTGTTGGCACATTTGTAATTTATACACCAGAATTTTGGTTTTTGTTTTGTCTGAAATTCATTTTGGGTTTGTGTGAGTTTGTTGTTTGTATTTGAGTTTTCATGGAAGAACAAGGTTCCTTTGGTTCTCTTCTAAATGTGAATGAACTTGTTGGGTCGCCTTTGTGTGTGTCATTGAATTTAAAAAATGTCGTACATACCTTTGAAAAGTCAACATTTACAAATGTTGTAAATTTTGTTGAAAAGCCTATGTCTGCATTGGATATATCTTCAGATGTCACAAGTGAAATCGTGGTTCCTAAAGCGAAGGATATAAACATAAAATCGTTTGCTTAAGTGTTGAGTAAGACATGTGTTATTATCCCTCATGGTCAATTTTCGATATCTAGTTTGAAAGGAGAAGACATAGCTAGAAAAATTCCCGAGGAATGGTACAAGGTTAGTGTCATACCCCAAAATTTGCCCTCCTACTCCTCAAGACATTTCATACATCCACACTCAAGGATTCCTCAATTGTTGATCAGACAAACCCTCTCCTAGACAATCAACCCAAACTAGGGTTTGGCAATTCTCAGATCAAGATGGACTTCCAACATCTCCAATGGTCATCATGCCTCCTCACATGCTTCAAAGATTTTCCATGTCAGGTTTCAAGCCTTACAAGTCAAGTTTCCTTAGACAATTGCTCAGATGGCTGAAAACCAGTTGTATTGGACAAAAGTCAACTGTGGTCAACATACAGTCAAACTTCTTGATTCTTGGTCAACATTTTCATTTTGAAGTCACATTCATCATTTGATCAAGGGTTGATCATGATTCATCAAGAAAACTCAAGATTTGCTCAAAAGTCAAACTTTCCAAATTAGGGTTTCTTGGGGAAAAGTCAACTGAACTTTGACTGAGCATAACTTCTTCATACTTTCTCAAAAAAATTTCCATAACCTCTCACTTTGAAGGAAATTCAATTCTCTACAACTTCATGTCTCACAAGAATGTTCAAAAAATGCTTCATTTGGAAAGTATGGATCAAAACATTACAGGTCCTTTTCAAAGTCAACAAAAAGTCAACTTTTTGTTTTGAAGATTTATTGAGCATGGAAACTCCAATTGAGATGAAACCAAAGAGGTTGGTTAGAGGACACTTAGAGATTTCTAAAAAGTCAAATAACATTCAAAAATGTGGAAAATTGAGCAAAATACACCATTCAAAAGTTGGGCATTTTTGAACAATTGCACAAAAGGAGATATTTGTCAAAATCCATTTTTTTCCAAATGGGCCTATAATTTTATGATCCAAACTTGATCATAATATTATTTGTGACCTATTGATGCCTTGCCATGACAACTTTCTATTTTATTGATTTATTTTTGGATTTAAAACCATTTAATTCAAAATTAAATTATATAAAATATGAAAATAAGATATATTTTCAAAAGGATTGGATTTTTATCAAACTTGAGGTCCAAGATAGCCCACAATACTTGCCAATTTCGTGCTAGCTTGCTTATGGAAGAGAAAATCAAATTTTCTCCAAAATTTGATTTTATTTGAAAAGAATTAATTTCACATTGAATACCATATCTTTTTTCACTCTCTTTGCACTCATTCCTCACTCTATAAATACCAAGCATGCTGCACAAAGCCAAGGAGGAAACCCTAGCCCTTACAACAACCCTCACTTTGCTCAAAATTTTCACAAAGTTGTGAAAATTGGATTTCAAATTCCAGCAACTTTTAGGGTATTCTAAGCCTTCTATTGTGTTCCTGAGGTTCCCAGGATTCAAAACCATCCCTTACACGAAGCCAGAACTGCCCAGATCGTCCTCAAGAACTTGCTCCGATTTGGTATTTCTTTGAAATTCGAATTTCATTAATCATGCATTGTTAACTGTTTTCGTGTGTTTGTTTGAGTTCAGGGTGTTCATTATAATGTGTTTGATGCCTTACATGCGAGTTTCCACGTGAAAATCACAGATTGCCATTGTTAAGGTTCAAAGAACTGTTTGAATTGAACTGATAGCTACAGGTGTTTTCAATCGAAACTAACACCACCATTGAATTCAGAATGCTCGATTTAGGGGGGTAGGGTACTCTTTTCCTTTTTATTTCACTGATTTCGCAGGTTTGGCATTTTGGGTCATCGGAGAAGGCGGAGCTAGGGCTCGTGTTTGAATTGAAGGCTTGTGTGGCGCGATCATGCTCTCTGATTCGTCCATTCGTTATGACTGGGGTCCACGCGTGTTGACTGGGTTTGAAACATATCCATGACACGTATTCATTCAAAAACAATTCTTTGCATTTTCCATGACACGAAACGCACGCTGGCTCAGTGGTTAAGGCGTTGGTATGTGAAGATGCTCTCTAAGGTCACAGGTTCGAACCTGGACAGGACCAATTATTTTTCTCTTTTACAAACTAACTTATATTTTTTCATATTTTCTATTTTTCTATTAATATTTTCCATCCAATTTATTTTTATCTTCAATAATTTTTATCATGCATTTAAAAAACACCAAAAATATTTATTTTTTTTGCATAATCATCAGAAAAATGTTTATTTAATGTTTAAAATTAAAATTATTATTTTTGCATGCATATTTTATTTAATTGCTAATTAATCATTTAAATAGCCTTTAATTGTTTTTTTTAATTATCAAATCAACTCCAAAAATTACCAAAAATTTATTTTATCATATTAATGTCATCACTAACCCAAAAACTTTTTCTCATTCAAAAATACTTATTTTTACTAACATTTTTCTCTTATGCAATTTTCTTCCGTTTTCCGATTTTGCATATGTTCACAGGTTATACCGTTTCGGACGATTTTTATCGCTTTTCTTTTCCAATTATGTAATTGCCTATGGGATGTAATAGTTTAATTAGGACTTTTATTTTCCGCACTTTCAATTATGTATCTGCCCTAAAGCCATGTAATAGCGTAGGATTTTATCTTTCCGCACTTTACTTTCCGCAATTTACTTTCTGCACCCTATAAACTGCTAGTAATTAGGCGTGTATGGCAAGATAAAATTGGACATAGACCACTCTTAAATCCAAGGCAAAAATATCTGAATTGACACACTCTTTTCACACATGCACCCCTTAGGGTAATTCTCTCTCGTTGCCTTTACGAATTCAAATGGTCAAGTCCCTCGAACGTAGAGGTATTCTAGCACCGTTGCCTTCAAAACAAATCATCATAGTCCCTTCGATACAAAGATCATAGACCCACGATGTCGCCTACGAATACATGATCTTGACCCTCGATTGTCGCCTACAAAAAATGATGATAGTCCCTTCGAATGTGCTAGGATACTTCCTACAAGTTGCTTTCTACGACCATCTGATGTCCCTTCGAATGTCCCACTACATCCAACGAATAGGGTTACCTACCAACTAATGGTATGGATAACACTATTCTGAAGGAACGTAAAACAAGACGAAAATGACCATTCTGAGTAGGTAATAAGACTTTTAGTTGCTTGCTCAAACAAAATACTTTTCACACCACACACTTTTGTCAAAGTTCAAACTCTTTTCAAAACGAAACATTTCCGAACACTTTGTATACATTCCTACATGAATCATTACAAAGTCAAAGCGAAATGCCTTTTCAAAACATTTTTTTCAAACACACACAGAAAGCACAATTTTAAAGTGATCTAAGAGCAACTAAGAGCCCGTAGATAACTACGGATGGAAATGGGTGCTAATACCTTCCCTTTTCATAACCTTCTCCCTTACTCAGAATCTAACGAAGGTATTTTTCTGTACTTTTTACCTTCCCGTAATTGGATAAAAGAAAAGTCGGTGGGGACTCTTGCTATCCGCACATTTGCGATACAAAAAATCTCAAAGTCAGTTCACCGTATTACAATTAGTCTTAAATCATACAAAATCATCTCCATGGAAGGTTGATTTTGTCTAAAGGAGACTCTCCCCTGAAACTTCAAGACTTGCGTGGTAAACTAGACACTCTTTTGAAGTTTTTAAGGCTGTAAAGAGTAGTGTACAATCGTGTTGGATAAGTTATCCCTTTTACTTTTTATACATTTAATTGTTGTTGATACCTTCCTTACAAAAAAACTCATTCAATCCTTAAACTCATTAACGAAAGCTTTGTCAAATGGCGACTCGATAGCACTAATTTTTGTGGATAGAATACGATATAACTTATATCACCCGGTAAAATAATACTTTACTTTTTGCTTGCCACTTTACCGCTTCAGCAGGTCTTGAAGTCTTTATCAGAATCGATCTTAGAATTTTTTCCTTAGTCTCGGTCGGAAGTCCTAATTTGTCTTCCAATAGAAGTTCCTTTTGGAAAACATCGAGGTCGGCTACGTCTATCATCCCATTATCCTCCTAGGTAATCCTTCTATGGATGATGGTGGTTACTAGTATTGCTTATTGTATTTGACAAGTGTCAACTTTGATCATAACAGGAGTGCTAGAGCCAACATGGTATTTCAATTTTAAGTGCTCAGGAGAAAATACTCCATATAGGGCCGCCAGAAACGATCAAACAAAAAGGTCATTTTAAACATTTATGCATGGAACTACTAAGAAGCAAACATTCATCGTATTTCTCATACTCTTTGCTCGCACAATGATTGGTAAGTACAATTGTTCTTGGGGACGAGTAAAAGAGTAGTTAAAGCATTATATACTTTGGTCTTCCCATGGCTTCAGATCTTATTTATTCGTATATAGTCTTGTGATAATCTCAAAGTATAGTACATTACAAGAGCATCCATCGTCTACAAGGATTGCTAAAACTGAATGATTAGCATTGGTGGTTGTAACGTCGGTCATAGAATAGTGTTGGTAATTTCATCCATCTTCTCATGATCTCTAAATCACAAAAAATGGCCTATCATCTCCATGTTCCTTGCCTGATGGTGTCGATTCTTCAGATCCTAGAATAAGTGATCTTATATATGGCAGCAGTTGAAGAAGAACTCGATATGGAAAATCTTGAGATTGTCCTTTTGAATGTGCCTATCGAATTAGTTTGGATATGGATTGGGAAATATATGATCGATAGAAACTTGATTAAATTTTATAACTAATTAGATTAGAGATCTAATCGTGGAAATTCATAGGAATCAGCGGTTGATTCCCACATACTACGGCATTCACTATTACAAATAACACATCTAACATCTCACAGGAAATGTGTTTTACCTCGGCATCTGAAGCATGGTAATGAGGTCTTCATGAAAATTATGGACTTATCACCTCGGTGTTTATAAGACTGAGGTAATACTTTTAGTGCATGGGTTCGATCCCCATTTTCTGCACTTTTATTATTTAAAAAAACTAGGGCCTCTTTTATCTCGGTTTATCAGAAAATCGAGGGGTTATTATTATTACTTTTTAAAAAAATAAAATTTATTACATTATTTACCCAAAATATTACATTTTTTATACATAAAAATAAAATTAATTGTCCATGAAAATCATATGTTGAATCTTCAATTCCTTGCATTCCGGGGAAGACCAAATGCATGCAAAAAATGGGAATTTCAGGGAACATCAATTCCTTGACATTCCAGGCCTCTTTTCTCTAAACCAAAAAATGGGTATTCTCTATGGCTTTTGCTTGAATTTGTTTCTGATATGAACAAAAAAAAGGTTAGACAAAAAAGGATTAGATAAAAAAAGGGTTAGACAAAAAAAGGGTTAGATAAATAAATAATTTTATACTCGAATAAATAGTTTAGAACACAGACCTTAAACCCTAATAATTTTCTGCTCTTGCAATCCATAGTAGAAAACTATTAATGGCAAACACTCTCGCAAACCTTAAACTCTTCACGATATTGGATATTATGGGGAAGATCAAATGATGGGTGCATAATATTCTCTATGGATTTTGCTTGCATTTGTTTCTGATATAAAATAAGGGTTACGCAAAAAACGGTTAGATAAATAAATGATTTTCAGCTCAAAGAAGTATTTAAGAACACAAACCTTAAACCATATAGAACTCTTCATGACAAAGACTCTTGCAAATCTTAAAGTTGAGCACTAATGATAATGTCTTGATTGTTTCAGAATGCTTTTATAATGAAAGTAATTTATGTTTCATGCGGAACACTCATGGTAATATCTTGATCGTTGATAGTCATGAAATGGACGGCAAGAATTTGATTGAGGATTTGATAATTGTCCTCAATTTTAACGCTAATCTAATTAGGAAAATACTATTAAAATAAATATTTCTTCTTCTTAATCCTCAATCAAATGTTTTAGGGAAACCGACGGGTTAGAACAATTATTTTTAAAATAAAAAATACTATTAAAATAAAGGTCCCAAATTTATTTTAATGCTAAAGTTTCTCTCGGTCTTTAGGAAGACCAAGGGTTAGAACATTTAAATTCAATTAATAGAGAAGTTAGAACACATATTTGGTGTGCATGCATTGAATTTATATCACTAGAATGGCAATGATCAGCTATATTCAAGTGGTAATGTCTCTTTTAGATCATCAAGGAAGCTTTTGAGCTATTTAAACGTCTAATTATCAACTCTTTGATTTATAGTCTTTTCCTATTTTCAATGTCTCACTACCAACTATTTGTTTCCTTGTTTCAAAGTTCTTTTTTTCTAATAAAAAATGAATGCAAATCGGTTGTTCGTTATCAATGAAAATTATGTTAATTTCAATGATTTCGAAAGTTTACAAAAAAAGTTGATGGAAGTTGTTAACAAACAAAAGTTGAGTGGTTACTTTGACATTCTACATGGCCCATGTACATTAACCTCGTTAAAGATTTCTGGATGAATGTGTTCGTTGTGTTAACTAGTGATGAAGAAATCATTCAGTCATATGTCAATGGCACTCCTTTATACATTACCCCATCACCGATTGCTTTGACAATCAATTGTGAAGATTTTGGTAGTTATGTTAAACATTATGAATCCAACATTGTCTATGCAAGCCTCCTTCACCGAATTTATGCCAAAGATACTAATGATCTCTTTAGTCCTGATTTTCTACGCTCTATTGCAAAATTTTGGTTTCAATTTCTAGTGTCAAATCTCCGCCTGAGAGAGAGAGAGAGACCTGGAAAGGCTTACTTGGTATGACAAGCATCTCTTGTTATTCCTCACCTACAACACGAGAGATAATATTCCTCTTACCATTTGTAACTTCTTGAAGGAAATGATAAAGGCTTCTTGGGAGGAGAAGACTTTCCTCATACCTTATGGAAGATTTCTTTATGTACTTTTCAATAAGTTAGTGGTGATGTTGAAGTTGAGTGGATTGAGAAGTTTGAATTTGTATAGTAGTTTTCTTTGTTGAGTTGCTTTTTTTAATTATCAATGAAATATTTCCTTTTACTATTATTGTCTATTCTTCTGAATCGTTGAAAAAGGTATTAAATGTGGTGATGGGGATTCGAAGCGAGGTTCCTTACAACTATATTGTCTCGGTTCCAATTTAAAACTGAGATAACAGGTTTATTATTATTTTAAAGATTATAAAAGGCACTAACTTATAGTTGAGTTACCTCGATTTTTTATAACACCGACGTAACATGTTGTTTATCTTATTAATAAAGCGCCTCAGGTCATACCCTCTCGATTTTAGTTTGTTGGACATGAAAGCTTCGTCGTGAAATATATTATTTATTGTAGTGATTGCTTCGTGCTAGAACCAGAATTGCAGATGCAGATCCTTAACGTAAAGTTGCACGTTGCTCTAGTGTTGTTACGAGGTGACTCTACGCAGCGGTGCAAAGTGGACTTGTAAGGTTGACACTTCAATGCCTAAATCAGTCTTTGATTAATAAAGATGGAGTAAATTATGAATCAAGAATCATACTTATTTATGTGTCACTGATGGTATTTATGCAAGGGTTGAAGTTGGGCCTCATTGATTTTAGGTTAGAGACCAACTCAGAACAAAATATAAGGGAATCTGAGATAGAAGGTTCTCACTCACACCAAAAGTATTCTGAATTTAAAAAATATGATAATAAATCAAATAAGCAGTAGATCAATAAAGTTTGAGGTAGAATGACCATTTTAAAATTTTTGTATAATTTATAGATTAGTCTCAATTTAACTGTAATAAAACAGCTAAGAATCATGTTTATTATGAAAATCTATAGTACAAAGTGTGCAATAATTCATCTTACACACCCTAAAAATTAGTCATGCAAGACAAATATGAAAACTATTAATTATTCAAAATATACTTTTCTAGGACTTACCACACAAATTAAGGTGACAAACTGACAATGTCTAAATGAAACTAATTTTAGAAAAGTCAGCATCATTACAAGTGCCACTTCAAACTAACAAAATCGTTTTTCACCTCCATGCATCTTTTCTCCATCATCACATAACTCACTCACTCATTCAAACCTCATCACACCCAAATAGAGAAACACACCATCAACACATCACAACACACACACATCAACATGCAATCTTTGATTTCAAAACAACCCAACAAAAAGAAACATCCAAAAACACCAAACTCCAACAACTCATACTACCTATTCGTCATAGCAATCACAGCGGCAGCCTTCATCCTCTTCGTATTCTATTCCCGACAAACCGATCCCCGACACATTTGCTCCACCGTCGGACCCATCACGCCAGCACAAACCATCATCGCCGACGAATTCGCAACATCTTCAATCCCCTTAGTCACAATCTTCCACTACGCCACGGCGCGTGACGTTCCTCAACAAACCAAAAACGAGATCAGAAGACCATTCGACGTACTACAATCCTTAGGACCATGCAACTTCCTCGTATTCGGAATAGGTCACGACGCGCTCATGTGGGATTCGTTTAATCCACGTGGCACCACGCTATTCCTCGAAGAAGATCCCAAGTGGACAATCTCTTCCCTCAGGCGCTTTCCAATCCTACGCGCATATACAGTGCGTTACAACACGCGCCTCATGGAAGCCAACGCTTTGTTATCATCCTACAAGAAGAATTGTGGGGCGGTCGGGGGAGACGACCATCCTCTTAAAGATGATCGTCAATGTAGACTCGCGTTAGGCGAGTTTCCGAACGAGGTGTATGATCGGGATTGGGATGTGATTATGATTGATGCGCCAAGGGGATATTTTCCATCGGCGCCAGGGAGGATGGCGGTGATATACTCTGCGGCGGTGATGGCGCGTGGGAGGAAAAAAGCGGGTGTGACGCACGTGTTTCTTCATGATGTGGATAGGGCTGTTGAGAAATTGTATGCTAAGGAGTTTTTGTGCATGAAATATAGAGTTGGTGGTGTTAAGAAACTTTGGCACTTTGTTATTCCACCTGCTAATAATGTTACAGATACTGCACATGGATTTTGCTAAAACGGTTATATCATTTTCTTCTTTGTTGAGTAATTGTCATTTTCATTAGTTAAGATGATTCATACATGTAGTATTCATAAATTTTCATTACAAGGATCAAAGCTTGATGGTTTAAGGTTAGCTTGCAATGCAAGTAAGTAGTTACTTCACAAACAAGTAACTAACCAACTTTTAATCCTAACAAATTCTTCCTTAAAGTGTACGTACTTAATACAAGAAGCACTTAGTAATTCAGTTTAACATCATAAACAAGCAACTCAATCTAAACTTGACAAATCATATATGTTAAGTTTCTCCCTTATCTTGCAAAATGACTCGAGATTTCAAAATTTTGGTCATGATGTCTGGAAAAAATCACTCATTTTCATGTACTAGTAAGATTAATTGATTGAAAAGGCCTTATATCCTACTAAAATCGTTTTTATATAATGAAATACATGTTACCTCAATTTGATATTAGAATCATCTCCAAGTTTCACTAATTCTATAAAAGTCATCAAAATCAAACAACCATTCCTTAGTATTATCATCTGATTGCAGCACCCAGAATCAAGGAAACAAACCTTTTATTTGGCATTGGTGCGCATAGTGACATAGTCATGAGTGGAAATTCGTCATTGTCATCAAATTCAACAAAATTAGCATTCTCCTCTCAACTAGGACACTCATTATGATAGTGTCTCAAGTTGCAACACTTGAAGCATTCTACAAACTCTTTTGTTTGTCAACCTCTGGCACGCCCTCTTGATCTTGCACGACCTCTACCACGATCGTAACCCCTGGCATGATTGAACATCTTGGCGGTCTGCTCCTCATATTTATCCTTGTGTGCCTTCATTCTTAGCTATGCACAAAAAGGACTGATGTACAATTAATCAATGGATAAGGTAGTTACATTATTGAATTATTCTATATGACATACAACATGGTCAAATCTCGCACTCGTAGGCATTAATATTTTCTCAACCACTAAGATTTCAGTCATCTTCCTGTAAGTCATCATCTTGTTGACAATTACAAGTGTTCTTGCAAATTAATTTGTGACATATTTGCCTTCAATCATACCAAGAATCTCAACAAAAAAAATGCAAAGAGCTTATAATTGGGTACATTTCACCTTAGTAGAGCCTAGATACTTCTTACGCATGGAATCTCAAATGTTATATGTCGTGCTTAGCACCAAGATTGTCTCTGAGGATAGAATCAATGGATTTAAAAATATAATTAGTTACCTTCAAGTCTATGACATTCCTTTTAGCATCAAGTTTCATGTGCTCGTGTGTAGCCATTCTTAAGTGCTACCGTAACATATTCAATCAAACTTCAATACTCCTTTTGAACACAACAGATTCACAGATTCTCCATTAACTATACCTAATGATCATAAAAGCAATTATACTTTGGAATTGATGGTGGTGAAATCTGAACACAAGAGATTCTCTATTAACTAATGATCATAAAAGCAATTATACTATGGAATTGATGGTGGTGAAAATTTTGAATATGTGCCTATTGGTGAGTTATGGATCAGTTTGAAAGTATTATAATCAACCCTAATGGTCTGCAACCAATCAAAAACTAACAAAACTGCGTATGTAACCAAAAAAAAAATACCCAGGGTAGGCTCTAAATATCAATCGTTGAGTAATTGATCGATTTCATTAGTTAGGATTATTCAAACATTATTTATAAGTTAAGTAAGGTTACAAGTAAAACTTTAAAAAATTGAGAAACCACGGGAACGCTTAACAAATAATATCGGAGATTTAGTGTCATATTACGAGTAGCATCTTTTTGGTTCTATCTCTCCAACTCGCTGATCAATTTTTTAATAATATCGCTGAAAACATTAAATGAAGTGAAGTAAACAATACAAAACATCATGGAATAATATGCAGTTTGGGAAATAAACAAAGTAAATAATACATATCACGGATTATGGAATAGGCCAATACAAAAATAGTTGACAGGTTTTGGGTCCATGATAAGGGCATAGGCTGGGTCTAACTTGGCATAAACAGAGGGGTCACCTTCCTTTGAATTATCTCTTCCATCTGCTCAGCTGACAAAATGGATGTCTCACTTTCATAATTTCCATTTTCCATCTGCTGGTGTAACTGGAAAATCAATCTAATCAAAATTGTTTTCATATAAATTATTCGTACATAACGTGAAAACACGTTTCATAGTTGTTTTAGTAAATTCTCCTAAATAATCTCACAAGCTCTTATGATACTAGTTAAGCTAGTGTTCACCTTTTCAAGGATTGCAGATTGATCATCCATGTTAAACTTGCGCATGTGCCGCAGCATCTCTAGTTGCTGTGAAAATTGAATCTCTCTATTAGAAGTGTACATGTATAACTCCCAAAAAAGTTCAATTTAAAGTCGAAACATTACCTGTTGCTGTAAGTTTTGTTGATAGCTCTTTTTTTCTGCAAATTCTTCTTCTCCAAGCTCTGCTTCATCGCAGGCCATCTCTTCTCTGTCATTTCACAATTCTTAGTTAAATGCCATTTTTGCAGTAAAAAAATGTTCGCTAATAATCCCTTTTTGTGTAGAATTTAGATAACTGAAAGAATTAAGTGTTTTCTCCTTAGATTGACAAGGTATGCACTTTTATGAATTGCGCAAAGAATTGAAGAGAAAATGTTAACAGGATAGAAATGAGTTATTGCTACACATCATGAGAGATGACTTACTTGGCAAGGAATTTATAAAATTCAATCATCAAATCTCGGTCGTTCTCATATTCAGAACTGATTTTTCCCAGGCATGAAATACCAAATCTTGGGTCTGTGCATAATTAAGTAAATAAATAATGGAAAAAAAATGTACATATAATTGACGTGTCAAACAGAAGATATCATTGAAAACTTGTTACATTGATCACCAGAATAAATAACGATCAAGATTGGTTAAGACAACACAGATTCTGCATATATCATCAATCAGAGTATCAAAATGCCCCAAGTTACCCTGCAGCTAGCCTAAACTAAAATAGAGAGAAGAAAATTAAAACAGTGCATATACCAATGTCAACCTTCCCCTTACAGATATCAAAATGCCATAAATTTTCTAGCTCAATCGCCCTTTTGATGCCTCTAGTTTAGGACCTGTGCATTTATGGATTATGACCCCTATATTTTTATTTGCTCGATTTTGATCCTCACAATTTCAAATTATGCAAATGTGGTCCAATCAATAACATGTCATCCAATAGTTAATATGAAATGTTGAGTTCATTTTAATGTGTTGACATGGATGATATGCTTAGTATATGGGGTGGCATAGCTTCCATCTAGTTTTTGGGCAGGAAGAAGTGGGCCTGGGCCTTAGGTCAAGAAAAGTTTTCAACTCACCAGTTTTCAATACTGACCTTGCCTTTTTCAGACCCAATTCCAGTAACTCAGAACACAGTCCTTTCTCCCCCATTTTATCTTCTTCCTTGCGTGCCACCTGAGCCTCTGCTTGCACCAGCAATGATGTCCTCAGACTCGGCTGCTCTCTGATGGTCGCAACAGCACCCAGAAACTCTGAGATTGACAGTGGCTCGACATGACCTGCTTGCAACTTTCCTCTCTCCTCCCTGTTGGTTTTCTCATGTCCCTCCCCGTTCACAGAACCTCTCCGATATCGCAGAACACGCTGTGTTATTGCCATCACAGGTCGACCAGCATCGGATGATTTCGACAGTGGTTGAATGTCTGACACATGCACATGTTGCCTTTCTACCGTTGTACTTGGTACCTTCATTTTTCCTGACTTCTCAGATATGACACATGCCTCGAATTCCTTCACTGCTTTTTTTCTTGGGTTTTACTCATGAAGGATGGCCGCCATTGATTATGGTTGTTCCTTCTAATTCTACTTCACTAGCTGAGAAAAGGTCTCCTCCAGTAGACCTTCAAACTCGCAATCCCTCGTTTTCTTGTCCCTGAGAACTTGAGCGCTGATCTTCCCTCCTCCCAAGTCCCAATGACATTTCTGGCAAACGAGTGACCGTCATCACCAGAATCCTCCTTAATGGACACACCCCTTAAAGGCGTCACCACAATGCCACCTCTGGGCTGTAACAATTGATGAAACTCTGCTATAAACAATTTGATGAGTTCCTCCAATCTTCCCATTCTTGGTTCCAACGCATCAATTCTTTCATTCATCTAGAATGTCACAAATGCTGGCTCTCCCTCGACAATCTGGCAGGTCGGATCAATGATAGACTCGGAATTGTAAGGTGACAAACTAAACTTTATTGAGTGAAAGTGAAAATGGTAAGTCTCAAGCTCTTACAAAGGTGGGAAACAGAAAATAGAATGCATAAACAAGAGTTCTATGAACTCTTAAAGCAGAGCTAAGCTCTAAACCAGAATGTAACTCTCCTAACAAACTTTCTAACAATATTTCCACTTCCCTCCCTTTTATAACAGAAAGTCCCCTAAAATCAGTGAGGTTGCTAACTGACTCCCTATCACCTTTACAGGCATCGTGTAACAGGATAGAGGAATTCTAACTCATCTGTTACCGAACATCCAAGCTTAATACGAATTTATAATTTACAATTGACAAAGAAAAATCAAAGAACCATAAACAGCATAACTGCATAAGTAGTGAATCTGCATTTTTCTTGTTTGTTCTTGTAATCATCTTTAAATGTTTCACTTATTCAAAATCAAATTATTTTAATTTCTAAACCCAAGCCAGCTCAACTCATCTCTCTACAATTTGATTAATGCCCCATTCACCACCACTAAAACCAATCAAAATCACAGGTCCGGATCAAAACTGTAAATAAATGAAAGTGAAACCACACATTTCCTTCGAGTGTTGATTTTCATGTAAAAACACAAACCAATGCTTGAGTTACAATAAAACTTCACATAAACAAACTTGAGCTTCTACACAAGTTCAGGGTGCCCCATATAATAAGCTTAAACTGTTATGACAGTTCTATTCAGTTGAGTAGAAACCATTAATGGTTCGGTTGGGTTTCTAGAACCGTTCTTACAGTTCAGTTCAGTTTTCTCTCTGAACCAAACCATGAACAGACCTAACCTTTACAGACATCCATATAACAGGATAAAGGAATTCTAACTCATCTGTTACCGAACATCCAACCATAAGGTGTTTGGTCATAAATACGGGTTTATAACTTATAATTGACAAAGAAAAATCAAAGAACCAAAAACTGCATAAATAGTGAATCTGCACTTTTCTTGTTTTTTCTCATAATCGTCTTCAAATGTTTTACTTATTCAAAATTAAATTATTTCAATTTCTACAATAGCTTTTGATTTAATGCCAATCAAAATCACAGGTTCAGATCAAAACTGTAAATAACTGAAAGTGAAATCACCCTTTTCCTTCAAATTTTGTAGCAGGTGATAAGCACAGAACCAAAAAACTCAGATACTAAGTTTTATATATGAACACAAACCGATGTTGGAGT
The DNA here is from genome assembly GCA_021764765.1 of Vicia sativa. Classification (NCBI taxonomy): domain Eukaryota; kingdom Viridiplantae; phylum Streptophyta; class Magnoliopsida; order Fabales; family Fabaceae; genus Vicia; species Vicia sativa. Next base: position 16,404,655 of record CM038793.1, on the reverse strand, counting down.
TACAATAAAGCTTTACACAATGAAATATGGGGCGTGTACATAATTTCAGAGTACCCAAATACAACAAGCTCAAACTTAAGCTATGTTTGGAAGAAACTTTTTAAGCAAAGAAATACAGGGAAAACAAAAGGTTCTGTTGAGAGAATCTCATTCCGGGTTTGAACCTTGGACTTTCAATAGATGCATATGCAGGCTAAGACAAAAAAAAAGGTCCCGTTGAGAGAACCCCATTCAGGGCTTGGCTAGTATTAACTCAGTTTGTGGGCTAAAAACCCTAATACTACATTTTAGGGACCACCAGCACAAAGCTGGTTATCACATCGGCTACCAAGAGTTCAAAATTTTATCATTCTGTCTCTCTTCAACAGCTAAAAGGCAAATATTCTGTAAAGAAACTGTAATGCATACAAACACTTGTATAGATGAACTTTCAGGAATGAGTGAATTGCGAGACAAGCACGAGTCACGGCAACAGATATATTTCAATACGAAAAAAAACATACCAACACCCATCTCCACAAATATTTCTTCCTGTATAGCAGTGGTCACAGCAACAGCCTCCTGCTCATCAGTCATGAATTCCATAAAAATGGCAGCATAACATTTTACAATTAAACTTTTATTTCATTAAGAGCTTAAGTATAACACGAAACCCAGTTGAGACACACCAAGAGAGAAAACAAGAAAGGAAACAACAAAAACTAACCCCCAAAATAAATGCCTAAAACAAACTCACCTGCTTATCCAGAACAGCTTCTACAATCCTTTTCTTCACATCTTCACACACCACACAACACAACACAGCCATATTGCAACAAATTCAAAAAGGGTTGAAAAAAACCAATTCAAAACAGATTCATAATCCTTGAAAACAAATTCATGGTACCTGGCTGGGTAGTAAGAATAGAGAAACGCTCAAACAGATGAAAAAGTTGTTCCCTGGATAAAATTCCACTGCTCTGAGTTCCAGAAGCCATTACAGATCCACAGAACAATGCTCCACTCGCAGTGAAAGCGAGCCAAATGATTTAATTTATATCAAACTTTAACCCTCGTGTAAAACTTATATTTTAATCCCTTATTTTGCTTAGATAAATTCGCAAATTAAAATTTAACCACTTTCCAACAATTACTATTATTCAAATTAATTAATCACCAATTAAAATAAAACAAACCCAATATCAATTTAATCAAATTAATCAATATACAAGCAATATTCAGTCAAATAAAGAAAATCAGATTCATCGAGAATAATCGAATAAATAGCACACTCATTAAAATTGTAAACAGCTTTTTTACAAGAAAGTGAAACAATATCACAAAGCTAGGAACTTGCTTAAAAACCCAACCATAAAATGGTGAGAGAACAATGACAAAGACAATTATTAAAATTAAATATAAATATTAGTAGTACATAACCCTAATTTCGAAATCTAAAAATCCTCATCAAGCTTAAAAACATGATCAGTCCCATTCGCAGTCAAACTATTCATTACAGAAGCTTTCTGATACTCCCCAACGCGCTTCTCAAAAAAGTTGGTTTTCCCCTGAAGCGAAATCAGATCCATCCAATCAAACGGATTCGTCACATTATAAATCTTCCCACACCCAAGCTCCCCCAGCAACCTATCAGCCACATACTCAATATACGTACTCATCAAACCACCGTTCATCCCAACCAACGCGCAAGGAAGCGCGTCGCACACAAACTCCCTCTCGATCTCAACCGCGTCGCGCACAATCGTCTGCACGCGCTCCTCGGGGAGCTTCTTTTTCAGTAAAGAGTATAGCAAACAAGCGAAATCGCAATGAAGACCTTCGTCGCGTGAAATAAGCTCGTTTGAAAAAGTTAATCCTGGCATTAAACCGCGTTTTTTAAGCCAGAAAATCGCACAGAAACTGCCGGAGAAAAATATACCTTCAACGCAAGCAAACGCCACAATCCTCTCAGCAAATGTATCAGATGAATCGATCCATTTCATCGCCCATTCCGCCTTTTTCGCGATGCAAGGAATCGTCTCAATCGCATGAAACAAACGATTTTTCTCTGCTGAATCTTTGATATACGCCTCGAGGAGAAGAGAATACATCTCGGAATGGATATTCTCGATTGCGATCTGGAATCCGTAGAAGGCACGCGCTTCTGAGATTTGAACCTCTTTCATGAATCTTCCGGCGAGATTCTCCAGAACGATACCGTCGGAGGCGGCGAAGAAGGCGAGGACATGCGAAACGAAGTGGCGTTCGCCGTCAGTGAGGGAGATCCAGTGCTGATTATCTTGAGAGAGATCGACTTCTTCGGCGGTCCAGAAAGAGGCTTCGGCTTTCTTGTACATTTCCCAGATTTTAGGGTATTGGATTGGGAACATGCAGAAACGGTCTGGGTTAGGGGCGAGAAGGGGTTCTTCTGGAAAAGCAGGCATTGTTTGGATTGAGAATTGAAATTGAAAAATTGAAATAAAGAAAAAGTGATTATTTGAGAAGTGAGAAAGGGTTTTTTTTAGGGTTTGTGTTTAGGGTTTGAGTTTTGAGTGAAGAGGGATGAGGGGATGGAGGGTTTATATAAAGATTGAGTGGAAATTGGAGCGGGGGAATTTGAAAAAATTTGGAGGGTTTGTTTGGGAAAATAAATGTGCGGATAAGACGGAAACCACGCGGGGGATTTGAATTATTCAAAGAAAGTTTCGCGCTTACTGTTTATTATTTTAATCTACTACTATCTTTTATGGATTTTTTTCAACTTTTCTTTAAAAAAAATTATAATGTGTGCTTGATTGAGTTTTTTTCATTGTCCGTTTGAAGAATTTTTTTTTTAATAATCAAGTCTTTTTAAAAAAAATTAAAAATAATTAAGATATCAGCAAAATTATAGAAATGATTAATTTTCAGTTAAAAATACATTATACCGTCACTCTAAGTGGCGACTACACTCATTTTTCACACAAGTCGTTAATACAAGTGACGACATAGTTTTTTTTTTGCTGAAAATTGATTATTTTTATATTTAAATATGTGATATTTCACTTATTTATTTTTAAATTGTAAATTTTAATTATTAAATAATATTTAATATTTTTTATAAAAAATTATAATACTAATAATATTATAGATTTTTAATTAAATATTATTTTAATGTTTTGTACTAATAGATAGTTATGGTATTATATAAAATTGGGGAAAGCTTTCATGAGAAGATTGGGAAGGATAATTTGGGGTTTTGAGCAAGGGAGGGATAGTTTGGGGTTTTAGTAGCATTTATGATGGTTTCGTTGTTTACGTGGGCGGGTGGATAAGGGTGAAATGGTGTGTTGGGATTTGAAATGAATGGATGAGAAAGAGTTTTTGAAATGGAAAAGGATTGCGTGGAGTATGCTTATGAATGTGTTGATTAACAAAATAGAAAGGGCAAATGAAATTAAACTTATGAAAATGATTGTACCCTACTATAATTAAGGTAGGAAATAGACTAGGTTAGATTAGGTTTTAGAAGGTCTGAGTCTGACCTACAATAAATTTATAAGGTCTAGATCTGACTTATAATATTTTAAATTGAAAAAATATATTAAAAATTAAAATGAATCATTTATTTTAAGACATTATTTTATTTCAAATAAATTATTTATTGTGAGAGAGAGTATTTATCACTAGACCAGATGCAATTTTTAAAAATGTTTGGTAGTCTTTAACAAATGAAAAATGTTTTTAATGTAGAAGTGAAAGTTGAAAACTATATCAACCCACAAATCACATATTTAAATATTTTTGGTTAATAATGTAGAATGGTGGAGAAATAGAAAGAAATATAAATCATTTAATTAAAATAGGGTGGTTGAAATGGATGAGTGCTTCGAAAATTTTATGTGACACAAAAGTATCACTTAAGATCAAGTGAAAATTTTATCAAATTGTAAATAGACATGTGGTGTTGTACGAGGCAGAATGTAACTGAGTTAAGAATGTGTGGGGGTAAGACTATACATGGTAAGATTAGAAATTAAAATATTAGAGAAGATGTTGGGGTATCACCTATAATATAAAAGATGATTGTAATATAATTAGGTAATTTGGACATGCATAGAGAAGACTTGTATATTATGTAGTAAGGATATTATATTAGATGAAGAATAGTTAAATAAATAACGGTAGAGGAAGACCGGTAAAAAAACTATAAGAGGAAATATTTAGAAAGATTTTGAGATTAATGATTTAGATAGAATCTTGGTTCTAGATAGAATATTATGATAGAAGTTTATTTGAGTAGCCGATCCCATTTAAGTAAAATAAGGTTTGGTTGTTGCTGTTGTAGTAATATAATTTTAGGCAAAATATTTATTTTGGTTCCTTAACTATATTTTTTGGTTCAGATTGGTCCCTTAAATTTTTCGTATCAACTTGGTCCCTTAATTTTCAAAACGTTTCATTTTAGTCATTTTTGTCTAATTAGCGACAAATTTAGCAATCGATTTCTAAGATTTTTTGTCGTTAATTAGATAAAAGGGATTAAAATGAAACATTTTAAAAGTTAAGGGACCAAGTTGGTACGAAAAAAATTAAGGGTCCAATTTAAACCTAAGAGTATAGTTAAGGACTAAAATGGGTATTTTGCCATAATTTTATTAATGATTTCCCTTTTCATAAATTGACTTTGTTGTCCAAGACACCATCTTTAAATTATTACATGACTCGGATTTAGGTGGATATTATGGGAGGGATGTCAATGTTGCCTGCATCAAATCTATTTTCTTTTGGAAAGGTATGGAAAAAAGCCATCCAACATTATGTATGACACTATCCTACTTGTCAGTGCTCCAAACTGAATTTGGCAGCCTATCATGGATTACTTCGACCTCTCCTAATACCTAATAAAATTTGGGATGATATTAGCATGGATTTCATTGAGAGTTTGCCTTCCTCAGAGGGGAATCAACTCATATTGGTGGTTGTTGATCGTCTGAGTAAGTATGCCCACTTCATTCCATTATCTCGTCGTTACACTATCATAGATGTTGCTCAACTTTTTATTGATCATATCTTAAAATTACTCGGTATGCCCAATTCAATCACGAGTAATCGGGATCCAATTTTTATCAATACTTTTTGGAATGAATTCTTCAAACTCAAGGGTGTTGTCTTGAATGAATCTACAGTCTACCATCCTCAAGCTGATAGGAAAATTGAGATTGTAAACAAGGTGGAGATTTGTGAGATATTGGATCGAACTCTATTGAGTCGAAGGATAGCTTCGTGGTTCGACAAGTTCGATAGAGGTTAGCATGCAGTCAAAAGTTTCTCACATGTTGGTATCGAAGTAATATAGCATACACTCAAAGGTCGCTCACATGTTGGTATCCCAGGCTGTCTCAAACAATTTGGAGGCCTTGTTCTAATTTTAAAATCTGACCTCTAATAAATATATGGAGGCCTTATTTTCTAAGAATAGTACGGTACTAAATGAATGACATATTGATTTGACTCATCAATAAGAATAGTTAAGAGAAAATTTTAAGTATATGTGCTATTTAAAAACACCTAAAAAACTTATTTCGGTCGCGTCAAACTTTATTTTCAAGTCTCAAACACTTTTATTAAACACTTTCAAAAACATGCTCGAATTTAGGGGAGGTTTCCTTCCTAATAAAAATTTTAACGTTCAAATCTTGAATAATAGTAGTATCACTTAGACCATTCAAAATTCTCTCAAAATCAATCGACTCTAATAAATAAAGAAGAAATCTTTCGTTGAAGGTCCCAAAATATTTGATAATAAATTAATTGACCGTATGATAAACTTTTAAATGACATATAAATAATATCTAAAATTTATAATTAATAAATGAAATAAAACTATAAGGATGAAGAAAAATTCATTTTGTATTTAAAATTTAGCTAATAATATTTCATAAAATATTAATATTAATGTTCTTCTTCATTAGAAAAATATGCATAATTTCAAACAAATATTATGTATGAATAAAAATGCTATAATTAGACCAAAAAAAAAACAAAAGTTACACATCATTATATTTTCAAGGATTAATTATAAAACAATAAACAAACACAATCAATCTATAAAAACTAAATATAAAAAAGTGAGTTTAAAGCTCTTTTTGAGCTAACGATTTCAATCAGAAATGTACATTTTTTACAAGTTAATAGCTCTTTATTATTGAGCTAACGATTTCAATCAGGACTGTCCATTTTTACCAGTTAATGCAGTCTTAATAAGATTTGAAGTAACAATGAAATACTTTAAATTTGTAAAAAGGTTTAATAACAAGAATATAGAAATTCATTTTTCTGCTACACTATCACTATTAGATGTATCAATGTCCAAACAATATACTCTTAGTTATTTCAAGCCCCTATACTAATGAAGCCCTAAAACCTAATAATTGAGGCCTTATTTTTTAAGAATAGTACGGTACTAAATGAATGACATATATTGATGTGACTCATCAATAAGAATAGTTAAGAGAAAATTTTAAGTATATGTGCTATTTAAAAACAAAAACACCTAAAAAACTTCTTTCGATCGCGTCAAACTTTATTTTCAAGTCTCAAACACTTTTATTAAACACTTTCAAAAACATGTTCGAATTTAGGGGAGGTTTCCTTCCTAGTAATATTTTAACGTTCAAATCTTGAATCATATCACTAAGACCATTCAAAACTCTCTCAAAATCAATCAACTCTAATAAATAAAGAAGAAATCTTTCATTGAAGGTCCCAAAAAAATTGATAATAAATTAGTTGACCGTACGATAAACTTTTAAATGACATATAAATAATATCTAAAATTTATAATTAATAAATGAAATAAAACTATAAGGATGAAGAAAAATTCATTTTGTATTTAAAATTTAGCTAATAATATTTCATAAATTATTAATATTAATGTTCTTCTTCATTAGAAAAATATGCATAATTTCAAACAAATATTATGTATGAATAAAAATGCTATAATTAGACAAAAAAACAAAAGTTACACATTATTACATTTTCAAGGATTAATTATAAAACAATAAACAAACACAATCAATCTATAAAAACTAAATATAAAAAAGTGAGTTTAAAGCTCTTTATTATTGAGCTAACGATTTCAATCAGGAATGTACATTTTTTACAAGTTAATAGCTCTTTATTATTGAGCTAACGATTTCGATCAGGAATGTCCATTTTTTTACAAGTTAATGCAGTCTTAATAAGATTTGAAGTAACAATGAAATACTTTAAATTTGTAAAAAGGTTTGATAACAAGAATATAGAAATTCATTTTTCCGCTACACTATCACTATTAGATGTATCAATGTCCAAACAATATACTCTTAGTTATTTCAAGCCCCTGTACTAATGAAGCCCTAAAACCTAATAATTGAGGCCCCAATTTTTCAGAGGCCCTGTGCGACAGACCAGCTTGCACGGGGCCAAAACCGGCCCTGTTGGTGTCGAAGTAGTGTATATTGTAGTTGAAGTATGGTCAATCATGCACTTGTCAAAAATGATACGGTTGTTAGCATGTTGAATTGGGTATATTTGTTTGTTTTTAAGTTAGCATATACACTAAGTTAGCTTGTAATAGATATTTGTGGGGGGGAAAACTCGTTAGTTTAGAGTTTAATATAAATAACATATTAGTCTCTCATCATTGTAGACAGCAAATCCTAATTTAGGGTGAGAGGGTTATTCGCTATTCTTGTTATCTTGTTTGAAGAGAAAGTAAAAAATATCAACTAATAACCAATCCTTATTGTCCTTCCATCTTTTCTACCTTGTTTACTTCTTAATCATAAAGAATCAGTTTGTACTTTTTTTCAAAGGCATCTAATTTCCCAACAGACTCGAATGAGGAAAACAACATGATTTGAATCTAACGAGGCTGATTTTGTTTAGATATTGTTTTCAATATAACTTGAGTTTCGTGACTCTATTTGAGCCGCGATTTGAAGCGTTGGGAAGCTAATGCATTAGACTACTTAATGGTAAGATCTTGAGAGGTTAAATATGTATATGAGGACCTGAATGTAATGATTTTCTTGTGGTGTTTATGAGATGAGTAACATTGTATTATATAATTGATTTATTGTGTTGATTTATGATGAAAAAATCATAATTATGCCGAGATGTTGTACGAATAAGAAGTGTTTCTACATTCGGCCTTAAGATTTTGATGATAACTTTACATGATAATTATCAAACACTTAACATTGTCAGATAAAGATCCAGACGATTTTTTCTTTGAAGAAACACAATGGTTGATCCCACACCAACTATCACGGCTTCAGATTCAAACGACAAAAGTTACATTGTAAAACATCCCATCTTTGATGGTGAAAAGATTGAATACTAGAATCATAGACTATAAAGTTTCTTTCTAGGTCATGATGTTGATCTTTGAGATATGGTAGTTGATGTCTACGTACCTCCCACATATGCTAATGCAAAAGAAATAGCTAGGATAGTTATGACTGATCAACAAAAGAAAGATTATAAGAATCATCATAAAGCCATAACCATCTTGTTGAATGCGGTTTCTTATACTAAGTATGAGAAAGTCATAAATAGAGACTCTATTAAGTCTATATTTTACTCTCTTGAAATGAGTCATTAAGGAAATAATATAGTCAAAGAAACAAGGTGTTGGCCTTGATACAGAAGTATGAAGCCTTCAAGATGGATGATGATAGAAGCGTTGAAGTCATGTTCTCGAGATTTCAAACCTTAGTTGCTCGACTAAGAGTTTTAAACAAAGTCCATTCAACGGTAGATCATGTGAAGAATATTATTAGAAGATTGTCATCCAAATGGAGGCCTATGGTAATTGCACTTAAACTTGCAAAGGATCTGTAGAACATTTCTCTATAAAAATTGATAAGTTCTTTGAGAAGTCATGAGATTGAGCTAGAACAAGATTAACCTCAAAAGAAGGTAAATCCTATTGCGCTCAAATATGTCAAAAGTCCAAAGCTCTTCAAGTAGAAGAGATCGAGGATTCATAAGGAGATTTTGATGATGAAGAACTTTGTTTTGGATTTAAACAAGACCCCCGTAAATGGACGATGGGATTGGTCCCTCTTGGATTAGTTGGTCGCAAAGCCGAATACCAAGATTTCCAAAAAATAATTAAGCTTAAGGAAGACATTTTTGTTTTAAATGAAGAACTTTTTTAATTAAAAGATGAATTTTTTCCCTCAAAGGCATGAGAACTCTTTCAGAAGCCTCTAAAAGTACTGAGGATGTCATTATGAAATATGACAAAGCTTTCTAGAAATTTATAGCTAAGAGCATAGGGAGAAGCATGCTACCTTTTATGATCTGTGGTGTAAGCAGAAATGGAGTTAAAGGTATTGGTTATGGTGTTGCACCCCAAAATTTACCCTCTTAATTTAGTCTTATGTTTCATCATAAACATCATATTGCATTACATTCATACCTTATGATAAGATTAAAGTTCTTTGGGTTCTCAAGTCCTCTGCAAGCTATGGAGGTTGATGGTGTTAGAATTTTGTTCTGAGGGAATATAAAGCTCTCATATATTTGGATCTTTCAAGTCACAATGATGTATTATATCTCAAGACATCTCATTTTTCTCATTGATTCCTCAAGAGTTAAAGTTTTGCAAAGAATTGATGAGGAATTCATCTGTGTCATTCATTTGATGAAATTAGGATTTTGGCCCATTGTGAAGTTTGAAGTTTGGATAAGTAAATTTCTTAAAGTATCAACTTCCTATTATCATTTGAGTCATCATGGTTCAGAGAATTACTCAATACATTCAGAAGATTTGAGGTTTTGAAGCTTGATTGGCTATCTCCTAATACAAGGTGCAAAATTAGGGTTTTGGATATAATCAGGATTTCTCCAGATTTTTCACTCAAATTTGATTCCACTTGTTTCTATATGTTATTGGACATCCATGGTTGAAATATTGAGGTTCAATTTTGATTAGAAGCAAGTCAATTGATCACAAGGGGCAAAATGGTCATTTTGGTCAAAATCAGTCAAAGTCATGAGTTGACCAAGTGTACTTTTGGTCAACCATCAATTCAAATATCAAATTTTCATGTTTCATGATCAAATCCACCATTGAACCAAGAAAATTGAAGAAATTGGGGTTAACTTGTTCTTGAAGTTTTTTGAAGTTTGAAATTTTTTTAAGTGTCCACCCTATAGAACTTTGACATGTCATAACTTTCTCAATTTTTATCCAATGGTTGCATACCATACATTTTTGGAAATCTTGGGAAAAATTCTACAAGTTTGTCAATGTGTAAAATTTCTTAAAAATGCACCATTTGAAAGATATTTGAGTTTGAAGCTTTATGCACAAGGTATGCAAAATTGCTGGCCAGGCCTGCCTTCCCTTGCCAGGCACGAGTGACATTTCATCAAACAGGTGGTGTGCCATATGTCCAAGCCTATTTCTTCCTCCTCAAGCATCAATTCTAAAAATTGAAATGTGCATACTGTAGATGCCCACGAGAGCTCTTCATCAAGCTTGGAATCATCCATTTTGGACAAGTATCCATCAAGATATGGATCCTCAAAGTTGTTGTCTCACAACTGTTTACCATGCATGCCATGCAGGCCCATGCGTGCCCAGAATTTGCAGTGTCATGGCTTGTTATTTCTAAACTTGTCTTGGTCATATCTCATTCAATATTCCATCATTTTGCATGAACCAAAACCCATAGTGAACCTTATTGAGAGATCTTTTGATAGGCTCCAAAAGGCCAAGAAATGCACGAGTCAATTGTGAGAAATTTGGGTCACAAGTAAGGTCATTGGACTATAATTTGCAATATGCAATTATTTATGAAACTCAGTTTCCATCCATTTCTTTCACCCTAATTCAATTCTATTGTTCATTAGAAGTGTACTAAAGCCCATTATGTCAGCCAATTCAGTTCAATGTGCACTTGTACTTGGTTGCACACCAAATTCTCAAAACTTGCTCATTTTGGCCAAAACACCAACACTAATTATTTAAAAGGAATCAAAGGCTGAGATTAAAAGGCACCAAAAGCAAGTGAAATCATGAGAGAAACACAAGCCATTTCTATGCTTGCAAGTGACAGCTCCATAAGAGCAAATTTTTGGATTGGACTTAGGACTCTCTTTCAAGGCCCATTTATTTTTCTAAACTCTTCAACATACTATACATAAGCTAGAGCAAACCTCATTTCACTCTCTCCACGCTCACAAACCCTAAATTCCAGATCTGAACACAAAACTCCATAACTGCATTTTTCTTCAAATCTCAAGTTTCAACCGTACATTTGGAGATTTTCTTCTTTATTCTTCATACTCAAGACACAAGGAAGATAAATCAAGCATTGGAACTCAACTGGAGTGAAGGAGACAGTAAATTACGATTTCCTTTTGAGGTAAGAAACTTGAACTTTGATTCTTGAAATTTAGCCGTTCATTTGTGTGTTTGAGTTTATATTCATGTTCATTGATGTTGTTTGAATGACTCTGGAGCTTTACAACTTTCAATTTGATGAAATATGCATGATTGAAGTTTCTGAAAATTTCAATATGGATGATTTTTGCACTTTTTGTGGTGTGATTTCTTGATGTATAGTTACTTATTTTGAGATTCACGACTTGCATGATGTTCCTTGCCATGAGATCTTTAAAATGAGCTTTGAATCACAAATTTTGGTTGAGAATTAAGAAAGATATGAGGTCTGGAAGTTAGGGGTCTGAATTGCACGAAATATGTGTGTTAGGGGCTGCTGGAGGTTAGGGATGAAGTGAGGTGTCACTTCCTGATTTGTCCATTTGAATTTTCATGCATTTTTTATTTATTTCTTTCATCTGATTTTATTTTATGCTCAAACTATTTTCAAAATTTATGAAAAAAATATAATAGGTTATTTTCAGTATCTAATATTTTGTGGAGTTTTTCTGGAATTTTTAAAAATGTTTTGATTCGTCAAATAAATTCAGAGATTAATTAATTTTGATTTGATTAACTTTTATCCAATTTTCTTGTAAATTCTTGAAAAAAAAATACTTTTCCATGATAAAAAATTCCACAAAATTTATTCTGAGCCCTTTGATTGGTTTATGATGAGACCATAACTTTTATTTGATTTTTTTTTAATTTGTTTCATAATTAAATAAAGTCATGCATTATATTGCATTTCATGCATATTTATCATTATTAAAAATATTTTTCTCCATACAAAAAATTCATAAAAAATTGGATCATTCAATCCATTCATTTTGCATTTCTGAATGTTATTTCATTAATTTTGCATCTTTGTATAATTAAATGAATTTTTTGCATTAGATATTTGATTTGCATATCACACTTTGCATTTTTATTATTTTCACCATTTTTCCTTGGAAATAAAAATAACAAAAATAGTGCTGATCTTATTTGGGATGTTAGGTTACTGTTTCCAATTTTTGTAGATTTTTATTTTTGATTTTTGTATTTTATACAAATTTTTCTTGTTTATTGGTCATATAAGTTTAATTTTGAACTAGTGTTGACTTTTGAATTTTATTTTGATCCTTCCATGGACTTTTGAATTGGGCAAGGATATGTCTCCGACTTGTAGGAGATTTGAGCTCATTAGTTCATTTTTGTTGGATTTTATATCTTATCTTTCTATTTTTTATGGAATTTCAAAGTGAGCATGTTCTTTGGCCCAGTGTAATTGAGTCAAACTTCAATTTGAAACTTATGGACATAATTTAAGGCCAATATTTGGGTGTGTGATGATCATTTGAATGCTCTACTGATATCTAAATATGTTTTCATTTATTTAAAATTACATGTTGATCATTTGGTTTCCACCTTGAGCATAAAGTTTGTATGCTTTCCAAAACCCTAATTTGTTGATGCTTTGATTCTTAAGTCATGTTCTTGTGCAATTTGTGATTCTAATTGATGCTTAGGGGTATGATAACCTCAAGGATGGTCATGTAAATACTTGAGAGGCATTTGACCTCATTGTATCATATTGATCCTTTAATTTGAAGGTGTTTCATTTTGAGTTTCGTTTGCATGAATTGTGAGATATGAGGAATGCATTCATGCAATCCTTTGGGAATTTACTTCTCATTTCTTTATATCATTATCATGGCATGTTTAGGGTTTTGATTCCAGTTTGATTGATTCATTTAAGATCCCTAACTTGCACAATTCATGTTAGTTTTTGTTGCTAAGATGTCATCACCTTGTGGCCATGGTTGTAACATTTGTATTATGTGTATCTTTCATGACATTAGTAATCCAATTTTCATTGAATTCTTGATCTTTAATTCTGACTTTGTATATCATATGATCACTAATCCTATGCTTTTTGATTCATTGACTTGCATTCGATTGCAAGATCATCATGATGACCTAAAAGAGCTAAATCTTCTTTCTTTTCTAATTTTTAGTTTGACAATACCTTAAGGGATTATAGATTCATGATGTTTGAGGTATGTCATTTCAATTGACATTAATTTGAGGCTCATAACAAGAATATTGTGAGGGCTCCATCATTACGCTATGACATACAAGACATCATTCCATTCCTACATAATCTTAATCAATGTGGTTTGATTTGAGATAGGTGGTGTTTACTTTAGATGATGTTGTTCATCAAATAGGTGATTTGTTTGTGTATTGAAGTTTCATCTTCTACATTTGGTTACTCATGAATCATATCTTGAGTTAAACTTATAACACAAGTCACACATGGTTTTAATTATCTAATTAAAACTATTTTGTTTAATCTTTATCAAGTGCCATATTTGACTAGTTTTGGTGTTTTTAAATCCTAATTCGATGTACTTTTGTATGCAAGCTCTTTACCTTGTTTGAAATGCTTTTGTTTATGGTTTACTTAGGTCTTAAGCTACTGACCTTGTGTGTCACATTACTTTCTCACCTTGCCTCTTCACCATATTTGACTCGTTAATTTGTACGCTTACTTCAAGTTAACTCTAGGGTTTAAAATCGATCTTTTCCTTTGCTAGCTTTTGTGCTATGAATGGTTGTGACGTATGATAATTGTTTTGTGATTTGTATGAACATCATCTTTGTGTTCTCATCAATGAACTCACTTGTATATGACACTTGACACAAGCATGCTTGAATACATATATGCACATATGCCATCACACATTTTTAGGATGCACATTCATGTTTTCTTATCGGAAGTTGCTTATGAAAAGATTATGATGATTGTGTATATGTCATGAGTACATCTCTACCATGATAACCACTGACCTTCATTCTTTTCTATCTTTGAAAAGTTCATGCCTCTTCATCTATGCAATACCATGCTTCATTTGACTCTTAGATGCATGTTACACCAAATTCTTGACTAGTTTTTCTTGTATTAGTCTTGTGTAGGTTTTCTTTTGAGGTGATTGTAATTTGTTTGTGTCTAACATGAATGTAATATCTATGTGTCCATCACTGACTTCACTCGAATATGACACCACTAGGCATGTTCACAATTGCATATTTATGTACATTTCACTACACACTTCTAGATGCGTACTTAGGCTCTCTTAGTTTACTTTGTTTGTGAATCTTCATGATGATTATGTATATGATGATAATGTATTATTATTATGTTAGCTACTGAATTCCATGTATTTTTATGCTATAAGGTTTACTCCTTTTCCTTTATGCATTACCATGCTTCGTTCGACTTCTAGTTGCATTCAAGGTCAAGTTCTTGACTGGTTTTTTTGGTGTTAGTATTGTATATGTGCAATTTTGAATATCTTGTAACTTGATAGTGTATAACATGAGTATTTCTTAATTATGTGTTGCTTCTGATCCCACCATCATGTGACACTTAGCACAAGTATGCTCAAGCACATACACACGCGCACACACGTTTGCCCGCACTTGTATGAACCGAATGCATTTTCCTTAAGTGTTTTGTTTGTGAATCCTTCGAATGCATGTTTGAATGATCTTATTGATGAAGTAATGTGTTTTCTAATGTAATTTATTTTCACCTTTGCCTTTTTATGGCTTCTTTTAACTTGTAAACGCTTCCTAGGTTAAAAATATCGACTAGTTTTCGCACTAATGTTGTAATTGCATCTTGGTGACATTTTATTTATGATTTGGTTATTAATTATTTAATATGATGTTGTTAATGTAATCACTTCATCTTGACACCTTCTTTTCATATTATAAGTCTCACACACTTAGATTCACTTCACTACACACGATTGTTGCATGTTTACACACTTTTGGTAGATTTTTTTGTTCATGAATCTTCGTGGTTTATTTGTATGATGTAAATGAAACATTAACATGCTAGATACTTACTTTAATGTCATTTTACTCTTTAATTGTCCATTAATTTCACCAAAGTCCAACACTTCACACAATTAGCTTTTCGTATGCTTTTAGGACTAGTTTCGACCTAGTTTGTGAATTAACTTTGCATATGCATGCTTATAGCGATGTTTGATATTTGTTAAAGGTTTGTATAAACTTTCTAAATGAATGTTGTGTCTACTAACCTCACTTCACATGACACTTTTGTAATTGCAAGCTTCTCAAGTCATGTTTAAAGCTTTGGTTTTGATGAAGACAACATGGATATCAACATTCAAAGGATGTGCAAAAAGTATATCAATAGCATAAAACCTTGTTACAAGTCTTGAAGATTAGAAGAAGAATTATTAAAGAGACAACAATGTCAAAAGGTATAAATAATTCTTAAACTTGAATATAGATGTTCACAAATATGCATTCATAATCATATACATATCCCATATGTTTAACAAAAAGAAAAAATATGTTTGAAATACTTTTCAAAAAGAATTTTTGAAAATAAACTTTTAGGAACCGGTTCCGACCTAACAGGGAACCGGGTTCCAAACTTATTCAAAAATCACCTCCCTGGATTTTGTACCAGGAACCGGGTTGTACCTATAGGGGAACCGGTTCCTGCGTAATTTTGAATTGGTTATAACGTTCACTAGGGCCGGTTCGTTGGTCGGAACCGGTTCCCAATAACCAAGACAAATTTTCTTTTGTTTTTTGAACATATTTCAAATGGTATTCTTTCATGATTGCATTGCATCTTTTCATATCAAATGGCATGAATGAAAAGGTATTTGTGACATTATAAATAGTGCAGATTTTCAAATTCAAATCACCTTCTTCAATTAACAATTTTCATTATTCAATTTTCATATTCCTAAAAACTTTCAAGTGTTCTTACAAGTCATAATTTTGTGAAACTTGCCATATACATTTTCATTCATTACAAGTTTCATACATTCATTGTGAACATTTATAATCATTGTTTGTGAATTGTTTCTTTCTTGAAGAAGAAGATCAATCAAAGATTGATAGTGCTCTCCATCTCTTTCAAATAAATCATTGTATTACAAAAAGAAAATATTCCCTTACTATCCAGGATTGTTGGAAGTAAGTGTTGTGATTTGAAGAGGATTGTTCTTCATTCACATTAGTGTTTGTTTTTGACCTTAAAGGTGTTAAGAACCTTTGGTCACCCTATAGGTTAGATAGTAAGCATAGGCTGTACAATTATTCTAAACTATAGTGAAATCTCTTTCGTGTTGGAAAGGGGACTGGAGTACTCTCGGATTGTGAGGGGAACCAGGATATATCGCCGTGTTCTTTACCTTTCCGCTTTTATCGTTTTCATCACCATAATTCAGAAAAGATAAGATATAGTCAAAAACCTTCAAACACTTAACCACAAAAATTACTACAAATATTCTCATAAAAACCGAATAAATTTTTATATATACCTAATTCACCCCCCTCTTAGGCACTCTTAGACTTACAATTGGCATCAGAGCAAGTTATAGGTAACTTGTTCCTAAAGATCCAGAATGGCTTCCGCAAACCCAAATCTGGTTTTCAAAGATGGTGGTAGTAACAACTAGCCTCCATTGTTTTGTGGTGAATACTTTGACTTTTGGAAAATTCGCATGAAGGCTCATCTTGAAGCGCTAGGAGAAGAAATATGGAATGCTGTTGAGAATGGTCCATTCACTCCGGTGTGTGTTGTCAATGGTGTTGGGTCATCAAAGCCTAAAGCATCATGGGATGACGATGACAAGAAAAAAGTTCTCTTCGACAAAAAGGCAATCAACATTCTCCAAAGTGCTCTTAGTATGGATGAATTTTTCCGAGTATCGGCATGTACAACGACAAAGGAAATTTGGGATACTCTTGTAGAAACTCATGAAGGAACCGCCGAAGTCAAAAGGCCTAGATTGAACACTTTGAGTCAAGAATATGAATTATTCAGAATGCTGCCCGGAGAATCCATCCTTGAATTGCAAAAGAGATTCGTTCACTTGACAAACCATTTGAAGGCACTCGGTAAGACTTTAACTAACGATGAATTAAATCTTAAAGTGCTTAGGTCTTTAACTAGGGAATGGCAACCAAAAGTGACGGCAATATCCGAAAAGAAAAGTCTAGCAACTATGACTTCCGCAACACTATTCGAAAAGCTTCAAGAATATGAGACGGAACTTGGAAGGCTTGAAAAACATGAGAATCATGAGAAGAAATCCAAAGGCATTGCTTTGAAAGTTGACTCAAAAGAAAGTCAAGATAAAGATGCATCGGAGGAAGATGAAAACTTCTTGCTTCTTGTAAAAAGGTTAGGTAAATATTTTGGTCATAAAAATAATCTTCATAATGCTAACTTTGTCAAAAGAAAGAAATTTTATAAGCATAAAGATAAAGAAGCCTCCACATCAACACAAGATGTCACATGTTATGAATATGGAAAACAAGGTCACATAAAGCCAGATTGTCCAAAACTCTCCAAGAAAAATGGATTCAAAGGCAAAAATGAGTTCAAGAACAAAAGGGCTTATGTTGCATGGGAAGATAATGAGATAAGTTCTTCATCCGATTCAGATAGTGACGAAAGTGCAAATCTAGCATTGATGGCTTCACACCACTCCGATGATGAAGAAGGCGAGGTTAGTTATGATAACTCTCTTTATGATAATGGTGCACAATGTGCTATAGATGAACTATTAAATGAATGCAAAATTCTATATAAAACTATTTCATCTCAAAAGAAAATAATTTCATCTTTAGAAGAAAAAGTTAAAACTATTGAAAAAGAACATAAAGATGAAAAGTAAAGATGATTAGTGATCAAAAACAACAGAATTTTGTATGCAATAATTGTGAATCACTTTCTTTCCAAATTGTCCAATTAAAAAGAGTCCTAGAAAGGTATGAAAAAGGACAAGTTGGATTGGAAAATGTTCTTAGCACTCAAAGATATCCTAAAGATAAAAGTGGACTTGGTTTTTCAAAATTTTCTCAACCAAGTCCCAACAAAACTATCTTTGTTAAGGCTAATAACCAACCAATTCAAGAGAAAGTGAATAAGCCTAAAGTAGTTCATCATTATCCTAAAAATAAAAGAGTTGTTAAGAATAAATCTTATCCTCCTAGATATATAAGTAATTTTGAACCTACTTATTTCTATTGTGGTATTAAAGGCCACACACCTAATGCTTGTTATATAAGAAACTTTAGTGTTCCAAGTGGGCATTATGTGTGGGTAAAGAAAGGTACTAATTATGAAGGACCCAAAGCAATTTGGGTACCTAACAAACCTTAATTTGTTTTGTAGGTGTGCTTGAAAACCACTTCAAATTTATGGTATCTTGATAGTGGTTGTTCAAAGCATATGACGGGTGACATAAACCATTTCTCAAATCTTGTTCTAAAGGCCAAGGGTTATGTCACTTATGGAGATAACAACAAAGGGAGAATTCTTGGTAAAGGCAAAGTTGGTGCACCACCTTTCACATCCATTGAAGATGTTCTTTATGTTGAAGGACTAAAGCACAATCTTCTTAGCATTAGCCAACTTTGTGACAAAGGCTTCAAGATCAAATTTACAAAAGATGAATGCTTAATCATTGATGAAGTCACCAATGAGGTAAAACTCAAAGGTAAAAGAATTAATAATATATTTATGATTTCTCTTAATGATCCATCTTTGAAGGTAAAATGTCTCATGGAAAACAATGATGATTCATGGCTTTGGCACAAAAGGATTGCTCATATTCATATGGAACACTTGAATAAACTAATCAAGCATGATCTTGTCATTGGTTTGCCTAAAAGAAATTTTGTCAAAGATAGACTTTGTGATGCTTGTCAAAAAGGGAAAAAAACAAAATCATCTTTCAAATCCAAGAATGTGGTGTCTACTACAAGGCCACTACAATTGTTGCACATGGATCTTTTTGGTCCATCAAGAACAAAAAGCTTCGGAGGTAATGTATACGCTTTGGTTATTGTTGATGATTTTTCTAGATATTCTTGGACTTTGTTTCTTGTGCAGAAAAGTGATGCTTTTAAAGCCTTTAAGAAGTATGCAAAGCAAATCCAAAATGAAAAATCACTAAAGATTGTATCCATAAGAAGTGATCATGGTGGAGAATTCCAAAATGCACAATTTGAAGAATTTTGTGAAGAACATGGTATCTCTCATAATTTTTCAGCACCTAGAACTCCACAACAAAATGGAGTAGTTGAAAGAAAGAATAGGTTTCTAGTGGAACTTGCAAGAACAATGCTTAGTGATGCAAATCTTCCTAAATATTTTTGGGCGGATGCGGTTAGTACGGCATGCTGTGTTGGAAATCGAGTTATCATTAGACCTATAATAAAGAAGACTCCATATGAACTCTTCAAAGGAAGAAAGCCGAATATTGCTCACTTCCACATTTTTGGATGCAAGTGTTTTGTTCTCAACAATGACAAAGACAATCTCGGTAAGTTTGACGAGAAATCCAACGAAGGTATATTTCTTGGTTACTCTCTTTCTAGTAAAGCATATAGAATTTATAATAAAAGAACTTTAACTATTGAAGAATGTATGCATGTATCTTTTTATGAAACTAACACCTCTAAAGAGGAAGTAGTGGTATGTGATGATGATGATCCTATAGATTTACCCTCGGAAGAACTTTCAAATGATCAAGTTGTGAAATCACCGGAAAATCAATAAGACATTGTACAACAAGATTCAAACATCAATGATCTACCAAAAGAATGGAGAACTCATAGAGACCATCCTATTGACAAAATTATTGGTGACATTAGCCAAGGAGTATCAACAAGATTAAATCTAAAAGATGCTTGCTTAAACATGGCGTTTGTTTCTCAAATCGAACCTACCAAAGTTGATGAAGCCTTAGGAGATGATCAATGGATTGTTGCTATGCAAGAAGAATTAAATCAATTCGAGAGAAATCAAGTTTGGGAACTTGTTCCTAGACCAAGTGGTAAACACATCATAGGTACCCGATGGGTGTTTAAGAACAAACTTGATGAGAATGGTCTAATTGTTCGAAACAAAGCAAGGTTGGTTGCCCAAGGCTACAATCAAGAGGAAGGAATCGACTTTGAAGAAACATTTACTCCGGTTGCAAGGTTAGAAGCTATACGTCTTTTACTTGCTTATGCTTGTTCATTAAATTTTCAGCTTTTTCAAATGGACGTCAAAAGCGCATTCTGGAATGGATACATCAATGAAGAAGTCTATGTCAAACAACCTCCGGGATTTGAAGAATTCAAACATCCTACACATGTCTTTAAGTTGAGAGAGGCTCTTTATGGCTTAAAGCAATCACCAAGAGCATGGTATGATAGACTTAGCAATTTTTTGTGTGAAAAAGGTTTCGAAAAGGGTAAGGTTGATAAAACTTTGTTCATTAAGAAAATCAAAAGTAACACTTTATTGGTTCAAGTCTATGTTGATGATATCATTTTTGGATTGACTAACAAAGAAATGTGTGAGGAATTCTCATTGATGATGCAAGGAGAATTCGAGATGTCTATGATGGGAAAGATGAACTATTTTCTTGGACTACAAATCAAGCAACTAAAAGATGGAATCTTCATCAACCAATCTAAGTATTGCAAAGAATTATTGAAAAAGTTTGATATGGAAAATTGTAAAGCAATGAATACTCCAATGAGCTCCGGTACATATGTTGATCAAGATAAATCCGGTACTCCAATTGATATTACAAAATATCGAGGTATGATTGGTTCCTTATTGTATTTGACGGCAAGTCGTCCTGACATAATGTTTAGTGTTTGTCTTTGTGCTCGCTTTCAAGCAAATCCAAAGGAATCACACTTTATAGCAGTTAAAAGGATCATGAAGTATCTCAAAGGAACAACCAATGTCGGCCTATGGTATCCTAAAGGTAGTATTTGCACTTTAATTGGTTATTCTTGACGCGGATTATGCAGGTTGTAAAACTGATCGTAAAAGCACAAGTGGTACTTGTCACATTATTGGAAATGCATTAGTATCATGGGCTTGTAAAAAGCAAGCATGTGTTGCTCTTAGCACGGCCGAAGCAGAATACATAGCAGCGGGTAGTTGTTGTGCACAAATTCTTTGGCTCAAGCAACAACTCCGTGACTACGGACTTGATCTCGGATGCATTCCTCTTCGATGCGACAATACAAGTGCTATCAATATTGCAAAGAATCTGGTCATGCATTCAAGAACCAAACATATAGATATTCGACATCATTTTCGCCATGATCATGTACTTCAAGGAGATGTCGAAGTCACTTTTGTGGATACTCATAACCAACTCGCAGATATCTTCACAAAACCGCTTGCTCGAGAACCATTCTTCAAAATCCGAAGAGAACTTGGTATTTTGGATGAAGGTGATCTCTAAATGTTTCTCATAAGGTGCACGTCTTAATTTTTCTTCAAAAATGTATGTTTTAGTACACTCTGCTTCTACTCCTTCTTTTATATGTTTTTATTTGTTAAAATATGTGTGTATATATTGTTTGTACAAAACTTTTCCTTTCATAACAATTTTTTTCAAGTTTTTGGCAATTTTTGCACGTGGAACCCGGTTCCCATAATGGTCGGAACCGGTTCCTGGTTCATTTTCCAGAAACATCATTTTTAACAAAATCCAGGAACCAGGTTCCCTATGGTGCAGAACCGGTTCCCAGCACGCAGATTTGCCACACGCCCCATTTTTCCAGGCTGACACGCGTTTGTGTTAAATAAGTTATTATTTGTTTTAGGTTTTGTTTGTGTAAAATCATAAGTGTTTTTAATAAGTTTTATGTCATAGTCAACATTCATCTCTCACTCCAACTTCATCTTCCTCCTCTCAAACCCTTCCACCTCCATTAACACACCTCATAAAAGCTCCAACATCTCTTTTTCTTCACCAAAATTTTAATACCCACTACTCCAAATCACTATAAAATCACCTCTCCTTCCATATTTCATGCTCAAATATCCAATCTCTCACTATTCCGAAAATCCCAAATCAAACCCTAAATTTTAGATTTCTCAAAATCTCCATGGGTCCTAAGAGAGCTACCAGGTCCAGCAAGGGAAAAGCCCAGGTTGAAGAAGAATCTTCTAACATTCATCCTCAGACCATTAAATCCAGAAGGCTCACCTTCAAATCTCGTAACCAGAAGGTTCTTAAAGCTAAGTTTTGTAGGCTTCATACCTTTCCTGCTCATAGCTTTTTTGTTTCCTGCTCAGTTGGCCTCTGCTGGGGTTGCTAGGTTTGTAGGTGACAATGGTGAAGTGTTTCCTGACCTTGTTAGAGAATTTTATCACAATTTAAAACTTATCCCTGATGAATTTGGTGATATTACTCTAACCTCTCATGTTCTGTCAAAAAGTATCTTTTTAACTGTTGAGGAATTTGGTGACTTGTTGGGTATTCCTCATGAAGGTTTGGTTCTGGTTAGTGGTGTTATCCCACATGATTGGCTACCATACAATAAGGTAGAGGTCTTTATCAACATGTGTAGGCCAAACCAGCAAAATACTGCTCGTCAACAACTTCTCTCTTCATCAAATTTGTTTGGCTCAAATCTCTCTGTAAGTGACAGAATGCTTCACCTCATTATTGCCTATATCCCATTTCCAAAGAATTCTAACCACTCTCGTATCAATGAGTTTGAATTAATGGTCCTTAATGCTTTGAGACGTCGTTGCTCGGTTAATTGGGCACTTTCTATTATGTATCATATGCAACTTATGGCTTCTCTAGATGGTGGTTTACCATATGCTCAAGCCATTTCTCACATTCTGGAAAATGCTAATGTTAACCTTCAACGGGAAGTTACTAGAATTCAAGGAGATAAGGAGGCTATTACAGATGCAACCGCTCTTAAGAACACCGGAATCATTCTTGATGCAAGAGGTCACTTTCACTACAAAGAGGATTTCGAACCAACGGTCCAATATGTCGCTCAACCTCCCGAAGGCGGCTACACCTTAGACATGTTGTTTAATCAAATGACAATCTTCCAAAGACATGTGGATGATCGCTTTGACGTGCTCTCACAAGAAAATGCTTCCGCACGACGACAACTTCGAAATGTCCAAAGAACTCAAAAGCTTATTCTTGATCACCTTGAAAGAAGTGAAGTTCAAGAGGAAGAGGAATCCGGAAGTGGAAGTGGTAGCAAAAATGGAAGTGAAGATGATGGTGATGAGATGAATGAGGATGAAGACTAAAATTTCTATGTCATTTCTTTCATTTTCGTGTTTTACTTTGTTATGTTTAGACAATGTTCCATCTTATGTTTCATGATGTTTAGGTTTTGTATGTTTCGTTGTTCTATGTTGTATCGTACAATTTGTCATGTTCGTATTTTAGTGTGTGATTGTGTTTAAATTTGTTTGTGTGTTTTAAAAATCTGTTTCACTCTTTTTCCCCATCCTTTTTTATGTTAACAAAGGGGGAGAAGAATATGCATATGTGTTGTTTTGTTTCAAAGAAAGTGCAGGCCAAAATAACTATCATAAACTCACTCCAAAATTCAAAGAATCATGGACTTAGGGGGAGCATACAATTTAGGGGGAGCCTTGCATTTGCTTAACATTTTTGCTACACAAAACAACATAAACATTTCAAGAACTGTTTTCAAAGATTTGGTTGTCATCATCAAAAAGGGGGAGAATGTAATTGCAAGCTTCTCAAGTCATGTTTAAAGCTTTGGTTTTGATGAAGACAACATGGATATCAACATTCAAAGGATGTGCAAAAAGTATATCAATATCATAAACCTTGTTACAAGTCTTGAAGATTAGAAGAAGAATTATTAAAGAGACAACAATGTCAAAAGGTATAAATAATTCTTAAACTTGAATATAGATGTTCACAAATATGCATTCATAATCATATACATATCCCATATGTTTAACAAAAAGAAAAAATATGTTTGAAATACTTTTCAAAAAGAATTTTTGAAAATAAACTTTTAGGAACCGGTTCCGACCTAACAGGGAACCGGGTTCCAAACTTATTCAAAAATCACCTCCCTGGATTTTGTACCAGGAACCGGGTTGTACCTATAGGGGAACCGGTTCTTGCGTGTTAATTTTTGAATTCTGGTTATAACGTTCACTAGGAACCGGGTTCTGGTCGGAACGGTTCCCAATAACCGATCTGATTTTCTTTTGTTTTTTGAACATATTTCAAATGGTATTCTTTCATGATTGCATTGCATCTTTTCATATCAAATGGCATGAATGAAAAGGTATTTGTGACATTATAAATAGTGCAGATTTTCAAATTCAAATCACCTTCTTCAATTAACAATTTTCATTATTCAATTTTCATATTCCTAAAAACTTTCAAGTGTTCTTACAAGTCATAATTTTGTGAAACTTGCCATATACATTTTCATTCATTACAAGTTTCATACATTCATTGTGAACATTTATAATCATTGTTTGTGAATTGTTTCTTTCTTGAAGAAGAAGATCAATCAAAGATTGATAGTGCTCTCCATCTCTTTCAAATAAATCATTGTATTACAAAATGAAAATATTCCCTTACTATCCAGGATTGTTGGAAGTAAGTGTTGTGATTTGAAGAGGATTGTTCTTCATTCACATTAGTGTTTGTTTTTGACCTTAAAGGTGTTAATAACTTTTGGTCACCCTATAGGTTAGATAGTAAGCATAGGCTGTACAATTATTCTAAACTATAGTGAAATCTCTTTCGTGTTGGAAAGGGGACTGGAGTACTCTCGGATTGTGAGGGGAACCAAGATATATCGTCGTGTTCTTTACCTTTCCGCTTTTATCGTTTTCATCACCATAATTCAGAAAAGATAAGATATAGTCAAAAACCTTCAAACACTTAACCACAAAAATTACTACAAATATTCTCATAAAAACCGAATAAATTTTTATATATACCTAATTCACCCCCCCTCTTAGGCACTCTTAGACTTACAACTTTGTGTGAATATCATTCATTTGATTCCACCTGATCTTCTTCTTCTTCTCTTTTTCTCAGCACTTGTTGGTGCTTAGTTTGTGTGCTTTTGCCAAAGCACTTTGCTTGATTCTACCCCTCTTCTCACTTGGTTTTCTAACCAAGATGATTGATTTTATAGATTCCCCTTAGGTTTACTCGATTAGGTTAGTTATCGAGTTTAGACATTGAGTTAGGCATCCATGCATGATAACTTTAGGTAGATTCTTCCCTTTGTTTATACCCTAAACTTAGGATCAACTTTGTATGATAACATTAGGATTAGAAATAGGTTAGTCTCCCTTATCCATTTTCCCTTTATCCTTTTTCATCCTTAAAATTAAAATCTTGTTTTGTCAAGTGCATTAAAACACTCTAATAATATGAAACGTTTTCTAAAGTAAAAGATACAAACCAATTAGTTTTAGGGTGTTTCGTCATCCTGATGCTGCTGATGTTTCGTGATCCCATCTTCTGATGTTTCGTAATCCCGTCTTTTGATGTTTCGTCATCTCATCTTCTGATACTTCATTGTCCTGCTACTGATGTTTCGTCATCCTATTTGTTGATGTCTCGTCATCTCGTCTTCCGATGTTTCGTCATCCCGTATGTAGCTGATGTTTCGTCATCATGGATGTGTTTCGTCATCGTTTACTGTTTCGTCTGCTAATCTAAAAAACACAAAACAAGCAAAACAAGTGAGCCGAACTACGGTGCTCTGACTTTCCCATTGCACGAGGGAATACGTAGGCATCCTGTCACGAGGCTAGATCGAGCAACCTTTGTAAATATTTCCTTCTTTTCCCCGTGTTTCCTTTTTCTTTTATTCTTTTCTTTATTTCTTTATTCTTTTTTTTTGCATGCATTATACCATATACAAATATAGTTATACCTTTACACCCATTAGATAGAAAGTAAAAGCGGATACCGTAGAGTACTATGGGCGCGTAGGGTGCTAATCCCTTCTCCTTGCGTAACAGGCTTCCTTACCCGATCCCTCGGTCGCAAAACCGTGATTTCTCCGTTTCAGTTTTACTCAATGTTTACCTTTCCCTCTTGGTGGGATAAAAACGTTCGATGGCGACTTCATTGATATATAATTATATCCTTTGATTTTTTGGCCGGTTGTTTCATATGGTCCTCATGGCAAATCCAAATCTGATAAGGAAAACATACCAACCACCTTACACTCTCATTTTGCGTCTACTGGGGTTGAGCAAAAAGAAGATGGAATAAATGAAGAGAAATGTGATTCTGAATTCGATGATAATCAATTGGATAAACCAAATAGTTTTAATACTTGTAAATATGATTATTATTATTATGCTAAAACCAAAGTTTTTGCAACTCTGGTAGAACTAATAAGAAAGGACCCAAGAAATTATGGGTACCAAAAGATAAGATAATCTATGTTGCAGACATCATCAATAGTGAAATTGAAACACCAGTCTTGGTTCCTAGACTCTGGCTGCTTGTGACATATGATGGGAAAAAGGCATATGTTCCAAAGTCTGGGAATTAAGTCAGAAGACGTCATGGGTTTCAGAGGTGATCAAAAGGGGAGATCACATGCTTCGAAATAAGTAAATAATGGTTCATATCCTGTCGAACTAATGTTTTACGTGCTAAAAGAATAGCAGTTTAACATATTATCCATAAGTAAAATGCATGATAATGATTATAACATAATATTTAATCAAAACTCTTGTAAAATTGATTAGTCAACATAATGGCTCTATCTTTTTCAATGAAAAGAAAAGGAACAACACTTATAAGATCTTACTTTTTAACCTTATAGGACAAAAGGTGATTTGTCTCATGTCTGTTGATGATGAGTAGTGGACGTGGCACAGTTGTTTAGGTTTTGATAGCTTGAGAAAGATTTCTCAGCTGAAAAAGCTTGAACCTATCAGAGGTCTGCCTAAACTGAAGTTTACTTCAGATGCTCTTTGTGATACATGTAAAAAGGACAAGTATTCAAAAACTTTTTTCAAAGAAAAGAATGTTGTTTCTTCTTCCAAACCATTAGAACTTCTGCACATTAATTTGTTTGAACAAGTGAAAACTAAGTCAATCAATGGAAAGAAACATGGATCAATTAATTTTAGATGATTATTATAGGTGGACATGGGTGAAGTTCTTTTTAACACAAGAATAAGTCACATCTCGTATTCACTACCTTCTGTATCCAAGTACAATATGAGATAAGTCTCAAGATTGTCAAGGTTAGAATTGATCATGGTGAATATTTTGAAAAACCGTTTGATGAGAATTAGATTTCCCAGGATTTCTCCTGTCTAAGAACTCCACAGTAAAATGGAGTTGTTGAGAGAAAGAATAGGACTTTGTAAGAAATGGCTAGGACCACAATCAATGAAACCGATATGGCAAAGCACTTATGGGCAGAAGTTGTAAACACAATGTGTTAAATCCATAATAGAGTCTCTAGTAGATATATTCTTGGAAAGACTCCATATGAATTATGGAAGAACAAGAAACCCAACATATCATATCTTCATCCGTTTGGATGCTTTTGTTTTATACCTAACACTAAATAAAATATGAACAAGTTTGATTCAATAGCTCTAAAGTTGTATCATGTTAGGATGCTTTGAATGCTCAAAAGGCTATAGAATATATAAAATTGAAACACTCACTTTCGAGGAATCATTTCATGTTAGATTTGATGATGATATTAACTCTAAAAAAGTCAAAGCTAGTCGATAAGCTTGCAGGTGCGAAGATTACCATTTCAGAATCTGAAGGTAATAGAGTTGCTGATGAAGTACAAGAACAAAGAAGATCATAAGATGTTCATTCAAAAGCTTCTAATGAAAAAATGTCTTTGAAAAGGATCCTATAAAGACCATATGGGGATGAAGTCCTTGATAGAGTCTACATCAACTGATGAATCTCTTGAAAACAATGGATGGATGATCAAAATCAAGCTCTATGATAAAGATGATCTCATCACAAGTCAAAGTACATTAGCTTAGTATTTATATGTTTTCTGATGAAGTACTTATAGATACTTTTACCAATTAAAAATCATCTGGACAGGAAATGTTTAAATTAAGAAGGACGTGTATTCTCATTTTTTTGAATATCAATCTTGAAGTAATTAAATATCTTGAGAATAGATGAAAAGTATTTCTTGTTTTACCTTTATCTCTTATGACTTAATATATAGGATAAGATATTTGACTGTCAATTTCAAAAGATTTTTTCTTGCACAACCTACCCTATTCTGTGTCATAATTAATTTTGCCTTAACTTTCCATATCCTTTCCTTGGAAGTTGTGAAATCGTTTGTTCTCTTTTCTTCCAGATAAACCATTAAATATCATGTGTGTCTCAAGTTTGATTACTATAAAGAAATTTAATTTTCTCATATGTTACATATCCTTTCATCTATTTATATCATCCATCATCATCTTCAGTTTCTCCTATAGCTTCAGTCATCATTATATTTTAACAACCCTTAAGTCCTTCCTAAAATTCTTATGCCAAAATGGCCATCAAAAAGTTTAATGGATATGAATACCTTGTGAAAGTGAATGATAAAAAGGGTCCTAATAGCATGTTTGATGACGGTTTCATCAACATGTGTTTTGATAGCCAGAGTTGGTCAGGTACGCTGATATGCTACAAGGTCCTATCTACCCTAATATCGTGAAAATTTTATGGCTTTATGCATCAGTCATCAGTGATGGCAGTTACATTAAGTCGAGTATCTATGGTATTCCTCTTATCATCACTCACTCCTCTATCGTCGAAGCAATTGGTGTACACCTAAAGCTAACTCAATAGATAATGTCAGTTTTCAATTTATAAATGTCGATGTTTTCCCAACCATTCATGATGCTTCTTGTGGGTATGAACCCAACAATCCAGACAACCTAAAACCTCTTGCTAAGTTTTGGTTTCGATTCCTGCTAATAAATCTTCACCCTATAGGAGAAGACTTGGGTGTTGTGTTTCCTAGGGAAAAGCGTCTGATCTTCTGCCTTCTCAATAATATCCTGGTTAATTTGTCCTCAATTTTGTTCAATCATCTAAAGGAATCAATTTTGGACTCCATATATCTTCAAAAATCCTTCATACCCTTTGGGCGTGTCCTATCTGAACTGTTTGAATTTGGTGAAGTAATCAAAAGTGTTCGAAAGACTCAGTTCTCTAAAAAAATACGTTGTTTGATGAGTGTTGTGATGTGTTTGAAGTCTAAGCCAATTTCTTTGTACTCAATAAACACGTCTTCTTTGGGCCATGTCCTGTGTGTCAAAACATTGTATTCAACATATTATCTTATCACTAGCTATGTATGTCAAAGAGGAAGTATCCGCATGAGATATTCTTGACGCATTCCTACTGATCTCAAATAAATTATTGCTTATATTCATAAGATATATTTTATAATTTATCAGCATTTTTTTAGAAGATCTCAAAAAATTCTATTGTGGTTTTAACTTACAGGATATCAACTTAATCACTCTGTCTCTTTATTACCTTTTTGATTTTTGACAAAGGGTGAGAAAGTAAAATGACTTTGATAATATTTATTCTCAGAATCTTAAAATCACATATAAAATGTTGTTGCTACTAATTATTTGTTTGATGTTTCAATCCAGGAACTTTGAACAAGTTCACTGAGTATTCTAAGACATGTTAAATATTAAGATCCTTATGTATAAGGTTGAGAACCTTATGGATGAAATCAACTATGATTTCATATATAATAAGTTGTACACTTTGTGAATATATGTATATTCAAACAAATGTACTCATAATGTTCAAAAGTAGTGAACTTTCTGAAAGTAAGGTAATATTGCTTGATATCATATTGTTCAGATGTTGTGAACTTTTTCTGAAAGTATAAAATTCAGACTTAAAGCTTCATAAGTTGTGCTCTCTTGAAAGGGAGTCAAATTTAACATTATGATGCATACTTTGATACAAAGATACCATTCAAAAGATGTGCTCAGATATGTGTGCTTCTGCAATGTATGTTCTATTCAGAAGTTGTGAATTGTCTGAATGTATGATACATTGGAAAATATCATGTCAAACATTGATGCTTAAGAAGTAGTGAACTTCTCCATAAGTATAATGTTTTGGTAATGATATTAGAATCATGAAATAGAAGTGCTGATAAATGATGCATGGCATTATTCAATAAAGCTCAAAATTAAGTTTTGATTCTTCATCAAGATTTGATACTAACCAGGTTCTGAGATGAAAACCAAGTGTTCTAGTCACACTCTGATGAGTTGTTGCAGAGAAGTGTTCCTTCTTTATTTCTATGTTCTGAAAACTCAAAATTCATTTTGTGAATCTTAGGCTTAAGGGGGGACTTTGAACAAACATAAATAAAATGTTGGGATTAACAGATTCAGGGGGAGCTGTGATCTTAACTCTAAATTTGTCAGTTACGGTGATTACCCTGTATAAATTGTTCTATCAAAATACATCATTTTTTCATCATCAAAAAGAGGGAGATTGTAAGAACAATAAGTGTTTCCACATTCGGCCTTAATATTTTGATGATAACTTTACATGATATCATAAAGAAGAATTGTATACTCTAATGGTTTCGTTCTAGTATGTAGTTACTGTTGTAATGTTTTAAATCTGATATCAATGCGTGTCATGTAACACCCCAAATCTTCCCATCGAATATTAATAAAAATTAGAGTGCAAAATTTCATCATACATGGGATGCCACATTTACTTCACATAAAAACAACATATATTAATCATATTTATTCAGATATATAACACTTAAAACCTGGATGAACATGTAATAAAATTAATTCAACTTTCAATCAACTACAATTCACTAATATTTTTATTTGACTAAAACAACTTCCACAATAGCATGGTACTTCATGAATTCAACTTAAAGGTCAATAACTTAAAGTAATAACAACAATGCATAAATGACAACAAGCGTTCACCCCTTGATTGCTACGTATCAGAGCAACTAAACTGACTCGAACTAACAACAACTAAATCTTCATCCTTCATTACCTGCACGTTACCCACATAGAGGCAACATCACAACAAAAGGGGTTAGATATCTACCAATATAAACAAGTGTATGATAAATAATATGCTAGGGTTAAATCATACAAAAATATCACTTCGTAGTTAACAACGTCACAAGCCACTTCATAATTAACAACATCACAAATCACTTCACAATTAACAACAATCACATATCACTTCACAATTTTCAACAATTATACTTATGACAACTCAAATGAGACACAACAATGCATATGCATGTGGTACCAATAAGGGCTTCAGCCCCCATCGTCAATTGCCAATTAATAGAGGCATCAAACAAGACATAAGTCTTCAACACAATTGCCAATCCAGATTGTCGCTAAAATATGCAATGTATGCAACTCGATAATGCACAACACACAACATAAACAACAAACTTATGTCACCAGGCATAAGCCTATATCACCAAATTCTATATCAATAAACAGAGGTAAACATCGTCACTAAAACATCCTGCAACTTCGCATAAAACAACAACAACATACACATCGCTGATAAATCACCAAGAAAATAACAACACAACGTATTCAACATAATTCACAAAACAAACCAATCACAATTACCTACTAACATATATGGACTACCTCGGCAAATTTCGGTCAATTCCAAACAACTAATTTTTTCGCTTAATTTACTCATTCGGCTAATTCAGTACTGATCTTATGCACTATTATTGCTACCAATTAATACACTATTACTGTCCAATTATATTACTGATGCAATTAATTCCATGCATCCCAAAATCATACTGGTAGCAATTACCCTGTCATCCAAAGTAAGCTCTGCTGCAAACTGCTATTTCACTCTGCTACTAGATAAAACCGACTTGTTCTTATTAATTAATCAATGCTATTTTTCATATTAATTTATTCCTTAATTTAGGTTAATCTACAAGTACCTAGAGTTATCTAACCAACCTTGTAATAAAAGAAAGAAAAAAATTAAAGTAAGTGTTTACATATAGATCAGAACGAGACAAAACAACAAAAGAAACCCCCTTTTCACATAGTAGGGCGTCCGCCCCTTGGTGGGACACATGTGGGGCGCCCACCCCACCTCATGGGGAGTCTACCCCTTATCCTAAGTAGCTCTTCCACTTTCTTTTACTTACCTGGGGCGCCCACCCTTCATGGTGTGGCCCCGCCCCCAATTTTCTTTCTTTCTTCTTCTCTGCTATGTTATTCAGCCCGATTCCCAGAAATCATCCCATGTGGTGATTCAGTTTGAAGGAAGAGATTGGAGCCATGCGCGAGCTCTGTCTCTTAGAGAAAAAGGAAATAGGCGCAATCGTATCGCCTCGGGGTTTACACCATTCGCTTTTACAGTGTCTGCGTGCTGCACAAACACTGACAGATGTAGGTTCGGGTCGTCAGTAGGGGCTCCAGAAAATTGGTTCTGCTGAACGGCGGAAAGAAGCGAAGGTTTCAGCTCGGAATTGTTTCGAGCGATAGCAGGAGCAACAATACTGCTGTGAGGCTCCGCTTGAGAAGGAACTGCGTAATCCTTAAGAGGACGAGGTGGAGGCGGTGGTTCAACCATCTTCTTCAATTCTTCAATATCCGGAAGTTTGGTCGTAGGAAGATTATTGAGTTCACAGTACTCTTGAATTCGTCTTCTTAATCTAAGATAACGCTCAATATCGTATATTGGTATATGCAAAGGACCGCCTTGAGAGCGAGTATTTGGCATACACAGAGGGAAAAGAAATAGTTGCTATAGTCTATACTTCGTAACAATAAAGTTACGATATCGACTTGAATAGTTCCCCGGCAACAGCGCCAAAAACTTGATCGCGAGTTTATCGTCTATAAATCGGGAGACTGCAAGTATACAGCCCTATCGCGTAGTTTTAAAAGATATCGAACCTAAGGGACTATAAATCGAACTAACGTAACCTAAACTACTGTGTAAAGCTATAGCTATCGAGTAAATAAATTGGGGGATTTTTTGGGTAATTAAACTTAATCTAATTGAAATAATAATAAGCGAATATCGGTATGTAATTCGTTAACCTAGAAAATCCGGCTTTCCATTGGCTTATTTTCTCAAAATGGCAATAATCCTTTTTCAGCAAACAATATTTATTTAAAAATCTTATCTCAAACTTTCGCTGTATTGAATCAGATTACAATTCTAAACTCTAATGTATGCTCTCGCTATCCCATTGATTTTAAAATTACTTTTTGAAAATAAATAAAGTTTAATAAATTTTAAAACGCTTTCACAGTCTTTAAAAATAATACTTAGTATCCACTATCTGGTTTTAAACCTCAAACTCTCGCTCTATTGGTTTCTAACCTTAGTCCAGTTTATTAACCTCAAACTTTCGCTCTGTTGGTTTCTAAGCCTTTTTTTTAATAATTCAAATTGGATATCTAAATCAGAAAAAGTGTTTATTTTATAAAATATAATTAAGCCTGTTTGTTCCGGATCCTTTCAGTTTAACTAGTTACATACCGATATCAGATTAAATTAGCCATACATATTTATAAAAATTGACATACATAAATTAAAGAATTCAACATGCATAAATAATTCCATAGCCAGATAAATTAATTTCATGCAATAGTTAATTATATAAATCAAAGCAATTTAAATAAGGAACCTGAAATAATTTAAATTCTGGAAATAAACTTGATGCTTTAAAGTAACTGGTACAAGGTCTTGATTCTTCAATGGAAATTAAAACAATAACTTGGAAAATAACTAATACCGGTACTTGAAAGGAAAAGGGAAATTGAACTAAGAATAAATTGCTGGAAACAAGAAAAATGCTTGAATTCTGAAGTACAAAGGTAATGCTGGAAAATAATGCGAAAACAATAAAACGAAGCGAAGACCGGAACCCTTTGAATGTCACTTTGATCTCTTTTTATACTTTTCAATCGTAACTGCCTTCTTTCCTTGCTTTTCGTCGAAGTTGACCGAAAAAATCTGAATTACTTAAGACGTGCGTCTCCATATATTTCTCAAGGTCCAACTGCCAAATTTGAGACGGTCGTCTCATTAAGTCTTGAGGGCTTACGTGGCAAAGGAGACGGACGTCTCCCACTTGTGAAGGAAGTTGAGGCGGGCGCCTCAAGTGGAAATGGGGGGTGAGACGCGCATCTCACGCGTGTTGGGAGTCTTGGGCTTGCTCGCTTGCTTTGGGATTGAGAAAAACAATAGTCTCTTATATTTTTAATCCTTCTTTTCTGCTTGCACACCCTTTCTTCATTTCTTGCACACCTTAATTTGATAATTCTTTCAAATATCATCTCTTTGCTCAATTGGTCTTATTTAAATAAAATGCCTGAAACAATAAAAATACCAACGTAATATAGAAATAAAATGAAATAATTAAATAAAAATACTAACATTATTTATGAAAATTAAATCAAATATGCTATATAAAAATGCGTTATCAGACCTCAAGTAAGAGAGATGTGATTGCTGAGTTAGCATAAGCTTGTAAAGAACTGGACGAGGTTATATGCATCAACTCAACAAGAAAACTTAAATTTGAAGAGACCATCTGAGCTCTAAGGAGGGATAATGCTACAAGTACTACTTAGGAGGTGTAGGAAGAAGAAAACAGTTCTGCAAGTGAGAGTCAAAGCTCTTTTGAAGACGGATCAGGAAGTGATGGAAGTGGTGGGTCTGTTGGTCCTGCAAGTAATTGAGTTTGCTTTAAGCTATGTTAATTGTGTTTCCAATTACTCCTACTTTGAACTGTTAACTTTCCTTGTGCAATTTTGGCACTAATGTGCTTGACAAATTATTTGGTATGTAATATCCCTAACAACTAACTTTAGGTAACAATGAATGATAGTTTAATTTAGAATTTCATATTGTTATATTTTATGAGTTAATTCTAGCTTTGGCATATTATGGCTAAAAAGGGGGAGAGTGATGTGATGTGACTGACTAACTCTGAATATGTGATGCTGACCAATGAAGTGTTGAAATGCTGATGTTGAGGGGGAGCAACTAACTGTGTTGATTGTGTGTGCATCTAAAATATACTAATGTTGTATGCAGGGGAGCAATGAAAACTGACTATGTGACTGTATTTGTGCATCTGTGATGTGATGGTTCTAACTAATGTTTGGACATTTAATTTTTCCGTTGTATCTTTGATGAACTATGATGCTGATTGTGTTGTGCTGCTCTGAATATGATGCTCTAATTTGTCTGATGAATTGTGTGAAGCTGACATCCATGTTTATGTTGTATTTGATTAATTGTTAATTGTGATGCTGATTGTATGGCTTATATCCTCAAATAATGTTTTAGCCAAAATTTGTCAAATGGGGAGTTTGTTAGTTCTGTAGATTGGCAACAGTTTTGGTAAAACATTCTGCTTAGAAAATGCCATAAAGAATAATGTATCAACATGTTTTATGAAGATGTCACAGCAAATGTCCTGACATGTGATACATACCTGAACTGATTTCTTAGTTCAGAAACATTAGGAGTCTGTTTGTTCTAAACTGTATGATCAGATTAAGCAACCTTTGTAACGTTCTTCTGCAACATTATTGGAGAACTTTTATCCTACCTTCATGGAGAAAGTATAGGACTTGGTGAAGACTTGTGAAGCGCTTATGGGTCAACCCTAAGCTACTGTCATCATACAAAAAGGCATGTTAACCCTACTTGCAGAATTAGCCATTCCAGAAGAACACTGAATGTATTGAGTTTAAGTTTTAGGTTTTAAGTCTTTGTTGGTTTTCACTTGTGAGCCACTCTAGTATTGTTTAATATTTGAGGTGGGCGTTAGTTGAGTTGTAATTTTTTAATCATCAATAAGCTTTGAAGCAATAATGATTGTGTGTCTTTGAAGTGTGTCTTCAAGTATTTGTTATTGTTAATTGTCATCGTATGTGACTGAGGGGGGTGAGAGGGGTTTCTCATATCTAAGAAGGTCTTAGATAGAAGGATTATTGGGTAGTGATTAAGTGACGGGTGTAAACGGTAAGTTTAACTCCAAATTAATACTGCTAATAGTGGACTTCATCACTGACTTGGTAGCTTCTAGACGTAGGTGTGTAGCACCGAAATGGGCAAACAATTCACTATGTTATTTAGTTTTCTGCATTTAGTTTCTGTTATGTTATTTGTTCATCAAAACATATATTAGTGTCGTGACAAAACATATATATATATATATATATATATATATATATATATATATATATATATATATATATATATATATATATATATATATATATATATATATATATATATATATATATATATATATATATATTGATTATCGTATTGTAAAGAAAAATTGTAAAGTGACTTAAAGAAGTTGCTCCTTGTCTCAAGCTATGATCAAACTATGGGCCAGTTTATTTCAACTTTAAAAATATTTCTTTTTGTATTTTTGAAAATGAATTTTATGAAACTGTTTTTTAAAATATTATAAATTTTTTATATTTGTTTTTTCTAAATCGTGAGACTAATTTTGATATCCTATAACACAAACATTACATTATTGAAGATCATAACATAATCAGAATCACAATTTTTTCAAAAAATTATATTTTAAAAATGATGTTCATGAAAAGCTATTTGAAATAGCTTCAAAATTAAGTGATTTTTTAAAATTTTGATGTCAACATTTTTTTCGCTAAAATGATGAATCATCTAAAATAACATTTTAAGAATAACCATTTAAACAAAATTTTCATTTGTAGCTTTTATGAAAAGTTTCTTTGTAATTTTTTTACACAAAAGTTTGTAACACTATAAAAATTATTTTTAAACAAAGGCAAAACAAACGAACCCTATATATTCTTACAAAATTGCGCAAATTTTCGACCATAAATAATTATTTGACACTATTTTTAGAGATTCAATACTGTTTTTCATACCTTAGACAATTTCATTTTTAATGAATTATTTTCTTTATCCAATACTGTATTTGGATACCGTATATACAATTTCATTTTTAATGAATTTTTTTCTTTCTAAATATCAAATTAATAGTTATAAATGATATATTTTTATATCGTGTTAATTTTAAATGTCCAAATAACACCACTCATTTTTAACTTTAATATAAGAGGTTTTTATGAATTTGTTTTTTCTTCTACTAAGGATGTCCAGCGTGTTTGTATGGTGCTTTCTTGGAGCCTAAAGCCTGATTTTCTCAAACTTTTCGCTTGGACTCCAGACTTTAATCCTAATAACCATAAACACACAACAGTTCAATGTTAGATCCGTTTCCTCGATTTGCCACATAAATACTGGAGTCCTAATATTATCTTTGTAATTGCTAGTTGTCTCGGAACGCCAATGTGTTTGGATGCTGCAACAGGTAAGTGCCCACTAGAGAGATCTTTTGGATATTTTGTTAGAGTTTTAGTTGATATTGATTTATCTACTAAAATCAGGCAAAAATTATGGGTTGAAAGAGAAGATTATGCATTTCTTGTTAAATTTGAATATGAAAATTTGCCACTTTTTTGCTCCAAATGTCATAACATTGGTCATAGTTTTTCGTCTTGTAAAATTGTTAAAGTGGATCAAGAGAAAAAATGTAACTAAGGAGAAACATAAACGCATGGTGAATAAGTCTCAGAATGAGGATTTAAGAAAGGAATCAGTTAAATGTAAAAATGTCACATGTGTTGATAATAATCCTTTTTTGTTAATAGTTTGAAAACCACTATTGATGAGAATGTTGTGATTAATGATGCTTTGCATCAAGAAGACTTGAGTGCTCAAGGTATTGAAAATTTACTTGATTTAGCTGTTATAGATACTACTGAGCAAGATAAATTTGACAAGAATCAAGATGGAGATTCAGATGCCCAACAAACTATGAATTTTCTAAGTGAAGCTTGGGCTAACATGAATAAGAGCGTTGAGATTGTTGATTTGAATGAAAACACAAGTCAACCATTTCAATTGTTAGTTTCAAAAAAAGAAAGAACAAGAAGAATCCGCATAAGGCAGACAAAGGTTTTAAGATGGGTGTCCCCAACCATACACCTCATTAGTTATTTTGATGAGAATTGTCTCTCATATATTTATGTTATCTGTTTCTATAGTTTATCTGAGTTTAGTTTATGTCCCCAGTCTTTTGTACTTCATTTTTATTTTATATATTACTCTTATTAAAAAAAGGTTTTGCCCTTTCCTCAATCTCATAAAGAATATCTCATTTGTATTTTTTTTTCAAAATATGAATATTTTTGTAATACTAATACAATATTTTATACATATTTTTCTACTGCTGTACCTTTATTTGTAAGCTTTCAGTTTGTACTTTCCACAATTACAATCAATAAAGATATTTCAACAACTCATATGTTCATTTTTTTAAGTTGTGTATAATTTATATTAGACACTAATTATGAGTCACATTTCAATATTAAAATGATAATTAATTCTAGGATTAGTTAACAACACACTTCACCTTTTATTAGTTTTTTACTAGCTCCTAAGTCTAACCTTAATTATTCATATAATTAATAATTAACTATACTTGTAAATACTTGCAATATCTAATGTAATTCACTACAACTGAAAATTATTCAATCATTTTGTGTTTAATCTGTTCACTTTCCTCTAGAAATTATATTTGCTGTTACATCTTAACAGAGAACTTAGTCATTTATTATGATTTTATTCAGCAGCAGAGATTAATATCCAGAGAATATCCGATTTCTTTTAAAAAACTTATGGTGGCAATCTCCGTAATTAGGGGAACATTGACATCCATTTCCGTAAAAAATCAAACAACAACCAACCAACCTTTATTAAACTCACTCTTTCACTTTCTCTCTCCCTCACTCACTCTGGCGTCTTCGAGTTACACAGCCAAGTCGTAAAAGGTACTCTCCCTTTCTCTCTCTCGATCCCCAAATCTAGGTCTTCTTTCTCTACCAAATTTCATCAAATCACCGCTTTAATTTTCGCAAACAAATCCATTATTCATTCTTACTCTTCACTTCACATCTCCTTCTGCTGATTTAAGTTAATTCTTCCAAGTTTGTAATTGCGCGATTTAGATCTTCGATTTTGTTTTTCTTAATTTTTAGTTTAATTTTCAATATATGCTCTTTTTTCGGGTTCAATTTGTGTTTTAATTTTGTTGTTGAGCAATTTGAGCTTGTCACCTTCCCGATTTGATGTCAGATTTGTGACAGCGTGTAATTGTGACGTAGTAACTTTTTGTTTTTGTAAATTTTTTTGCGGAGAAAGAAGTAAAATTAGTAACTTATGTGCTCAATCTTGGGTTCTAATTATTGTTTCTTTTATTGTGATTGTAAATTTTTTAAAGATTTAAAATGGATAGAAAATTGATATATCATTAATATCTTTGTCTATGTTAAGTATTGGTTTAATTAGATAATTGAAGTGGGAATTATTGCTTTTATGTTAGTTAGTCTTTGATTTTATGATCTGTTTTAGATCTGGTTCTGCTTTTGAGCTCTGCGAGCATCAGGGCCGTTTTTCAGGGTATGTAAGGCAGACTACTGCGAATGGTCCAAAATTTATCACGGTTAAATTATATCTAAATTGGGTCTCCTAAAATATTTGTCTCAGTTAAAAAGGGGTTTTGAATATCGACTCTAATTGTTTTGTCATGATTGAACTGTGACTAACTTATACAGGATTTCCGGCTATCACAAACTAATTTTGCCGGTTAGATTGATGTGTTAGTCTTTGCTCTTTGTTTTTCAAGAAACAAGAGAAGAATTTTGTTATTGACATATTTCTCTTCATCTTTTATTGCAAGTTTGCTGGTTTTGTGTGTATATATTAATGAAATTTACCTATGTTGCTTCTAAGACTTCATTTTGGTTTCAGAAGATGGACAACATGCACAGCTTCTGGCAGTTAGGGGACGAGCTTCGCGGACACTCCAAAGCATCTGAGGATCACAAATGGTTAATGGTTGCGTCTAAGTTAGCTGAGCAGAGATCAAAGGCGGAGCGTTTTAACAATCTTGATCTTTCGAAGGGTCCTATCGAAACAAGGGCAAGGGATAAATTTGGGTTTCAGGAGGAGAACAAATTCGATACTCTTAACTTGAGCATGTTAAACCTAGAATCGAAATTTACTGAAAATATGAACAAAAGCTCGCTTCGCAATGGTGTTTACAATATGAATGCTGTGTACCAGAAAAGCAATGCAAACTTGTTGGGTAACATGAACAGTAACAAGTATAGCGGTAATGTTCAGCTCAACAAAGACCCTCACAGCAACAACAATAACAGCAATGAAAACAACACAAATGCTACGGACAAAAGGTTCAAGACTTTGCCTGCAGCAGAGACACTCCCACGCAATGAGGTGCTTGGAGGTTATATCTTTGTTTGTAACAATGATACAATGCAGGAAGACTTAAAACGTCAGCTATTTGGTGTGTGCACCCTAAGTGTAATTTATATTTCAATCTTAATGATTATTATTCTTATACTTCCTAAAGACTTACTCTTTCAATATTTTTGGCAGGTCTTCCCCCAAGGTATCGAGATTCGGTCAGGGCAATAACACCTGGGCTACCTCTATTTCTTTATAATTATACTACCCATCAGCTGCATGGCGTTTTTGAGGTGGGCTATGCTTATTTTCTCATAATATAGTTAATTTCGTTATTCTCAGACTGTGCCGGATAGTGCCGTATTTAAGGGATATGCAGGATTAAAATTGTGTGCTTTGAAATGATATTGGTAAGATACGAGGATAACACACGAGAACAGTTGGGTGCTGTGTAATTGAAACTTATTCCTGCGGCTTAATAGCTAGAATTCTCAGCCAAATAGTGGCATGACAATATCTCCTTATGTTGGAATTCAAAAACTCCAACCTAGAAAAGCAATGTCATAGGGCATACCTGGTTGTGGGATTACCTAATTCATTGAATGTAAATGAATCTGTTAAAATTTGTCCTTGTTGTTTTTTCTCTCTCCATTACTTTGGTACTGTTTCTTATGTCTTCTGATTAGAGATACATAATCATATGTATTTGAAAACATATAGGTTCTTTCTTGGCTTCATCATTATCTTTTTCCTCGTCAATCCTTTGTAGATACGCCAAATGTGCTGTAGTCAATTTTCTAACTTTGAGACTTCTTGGTTGCAGGCAACATGTTTTGGGGGCTCTAACATAGATCCAACTGCATGGGAGGATAAAAAATGCAAAGGCGAGTCAAGGTTCCCAGCTCAGGTATAACTAACGATTTCATATTGAAAGTTAATCCATGTTATTTTATTTGGGAGATCTTGAATGAATAAATCTGTGTTCCTCATCATTCGCAGGTAAGAATCCGTGTCAGAAAAATTTGCAAGGCACTTGAAGAAGATTCATTCAGGCCAGTTTTGCATCATTATGATGGTCCAAAGTTTCGCCTTGAGCTGTCAGTTCCAGAGGTATGAAGGAATATTGCTTTTCCATTTTCAAAAACAATATTTTCTGACATCGGTTTCCCATTATTTGTTTCTCTGATGGGGTGTGTTTTCGACTTTTTTCAGACCCTGGATCTAATGGACCTATGTGAACAAGCTGGTTCTGCAGTCTAAGCAAATAATCCATCATGCAAAATAATACATAGGTTTCAGTGTGCCTGCTGTGTGCTTTTGGCAGATTTTCCATGAAGCGTAAGCTTGGAAAGTAGTGTTTGGCGGATCATCTTCGGATAAGTTGGGGAGGTAACATGTTTGTCGAGAGTTTGAGCTATGTGCTAAATAAATGTTTGTTGTGTCCGCTGAAGCTGCATTGTAGCTATATTTGCATATACCATCTTATGATTGAGTGCTATGCCATCATCGAGATTACTGTCTGTATTGTTGTAGTAAAGTGTTTATGTTAAACCTGAAAAGAAAAAACATGTAAAAGCATTGTAATTGTGCACTCTTATATTGACTTGTTCGAGGTTATCGTTTGTTTCATATATCCAGTCAAAATGATTGTGGAAGTTAAAATTCCTTGACTTCATATTCTATATAGATTGTTAGTATACGTTGGAGATTAGGTGTCAAATTTAAACCATTTACATTTTCCATAACTCTGTTGATATTAATTATAGACTTGATCTACTTGATAATATCATTCAATTTATAGGTAAAATTAATTTAATTCATCATTATTGAAAAATATAATTATGCTAATACACCAATATATATTACATGGATTTATTATTTGAGTTGAATTAAGGAGAGAAATTGTTTTATTTATATATTTGGACCTCAATTTCATTTTCATTTATTGAAATAGAGATAATTACAAATGATAATTATGTTTTCTTAATTTAATAAATAAATTTGATTAAAAGTAATATATGTGTTTCACTAATTTAATATTTTCTGTTTTAAATTGTATATATGGCATTTTAATTGTTTTACACCTATTAAAGAATGTAATTAAATTTGTATGGGATTAAGAAAAGTTATAAAAATACTTTTTAATAATGATATGCAAAAAGAAACGCTTTAAAAATTGTAAAATGAGAGTAATAAATGAATTTTTTTTTTGAAATAACCAATTTTTTAAAAAAAAATACAAAAATAACCAACTTTTGAAAAATTTACGAATAACTAAGTTTGGACAAAATATGCAGGATGGGCTCACTGAAAATCGAGGAGGGAGCCAAGGAGATGGCGCCCTTCATTTTTGATTAAAGCCATCTCGGATGGCTCCTATGTAAAACACAAAGGAAAAGCCATCTGAGATGACGCCTTAGTGCATTTTATAAAAATTTTTTTTTTCAATTTAAATTAAAGTGCACGACAATTTTGTGAAATAAATCTTGTATTATAAATTTTGATTACAGCAAAAAGCGATTACATAAGTTCATTCATGGCGACCGGACTGTAGATGACCACCGGTTCCACGCGTCCCTCCTAACTCGTCGATGCGAGGTTCGGATCCGTTGTTGGGTCGATGGGACCGATCATGGGTTGATGGCGCCGTAGTGAATGACATCGGGATCCATGAATGCCTCAAGATTTACATTGCTTGTTGCACCGCCAGATA
Organism: Vicia sativa; assembly: GCA_021764765.1. Lineage (NCBI taxonomy): Eukaryota > Viridiplantae > Streptophyta > Magnoliopsida > Fabales > Fabaceae > Vicia > Vicia sativa. Next base: position 16,361,325 of record CM038793.1, on the reverse strand, counting down.
AACGTGTCCCCATGTTCTCAAGCTTGGTCGTTGCGGTTGGGGATTAGGGTCCATTTGAGGACTATAGCGATCCTCATCTATATATGTGAATGTGTGGGGTAAAAGGAAATTGGGTGTTAGGAGTCTCGTACCCATATGAATGGCGGGGGGTTTGGTACGACGATGGTTGGTGGAATGTTGGGTTGGTTGGGAAATATTCTTCAGGGGAGCCAGGGTCTGGGGTGAGGTGAGATGTAGATGGACCCATATAGAGGGGTTGGACATATGCCCTGTTCGGTGTATTGAACTTGTGTGGCATATGTGAGTATTGGTGGGTGGGTGATGAGGTTGTTGTTGGGGTTGGGGTTGGGATTGAGTGGTGGCGGTTCTACGTCGTCGGGTTGATTGGCGGGAAGTTGATGGTTGTTGGTAGTGTTGTTGGGATGGTTGTTGGTAGTGTTGTTGGGGTGGTTGTTGGTAGTGTTGGGGTGGTTGTTGGTAGTGTTGTTGGGGTGGTTGTTGGTAGTGTTGGGGTGGTTCTTGTTGTTGTTGGTAGTGTTGGGGTTGTTGTTGTTGGTAGTGTTGGGGTGGTTGTTGTTGGCGGTAGCGTTGTCTTCGTTGTTGTTGTGACTTTGGAGGTTGCCCCCACTGGGTGTGAGGGTCGACCAAATAGCGAGGTTGGGAAACATGCATATCGGGTTGTCGGTACCAGCATGTGTCTTGAGAGTGTTGCATAATCTCGTCATCTTCATAAACGGGAAATTGTAGGATATGGTCTGCTCGGTTTTTCCACATCCTACAATACTCCCTGGCAAAATTCCTCCAATTGTTGAGTCCCCATTGGGCATCGACCCTTTTTAGATGCCAAGGATCCAAGCATATTGGATCGCGGGGTATGTCTTGGAACATACCAAATTGCATCTTCACACGGTCGCTGTGGTGCATCTCCACAATGTTGAACCGTATAATTGCGTCTTGGTCCAAACCTCTGCATCTTCATCATTTGGTACATGGTCCAAACCCAAGTACGGTCTCCATGTAAACTGTTGAAAAAAATAATAGAGATTAATAATAATGATAAAAATAATATACGTTAAATTTAAAATAATTTGGAGTTAATAGAAATGATGTACATCGGTTGGTCCAAGGTGGTCTATTAGATTACGGTATAGGAGAACATTGTGTCTCGGATTCTTTCCGTAATCCATGCCCACTACGCTAAACCTAAATGAATTAACATTTAATATATTAGGATTTTATATATGTGAAAGATATAAATAAAATTTAATAAATAAACAATGTACTTACTTTGTTGCGTAGGAAAAGTGAACGGTAGGTCGTTGACGGGATTGAGTGATTGCATTCTCCACCAACCCCATGTTTGAAGTAAGAAAGCACATCCATTGAAAGTTGATGTGTCTTTCATACAATTTTTACACAACGAGGAGTATAGCTGGGCAAGAACAGCGGAACCCCAACTATATCTTCCTATCTTATTGACATCTCTAAGTAAATTCAAATACATAAAATTGACACTATTCCCGGTACTTTCGGAGAATAAAAAACTACCAAACATTAACATAATGTAGTTTCTAGTTTTTATTATTTTTTGTGCTTCGGTGGAATTTTCATCCAAAACAAGAGAATAATAATACTCTCTAAGAGTTGAAAGAAATATACCTTGGCCTCTTACGGTAGGACCTTCGACCATATCTCTACCCAACAACTCACCGCAAATATTGTTAGGTTGTTGTACCGGACCATTCACCGCCTTGCCATCGATAGGAAGACCCATCAACATGTACACGTCCTCTAGTGTGACGGTACACTCACCTATAGGTAGATGAAATGTATGTGTCTCGGGTCTCCACCTTTCACACAATGCTAGAATGAACTTTGAATCGATCGTGTAGTTGGAGATTTTAGTAACCTCTCCAAAACCAGCATGTTCAAGGTATGGAACGATGAACGGATCGGGAACAACATAGTGATGTGAGCGACATCTAAATTTTTTCGTGTCCTATAGATAATGTGGAAATAAATTGTGTAAGAAAGTGTAAATAATATTTAAAATGTAATAAAAAAAGAATACAACAAAAAAAAATTCAAGAAAAAGAATGAAAACAAAAAAATGAAAGGATACTCACATAGCTTGCAATGTTCGCCCTTGTTCCTCGGTGCGATTCTCCCAACGTCAAGAGACTCATGATTGAAATTTCTACTACTTATTTGAGAAAGAGAGAATTGTATTAGAGATAGAGGAGGAGTGAAGAGTGGTGATGGAAAAAACACAAATGAAAAGCCATATTTATAGGTGATTCAAGAAGAGAGGAATTAATGAGGTGGTTGGGGCCTTGCATGCATGGATGACACTTGTTAAGGAGGAGCCAAGTGGGATGACTCCTCCCCTTTAAATTTGCACTAAGGCGCCATCCTAGATGGCTTGTGCCAGGCTACGTGGCAGCTAGGTTCAGCTAGATGGCAGGTTGCATGCATGCAGGCTAGTGTGTCAGCTACGTGGCAGACCTATTTATGACTACGCCTGCAAAAAGCCAAAGGAGAGGCGCCTCCCTTGTGTTTTTACACATAGGAGCCATTCAACTTGGCTTTTTACAGACCTAGTAATAAATAGGTCTGTCCCCTAGCCACCCTAGACTGCATGTGATTTTTTTTCCAATTATAAAACCCTAATCGAAAACCCTAATTTCCAACACTAAAATCAGAAACCCTAATCAAATCAAAAACCCTAATTTCAAATTCTCAAACCCTGATCGAAATGTTATCTGTACCATAATATGTTATCACTGTAAATTTCAATGGCGAGACATACAACAGTGAGGTATCCGGTTTTTTGTTCAGAAACACTGAAAATTTCCAATTTTGTCTAAATAACAATGCGAATTTTTCGTATTTCAAAAAAAGACTCGAGAACAAACTTCGTCGAGGTCCGACGTCAAACATTTTCTACCAACATCCTGTTTTTACTGGTGAGAACCAAGTAACATTTTACCAGGTAGCTGTTGAAGATGACGAAGATCTGCAAAACATGTTTTGTAATCATGAATATTCTAGGTACGACTCGATTCAGTTGTACGTCGTGTTCCAGGACACAAAGAGGGTTGATCCTACGGAGGAGGAACAAGCTGAGGTGGATGTTGCTGACGAAGAAGAGGAAGCAGAGGAGACGCAGTTCAACATCATGGTAAATGAAGAATCAGAGGCCGAGGAAGAAAGCCAACTGCCTCCACATCAGATCTTCACACCACCTCCGTACATGACCACCCTGAACATGTCCACAGATGCCCATTCATCTGATATATTCTACAACCCTGAAGTGCAGTCAGATGCAAATTTAAAAGTCAAAGACAAATTTCATTCAAAAGAAGATTGCGTCCGAGCAATAAAAAAGTTCCACATGATAAAAAACTATGACTTTCATGTGGATCGAACATCAGCAGAGAGATACAAAATCATCTGTACTCACCCTGAGTGTAACTTCCATCTAACTGCATCGTATAGATTGCGTAGTGATTCCTGGGTGATAGGTTCTATGATGGAACACACTTGTGTTAATTCCACACAATCACAGGATCACCGGAAATTGAGTCATGATCTCATTTGTCAAGAAATCTTACCTCTTGTTAGCTGCGATCCTTCATTGAAGGTGAAAACAATAATATCCCACATCACTACAACATACAACTATACCCCCTCGTATAGAAAGGCCTGGTTGGCAAAAAACAAGGCTATCGAGCAAATCTACGGAAATTGGGAGGGTTCGTACAAAGAGTTACCTCGCTACATGAATGCACTACGAACGTATGCTCCTGGAACAATTTATGCTCTGGAGACGACGCCGGCGTTTTCCCAAGACGGTACTTGTGTTAGTGGACATGGTATATTCAGTAGACTTTTCTGGGCTTTTCGACCTTGCATCACTGGGTTTGCACACTGCAAACCTACCATACAGATAGATGGAACATGGTTGTACGGGAAATACAAGGGCACCCTACTGATGGCCGTGGCACAGGATGGCAACAATAACGTGTTCCCATTCGCCTATGCTCTTGTAGAGGCAGAGACTGGAGTAGCTTGGAGTTTCTTCCTAAAGCATCTTCGAACACACGTAGCACCACAACGTGATCTTTGTCTAATTTCTAACAGACATGCCTCAATTGAGAGTGCGTACAACAATCCCGCCAACGGTTGGCACGACCCACCGTCTACACATGTTTATTGCGCAAGACACATCGTTCAAAACTTCATGCGCGAGATCAAAGATAACCGTTTCAGAAAACTGTTATGAATGCAGCACACGCGCTAACACAACTAGGTTTTACATATTATCGCAGTCAGATCAGATTGGAAAACCCAAATGCAGGTGCGTGGATTGATAATCTGCAGGTGGAAAAGTGGACACGCTCATACGACAATGGAGTGCGTTGGGGCCACATGACAACAAATCTAGTCGAATCAATGAACGACGTCTTCAAAGGCATAAGAGCACTCCCAATAACTGCGTTGGTTAGTACAACATATTTTAGAATGGCCTCCTTGTTTGTAGAGAGAGGTGAAAAGTGGAACGCGGTGGTAAATTCCGGACAAATGTGGAGTGAAAGCTGCCTGAAATTTATTAAGGCTGAGAGTGCCAAAGCTAGCACTCATCTTGTTACAAGATTCGACCGACATAACCATAACTTCATTGTCAAAGAGATAATCGACCACAATGAGGGTTTGCCTAGACAAGAGTACAGGGTTAAACTACCATCTCGGTGGTGCGACTGTGGAAAATTTCAGGCCTTTCGAATGCCCTGCTCTCATGTCATTGCGGCGTGTGCACATGTTCATCAGGATGCACTAGTACTTCTTTCTCCAATTTACAAGTCTCGGACCTTGCTCAACGATACAACAATGCCTTGAACCGCAAAAGCATTATTGGTACGAAGGGAAGTAGTTTGGCATAATTAAATACGGAGAAATAAAAGGGTCGTCCCAAGAGCAAACGATAACAACCGAAATGGACGACGTTGATAAACTAGAAAGAAAGTGTGGTCTATGTCGTCAATCCGACACAATCGAAAAAATTGTCCCCAGCGTGCTACAACCTCAACATCCTAAAATTTGTATTTCATTTATCTGCACTTTTAATATTGTAACAAATCTTCTTCTTTCCATTAATTCGCATTTATTACAAACACCAATACGGAGACAACAAAATTAAAAACTACACGATTAAAAGAAACAACAATACGGAGACAACAAAATTAAAAACTACACGATTAAAAGAAACAACAACATGAACTATGACGCATCAACAACACAGAAATTTATTTAAGACACTACAACCGTCAAAACAATCTCATCGGAACCATACATCATCGCAATAACGTCGACGTCTGTTTTGACTTCCTCCAACCAAATTCGAGGTTGACCAGTTGCGAAGTTCATGGTTGTTCGCTTCCTCTAAATCCTTCTAATTTCATCACCATCTTCAATTTCTCCCTCTAACCAACGCATCAACTCTTTTTTCAGTTTGGCCATGGTAAATATGTGCCAAAATTTCATTTTCATTGGAGGTTTTGAGGCCGAGAAAACAACGTATCCATCTCTGGTATGGATGTATGGAAATGTCATGGTAGAAAAAAAGAGAGAGTAACAGAGAATAAGAGAGAATATGAGATGGAAAGTTGAACAAATGTGAAAAATGAAGGAGGGATGGGTGTGTATTTATAAAAAAAAATTGAATTTAAAAAAAAAAAAAAAATAAAAAAAACTGAGGCGCCATCTCAGATGGCTTTTGCCTTGTGTTTTACACTAAGGCGCCATCTGAGATGGCTTTTAGGTCAAAATTAGAAGGGAGACGCCATCTCCCTTGGCTCCTGCTCCTGATTTTTAGTGCAGGAGCCATCCGAGATGGCTCCTGCTTGTATTTTTGTCCTGAAACTTGGTTATTTACGTAAATTTTTTCAAAAGTTGGTTTTTTTTGTATTTTTTTTTAAAAAGTGGTTATTCCAAAAAAAAATTCGTAATAAATAGTTAGAAGTATAATGAAAAAAAATAAACATTAGTGTAATTGAAACTGGAAAACTACGAATAATTTCATTTTAAAAAAAGGTGAACTTGTGTAAAAGTTGTGGTTGAAAAGTTTGTGGGTTGATCCTATATAAAAATTCAAATTACTGTCGAGAAAATTATATCTCATACTCCATTATTTATTCTATCTATCCTTACAAATTAAGATTTTGGACCAAAAAACCTCTATAAATATTTAGACATTAAAAACATTTCACTTTTTTTTATTTTTTTTTTAATTTCGATTATGAAGAAGTGAGAGCAGTTGCAAAACCTAATTACACAAATCCAAGAAATCCGTCTAAACAATAGACTAGTGTAATACCCGTGCAAATGTATCTGTTTCGGTCCTCTTATTTTGTTTAATATTAACATTATTATAGAAGTAAATATAATTAAAAAAAATTGATTTTAAATAAAATGAAAAAATGGTTTGATTAATAATAATTTATTTATATATTAAAAAAATTATGTAAAATAAAAAGAAATTTTGTTAAGTTAGTTGTATAAAAATATAACTGAGGCTTATACAACTAACTTAACAAAATTTTGATCAGTAGTTTCATGTTCCCGTTAATATTTAATAGTTTTAGCAATAATTTCATATTCCCTTTAATATTCAAAAATATTCTCAATAACTTAACGTTCCCGTTAATATTTAAAATTTTGATCAGTAATTTTGTGTTCCGATTAATATTCAATATATTGATCAGTATATTCGTGTTCTCGTTAATATTTAATTTTAATCAGTAGTTTTGTGTTTCCGTTAATATCAATATTTTGATTAGTAACTTCGTGTTCTCGTTAATATTCAAAATTTGAATCAATAACTTTGTGTTCCCGTTAGTATTAAATGTTTTGATTAGTGATTTCATGTTTTCGTCAATATTCAATATTTTGATTAATAACTTTATGTTTCCGTTATAATTATCGCACGGGTACTGATATGGTACGCGCATTTGTACCCAAAATATTATAAAAAAAATAATTTTTTTAAATAGATAATAAATCAGTGCGTATAATTGTTTCAATATATAAAAATATTTGAATAAATAACATATATATGATTAGTAACTTCCCTTTATTATTCAATATTTTGATTAGTAACTTCATGTTCTCATAGTTTTATATTTCCGTTATTATTCAATATGTTGAATATGTTGATTAGTAAGTTCATGTTTCAATTAATATTCAATATTTTGATCAGTAATTTAATATTTCCGTTATTGTTCAATATTTTGATCGGTAACTTCATGTTCCGCTTAATATTAAACATTTTGATCAATAACTTCATATTCCCTTTAATATTCAATATTTTGATCAATAACTTTGTATTCTCGTTAGCAGAGTTGTAATGGAGAACTTTATTGAAATTGAATACTACACTTTTTGATCAATAATTTATTTTGATCAATAAATTTATGTTCCCACTAATATTCAAAATTTTATTCCTGTTAATTTTCAATATTTTGATCAGGCAACTTCATATTCCCTTTAATATCATATTAGAGTAATTGAATAAAATTTAAAACATATATTGTTTATAATAATATATGTATTCTTTATTATTCTAATATTAATTATTAAAAATAATATGTATTTAATTCTATCTATTTAATTCTATTTATTTGTAGATTTGATTTTGTTTATATTATTAGATCAAAATTAATTTGGAATCTATAATTACCAAATTGAGTATTGATGTGTATTTTCATACAATATATAATAAAGTTACTAAATTATTAATAATTAAATATAATTATTAAAATTAGATCAAAATTAATTTGGAATCTATAATTACCGAATTGAGTATTGATGTGTATTTTCATAAAATATATAATAAAGTTACTAACTTATTAATAATTAAATATAATTATTAAAATTCTAGTAAAATAAGAAAAGTTGATAACAACCATTTAACAGTAATAAAACCTTAAAAAAAAAAATTATCATAAAATTATTAATAACAATATATGTTTTTCTTGTCATTATACAAGATACAGTAGTACTTATTCGACATTTATATGCATATCACTTATCATTTATAATATATGCATATCAGTAGAAAGAATAAAGGGGTTACATTGTTTTCTAGTATATAATACAGTAGAGCTGCAAAACAGATAAAACAAAGAGATAAACTTTTTCCTTCATGCCATACGCAACTTTGATCTATACCGATTCATCACCATCCTACCAAAATAGTACCAAATAAGTCAGCGCAGCATACATATACATACTCATCTAGAAAGTTATATGTCAATATTATTGCAGACATTATCTATTCAAAGTTCAAAGTTCCATTAGTTAATATCTCAATCTTAGACCCTGGTTCTAATGTTTGAAATATTGACTCCCAAATTTCCATAGCTAGCATTTGTCTGAGTTCAGGATGATCCGTATCTCTAGGAGCTCCAAACTTCACCGAGTTTTCTGCTGTGTACCTGACTCATGTTCAAAAGGTTTATACTACCAGCTTCCAAAATGTTGTATCAAGTCTAATCCGAACGAATATACAATGCAAGAACATCGATGCAAACCTGATAAGTTTCTGGTCCTTCAGAAATGACAGTGTCAACAACTTTGTTGTAGCAGCAGTGTCAAATTTGTTAAGCTTGTGTGCAAAATATATGCACAGTTTACAACTTATATGAACAGTTTAAGCACACATCCTCTCTTATTTGATAAACACTTGATTATTCTACACACCCAAATGCATCATATATTTTCTTAAATTTATTTAAGTTTCAAAGTCAGCAAAACCATCCAGAACCAAATGTATTGCATATGCTAGCCTTGCTTTGCATATACAACTGATTGGTTAAATAGTTGAAATCTGGTTTACTCTTCTGTTGCACCCCTCAGACTGTTATAACATATATGTGACCAATTCATCCCTCACTTTAGCAGCAAGTGTTCCTAAGCAAACACCAGCCAATACCAGACAATAATATATCAAGGTTTCAACTCATATTCGTTGGGTTTTCGAGAGTGTCACAAGATGAGAACCAACCTGCAATAGATGTGCGTAGCTTGAGTTGTTTGAATATTACACACACTAAAATTCATAAAACGTGGTAACCGAATGCTCAGCTAAGCAGGATATTTCATCCCTGTCCAATAATTGATTCCACTATCACAAGTAGCCATAAAAACACCATGAATTAAAAACAAAGTCGTCCTAGCTTTAATCTTCTCAACAAACGGAATATAAGAAGACGAAAGCCCAAACAATCCACTCCTTAAACACTCTCATTTCGTTACTATCACCGTTCCCAATTTCCAAATCTGAACCAAACAACCAACTTATTACTAATAAGTATCCGTAAATAAAATTAACCCAGCAAAATAAGAATGCTAAAATAGGTAAACTAAAATACTTGGAAAAAGATATAAAACTAAAACCCGGGAGAAACAGATTTGATGGAGATGAGATCTCCAGTCTTGAGAAGAGCACAGAAGGGCTATAAATATCATACGCATGATTATTGGAATGGTTGAAAGAGTAATGGATGTCAGTTCTATTGAGACGATCTTACGAAAGCGAAGCGGATGCGGCTTCGGCGAAGGCAGTGACGACGGCGTGTAATCGCTGTAAAACGAATTGAAATCGGAATCGTTCATTGGAAAATTGTGGTGTGAATTTGAAGTAAGAGGAAAAAGGAAAAAGGAACGCTTCAAAGATTAATGAGTGTAGAGACCGTTTTGATAGTGGAATATGGAGAAACAATGATGAATGAAATGCCACGACGAAAAGAAAACCAATTATTCAGGAGAAGATAGAAAAAGGATGATACATGAGAAATAAAAAAATGGGAGAAAGTAACAAAAATTTGGGGAAATGTGAAGAATCAGATAAATGATCGTGTAATGGAAATTGGAATGATTATTTTAGATGGAAGAGAATCAGATTTGTGTGAAATTGAATGAGAAATACTCATATTTTAATTATTTTATTATTAATTAGAATTTATTAATTAATTACTATTTATGAGTTTTAAAACAATAAAATAGATTAATTAATGCTAAAGGATGCCACTTGAGTGATTTAGGAGTAAGAAAGGTAATTAAAATTTTAATAGACACCTTTTTTTTATATGATAGATATGTCTTATTCTCATTCATAATCATAGGTATATTTATTATTTTTATTTTAATAATATTATTTAATATTCAATTTACCTTTTACATAACTTTTAAATTGTTTGTTTTGGTTGTAATACTTATTGATAATAATTTAATATAATATATTTGTGCATAAACCTCTAATTATATATATATATATATATATATATATATATATATATATATATATATATATAATTTAATAAAATTTCACGACTAATTGATATTTTATCACAATACTTAGGAATACTTACGCTTAATATATTATAATTACTTAGTAGTGTTTGACATAATAGAACAATACCAAAAGAAATAATTTTATTAAATTTTTATGAAATCCTAATGAATAAATATATTAAATTTGACACGTCATGGGCTACTATTATACTGGGCTCCCACGTAAAAATTTATACGTTCGATATAATCTTGACCTAGTCGAACTTAACCTAGACCATATAAGGTGTTTGTTTGCGTTTTATATTTATAATTTTGACCTAGTTGAAAGCAGTTTTGTATCGGAAGCTGAAAGAGTAAAAACTTCAAAACTCCCCCTCTGTGTTCTTGCTCACGCTTGGTTTTGATTTTTCAGCTTCTCTCTTTTACTTCAAATTATCATGGCAAAAAAGTATGAAGGATGTGCTGTGGGAATAGACCTTGGAACAACATATTCTTGTGTTGCTGTGTGGATTGATGAGCACAATAGAATAGAGATAATCCACAATGAACACGGAAACAAGACCACACCTTCATTTGTTGCTTTCAACGATAATGAAAGGTTGATTGGTGATGCTGCGAAGAATCAGACTGCCTCTAATGCAGAAAACACAGTCTTTGGTAACTTTCTATTTTTTTTTTTGGTTCAAAACTTTATCTATTTATTGTTGTTACTGCATTGCATTGATATGTTAAATGAATGATAGGTCATACTCATGAGGGCTTAGGTACTTATATTATTTATTTTTTCAGATGCCAAGAGATTAATCGGCAGGAAGTTTAGTGATTCTGTTGTTAAAAAAGACATGATGTTGTGGCCATTCAAGGTCATTGCCGGTGTCAATGACAAACCCATGATTGTTGTTAAGCACAAAGGTCAGGAGAAGCATCTATGTGTTGAGGAAATTTCATCTATGATCCTTATGAAAATGCGGGAGATTGCAGAGAAATATCTGGACTCTCCCGTAAAGAATGTAGTCGTTACTGTGCCCGCTTATTTCTGTGACGCTCAGAGAAAAGCCACAATAGATGCTGGTGCTATTGCCGGTCTTAATGTTATCCGGATCATCAATGAACCAACTGCCGCTGCTCTTGCATATGGACTTGATAAGAGATCAAACTGTGTTGGAGAAAAAAATATATTTGTTTTTGACCTAGGTGGTGGCACTTTTGATGTGTCGATCTTAACAATCAAGGATAAGGTCTTCCAAGTTAAGGCCACTGGCGGAAACACTCACCTCGGAGGAGAGGACTTTGATAACCGGATGGTAAACTACTTTGTAGATGAGTTCAACAGGAAGAACAAAGTGGATATTACTAGGAACCCTAGGGCTTTGAGGAGGTTGAGAACTGCATGTGAAAGGGCAAAAAGGGTACTCTCATTTTCTGTTGTCACCACGGTTGAGGTAGACTCTTTATTTCAGGGTATTGATTTCTTTTCATCAATTAGTCGTGCCAAGTTTGAGGAAATCAATATGGACATTTTTGAGGAGTGTATAGAGACTGTCAAGAGTTGTCTTACCGATGCTAAAATGGACAAAAGTACTGTAAATGAGGTTGTTCTTGTTGGTGGGTCTTCTAGGATTCCCAAAGTACAACAACTATTGAAGGGATTTTTCAACGGAAAGGAGTTGTGTATGGGCATAAACCCTGATGAGGCTGTTGCTTATGGAGCAGCTATACAGGCTGCCTTGTTGAGTGAAGGCTTTAAAAATGTTCCAAACTTGGTGCTGCGCGATGTTACACCATTGTCTCTTGGTAAGTTAGACTATGGAGATATCATGCAAGTGATGATTCCTAGGAACTCTTGCATTCCCATCAAGAAGACACAAAGTTTTGTAACAGTTATAGATAACCAAACTTCCGCCTTGACTATGGTTTATGAGGGTGAGAGAACTAAAGCCAGTGATAACAATCTGCTCGGTTCTTTTATTCTTTCTAACCTCCCCCCAGCACCTCGCGGCTATAGTATCAGTATATGTTTTGCTATAGATGAAAATGGTATTTTAACTGTTACTGCTACGGACAAATCCACTGGTAATACGAATGAGGTTACCATAACCAATTACAAAGAAAGGTTGGCTGCTGAAGAAATTCAAAAATTGATTAAAGAAGCCGAGAACTATCATATTGAAGATAAGAAATTCCTGAAGAAGGCGACAGTAATGAATTCTTTAGATTACTGCGTTTACAAGGCGAAGAATGCTTTAAAGCAAACAAAGCATAATTCAAAGCTTCCTTCTGAAGATATCAACACGATCAATTCTGCAATTACGGTAGCCTCAAACTTGCTTGATAGTAGCCAGCAGGTTGAAATTGATGTTCTTGAGAGTCATCTGAAGGATTTTGAGAGTATGCTTGAACGTATTACAGGCAAAGAGTAGCTTTTTATAGTGTGTCTTTCTGTTTTGTATCATTGGTGATTGAAAGTTGTACTATGTTTATCAAACAATTGAGATTTGATAAAGTTTGCTTACTGAATTTGTTACAAAACATGGTTTAGATATTCCTCTGTTGTTTTCATTGAATTCATAGTTTCATCTTTTGATTAACTTGTTTGTTGGTATAATTCCTATATCCTATATGTGAGGATTGCTTGAAGTTGTTGCATTGCACAATGAGTAAAATTTTATGTTATTTCAATTGTTGCTGTAGACTTGTAAAATGCATGCTTAAGAAACACAAATTCACCACTCTTTTAACCATTTATGTGACTTTGTAGTTTAATATGGATACTTTACAAGTTTCTTTGGCATAATGTATTGAGTGGAGTTATAAATGTTCATGTTAATTTATGTATGCAACTTTAAATATTATTTTTGAGTCAGAAAAAATCACAATAAGTGGTAAAGCTCTCCATTAAAAAATTAAACACTAGCCTGTTCAAAGTTGAAGGCGAACATCTGCTGCCAAAGTGTCTTTATGCTATATTAATGTATTATAAATGCAAAATATAATCTACTAAATAAAAAGTGATAAAGAGTGAACCATACAAGGACTTCATATAAGAAATGAGGACCTTCCTATTCTTCAACACAAACAATCCCGGTCTCTCACCCATCACACGCCGTTCAAATCAATCAGACGGTCTCTAATATGAAACCTCAATTTCTATATAAAGTGGTTATAATCGCCTTTGTTGTATAAAAAGAGGAAGATGTCATTTTAAAGATAATTCAAATTCATCTCCATTAACCGAAACTTCTTTAAAATTATACAAGGTTTGAAGTCTTTGAGTTCGAGGATGAATAATGATGACACATGTTAACTGTTATGATCAAAGCAATACATTTGAATGTCAAGAATGATAAAAAAATTATTAGTTGAATAATAAGTTTGCATTAGACTTATTTTTTTTGTGGCTTACCGACTTTCGCACCCGACAATGTAAAAAGAATACACTCCCATTTGAGAATTATTTATCAAGAATGATTTTTTGATTTAATAGATAAAATTATTTTAAGATTGAAACGATCAAGAAAATCTGATTAAACCCTTAAAAATTATTTATTTATTTTAATTATTTTAGTTCATTAGAATACAATTCTTTCTAACCCATAAAATAAAATGAACATTTATGTTAGTTCCATAGCTAAAGGTGAAAACAAAAGCAAATGTGGTTCATAAATACAAAAATCTTGCACAAGGCCCAATAAACACCTAGAAAGCTGAAAGAAAATATGTTAATCGAATAACACATACTGCTAATCAATTAAGAAGGCCTAACAAATTTATTTTTAAATCAAGTCCAAGCACGCCTTGCACGTTGTTTACTGTGGAAAATAGTAAACAACCGCTGGTCCTCCCAAAGTCCTAAAACTAAGGGTTACTCGCGAGATCAACCAGTTGATCTCAAGACACGTGCTAAGGTTTTGGTGAATTGTATTGTTTCTGCAAACGAAAAAAGACCTTGGCCCAAAAACGATTTCCAGAGCCTAAGGGAAACAGCACAATGACTTTCCACACACACAAAATTCCGACTATTGGTGACTCGTGACCAACAGTTTACGTTGAAATGTTTTTGGTAAATGATACAGAAGTAAGCGAAAAAACAGTAAAGATAAAGTTAAAAGTAAATTAATGGCATTGAAATAGAAAATATGGTGATTCACGTACATCAAAGGCTCGAGTGACTCTTTTTTCCTTTAGAGCAGAATTGGGCAGAGTTTTGGCAAGCAGTTTGAGAGTATAAATGAACACACAGAATCCTTAACATTCTAACTTATTTATAGTATTTACAAAGTAACTGCTAAAACTAATCAACGGACGAGATTTAAACTTAAAAGCAACTTCCGCACACGATTTTGCCATCCGTTTAAAGCTTCTATCCCACGATCTTCTGAGGCAACTACCCACGATCTCCTCATTTTGACTTCTTCCCGCTTCACGACTTCAGAAGAAAACTGTTTTTGGTTTTGATCCATCTTCTCGAAACATAACAAAATTTCCTAAGTCCCCTAGCCTGCATCTTCGACAACAGGGGCACTTCGACTGATGCCTTCATTCGACCCACATTCATGTCGAATCGACCACCATGCAACTTGTCGACTTAGTCTTATTTTCAACACTGTTTCACTCTGGCTGTTTGGTCGATTTGGTTTGGCCTTCTGACCCAGCTTCTTAACCGACATGTATCTTTCTGGTACTTCTAACTTGGCTTTGTAAAGTATCTTCAGAAACTAACTTTATCTAAGACTAGTCTTTAACCTGTAGGGACCTTTGCGTTTCAGCAATGCCCTTAAACATACTTTACAAATTTCCAACTAACAAAATGCCCCCCAGAGATACCATTTTCGAATTCTTGATATTGTCGAACATGAGACAATGGTATCTATGAAGTTTCACCTTGCGTCGGTTCAGTCGTTTCCACTATCTTCGTGAACACAGCTCACTGTTCCAGTCTTTTCATGACGTCAGGCAATCATGGAAACGTATATTGCTTTATCTTGAGACGTGAGAGCATTTAATGCTTGAACATCATGACTTAAGTAGCCGGTATGGCCCACCACACTAGCTACCTTATCTGCCCACACGTGTCCCTTAACGGACAAGATCTCGAGCTTGGGGAAACACCATGATTCCCTTCGCCTTTTCATTCTCCTCATCCTTACGCTTATAAGTAGACGCTTTTCCTATTTTCTTTCTTTTTCTCTGCGCTTTCATTCCTTAAACAAAAGAAAACCAGAAACTTGCATTCTTCATATTTTCACTTTTCAAACCAAGAAACCAAAGAGAATCTCAAAGCCCTAACTGCTTCTTTCCTTTAACCCCAAATATCAAAGGTTTTCGCCATTGTTAACGTGTTCACCTTAACCCAGGAAACAACAATTTCTACTATTTTCTTCTTTTCTCTCAGTTCAAACCCAGGAGTCTTTAAAACCCTTTTGATTTTCACCATCTTCATCTTCAACAATGGCAGACAAGAACATTTCAACAGCTCCCGCCGCCACTCTTCAACTCCGCCATGTTGATGGAAAACCCTATGTCCCGAAGCCACCGTTCTCTGAAGAAAAAGCCAAGATTTGGCAATCACAGGTACTCATTCCTTTCCGGTTTGATGATGAACCTTACGCCTTTCTAGGTCCACTACCCATGGACGTTCCTTTTGAGATTTATGTAGATGACGCATGCGCATTCTTTCCCACTAGTCAACGCAGTAGCCCTCTAATTACCTCAACAAACCCTATTTCTCTGTAGTTTATTGATAGGAACTTTTGCACCGCTCTCCCCTTGAATTGCCCTAAGTTTAGGGCTTGGATGAAAAGATTGGAACCACACAAGGGCCAACAGTGGAGGGAAATGGGTATCTATGACCTACTGGCCCTCTCTCGTGTCGGCACTCCCTACTTCGATGGCATGCTATTGGCTGCCTTGTACTTCTGGGAAGGATCCACCAACACTTTTCACACAAAGTGTGGCATGATAACCCCCACATTACTGGATGTGGCTGCTTTAACAGGCGTAAAGCCTGCTGGAACCATCTTCAACCATATTGACCACGAGCTAATTTCCATCAAATTCGACGTTGGCGAATCCAAACATAGAACCTACACCAACTTCATCAACCACCATCACAGCGACTCTGAGGAAATCTCTGATGAGGCATGTCACTTTTCTGACTCTCTGGCTATCTCGCTTCGTGTTTTGTTCGAGGTCGATGCAGATAGCCAAACAATTCGCCCATTTGGCCGCTCCGTTGCATAGGGGCGAAAATGTTGCTTTAGGCCAATTAATTTTGGCTTCTTATACGCCTCTATGACTGACATGGTCAATCAAATAAAGAGTTTCGACCCCAACAATCCAAAAAAGAAAAGTGTACTGGTTCATGGTCCATTTTGGATCTTGCAATTGTGGCTAAATGCCACTTTTTCTGAAGATGTGAAGCCTTTTCGACAGAAGAAGGTTTCAATTTCTCAAAATAGGAGTGGGGCCCTGTGGCCATGTTACTTGCCCTGACCCCTATAGACAAGACTTCTCCAAATGACAAAGTCTTCAAGATGCTTTTCAATATAATGCTGACACGAGAAGATTTCACACCTTCGATGGCTCCATTCACTGATGGCAAGAGTGGGCCATTGTGGCTGACTGAATCTTTCCCCCCTGTCGAAGCAAAGCATCGAAAAAGATCTTTGGTCTTTTGGAGACGTTTTCTGACCCCCCCAGTTCCTCACATTCTCCATCACCCACGTGAGCCCTTGCTTAACAGCTTACCAACCCAATTTGGTGGCTAGACAGTTTGGGCTCTGTCAGATTGTGCCTAGGTTATTCTATCCGTCCCACGAATTACTTATTGATATTCTAGATGACCAAAGCTGGGATGTAATCAAGGAGACTGTCGACACCATGTGGGATCATTGAGCCAATCTTACCTTCACTCCATTTAAACCAGCATTCTTCTGCACCCAAGAGTTTAAAACTTGGTGGCAGTCGTACCTTGTTGCCTTTGTAAGTGATGCTGCTGGAAAAATGAATGAGCTAACTGCTGCTTTCAATACTTTTCAGGGGAAGACAACAAAATGTAAGGCAGTTCACATCAGAGAAATTCAAGCTTTCCAAAACTTTTTCAGAATGGTGTACTTGCCAAACAATCTTCGTCGAACCATTCATGACGCGGCCCAAGAGGTAAAGCAGAAGGTAACTGGGAGGATTCCTCACCTCAAAATCCCCAGTTACGCGAAAGACAAACATCTTTACGCACTTCACTTTGGAAAAATCAAATTTCCTCCTTTGCCGACTAGCCCTTTGGCTCTGGCTTTTCGACCATCTATCCTAGATTGGTGGTATAGCTCTTGGTCGAACATTCAAAATGCTTACAAAAAGAGAGTCGACAGGGTGGTTCCGGCGAAGCATTGGTTGCACGATTACCCAAGCTTTCTTCATATCGACCTTGAATATGTGAGAGAGCTTGTCGTAGTACCCAAGGGTAACCACTTTTGGAAAGTTTTGTTTTCTTTCTGTTGTAGAAATGTTTGATGATTCAAGTATTTCAATTATCGTATCCACAGGGATTGATGTGATATTGTAGTCTTTCAATAGTAAAAGCGTATTTTAAGATTAAGTAACACAAGGGTTTGTTTTCTAAACTACTAGTAGCATAAGTTTCAAGCAAATAAATTTAAAATCCTTTTCAAAGAGAGTTATGTTTGGATTCAAGAGAGTTTGAGTTTGTTTTCAAATGATGGAAGAATGTCAAGATTAGTTTCATTAACCTAATTTCATGTACATTCTCTTAACCAAGTGATGAACTAGTTGATGATTGCTATAAATACGTATCCTCTCAATCTTGTTGATTTCTCACCAAGATTGTGAGTTTTATCATGTAAATCTTTGAATGATTTCTCACTACAACTATTGACATGATAATAATGAAGTTTAATACAAGTAAACACTAACTCACAAATCTATTTATAGCATTTGTTCATTAGTGGAAGAATATCCTAGGTCAACTTTGAAACATCCTTTTTCAATCATGATTCAAAGCATAAAGAGATAGTAGAACAAAGATATTCAACATATGTAAATCATCAACCATCTTCATACACAAAGAGATTAAAAGAAATACATGAAAGTTTGGTCAACTACCTCTAATCTTGACACAAAAAGAGCTTAGCTACACATTCTCATGGTTGCTTTGCTTACAAGATTGTTGGAGAAGATGATGAACATAGAAGAAAATCAATAAGAACAAGATTCAAATTCCAATTCTCTATGCCCTAAATTACAACAATGATGAATGACAAAGAAGAAGTGTGTTTTCAGCCTTTTTAGCACAGCAAAGCAGGTGGGAAAACAAAGAGTAGGTGAGCCAAAAGTGAAAGCATGGGTCACTGTCCTTTTTCTGATTTTCGCAGACCGCGCTAAGCCCGCTTATCCGCGCTAAGCGCACTCATCTTGCAACAAGCGACTGTAATTCAAAAGTAAATTAAGTTAAATAATATATTATAAACAAAAGCTAAATAAAAACATAATTATACCAAAATACTACATTAATTACTATTAATTAAACAAAAGACATTGTAAAGGACCACAAAATGATATACAAATTATCTATATTTTGGTCCTTAACACTTTCACAGTTTGACTTACATCTTTATTTGACTTAGCTTCTTTTCTAGTTGTACCCCTGCCACAGGTAGTTGCCCCCAGGCAAGAACCTGCTGCAATTGAAAGCCAAGGAGGGCCGTCGACCAAACCTGCCAAAACCAGCACTGAAGGAGGCCCCTAACAGTCCAAGGTATGTTTTACTCATACCTATGTTCATGTTTTTCTTATTCGACACCTCATTTATACTTGATGCCTTGCAGTTCATACCCATTCACACCCCCTCTGATGATGAACCAATTTCCGCTTCTGTTAAGAAGACTGATTCTTCTGTAAGTGTGAATGTCTATGCTTCGACATCTTGTATTGCACCAATCCACTAACGTCTCTATTTCTCTTGTAACAGAGTCGAAAACGCTCAGCGGATTCAGATGCTCCCTCCACTATATCCAAAAGGTCCAAGAAGGACAAAAAGTCTCACCACAGTGGGAGCACTGAGGTAAACATCTTATTACTTTTGACTATTTTGAATAAGGATTTAAGATTTCTCTTCTGATATCTTCTTTGTTTCCACAGCCATCACCTGATGCCCAGTCTCCTCACTCCCGAAATTCCAACGGCCACAAAAAGAGGCACGCGACTTTGCTTGAGCAAAAGTCAATAACGAAGAAAAATAAAGCCCCCACGACCGAAGACTCAGGAGTGAAGGGTGATAAGAAGGTGGAGCCGACAATGGTCGATGAACAACCACTCATCACAAGACGGCGAGGTAAAGTGCTCCTGACTCCATGTCACGACACTGTCTTACTTTCACATCCTGATAGTAATATCATAATAAATACAACCATTATCACTCCCGACCCTACACTTGTGCCTGACGTCAATAAAGAAACAACAGAAGAAGCTGCTAATGCTTTTGCTGGAGGAAATGAAACAAAAATCCCCTCACCACCACCATAGGTATTTATCGTATCCTCTAGAGTGTTTTTGACTTACTGAATTATACCTGTCTGATGTGATGTTTATACTTTTTCTAGGTCGAAACTTCTGAACAACGCCACAACGTCCTAGACTACACTCCTCTTTCAGAAGTCTCTTCGCCTCAGCATCAACAGGCTCCCCACGTGGCCGCCGGTGAGTTTGTTGAATTCGCTACTTGGGCTTCTCTTAGTGACTCTGATTCAGTCATTAGTCCTGCTAGGCATGAAGATTATTGTTCGACTAGCTCTGACTCTAGTCTTTCAGATTCCCTGTAGGATTCAGAGGTTCCTCAAACCGTCACCGCGTCACTCCAGATTTAGAGTCTTTCTGAGAGGGATAATTCAGTTGGCCCCTCTGGAGCGAAGGATATTTCGACCGACATGGATGTAGATGATGTCGATGCCGCTTTGGCAAGACTAGATCAATTTGTGAATCGGTACATTTCATCTTCAGATTCTGACTATTCCCAGGTTTATGGTGATAAGCTAGGACCTGAAGCAACTAAAGTCAAGAAGCTGACCGACACCATTCGTACCCATGCTTTTAATTCTGACTTGCCTCATTTGCTGCATGAGGATTCAGCCCTTGGACTTGAGCTTCTGGATGCCATCGCTCAGTTGAAGGGTCTTGAGATTTCTGAATTCTCAAAGCTCATGATAGCAGCATTTGAAAACATCCTTTCTCCCCTACTGGAAAATATCACTTAGATGAAGGAAGCTGAACAGTTGGTCGACACCAAACAAACGTCAGTGAAGAGGAATGTGGAGATGGTGAAGAATACCAAGGTGGTGGTCGAAGGGATAAAGGCCCGCATTAATTAGAGACAGCAAGATCAAAGTCCTAAAAGGAAAAGAGTTGCTGAAATACACATTCAAATTACCGAGTTGACGAAGGAGCTGGAACTTGTTGAAAAACAAGATAAAGAACTTGACCAGGCTAACATTTCTGATCAAAACGAAATGCGCCAATTGACCAAAGATGCCCTTATCGTTAGTACTGCCACGACTCAAGTCAAAGAGGAGTTGCACACTCTTAGGATCAGAGTTGATGGGCTAAGTGATACTGCTGCTCGCCTCGGGAATGATTTGGGCAGCTTCCAAAGAAAATTTGGCAACTTCTTATTAATGTGACCTTTTAATGTATTTGTTTTGTGGTTCCCCATCTCTTGTAATATGAATTCCCACAATTTTATAAAATACCATTTCTTTTGGAATTCTTGTTTTATAATTTTGCACAATTAATATTTTGTACAATTAATATGCTGGCTCTGTTATTACTACGTTCCAGCTTTGTTCGACATATATGCTTTACGTGGTCGTAATTGATATTTCTTGAAGAATGAGTTTATATTTCTTCAAGTATTTGCCATTCACCCTCAAAATACGTCGATCTGGGGCCAATTCTTCAAGTTCATTTGCGTTATTGGAAAAAACTTGGACTATTTTGAACGGTCCTTTCCAATTAGGGGACCATTTCCCTAGCACACTATCATTTATGTCCATAGGCAATATTACTTTCCAAACTAAATCATCAACATGAAATACTTTGTCTTTTATCTTTTTATTATAGGCTTTATCCACTCTATCTTTTTGCCTCCTCAAGGCGTCAAGGACCGACATCCTTTCTTCATCCAAATCGACCAACTCATCAGTCATCATATTCCAATAATCTTCAGATGGTATTTCATGTTGTCGTTGAATCCTTACAGATTGCACATGTATTTCTACTGGAAAAACAACATCATGTCCATATGCCAGTCGAAATGGGGTTGCCCCCGTCGCCTCTTTAGGAGACGTTCGACATGCCCATAGAGCTTGATCTAGCGTTTGGTGCCAATTTCTTGGTTTTTTACCCACATGCTTCTTGATTAGACCAATTATCCAATTATTACTTTGTTGGCAGCTTCGACTTGGCCATTTGCTTGAGCGTAATAAGGGGTAGAAGTTAGTAGTTTTATTCCAACTTCCTTCGTAAACTCTTACATTTTCTGCCTTGTGAACATTGTACCTTGGTAAGTTGTAATTGTTTCAGGAATTCCGAACCGACACATAATATGATTTTGTATAAAATTAATCACAGCCTCTTGGTCGACATTTTTTAACGCTACGGCCTCGACCCATTTTGTGAAATAATCAATACCAGCCAAAATGTACCTCTGTTGTTTAGATGACGCTGGTTTTATTTCGCCAATCACATCTAAGGCCCATCCTCTGAATGACCAAGGTTTTACAATGGCATTATTGCCATGTTATAATGGAACATTTTCTACCGATAGATATACATTCTATTCTGCCATAAAAAGTAAGAAGCGCAATAACTAAACTGTGTTTTTTCTTCAAGTCAATTTGTAGTAAGGTGATCGATCCTAAGATCTTATCAGCATTGCAAAAAGAAATAGTTGCTACTTTGTGTGATCTTGAAATGTATTTTCCTCCCTCTATTTTTGACATAATGGTTCATCTTTTCGTTCATCTTGTGAAAGAGACACAATTGTGCGGACCAGCTTATATGAGATAGATGTACCCTGCTGAACGTTATATGAAAATACCAAAAGGGTATGTGAAAAACCGAAGTCGATCAGAGGGATTTTGTAGCACGGAGAGTTTGTTGCATCACAAAAAGAGGTACGTTTAAAGTGTTAATTATATGATCTGAACTGCATGATTTTATAGTTTACCTAAGTTATATTAGTTTTAGGTACCTACTCAAGGGTCACAACAAGTGAGCCAGAAAATTGGTAGCGTACCACCCAAGAAAAGTGTTCCTCTCATAAAATTTGTACCTCGATTCCGGATGTGTCTTGAAACACTTGTCACAACATCAAATTTAATGAATGATTGTATTTGTCAAATGGATATGGATGAATGTATCTTTTGTTTTTCTGGACCGAAACAATTGGACAAGAGAACATGGAAGAGATTTTTCATCATAGAGAATTAGGCGTCGGTGCTATGCACTCATACATCCGAAAATCCGATCAATATATTATTTAATTAGTTGAACAATTTATTTACCCATTTCAATGAAAATAGTCTAATGTTTATTATGTTTTTATTTAAGGTTGTTATATAACAAATTGATGCGTGAGAATCAATTGTCAAACATAATCCATTTCGTGTATTCATCCCGTGTTAGTGGAGCGACAATTGTTAGGGAACCGAAGTCAGTAAGAGAGCACTTAGTCGAGAGATTCATGGCCACCGGCAGTACATAAAGCTTGTATCTTTGGGCGTATAATACTATTCCTAGAGGGTTAGATTTTCATTCTAAGTTTATTCTAATCTTTGTTTCTTTTGTGTAGAAAATTTCCATATAAACGTTTGTTTTAATTTTTAGACGTCACTAGTTGTTGGTTGCTATGGATCCTATAAAAGAAGTGGTCTATTATCTGAATACGGTAGATGGTGATTGGACTAATTATCTGGATATAAAGTTAATGATTGATACGTAAGTGAGATTGTTCTAAATATTTGTGTATATTTATATATTTAATTATTTATGTGATATTATTCTAAATATATGTTTTTATTTTGTTAGATCAATACAAATATTCTGAAGTCAAAGAAAATCTCGAGTACAACGGTCTAAATCCAACAACATTACATGGATCAAAGTGCATGTACATTAATTTTCAAAATTTATCTTATAATAGTGATGGTACTTGATAAAACTAGACAACTATATATTCTTATTTGTTTTTCTATGAAGTATGCTCATCCACAAAACAATATAGATTGCGGATACTCGTTTTGAGGTTTATCAAAGAAATCCTTCAAATGAATCAAATAGAGATCCCAATCACGATATGGATTTATAACTTAGGATTTGTTTTATTATTTATCGGATATTTTATATAATTTATTACTTTTAACTAAATCATGCATATTATGTTTTGTTATGTAGTACTTCGATGAATACAAGTATGGATATTACACGAAACTTCAGTTGAAAGAAATCAAAGAGGTATTGTGTCAATATTTTATTGAGCAAAGAATCATATAAGGTATGAATACTTTATTGTGTGAAAAATGTTATGAATATATTATTGTGTGAATACATTATTGACCGTGTTATTATGTTCATACCTTGCAGGACCAGGACCGCCCGCTCGTCGGATTTTGGCGATTTTGAACCGATTTTACTAATTAGGGATGATTTAGTTGTTGTTAGGGTTGATTTTGTTATTGTTATGGATGACTTTGTAAGACTGATTTTAGTTGTGTTAGAAATATCTGAATTGAATTATAATGGTGTATATATATTTTGGATTACAATGGTTTATAATGTAATGGTATTATAATTCCTTTTTTGTATATAATCGCTTCTTTGTTAAAATAATGGGGTTGCGATTATAAATTACAAGTTTATGGGATTACAATTGTAAATTACAGGTTTATGAAATAATGCTGCAAAAAATGCAGGTTTATGAATTATAAAAATTTTAGGTTTCTTAAAAACACCAAAGAAAGTGCTGCCTTAGGCCTATCTTTGAAAGCGCTTTTTAAGAAAAAGTTCTTCCTAAAGGTATACAAAACGCAGCGCTTTTGAAAGCGCTATCTTATGTATACCTTAGGCAACGCTTTTTCTTAAAAAGCGCTTTCTAAAGTAGGCCTAAGGCAACGCTTTCCTTGAAAAAATGCTGCATTAGACAACGCTTTTGCCTAAACAAAAAGCGCTGCTTAAACCTATAGCAGCGCCACCTACGGCAGCGCTTTTAAAGGCCAAAAAAAGCGCTTTCAATTCATATGTTTTGATCACCCACTTATTAGTTGATACACCACAATTATCAATAACTCTTTTCCATTATGACTCAAACTTTTAAGGTGTATAGAATACATCAGCGTCTTGAACTCTTTTAAGAATCTTGTATTCTTCACATGTTTAATAGCATTTTGATGTAGATGTCGTGAACAAAGACGATGTGTTGAATTTGAAAATATAACTCTAATAGCTTCTCTCATTGATTTATCCCCATCAGTTACTGATTTTGGGTGTTTTCCATACATGGCCTTTGCAAACATATTTAAAACCCACTTATATGTTTATGTTGTTTCATCACAAAGTAAAGTCGATGCAAAAATGGTCGTTTCTCCATGGTGGTTAAATCCACAAAATATTACAAGGGGCTTGTCATATCGGTTCTTTCTATAAGTTGTGTCAAATACAACCACATCGCTAAAGCATTCATAATCAAATCTGCAGGTAGAGTCGGTCCAAAAAATATTTTCTAACCGTCCATCATCTGTAAAGGTAAACTCTAAAAAATATGGTGGAATCACTATCAGCTTAACCTTTAAAGTAACTCAAAGTAGAAAAAGTGTCACCACCTTCAATTCTTACCCTTCCTTGATGACGAGTATAGTTATATAGGTCTTTTTTAATAAATCCCAGACTTTCATTACCTCCTTTTTGCTCTATAAAAAAACTCAATATATGACAAGTTCTAACACCCTGTGAATGCAAACCATTGGCAACTTGTTTATCCGCTTCACTCAATTTACAATAATTGGGAATCAAATGAATAACGCGTGCAGAAGTTAATTCATGGTTGTGAGATGACTCAAATTTAGTTACTCTCCAAAGCTTAGAGACATAATCATAGGCTACTCGAAATCTAGCCAGATAACCAGTTCGCATAGTTGGCCGATATTTATCCTCATTCTTCTTATTTTTTCTTTCACTCATTCCTTCTTTATTGCAAAGTAATTGACGAACAATAATTTTCCTTTCAAAATCGCGTACGACATCCTCTTTCCTTACCGCAAATCCATGGAAATGCGCGTACGTTACGTAAAATTGTATCGCTTCTTTCTCGGTGCTAAATTCCATAGCTCTTATATCTTCATCTGTAACTTTAGTTAAACATTTATGACCTTTACAATCCTCTTTCTCCAACGTATCTCTATCGCTACCATCACCGTTAACACTGGTGAATTCCACCTCTTCACAATCATTATCGAAATGCAAAGTTGATTCACTAATTGTAGACATTTTAAAATAAAGGGTTAATAGCCTTCTACGCCCTTCCATATGAGTGTGTTTTGATTTTCCCCCCCTTAAAAATTTTTTTGTTCCCAGACCTTAACAAATAAAGATTCCAGCTCCAAAGACCCTGATGCATTTTTTTAGCAAAGATTCTATTATTTTGCATGTGTGGCAATCCACGTGGTTTTTCTTTTTCTTTTTAATTATTTTTTAAATCCAAGTGACACTTTTATTAATTATTTATTTAATTTTTTTAAACATTATTTTTTTAGGGTTAAATAAGTTTTTGGTCCCTATAAATATCCCAAATTTCGTTTTTAGTCCCTCTAAAATTTTCCTTTAAAGAATGGTCCTCCTAAAAATTTAAATTTTAACTTTTGGTCCCTCCTGCAATTTAGCAACGATTTTAACAATTTAGCGACGGTTTTTACGACGGTTTTAGCGACGGTTTTTTATTTAGTGACGGAATTAGAGACCATTTTAGTTACGATTTTGCCACGAGGGACCAAAAGTTAAAATTTAAATTTTAGGAGGACAATTCTTTAAATGAAAAGTTTAGAGGGACTAAAAACGAGACCAAAAACTTATTTAACCCTTTTTTTACACATTTTTTTCCTAAACCAACCCACACACTTTCAAATTAATTCTAATTCATTTAGAAGATTTGTTTAGTTGATTTATAAACTCTATTTATCTTTATGTACCCACCGATGTGGGACTGTTAAAATGTAGTTTCTTCTTCAATTTCCATGTTCCTTTCCCTTCTCACCACTCCCTCATTCCTATTTTCCACAACAACATTCATCTTTTATTTGTGCTTCGCACCAACTTCCGTCTCACGTAAAATAAAATGAATATAAAAATGACCAAAACAACATCAGTTTTAACTTTAAAGTTTTCTTCAATCACTTAACAATTTTAATTAATAAAAATTATAATATAAATAAGAGATTAATTACAGTGTAAAATATAGTCTAAATATAATTACAAATATAGTCTAAATAGTCTAGAAAATAGTTTAATAGTATAACTACAAATATAATAGTATAATTACAAACAAGTATAATTTAAATAGTCTAAAAAATAATTTTATATTCAAATAAAAATTCAAATTTTATTTAATTTAAAAATATATAATTTTTTTCAAATATAACGTAATTAGGTTTAAGTTATGATTTCAGAGCAGATTTTTAATGTAAAGTGATATATGAATTAATATGTTTATATAATACAGTTAAATGTTAAATTGATATATGACTAGGATTTCTATTTTGATAGGGCTAGGGTTTCTATCATGAATTTAAATTTAGGTAACTTATTTTTTATTAATTATTATCTAATAGAAAATAACTTTTCTCTAAATTAAATAAAGGTGTATTTTTCACATTTAATTAGTAAATTATAATATAAATAATAAGCATAAAAATGGGTAAATTAGTTGGAAAAAAATATATTTACGTTGTGGATAGAATAACAAGTCAATAGGGTTGAGTTTAGGGTTGCAATCATCTCTTCATAATAAGTAGATAGTTATAATATTGACCTAGTTAAAAGAGTGAAAAATTCAAAACACCCTCATTGTGATTTTTCTTTAACTGCTTCTCTCGTTTAGTTCAAAGATCATGGCAAAAAAGTATGAAGGTCGTGCTGTGGGAATTGACCTTGGAACAACATATTCATGTGTTGCTGTGTGGCTTGATGAGCACAATAGAGTAGAGATAATCCATAATGAACAAGGAAATAGAACCACGCCTTCTTTTGTTTCTTTTACTGATGAGCAAAGGTTGGTTGGTGATGCTGCTAAGAATCAGGCTGCCTCCAATGCAGAAAACACAGTCTTTGGTAAATTTCTATTTCTATTTCATATTTTTTGTTTTTTTTTGCATTGAATTGATATGTTAAATGAAGGATGAGAGGTTACCAGAATAATATTATTTTTTCAGATGTCAAGAGATTAATTGGCAGGAAGTTTAGTGAATCCGTTGTTAAAAAAGATATGATGTTGTGGCCGTTCAAGGTCATTGCCGGTGTCGATGACAACCCTATGATTGTTGTTAAGTACAAAGGTCAGGAGAAGCATCTACGTGCTGAGGAAATTTCATCTATGATACTCACAAAATTGCGGGAGACTGCGGATAAATTTCTGGAGTCTCCAGTAAAGAATGTAGTTATTACTGTGCCTGCTTATTTCTGTCATGCTCAGCGAAAAGCCACCATGGATGCTGGTACCATTGCTGGTCTTAATGTTATCCGGATCATCAATGAACCAACCGCTGCTGCTCTTGCATATGGACTTGGTAAGGGATCTGACTGTGTTGGAGAAAAAAATATTTTTGTTTTTGACCTAGGTGGTGGCACTTTTGATGTGTCTATCTTAACAATCAAGGACAAGGTCTTCCAAGTTAAGGCCACTGGCGGAAACACTCATCTCGGAGGAGAGGACTTTGATAATCGGATGGTGAACTACTTTGTAGATGAGTTCAACAGGAAGAACAATGTGGATATTAATGGGAACCCTAGGGCTTTAAGGAGGTTAAGAACTGCTTGTGAAAAGGCAAAAAGGGTACTCTCTTTTGCTGTTGTCACCATGGTTGAGGTAGACTCTTTGTTTCAAGGTATTGATTTCTTTTCGATGATTACTCGTGCCAAATTTGAGGAAATCAATATGGACATTTTTGAGGAGTGTATGGAGACCGTCAAAAATTGTCTTACCGATGCTAAGATGGACAAGAGTACTGTAAATGAGGTTGTTCTTGTTGGTGGGTCTTCTAGGATTCCCAAAGTGCAACAACTATTGCAAGAATTTTTCAACGGAAAGGATTTATGCATGAGCATCAACCCTGATGAGGCTGTTGCTTATGGAGCAGCTGTACTGGCAGCTTCCCTGAGTGAAGGCTTTAAAAATGTTCCAAACTTAGTACTGCGTGATGTTACACCATTGTCTCTTGGTGCGGCAACACAAGGAGATGTCATGTGTGTGGTAATTCCTAGGAACACTTGCATTCCTATCAAGATGAGAAACAATTTTGGAACAAGTACAGATAACCAATCTTCGGTCGAGATTAAGGTTTATGAGGGTGAGAGATCTAAAGGTAGTGATAACAATCTGCTCGGTTCTTTTACTCTTTGTAACATTCCCCCTGCACCTCGCGGCTATAGTATCGTTGTATGTTTTTCTATTGATGAAAATGGTATTTTGACTGTTACTGCTACGGACAAATCCACTGGCAATACAAATAAGATTACCATAACCAATTACAAAGAAAGGTTGGCAACTGAACAAATTAATAAATTGATTGAAGAAGCTGAGAGCTACGAGATTGAAGATAAGAAATTCCTAAAGAAGGCGGAAGTAATGAATGCTTTAGATTACTGCGTTTACAAGGTGAGGAATGCTTTAAAGCA
Organism: Vicia sativa; assembly: GCA_021764765.1. Lineage (NCBI taxonomy): Eukaryota > Viridiplantae > Streptophyta > Magnoliopsida > Fabales > Fabaceae > Vicia > Vicia sativa. Next base: position 16,332,024 of record CM038793.1, on the reverse strand, counting down.
AGTAGAGCTTAATTCAACACTTCCTTCTCTAGACATCGAAATGATCAATTCTGCAATTACGATAGCCTCAAATTTGCTTGTTAGTAACCAGCAGGTTGAAATTGATGTTCTTGAGAATCATCTTAAGGAACTTGCGAGTATGTTAGAACGCATTATTACAATCAAGAAGGAGTAATTTTCTTTGTTTTTCTCTCTTTTTTAGTGTGTACTGCTGTTTTGTTTCAGTACTAACTGAATATGTTACAAACATGGTTTAGGTATTCCTCTATTGTTTCGGTTAATTCATAGTTTCATCTTTTGATTTACTTGTTTGTTGGTATAGTCCCTATATGTGAGGATTTCTTGAAAGGTAAACTCACTGCTCCTTTACCTATTTTTGTTAATCAGTAGTTTAATATTGTTTGTGTACAAGTTTCTTTGGCTTAATGCATTGAGTGTAGTTGTAAGTGTTTCTATTAATTTATACATAACATAAAAAAGGGGACCTTTGTCTACAGAGAAAAAGGGACCAAAGTGTTTGCAAAGTTAGGAATATATATATATATATATATATATATATATATATATATATATATATATATGGGGAGGCCCTTAGCTAGTCAGACTAGGACAATGGCAGGCCGGACCAGGCCATTTGCTGCAGCAACGCGGCATACCCATGGGTGTTCCAAGGCAATCCAACAAGGAATCCATCAACCCCCCACATAAAATCTCATCAAATCTCGAATATTTCATCATCGAATCAAACGTTCTTGATCAAAAAATTTAAGATTTGGCTGGATTTTGTGTGCTCGTGCTAGCCATGTGGGAGATCTGTGGCATGCCACGGGCGGTCCCGACGGCGGAATCGGAGATGCGATTGAAGTTTTCCCGCAAAACCCAATAAAAATTTGCCATTCTAAACATCGAATCGTTCTTTGGTCGAAGAAAAAATTGATAGAATTTTGCGGAGCCCGTGCTTGACCTGGTCACAGTCATTCGGGAGGTCGGGTACTGGAGTTGCAAACAAAGTTTCCCCACAAAACCCCATCAAATTTTGGCCTTCCAATCATCGAAGCGTTCTTTGGTCGAAGATCGAAATTTGATGGAACTTTGCGATGCTCTGGTCACGGACTTGGTCTCTGACTGTTCGGACAACAAATTTTGAGGTGAATTCTTGCCTTGGGAAAATCACAACGCGCACGAATTGTTGCGAATTGGGACTGGGGAATTGGACGAGGACAAGACACACACACTTTTGCGAATTAACCTAGTTTCCCGATTTCGTTTTTCATGCCTAGTGCGGCAGAATTGACATTGTTTGATGCTTCCATTTTCCCGCATGTTTTGGCATCACGGGGGCGTGTGAATGGCATTGCGGATGTTTGTGTTTGCTGGTTCCATGCTTTTAAACTAAACGGTGAACACGACATTCCTAATAAATTTTCATTGCATGCATAATCATTGTTGGTTTCTTGTACCTGTTTGTCTTGCCTATAAATGATAGATGGTGATTTTTCTTGGTGTTGTGGTGACTTTTGAAGTGATACATATGTGTCGTTTTAGATTTCACGTGTGGCGTCTTTTGTGGTACGCACGAGTCATTGATTTCTTAGAGGAAGTTCTTGAGATGATATTTGGTTTATTCCATTATGTCCCTAATGAATGGTTGCTTTAAATTATACCCACACTTTTGCATATTTTTCATCCTTTGGGAGGCACAAAACTTGCACTATGCGCGGAGTCATTAGTGGATGCTACCCAGTTGAACTTACCAATAGTCATATGCTTGTCTCAAAGATTAAGTCATGCAAGTGTAAGTATGAACTATTTTAGACTATGAAACAGAGAATGGCTCATTATATTAGTTATTGTTGGTTTCATGGTATCTACTACTTAGATAACAATAGTAATTCTAGAGCTAAACGTGCAACAAACCTCGAAGTTTGGAAGGGATGCATTTATTATATTAAAGGTCAACGCGAGCTCTTCCCATTGCTTTGATGATTCATGATAACTCGTCGAATCGCACGACCTTTGCGCTTGCGACGCATTATTTAAATTTATGCCTTATCAACTTTCAATGAAATGATAGTGGCTTACCATGGCGGTGACAGGTGTTGCACCCATAAATTTTCCCTCTTCTTTTAGTATTCAATGTTCTTCTGTCATAAATGTTTGAAAGACTAGCGCTAATCTCACCCTTAGGCTTAAGATGATTAAAAAGGGGAAGTTGTTGCACCCCAAAATTTACCCTCTTTTTTTAAACTTTAATTGGCTTATGTTTCGTTATCATATGAATTCTTACATTGAGATGGGATCAAGGTATTCTTGTCCCAATTGCCTTCATCAAGCTATAGAAGAAGGATAATTGTCAATCAATTCCAATAGGGCCCACTATCCTCATTCTTTTTTTCAAATCAAGCTACAATGGTTTCTCATACCTCAATACATCTCAATATGTCCACCACTTTATCAGATGATTGAAGTTTGCGAGAATTTTGAAGTTGATCAATATCTCATATCTTTATGATCCTTGAGTATTCTTGTGATTGATTGAGTGTGTAACACTTAGATGAAAAAGGTTTTGGAGCATTATCATCTTCACCATATCAATCAAGTCATCTTGAGCCAAAGGATTCTCCAAGTTGCCCAGAGAAATTATGGTCTTGAGGTTGTGCACTCATCTCCTATCATTTTGACTAAACACTAGTTTTTTTGGTCAAAGTCAGTCTATCACTGGCTTTTTGAGAAATACTTGGTTCAAGGGTATTCCATATGTTCCTAAGCATCTATGGATGGAAGACTGACTCTCAATTTGTATCAAGAGAAGTTCAATTGCTCAAATGATTGCAAATCAATTAAATTGGGGAAAAAGTCAATTGTGCGAGCAAAAAAGTAAACTCTTGACTTTTGAGGTCAATATCATGTTATACAAGTCAAAATGTGGTCAATGGTTAATATTTGATCAAGAAATGTCAAGAAATTCATCCAAAATCAAAAAGTGTACAAAGTAGCCAAGTTAGGAAACTAGGGTTCATGAAAACTTAATATATTTGGCAAGTTTAAAGGTGTTGATCAGTCAACTTCAAGGCCATTTTTCATGAGGATTAAAGCTTCAGTTCAATTTTTGTTCAACATAAGAGTTTTTAGTCTTTCTCATATCTTTCTAACCATATTAAAAACATCATCATTAGATCATTTTTTTTTGCAAGTTATGGTTGATTGAAGACGAGCATTCCAAACCTACAAATTTCAACTCTTAGTGAAATTTCACTAACTCTATTGATCAACTTCATATTTTTGATTTCGTGGCCAATTTTCTCTATTATCCAGGCATGAAATTAGGGTAACTTCAATATCAAAATTGTTTTACTCAGGGCCAGCTTTCCAAAACTTCAAAGATCACCTCATTTGGCCCATCATTTCTCAAGATATCATCATTGGAAGTTAGGAACTCAAAATGGTAAATTGACTTACACTTAGAAAAAAAAATTTAAGTTTCAAATCAGTTGCAAGGTGCCATCTTCTTTTTCATTTTACATTATCTTCCAGGTTTCTTTCTAAAATATTTTCAACATCAAAGTTAAAGATCTTCCCTCATTTTTTCCATTGATCAAAAGGTTGCATCAAATGATTGAGAAAATTTCATGTTATGGTCGAGTAAAGGGATGAAGAAAACCACGTAATTGCATATGGACACACTTGATATCTTGGTTCATTTCAAAATTATTAGTCCCTCATGTATTTGTTTTGCATCACAAGCCTTTCCATACACTCTATACTCTATTTCTTTTCCCTAAATGGGTGGGCAACATGCTTTTTTACGCATTCATGAAATTCTCGCTTTATGTCAAAAGAAGTAAAACTGAATAGGTACAAAAACATCTCCCCATGTGCTTCCCTTTCCAGCTCACCATCACACATCTCTCATGGCCTCTTAAGATGACCAAAACACAGCATTTCATCTGCAAAAACAACCTGAAACACAAGCAACAATTCTCCATCCTCATTTTTTCAAAACTTTCCAAAATTACACTTAAGTAGAAATTTGACCTGAGTTAGCTTCCCAACCTCACTCCATACTCCTTATATAACTCTCCTCTCACTTTCATTAATCATTAACGCCTTGGAGATAGAGAAAGTGGGTCTGAAAATCATCATCTTAATTCAAGAAAATTGCTATCGGGTTCTAAGTTTTCTTCGAGTATTCTTCACTTTCTTCTCCATTTCATCATCTCTGAAGGTTATTGATCAGTCACCGTTCCTACTTAGTTCTGTCACTTATCCGTCAATTTGGTAATACATTGGTTTGTCTTTTATTATTTTTAGTTTAAGTATTTCTAATTTCATATTTTGTAGTGTTGCATTTCATTATGTTCATGTTTGTGTCAATTAGGTGCATGTGATGCCTTTGTTTGGTAGTGTTAATGTTTCAGGTTCAAGTAAATGGTGTGAGGAACTGGTGCCAAGATGCGAGGAATTATGCAATTCTCGAAGATGAAGTTGGGAGAAAATCAGAGGTCTGACACGGGTGCTTGTGTCACATTACAAGGCCCTTGTCAAAAGGCCTGCAACATGCCAATTTGTGCAGCTTTAGAGGAGCCAGCACGGGTGCCCATGTCACCTAACACGGTCTGTGTTGGCAGACGCGTCAACGTTTTTAATATTTGTGATTTTGAAGTGTTTTAGAGGCTTGAGGGGTATTTTAAACTTTCTGCTTGGCTGAGAAATTTCAGAACACTATTTATATTACTTTTGAGAAACAAAGGACTTTTTAACGATTAAAGAATTACACGATAGAAGAGTGGAAGTTTCAAGAGTTTTGGAGACGGAGAGTCCTTTATACGCGACAGTAATTGAAGATCTAAATATCCAACCTCTTTGTAATGTTTAACTCTATTATTATGTTTGTATTTCTTTTGAATTCTATGAGAGGCTAAACCCGCCAATGATAGAGGACTCCCTGATTTGTCATGATAACAATATCGATCTCTTTGTTTTATCAACGCGTAGTTTGTTTACATCAATTTAATTGTTTTAGACTATAATATTGTTTTCCCTATTGGACTAATAGGATTCACAATTCTTAACACAGTAGAACTGGACAGTCGTGTTAACGTTTTCTAAAACAAATATATTATAGAATATTTAACCTAAGACTAGGGTAATCTCATAATAATCGGACAAATTCTTGATAATCACAGGCTTGTCTTCTTCCCTAATTTGAATGAACATTGAAATTAGGGTAGAAGGATAAATGTTTTTCACTAAGGATATACGGAAAAATAACCTAAAGAACTAGTAATTGAGGTTAATGAACTTGTTGAGAAGACCAAGAGTCAATGTTATCATATGGAAAATCACACACTCACCCATAGATTATTACTCATCATTATAAAAAGTCATAATTTACTTTTTGCTCATTATTAGCATTGTCGAAGATAAAGCCCAAATCAAAACCAACTTTATTATTTTTGTTCAAGTGAAACATCATTTTGTTGTAGGTTTTCCCGCGAACAAGTATTTTTAATTATCGATTCCACAGGGATTGGTGTATATTGTAGTCTTTCAATAGAAAAGTGTATTTTAAGATTAAAGTAGCCAAAGGGTTTGTTTCCTAAGCTACTAGTAACATGAATTTCCAAACAAGTAACTAAATTAATCTTTTCAAAAGAGAGTTATGGTTTGGATTCAAGAGAGTTGGAGTTTGTTTGTAATTGATGGAAGCATGTCAAGATTAGTTTCATTGACCTAATTTCATATATATTCAATTAATCAAGTGATGAACATAGTAGATGATTTCTATAAATACATATCCTCTCAATCTTGTAGATTTCCCACCAAGATTGTGAATGTTATCATGTTAATCTTTGTATGATCTCTCACTACAACTATTGACATGATAATCATTAAGTTCAATATTTGTAAACACTAACACACACATCTATTCCTAGCATTTGTTCATTAGTGGATGAATATCCTAAGTCTACTTTGAAGCATTCTTTTCCAAGCAAAACTCAAAGCATAAAGATGAAGAACAAAGATATTCAACTATATTAATCATCAACCATGTTCATACACAAATGAATTAAAAGAAATACATACTAGTTAGATCAACTACCTCTAATCTTGACACAAAAAGAACTTAGCCACTCATTTCCATGGTTGCTTTGCTCTCAAGATTGTTGGTAGAGATGATGAACATGAAGAATCAAGATGAAAAACTATGATTTTTCTTACAAAATCTTGCCCTAATTTTTCACAAAATGAAAGATAATTATGACGAAGTGAAGCTCCCTTGCCTAACACCCCAAAAGTCAGCTGAAATGATGGAGTTGGTGGCCCAAAAGGTGAAAGCATGGGTCTGTCCTTTTTCTGAATTTCGCAGACCGCGCTAAGCCGGTTAGTGTTGGCCTTCATCTTAACCGCAGCGCGACACATGCATGCTCCTTCATCCGAAAATTTCTTCAAAAAGAATCATCCCAAAAGCTCTTCAAGTGTCCTTGAATCCAAGCTTGGGAGAATTAATCAATAAAAACCTACAATTAAAAGTAAACTAAGTTAAATAATATATTATAAACAAAAACTAAATAAAAACATAATTAAACCAAAATACTAGAATAAATACTACGAATTATATAAAAAGGCATTGTTAAGGACCACAAAATCATGTACAAAATAACTACAATTTGGTCCTTAACAAACATGTATTCAACTTAGTATTAATATGCAGTCCTCGAGACCGATATCTGGGGAAATTCTCATTATTACTACATCAAGAAAATAGTACACTTGCTATTTTTCCGATTAGTTATAAGTGAAGTTCCCCTAGGTTTCTGAAGCTTTAAAGTTGAAAGAAGTAGTGGACAAATCATCTAATTGGTAAGCTTCTTGATCTCTTATCTCATGCTCATTCATAGGATTTAGATGCTTAGTAATGCCATGAACATGTTCACATATATATAGTTGGTTCATACCGTAAGTATGAAGTGGAATATCGTGTGAATATTGTTGCATTTCTGAAATTTGTGAGAAACATGTGAATCGGTGATCTTTGTGCTCATTTTTCTCTGTGAATATTTACTTGTTTGAAGAAATTAAAGATGTTATGATGATCTACGCTTTGAGTACTACAATTTTTGTGTTTGCGAAATTCAATTTATTAAGAAACGAATGAGATATGATGATTTGAAGTGGATGAGATGACATGGTTTTTAGGGTTTTTCTTGACATGGAGAGAGGTTGAAGACGACCTCTTCTTGATCAATCTTCGCCTGTAACTTGTTGATCGGGCCTAGTTACTTGTGTGTCACTCTCTTGCATTTTCTTTTTCATTTTGTTTTTCTTTAATTTCCATTTATTTTCATCACTTTATTTAATTTTATTTTCACATTTTTAATAATAAAAAAATTATGGAAAAAATATGGCCAGTTAGATCTTTGAGTCTATTTTCATAATACATTTTTATTAAATTAAAATAAAATTTACTCAAAGATGTATTTTCTTAATTTAAAATAAAATTAAGAAAACATTTTCAAATAAAATTTAAAACATAATACATTTTTAATGTTTTCTTAATTTGTGTCATTTCTTTGAAAATGTTTTCTTAATTTATGTTTTAAATTTACTTTTTAATATCCCTAATTGAAAAATTACACAAAAACATGTCTGATGTTCCTTGATGTTTTAATTAAATTTTTTTTGGTCTTAAACCAGATTTATTAATAATTTATCTTTGATTTAATAATTATTGAGGTTAATTGTCAATTCTTGTGGTTTTTCTTACTTATGCTTGAAGATTAAATTAATTCTCCACTTTCATTTACATCTAAAACTCAAAACAAAATTGTTCAGGGTTCTTGGACATGTTAGGTTCATTAAAATGATTTTTAATTAGTTTTATCTTCTGATATTTGATAGGAAAAATAGCAAGTGTATTATTTTGCCTTGCAGTAGTAATAGGTAGATTTCCTCAGATATCGATCTCGAGGACTGCGTGTAGTACCGAGTTTAATGTGTAGTTCAATTAAACAAAAACTTAACTTTGGGGTTTGATTTTGGGTTTAACCTTAACAAAAATAAAAACTATGTAGAATAATTTTTTTGAATTTTTAATTATATGAGTATTATGCTAGGGGTGAGTGTGTGAATTTCCCCTGTAATAACTTCCTTCTTGATTTCTTCAGCAATTTCATATCATTCAATTACCAGCGTTTAAATAGGATTTGCTTTAGGTACATATCTTTAGCATATGATATCGCATACATTAGCATTTCATCCATTTAAATGTCATAAATATGTACATGAAACATGCATTTTTCCACATTTCGAATTTCAAATCCAAATAAAACTTGTACGTAACTTGTGTTATTCTTTCTTTTGGCTTTTGATAACATGTTATGGATTGAGTTCCGATACTTTTAACATTTCAAAACCATACCAAAACTTGAATCGGAATTTAATTCAAAACATGAATTTTGCCATTCCATAAGCTTGTTTTTTGCGTTTTCATGTGCCGAAGTTCATTTTTCCATGAGAGTCCGAAGTAACGGTACATGTCTCCTACGTTTTGGCACGTTCCGGAACCAATTTTGGAGGTTTCAGAACAAATTTTTTAGCATAGCATGCCTAAACGGAGTTTCTCCCCCTTACTTTAAGGCTCGAAAAGTACGACTTCCACTCGGAATTAATTAAAAGCGCATACATTTTTGGAACCGTTGACGTTTTTGCAAGCAACTATGCGATTTTTAATCGATTTCGAGAAGTTGACTTTTTTGCCCCGATTTCTGAAAACCGACTTTCCATCCCGATTTTTCCGATTTTATTTCACTTCTTACATGCTTGTACTAGATTATAATCATATTTGTAATCGGTTTTGCACTGGAATCATTATTTCTACCATTTGCTTTGTTAATTTTGACACTTTATTTCATGTGTGAGGTATTTGGACTCCTTTCATGTAAGATTTAGACTTCTAGCATCCTTGTTGTGCGTTTGTACACATGTGTGTACATTCTATTTGCTTGCTTCTTCGGTTTTACTCCATGTTCGTAGGTGTTTTTGCATTTGTACACATACGTGTACATCTTATTGTCTGCTTTTTGGGTCTAACTTCCTTCTCGCAGGTGTTTTGCGCTCGTATACCCACATATATGTTCTATTTGCTTGAGTTTTTGGTCTAACTCCCTTCTTGCAGGTGCTTTGCACTTGTATACCCACGTAGTGTTTTGCGCTCGTATACCCACGTATACGTTCTATTTTCTTGCTTTTTGGGTCTAACTCCCTTCTTGCAGGTGTCTTGCGTTCCTACACCCACGTGTACATCCTATTTGCTTGCTTTTTGGATCTAACTCCCTTCTTGCAGGTGTTTTGCGTTTGTCCACCCACGTGTACATCCTTTTTGTCTTCTTTTTCGGTTTAACTCCATTCTTGCAGGTACACTTGATTGGAATGTGTATACACATGTTCCTTGACTTGTGCGCACATGCGTACATTTTATTGTCTGCTTGCGTGGTTTTTCTTGCAGGTATACTTGATCGGAATGCGTATACACATGTTCCTTGGGTTGTGCGCATACACGCATATTCTATTGTCTGTTTGTTAGGATTTCTCCTCCCTTGTAGGTGTTGTTACTTCGGATGCGTGTGAACGCGTATTTCGCTTGTCTTTGATACCTTGAGCGTTTGTCACCGGTTTGCTCTTATTGCGTGGCTGCAGTACTTGAAGTTTTCCTGAGTATTCTTTAGCTCGCAGTACTCTTCGGATTTGATATCCGTTTGGTAGTTTCTACACCGTTTTATTGCATTATCTTACAGCTTTCCTAGATATCATGAGAAAGTAGGGTTTTACAGCTTTTCTTTTTCTATGAGAAGAAGGAATAGAGATGCATGATGGGGCTTTACGACATTAAAAATGCCAAGTCTTATCAAACCTACATCCTTCTCTTTCACCTCGTTCTAATCAATTGTTGTGATGTTCACATGTTTCTCATCACGAATCCCCTTCTATAAACCTTGTTGAGGTAACAGATCCTTAACCCTTCTTTGCCATAAACCAAAATTGCTTGTTTAGTCGGATTAAGTCACTTCAAATTTCGAACCTCCAATATTAAGTGTTGTTTGATACCAATGTTAGAGGGTCTGGCGAGCGAGACCCTTAAGTGTCAATGGGATAAATGTTGGGGATTCAAGAGACCATGACATCCACTTCCGCTCTCACACCGAGCCAAATGGACTCTGATGACACTTGTTTGTGAGTCCAGGAAACAAAGCCAAAAAGTGTCAATGGAGCTAAACATTCGGGATTCAAGAGGTATAATACCACATGTTTATCTAAAATCTTAAGACAATGGAGTATGAGTCAACTATCTTATAAATCAAATATCTCCTTTTCATTCTTAGTCGTTGCAGAACTTTTAACACTTTCATATTTGAAATCAAACAAAAAATGATAAATTTTAAACTACAATCTACTTTAATTATCTTATAAAAAAACTATATACGTGTAAAAAAAACTTTATCAAATATTAAACAAACCCTTACTCTTAAATAACTTTATTATATTATAATACCCAAACTATCTCAAAATATAGTATAACAAAATAAACTCACTCTTAAATAATTATCCACAAATTTTCAATAAATTTCACCTTTTAAAACCAGACTTTTTTTAATCAAATTCTTTAAATTACTAGTTATATGTTAGATGTCATTTTGATTTTTAAATTTGTTACATGAAAGTCTTATATAACATTTTCAAGAATGCTAGCTACATGTTAAACACAAATTGACAGTACACAACAAAGATAAATAAAATAAACAAGTCCAAAAGTTCATATTCGATCAAAATCAAGGGAACAACACAAACAGTTCTAGCACTATAAATGAAGAAACTGAAATTCCTAAATAGAAATGAAATAAGTAAATGGCTATCAGTAAGAAATTAACAATCAGTCACTTTCTTCATCAGAGTAACTTTTGTTGATCTTTTCCATAGCTGATTCAAAGATGCTCTCAAGCTCCCTCCGAAATTCGACAAACACAAATGTTTCTTGCTCCTGCTTACCATCAACCAATTGTTTCCCTTTTATCATTGCAGAATTGATCTTCATTTTGTCAATTGAGTTGAGCATTGAAGTAACACTACCATCCTTCATTACTTTCCTCATGTTGTAAAGATAATCATCCAAACCATTCAATGCTTCAACTTTCTTCATAAACTTCATGTCTTCAGCCTTGAAATTCTCAGCTTCCTGGATCATTCTCTCAATTTCAAGGGTTGTTAGTCTTCCCTTTTCACTTGTTATTGTAATATCTTTCTCATTCCCACCAGTTTCTTCCTTCGCCGACACATTTAAAATACCATCAACATCTATTGAAAAACAAACTTTGACTGGAATGTGTTCTCTAGGAGCAGGAGGTATTGAGAAATTAAATGAGCCCAATAGATTGTTCTCAGTGGCTTTCAATCTCTCACCCTCATATACGCTAAAGAATATATTTGATTGGTCGTCTTCAATTGTATAATAATTTTTTGTTCTATTGACAGGAATGGAAGTGTTTCTGGGAATCACCACACTAAAAACATCTCCTCTTACCAAAATACCTAGAGATAATGGGGTGACATCTCGCAAAACCAAGTTAAGAGAATTCTCTGAGTCTTCACACAGCAAAGAAGCTTGAACAGCTGCACCATAAGCAACAGCCTCATCCGGGTTGATGCTCAAACAAAGTTCCTTCCACATAAAAAAGTCTTGCAATAATTGCTGCACTTTGGGAATCCTCGAAGAACCACCAACAAGGACAACATCGTGCACACTACTCTTGTTTAGCTTAGAGTCATTAAGACAACTTTCAACGGTCTTCATACATTTTTCAAAGAGATCCAAGTTGAGTTGCTCAAACTTGGCTCGAGTGATTGCTGACTGGAAATCAATACCTTCAAATAAGGCATCTATGTCAATGGTGGCATCGGTATCAAAAGAAAGTGTCCTCTTTGCCCTCTCACAAGCTGTTCTCAACCTCCTTAGAGCCCTTGGGTTTCCGCTAAGGTCCTTATTATGCTTCCTCTTGAACTCCATCACAAAGTGGTTCACCATTCTGTTATCAAAATCTTCACCTCCGAGATGAGTGTCTCCAGCAGTGGCTTTAACATCAAAGACATTATTCTTAATAGTGAGTACAGACACATCAAAAGTTCCACCACCAAGATCAAATATAAAAATATTTCTCTCTTCAACACAATTAGTTCTCTTCTGAAGGCCGTATGCAAGAGCAGCAGCAGTAGGTTCATTGATTATCCGTATTACATTCAAACCAGCAATGGCACCAGCATCTTTTGTGGCTTTTCGCTGAGAATCATTAAAATAAGCAGGCACAGTAACTACTGCATTCTCAACAGTTGATCCCAAAAATTTCTCAGCAATCTCCCGCATCTTTGATAGGACCATTGACGAGATTTCCTCAGCACAAAAACACTTTTCCTCTCCCTTATACATAACAATGATCTCAGGTTTGTCATCTTTGCCAGCAACAACTTTAAATGGCCACAAATGTATGTCATTCTGAATGACAGGATCACTGTATTTCCTTCCAATTAACCTCTTTGCATCTACAACAATCAAAATGTCAAATATAGATATAAATTGTTTCTACTAATCACAGCATAGAAATAACTAATAATAACTATAAAAAGATACTTTTAGATTACCAAAGATAGTGTTGGCTGGGTTTGAAGCAGCCTGATTTTTAGCAGCATCACCAATCAACCTTTGAGAGTCAGTAAAAGCAACAAAAGAAGGTGTAGTTCTATTTCCTTGATCATTGTGAATGATCTCTGCACGGTTGTTTTGGCCCTGCCAAACTGCTACACATGAATAGGTTGTTCCAAGATCAATTCCAATGGCAGGACCTTTGTATTTCTTGGCCATTCTTTTTCAAAGTGATTGAAGACTGTTTAGGAAATTCTTTGAATCAGACTATAGCATTGTTTAATATCTCAGGTTGGTTGGTTGGTTTTTATAAAAGTGGAGTAGTTAATGTGTGAGCATTAATGTTATACTGTGCATGTGTGTATCACTATGATGACTTTTCATTTTTTCTATTAAATTTACAGGTTTAGTATTTACAAGTGTGTTAATTTCGTGACTTTTCACTACTCTCTTCTCAATTACTCCTGCTAGGCTGTTACTACTATTAAAATGTCATAATAATTGGCACACATAAAGAAGTAATTCATGTCCCATGCACTCAAAACGGTTTAGTTGCTTTTCTTTTTTTAAAGTTTAATGGTTTAAAAAATTGGCTGTAGTATTAAATATTTTGACAATTGATTATTACATTTGTCAAATTCCAGTTCTTATGATGAAGAAATATATAATTCAATTCGGGAATTTCTTTCCTCACCTAGAGGGTTCTTCTTCACCCGTGGTGAAATACCAAAAATACCCCAACTTAGTAAGTTAACTTACGAATTTTCTAAATAAGGTGAATTCGTAAGTTAACTTATAAAATATTCCATAATTTAAAAAAAAAAAGGTGATTAAAATATAATTATTAAGAAAAAATTTGTATCTTTCTTAATTCTAATATCAGATAACAGTTACATAAGTTTTGTTCTATCTTTTTTAATTATAATACCAGATGACACTTACATAGGTTTTGTTCTACCTTTTTTAATTTTAATATCAGATGATAGTTACATATGCTTTATTCTACCTTTTTAATCTTACTATCATATGACTGTTACCTAAGCTTTGTTCTAGTTTTTATTTGGGTAAGATCTCAAACCATGACTGGCGAGCATTTTTATTTATTTATTATTGAATCCTAAATTTTGAATTGAGCTTTTCGATTTGTTTATTGTAATTGGTGAGGTTTATATTTTTGTTATCACTTAGGCTTGCTAAGTGAGACCAAATAATTATATTTTTGGGTTAATGGATGTGTTAATATTTTTCTTACTTCTCTTGAAGAAATTGTATCATGATAAAACAAAAAAGTGAGACTAAAAAATAATATTAAAAGTGAATAATAATAATCGATATATTTGAAATTTAAATATGACGAAGAATTAATAGTAAAAAAATTTATATAATTTTTAATTATATAAATTTTTTATTAAACAAAAAAATTCAGTGAAATATTAGAATTATGAAAAGAAAATATTTATATTATTTTATATTATATTGTTAATAGTTTGTTAATAGTTATGTTGACAATAGTTTAATATATTTAATGACTTAAGCGATGCTAAGATTTCAAATTTCGACAATAAAATTATTTTGTAATAAAATTTTTATACAATATTTATGGATAAAATAAATTTGACTTGATTTTTTCTTAATAAATAATAGGATTTGATACAAAATTGTATATTATGTTTGGGTAAAAAGGATATATTAATAATAATTCAATTTAATTATATTATTAGAAATATATTATACAATTAATGCATAATTAATACATATCAAGTAAATCAAGGCAAAAAATCAATTGTATCTCTTCATATAGAAATTGATATCAATAATATTAATAGGTTTTTTATTATAGACCAAATTTAATATTGATATTGATTCTATTAATAAATTTTATTAATATAGGCCAAATATAAGTTAGACTTTAATGCATATATTTTTCTATTTTTTAGTACGTGAAATCGTGTATATATGTAATAGAAATCACATGAAATAAAACAAAATATTCTATTTTCTTCTCTCTCTCTCTATATATATATATATATATATATATATATATATATATATATATATATATATATATATATATATATATATATATATATATATATATATATATATATATATTAAATTAAATCCTAATAAATTTGGGATATTGAGTGAATTCGTATGTTAACTTACGAATTCACCCAGAAAGGTAAATTCGTAAGTTAACCTACAAATTCAATCAACAAGGTGAATTCGCAAATTAACTTACGAATGATATTTTTGATTTTTCAGGAGTGTGGGAGAAACCTACTAGGTGAGTGAAGAAATTCCCTCAAATTCGTATAATTAATTTATATAATTTTATTTTAATATGAGATAAAATTCAACATAATGTAAAAAGTCAATCATATATGACTTACAAATATCATTTCAAAATAAAACAAACACATTCTAAAAATTAACACTCATAGTTATAAGTCTCATGAAAACATGAAGTCGTGATTCAAATAATTATTTGGAGCTCAAACGTGGATGCCACACTACTATTGTAAGTAGTGTCTTATTTGACAAAGTTTTAGGATACGGTGTTCATCACCAAGTAAGTGGATTGTCCTAACAAAACTCAATGTAGGCTTTAATGAGATCGTCCAACGCTGTAGCTGAATAAGAGGAAGTCTTTGTTGATTTCATAAATATAACCGGTCAATAATCCCTTTAAAAAGGGGAATGGCAAATACCATGTTCAAGAAGGTCGTAAACACTAGGTCTTACAGAACTCTTATAAATACATAATCTCTCAAGAAGATAAGGGACAACTTTCAAGTAAGGTTTTTCTGAGACACCCTCAAACACCACACAAATAACACTCCGCTTATAGTAATCAACCAACACAATTTCAACTTCCCTCCTGCAACCTAGCAGCGTCTGCCAACAAGGCCTATCACCTTACATGAGTTGGTCCCTTAAGTAGCCTCAAAACCCACCACATAGGGTTACTCACCATCGTGAGCTTATCCTCATCCCAATTGCGTAATATACCTACTAGGGACTATGAGCTTTCCTCCACTTGTAGGAAAACACACACACTTGTACTATTTTTGGACAATACATAACGCCCAATGTTGGACCCGATAAAACTAACTTAGACCACACTTCTTCCCTATAACCATCACCATCCATGATGTACCCTTAGTTCCAACTTCTGACAGTTACCTGATATGGTGAACAAAAGAGTTTCATCCCTTACTCCAGAGGGTACTAGCGGTATAGGAGAAGATGAGGTCATGGCAAATAAGCGAGCCACCATGGACGAATTACGACGCCACAATTGAATATTGGAAGACGATGTCTAAAACATCAAACACCTCCAAAAGGAGGTCAATCCCCCGAAAGAGATGGAGTTATTGGCTCCCCATCCCCTATCGGACGAAATATGGGAGGCCCTTGTTCCCGAAGGCCTTCTTAAGATTTTTAACTATAGACTTTTGAGCTTTTAAAGGTTCCACACTATAGGTTGGAGTGATTAGTCTCCTTTCCACACAGTAGATTAAAGCGGTTAAACTTCTTACCACATACAAGAATCTTGGAGTGGTTAGTCTTCAAGTTTTTAAACCTTGCAAGCTCTTATCACATGAAAAGCTCACAAACCTTGTTTAGACCTTGTTTTATACGTGTTAACCAATAATATGTGAGATATCAATACCAGATTAATCTCGAACCTTAACACGAGCTTGATCACACAATCCCCAAACAAAATATTTTACGAGTTTAGCTTATAACCCAAAATAAGTCCCTAAATAGATATTATGTTTAACCAAGGTATAAATAAAATGTTCTTTGATGAACTTACAATTCTACCCTTCTAGAATTACACTTTAATTCTCACTCACAAAGTTACTTTTCTCACAAAGGCACTTAGGCTATAGTATTATTGAGAGACAACAAAAAAAGAAGCAATTTAGATAGACATAGAGAGTAAGTAATGCCTAAACACGATTCTGCGTAAAATGAAATGAGTAATGTGATCTCTATTTAGATGATTTCATTTTATTACGGTTTAATCGATTGACACATGTTTCTACTTGATTATACGTTTGAAATATAACCAATTGTGAGCTCAAAAAAGGAAGGAAATGATATTTATTCGTTGCACATCATTAAGGCATTGTCCTAATTGTTTGGGAATCAATTTTGAACGGAACTAACCGATTATATAAAAGTACTAATCAATTAGATAAGTCAAAAAAATTTCCATATCTATTTTGACAGCTCCCAATTCATCTAAACTTCGTGTTTTTTAAGATATTTTCTTTAGAAAAATTAGTTTGAAAACATATTTTAGTGTGAATGTGTTTTATCCATATGCCTTTACAATAAAGCCCTTAAGTTTTACACTTGGTTTAATCACTACTAATTTAGGAGGGCCCTTAGCACTTCAAGACTTTGCCAGATACTTTCTGTTTTGTACACACTTGCTTGAATAGCTTGACATGAGGCTTTATTTATATTGCATTTGATTGCCATCATTAGATAGTCAAGTCTATCAAGTCCTAATACTTTGGTTTGCATATTTATTTGCTTCACTATTTTTGCTTGACTTGTTAGAAGACATTAATTGTCATCATCAAAAGTTGATGTCCTTGTTAAAAACACATCACCTGTAAAACTAGGTTCAACACGTGGGAGATGACATGTCACGTCGTAACATACTAGAATAAAGTGATTAGTAGGGTTAAACTTCACCTACATGATCCAAGGAAGAATAATTCCCCTACTGTCCACTTTTCTTAAAGGGATTGGAGGTAACCATCATTTGATCTAGGCCCTAGAAGACTCTATAAATACCACAATTATATAATTGAGAGAGACATATCATTATTCACTTAGTAATCATAGATATCAAACTCCCAACCACGTTAAAAATATAGATTTAAGCACTATTAATAACCTTAAACATCTCATACAATCCTCCAAATATAGGAATATCCTTATTGTGTATTTTTAGTGTGTACAATATTCAAATAAAATATTATATTTTTAGCTATGCTTGCTCAAATAATTTTTTTATACTATTTGAAAGGTAATAAAATATTTACAATTATATTGTTTATATGAAATTAAAATTCAACCTCTAACATAATTAAATAGATTTTATAAGTTTAAGAAGTGACATTGCATTTAATGCTTAGATTAACTAGTTTGGGTTATAATATCTTGAGCTATAAATATTGTTTTAAGATAAAACTTGTGCAATATAAAAGTTAAAATTTAATTTATAATTATAATTAATAATATATTTGAAATTACTGCACTATGGTCTTTTAGGATTAGTGATCAATGAATCTATCATGCCCAACCTAGCTCTTTGGACGAGTATATATGGCATTTGTTCCCTTTAGGGTGCATAAGTCTTTTTTCCTATAAACTCGAACATGTGTCATACCCCAAAATTTGCCCTCCATCTACTCAAGAGATTTCATACATCTATACTCAAGGATTCCTCAAGAGTTGATCAGACAAACTCTCTCCTAGACAATCAACCCAAACTAGGGTTTGGTATCTCTCAAGTCAAGATGGATTTCCAACATCTCCAATGGCCTTCATGCCTCCTCATATGCTTCAAAGATTCTCCGTGTCAAGTTTCAAGCCTCACAAGTCAAGTTTTCTCAGACAATTGCTCAAATGGTTGAAAATCGGGTGTATTGGACAAAAAGTCAACTGTGGTCAACATACAGTCAAAACTTCTGATTTTTGGTCAACATCCTCATTTTGAAGTTACATTCATCATTTGATCAAGGGTTGATCATGATTCATCAAGAAAACTCAAGATTTGCCCAAAAGTCAAACTTTCTAAATTAGGGTTTCTAGATGAAAAGTCAATGAACTTTGGTGATCATAACTTTCTCATACTTTCTCGAAATTTTTCCACCACCTCTTGTTTTGAAGGAAATTCAATTCTCTACAACTTCATGTCTCACAAGAATGTCCAAAAATGCTTCATTTGAGAGGTATAGCTCAAAACATTACAGGTCATTTTCAAAGTCAACAAAAAGTCAACTTTTTGTTTTGAAGATATTTTGAGCATGGTAACTCCAATTGAGATGAGACCAAAGACATTAGTTAGAGGACTCTTATAGCTTTCCAAAAAGTCCAAGAACACTCAAAAATCTGGAAAATTGAGCAAGATACACTATTCAGAAGTTGGGCAATTTTGGACAATTGCACAAAAGGACATTTTGGTCAAAATGCAAAATTTTCCAAATGGGCCTATAATCTTTTGATCCAAACTTGTTCATGATGTTATTTTTTACCCATAAATGCTTGGCATTGGTGATTTTCTATTTTCATGATTTATATTTGAATTTTACAACATTTAATTCAAAAATAAATTATGTAAAATATGAAAATTAAGTTATTTTTTCAATTAAGTTGGATTTATATCTCTCTTAATGTCCAAGAAAGCCCACACCATTTACCAAATTCGTGCAAGCCATGGCATTGATGAGAAAATCATATTTTCTTCAAAATTTGATTTGTTTTCATTGGAAAATATTTGCACAATCAATAAGCAATCTTTTTTCACTCCTTTTGCCATCCAATCTTCCTCTATAAATACTCAGCATTGCAGCCAGCACAAGGGACGAAACCCTAGCTCAAGCCAAACCCTTATTTTGTCAAAATTTTCCAAGAATCTTTGAAATTCGAATTTCAATTTTCAGCAAGCTTCAGCCTCTTCCAGCCATCCAAACGTGCTCAGGGGGTAAGTATGAGTAAGAATACATCATTGGTATTGATTAAAACAAGCTAAATCGTGCCATACACATTCATACATATTCAAATATTTCTTGATTTTGCATTTTTAATGTCCGTGTGTTTTAATTGATTCTAATGCCTCTAACATGTTCATAAGACTCCATAGGTTCGATCTGGGCCATCGTTATTGATCTTGAACGTCAAAATTGTATAATGCCATTGTTAGGTTTTTGATGTGAGCTTGAACCGGCTGTCAGCCGATTATCAAAACTAATGCCATCAATGGACTCAGAAGGTCCGATTTAGGTGGACAAGGTCTTCCTTTTCCTTTTATTCGCGTTATTTTGCAGGTTTCGAAAAACGGCTGGCCGGAGAAGATGATCGGCGTTAGGGTTCCGATGGTGGACTCCGGCGCTGACCCCTTGACCGCGTGCGTGGCGCTTCCATGCTTCCTGATTCGTCCATTCAAAATAACCGGGGCCCACACTCGCTGACTGGGTTTGGAATGTCATCAGGGCGAGTCAACATTCATATTCCTTTGATTTTGCTTTCTCCAACACCAAACGCCAAGTGTCCCGATGGTTAAGCGCTCACGTGTTCGGATGCTCTCAAGGGTCCCTGTTGAACCCCATCGGGACTGGTTTTGCTTTTTTCTCACAAACTCAAATTTCTAACTATTTTCCTATTTTTTCTAATTTATTTAATATTTTGCATCCTATTTTAATTCTTTTCATGATTTTTATTCGCATTATAAAAATTACCAAAAAATATTTTCTTTTTACATTATTTTCATAAAAATCTTTATTTAATTTAATAAATTTAAAAATATAATTTTTGCATGCATATTTATTTTATTTTTATTTTAGCATTTAAATCACTTTTAATTGCATTTTAATTATTAAATCTTTTCTAAAAAATCCCAAAAAATTATCTTAACATATTTATCTTATTTCCAGCATATATTAATTTTCTCATATTAAAATTTGCATTTTTTCTAACATTTTCTCTTATTTCAATTTCATCATATTTCCCGATTTTCTTATTCTTTCACAGGTTGCTCCGATTCGGACGTTTTTTCTTTTATCATTTTATTTTCCAATAATGTAATTGCTCATGGGTTGTAATAGTTTAATTTAGGCTTTTACTTTCCGCACTCCTAATTATGTATCTGCCCCAAAGCCATGTAATAACGTAGGTTTACCTTTCCGCATTTTACATTCCGCATTTTAATTTCCGCATCCTATAAACTGCTAGTAATTAGGCGTGTATGGCAAGATAATAATGAACATAGCACACTAATCTTCAAGATAAAATATCTGAATTTGACACACTTCTTTCACACATGCACCCCTTAGGGTAATTCTCTCTCGATGCCTTGCGAATTCAAAATGGTCATGTCCCTCGAACGTAGAGGTATTCTAGCACCGTTGTCTTCCAAACAAATCATCATAGTCCCTTCGATACAAAGATCATAAGACCCACGATGTCGCCTCCGAATACATGATCTTGACCCTCGATTGTCGCCTACGAAAAATGATGATAGTCCCTTCGAATGTGCTAGGATACTTCCTACAAGTTGCCTTCTATGACCATCCGATGTCCCTTCGAATGTCCCGCTTACATCCAACGAATGGAGCTACCTACTAACTAATGGTATGGCTAGCTCTATTCTAAAGGAATGTAGAAGTACAACAAAACGACCAATTCTGAGTGGGTAAATAAGTCTTTTAGTTGCTTGCTCTAAACAAATGCTTTTCACACCACGCACTCTTTTCAAAGTTCAAATTCTTTTCAAAACAAAAACATTTCCGAACACTTTGTATACACTCCTACATGAGTCATTACAAAGTCAAAGCGAAATGCCTTTTTCAAAACATTTTGTCAAACACACAGAAAGCAATTTTAAAAAGTGATCTAGAGCAACTAAGAGCCCGTAGAATAAACTGCGGATGGAAAGGGGTGCTAATACCTTCCCTTTTCATAACCATTCTCCCGAACTCAGAATCTAACGAAGGTCTTTTTCTGTTACTTTTACCTTCCCTTAATTGGATAAAAATAAAAGTCGGTGGCGACTCTTGCTATCCGCACATTTGGATACAAAAATCCTACAAAGTCAGTTCACCGTATCACAACATGCATAGTTTTAATTTTGATTTAGTTGAAAATGTGTTAGAATTACACCAAATCTATGGATAATTCCGAATCAATCTTAATGAAAAAGAATTAATCAAATGATCGAATTTGCCTCTTGTTCTTCACTCTTTACTCGAGTGATTCAACCAATCTTGTTCGCAAGATGATTTCGATGCATAATTGATAATGGAAAAAGAAAGAAAATATGAATTTCTGAAGAAAGGAGAAATAGGGTTTCAGCAAAAAATAGGGGAAGAAGAAGAGAATACCTACATAGTTTCTCTCAACTTTCAAAAATGAATATTATTCAATTATACAATCATGTGTGAACCATAACTTTATAGCAATAAGGTAACTCCTGATTTATATATTTTGGATTTTCTTGCTCCCTAAGAAAACTATAAAATACCTAATTCCGCTAAGACAAACAATATAAACCAAAGTAAAAAATTTCAGTTGAGGTACATTATTTTGATGTTTTGACAACTAGATGTTTTGACAGCAACATGCTTTGACACCATACTCTCAATACATCACCTAAGGCATTATGTTTAAAGCTATCTTCATTCATCATTATTCTTAGTCTTTTGAACATCTTAACTTTCACTCATTTTGTCATGATGTCTGCTATCTGATTCTTAATTCAGAAGTGTTCCATGTTCAACTTCTCTTTTGCTGCTTGCTCTCGAAGACAACGGAATCTCATTTCGATGTGCTTTATTCTTTCATGTCCCAACTAATTCTTTTCCTGATTAATAGTAGACATGATATTGATCTTCATGGTAATTACTCCATGATCCTTTGTTGATATCTCTTAAACCAAATTTACGATCCACGTTGCTTGAAATGAACAAGCAAAATCATTTATGTACTCTTCTTCACACCATGATAGTACCTCTACTTGTTGTTTTCTTGAGTTCAAAGAAAATGGTGCACCACCTAGCATAAACACATAGCCAGTTCTAGATTTTTTATCCTCAGCATCATTACACCAACTTCAGTCAATGTAATACACTATCTTGCATTCTTTTCCTTCATAAGTTTTAGGAAATAGAATGCCATAATCGAGAGTTCCTTTGAGATACCTTAGTGCCCTCTTTGTTTCTTCTAGGTGTGATATCATTGGCTTCTTCATTAATATACTCACCATACCTACATTGTATGCTAGATGAGGCCTTGTGTGATAAAGGTACCTTAATGACCCAATAGTTATTATGTATTTTGTTGGGTCGATATCATCTTTGTTTGAGTCTTTCGACAATTGCAGTCCAGGTTCAGCATATGTCAAAGTCAAATTACATTCTTCCATGTCAAATATCTTGAGTATTTTGCTTGCATATCTTCTTTGTTGCATCATCAAACCTATACTAATCTTGTATAATTCGATGCCAAAGAAGTATAAAATGTCGCCCATATCAAACATTTCAAACTCCTTACTAAGATCACCTTTGAAGTCTTCAATCTCTTTCTTGCAATTATCTGTTATGAACTAGTCATCGACATAGATACATAGTATAATAAAATCACTCTTGCTTATTCTTACATAAAATCCATTCTCAGTTGTGCAGTTCATAAATTCCTTCTCCCTTCGAAAACTGTCAATCTTCTTATTCTGAGCTCTTGGAGCTTGTTTAATTCCACATAAGACTTTATGCAACTTGTATACTTTTATTTCTTGACCTTGTTTCACAAACCCAGCTGGTTGTGTAACATAATTTTTTTGGAAAAATACCCTTTTTCATCCCTTATCTATATCTCGGGGTCCATTTTGATCCCTTAATTTTTAAAAAGACCAAGTTAGTCCTTTATTTCTTCAGAAGGTGTCATATGCGTCCTTTCTGTCCAATTTCCACTAACGGTGTTTATTTTTGCATGTATGGCTCCCAGTTGGCATCTAGTCATCATCATCTTCTTTTTTTCCGAACCTGAAAAACCCAAAATTTTCAAACCTTCTTCAACCATCCATTGCTCCATTTATTTCTCATCTGAAAGGAAAAACATTTTTTTACAAACCTCCTTATTCAGATTCACTATCCAAAATAAATATAAAGGTAAGAAAAATCAATGGAATCAAAAATTAAAAATCATAATTATTTCGTTCACTTTGTGTTCTGGATTTAGATCAGAATCTAGATCTGCTTTCTTACCCAAATCTACCTCACTCACAAAGAGTGTTCTTTGCATTCCATATTGAATTGCATATTCAAGATATTTTCTATCAACCTCTCCCGTTTCATTCACAAATCTAACAACAAATCAATTTGAATTGAAATGAGTAACGTGTGTGGGGGATTCTTGATTGAGTGTTCACAGAGGCTGCGGAAGAAATTAATTGCACATCACATGAAGACCAGGCTGAGAAACATGTATGTATTATATGTTACTACAAAATGCAAAATCATCTTCAACTTACTTCATACTTTATTGCTACAAAAAGCAAAATCAAAGCAATTTCTCAAACATATAAACGTGTGTTATTACGTGGTTCATGAAATCAGATTTTTCAATTTTGTGTTTTTTTATGTTTTAGTTTTCCGGTGTTATTGTTGTTTCCTTCTATTGAATTCCGGAATGATTTTATATGGTTGTAGGAATTAAATTGTTTAATTATCCTTTTTGTATGTTTTGGTGTTGTTGTTGTTATTTTCTATTGAATTTTGGAACAATTTTACGATTTTGATTAAGAAGTGATGGAGTGATCTAGAAGATGATGAGATCTTCATGTTGTAGTTGTTGTTTTTGTCTGGGTTGATAAATGTGCTAAAGTGTTTTATGGGTTTGATGAATATGATAAATGATTTTCTAGGTTTGAAATTTTGGGTTTTTCTGGTTAAAAAAAAGGAAGAAGATGATGAGTAGAGATGCTGTAACACCCCATCTAAATACCCCGAATATATTAATTAAATTAATATCTAAATCATCTTTAATCAGAGTTTAACACGGCATAATAAGGGATGTCACAATTAATAATTAAACAAACTTTATTCAAACAGTAGCCATGCTACACTGAGGATCAACATCCAAATAAATTTTCAATCAATTTAAGACCATGTCTTACACAGCGGAAAATATCATCAGCAAAACCGGAATAATTTCAATCAACATTATTCCCACTAAGTTTTAAATAAATAATAGACTAAGTCTAATTCCTCATCTAACGTTCCCCAGTGTTACAATCTAATCAGAGCATGACACTGACACGCGGACTAAACGATGAGCTCTAGAGCCATCCTCACCGACTCTTCAGCTGCTAACTTTAATCTGAAATGGTAAAGTAAGGGTGAGACTTCTCATAATTAAAGCATATTATAAGTTTCTCAATTAACAATATATTTCAAGCATATTAATCCACCCATTTCAACATAACTCCGATTCGATACACAATTACAACCATATAATCATCATGCACAACAATCATCAATCGAGAATAGTAACACGGAAGACATCCTAACATGTTACTATTCCATACAAATATAATGCGGACTCAATGCATGCGGTACCGACTCGTGACCAAGTCACCCAACAACGATCCATTCATCAACCGGATACGGTACCATCGATTCATCCATAACCACTCGGACACGAATCCGCCTAACCACCCATCCTCACTCGGGTATCGGTTATCGGCAATCCAAGTCAAATTCCGCACAATGGGAATTAACTTCACCAAACAATGCATATGCACGCACATCACTAGCATGCAACATCAACGAAGTTATGACCACATCGGACATCATAAACCATCATCAACTACAACATGATATCATCAACTATCATGAAATAAATCATCGCAAGCATAAATATGCCACACACACTTACCCTTCATTTGGTAAGACTATCATCGATAAATACCACAACAACAACAATTGAGATCAACAACTATCGCATATACCACCATCAAAACACATGATATCAATACAATCATGAATACACCAATTATCATAAACCAAATCAAAACCAAAAACATGATATTCCAACTATCATGCATACAACTAACATCAAGCATAAACATGCAAACCAAACACCGGATATATCAACCAATCATATATACATCTACCATCAGCATAAACATGCTATTACATCTACACCATCCAATACATCCATCAACACAGGATCTCTACTATATACAATTCGATATGCGTCAGTCAAAAGTCATCTATTTCGGAATTTGGCCCATTTTCAAAATAATTTCAAGTTTTGGAAAATATTTTCATTTCATAAAATAGAGCTTTAAATTTAGAAAATAACGTCCAAAACGGCTCAAAACGGACTTACGGTTTGAAAGTTATGAATTTTCAAAGTTTGACATTTTTCAAAAATTTAAGTTGGAACCCGGTTCCGTCACAGACAGGAACCGGTTCCTGAAAAGTCCCAAAACCTCCTTGCTGGAAAAATGTATGGGAACCCGGTTCCGTCACATACAGGAACCGGTTCTCACGTGTATTTTTCAGAGTTTTATAAATTTTCAAAGGGCAACCCGGTTCCTACCCAGACAGGAACCGGTTCCCACGTACTAAAAAGTCATTTCTTGCACTTTTGACAGCATTCATCCATTTCAATTCAAACTCAAACATACCCATACGAACTCCAACATGGGAAACACTAAAACAAATTATTTTTCATCATCTATCTCATCAAACAACATATTTCCATCATCTATTTTCATCTACTGACACTCTAATCATATTCCATACATATTCTGACACAATCAGACTCAATCTGACACCAACTGACACTCTTAGGGACACATTCATGGAACCCTAGAATTTCACAAACACAATTTCCTAACATGCTATGATCTATAGAATCAACATCAAAATCTATAATAAGCATTAATCAGTCGAAATCACCCCTTACCTTGTGGGTTCTTCGAGATTCCGACGCTTCTAGGTTTTCCTTCTTCTCTTCTCTTCTCCAACTCTACGTATAATAGCTTTTCTCAAAAAAAAACTATTTTCTTTTCTTTTCCTTTTTATATTCCTTCTAATAATCCTTTATTTATTCCAATAAAATAAAACAAATGGTAATTAGTAAGTGTAGTGTAATTTACTCCTCACACCCTTAATTACACCTCACACCTCCATCTCTTCTTTTCTTCAATTAAACCCATAAATTCCAAAAATATAATTAATTCAAGTCTTTAATTAATTAAATAATTAAATTCATATTTATTTAATTTCTGAATTAAATCGGGGTGTCACAGATGCCATCTGGGAGCCACACATTCAAAAGTAAACATCGTTAATGGAAATTGGACGAAAAGGACGCATATGACACCGTCGAAGAAATAAAGGACTAACTTGGTCTTTTTAAAAATTAAGGGATCAAAATGGACCCCGAGATATAGATAAAGGACGAAAAAAGGTATTTTGCCAAAAAAATTCATCTAATGGGCCATTTAGAAATGCACATTTCACATCCATTTGAAACATATGCCATTTGTTCATGTTTGCTAGACTGAAACCCAACCTGATTGTTTAGATCCTAGCAACAGTTGCAAAAACTTTGTCGAAATTGGTTCCTTCTTTCTTAATAAAACCTTTTGCCACAAGTCTTGACTTGTTTTGAGTTACTTCTACTTTGGGATTCAGCTTCACCTTGTATACCAACTTCACATTGATTTCCTTCTTTGCTTGAGGAAATTCGACAAGTGACCAAATTATGTTGACTTCGATGGACTTCAGTTCCATATTTAATGCTTTCATCCACTCCAAATCCTTCAATGCCTCAGTTGTATTGACTGGTTCTACATCTACATAGGAAGCATAATGTACCATATCACCTTCATTATTGAATGCATCATATGATTTAATCACACATTCCTGCAACCTTGCAGGCATATGTCTTATTCTTTGAGGTCTACTTATGCATGCTCGTCCTATGGCTTCTTTTTGTCGGACTTCTCTTTCAACTTCACTTGTTGGTTCTTCACATAAGATTATCGTTGAATTCTTCTTTACAATTTTTAGTCCAATCCCATTCCTTAAGCTCATTTATGATCATGTCTCTACTGATCACAACTTCCGCATTCACTAGGTCGAACAACTTGTATCCACAAGTCGAATGATATCTTATTAGGACCATTTGACTCGAGTTGTCATCAATTTTGATTCTCAACTGATCAGACACATGTTTATGTCCTATAAATAAAAATACTTTCTTATTAATCAAGCTAGGTATGACACCAGACAAACATTTTTTTGGCATGAATCATTGTAACTTCTTCATCAAACCTCTATTCAAAATGTATGTTGTAGTCGACACAGCTTCATCACAAAACTCTTTAGGTAAACGTTTTTCTTTTAACATACTTCTTACTATATTCACGATGGTTGTATTCTTCCTTTTTTTAGTTCCATTATGTTATGGAGTGTAGGGTGGAACCACCTAATGTACAATCCATTCTTTCTCACATAATGTGTTGAAATACTACGACACATATTCTACACCACCACCCGTCCTCAGAATCTTGATATTTCGACCATTATGTCTTTTGACCATAGATTTAAACTTGGAAAATACCTCGATCACTTCCTTTTTCTTCTTGATCTAGTAAGTTCATAGATTTTGACTGAAATCATCTATGAATGTGACAAAATATTTATTACCTACAATATAATCCACCTAGATAGGACCACACACATCAAAATATATGATTTCAAGAATTGCCTTTGACTTGGTTTTTGCATCCTTGTTGAAGCTATTTTGCGTTGCTTTGGTTGCACACATTCCCCGCACACTTCATTTGGAATGTCAATTTCTGGTAATCATGTAACCATATTTATTCTCTTCAAATATTTAATGTTTTTGAAATTGATATGGCCAACTCTATAGTGCCATATCCATTCTTCCATGTTTCTTGCAGTTACAAGACACTTATACTCCATCACATTAAGTTTAATCTTAAAGGTTCTATTATGAGACATGAGAGTCTTCAAGATTAACCATTATCTTGAGTAGAAAAACCCATCATTTTGTCTTCAATCAACATTTTGTATCTCTTTGAAGGAAAATCGCAATATATAAACGCAGCGGAAATTCAATTTTCCTTTAGCGATCCTTACGAATGATCATGGTCAGTGATAGAATATGTTACCTCTTGTGGAGATTTCAATCTCTAATGCTATGATCATGAACGTTTATGAAGAACAACGTCTCTACTTAGTCCACATGAATAGATCGCTCCCGATCACAATGCTAGCTGCTCATGAACGAAAGCTTTGAGTGAGAGAGTGAGCGAAAAAACGGCAAGGTTCCAATACCAGATTTTCATCAAGTGAAATGCTTCAGCACAAGGGTTCTATTTATAGAACCACAAGTGTGGGTTGAAAGCTAAAAGCCCAATAAAGTCTATAAGCTAAAATCCAAATTAATCATATGAGTATCATTCCTTATGATGTACTGCATATCACTTAATCGTGTGGTACCTTACCACATTCCGTATTCCACTTAAGTGCACCGTACCTTACGGTGTTCCTCATTTACTCTATCTCTCATTTATCTGTCCTTATGTGTGTGACCCTTTAGGTTTGCGCGACGTTGGCAATTATATTAAATCACATTTAACATAATAAATAGTGAGCGGTATCTAGCAACACATCACTGCTACCCAAGTCACGAAAATATCATGTGATCGGAAAAAACCTTTCCGTGATAATGCTTGTGTGCACAATTACTCTTTTGCCCTTATGTCTATATTGAACATATGG
This sequence comes from Vicia sativa, assembly GCA_021764765.1. Taxonomy (NCBI): domain Eukaryota; kingdom Viridiplantae; phylum Streptophyta; class Magnoliopsida; order Fabales; family Fabaceae; genus Vicia; species Vicia sativa. Next base: position 16,302,765 of record CM038793.1, on the reverse strand, counting down.
CATAGACTGTGTCACCCTTGTCCAATTAAATATTGGCCCCTCAGACATTTATCTTGTTACACAGGATGGGAAAATTCCATCTAGGTCACTCATGTCTCTCAACATTCTTTGTGAAGTACCAATAAACTGTCTTTATGGTCATCCAGTTGCGAATAACGTTTGATCAGTAATAAAACACTTGAATCTACATCTAGGGTCCATAGTGGTTTTCAGGTCGAAGGGTGGTATACACCACTTATCACCATGAGAATAACTTATGACACTTTGCATAATATTCTATGTAGTATTCTCATAGCGGGTCAATCCAGTATAAATATTACTCCTAATATTTATACCTATGTTGAGACTTGATAACTACTTATCCATGATCCATGAGATATGATAATCAGTCTGTCCACATAATAATCTCAATGCTTTAATGATATAATAAGTCATACTTAACATTTCATTAAACAGACTAACTATTCTATGGAATTTATTATTTTCGAAAGGCAAACATAATAAAGAAATGCCTTTTATTATTAATTAATAATTCAATACAGGTACCAAAAAATATTGGCCTCTAGGGCTTACACCAACACTCTTTTCTACCAATTTCCATATGCTAAGTAAGTTTATTTACATCCATGGTATATGCAATACATTGGAAGATACTCACCTTTTGCCATCTTTTCTCATAATCAGAACATCACCAATACCTTCAACTGTTAGAGTATTGTCATATTCAAATTTCACCATATTCTTCATCGAGGATTTTTTATTGAAAAACCACTAATGTGACTAAAAAACATCTCTTCTTCTGTTATTTTGGACAATCACTAGAGTAGTGACCATACTTCTGACAATTGAAACAATTAATGTGACTTTTGTCATGTTTTCGACCACCACCTCTTCTTCTAACTACAACACCATCTCTTTGGTTTATTTTGTACGAGGATCCTCAATTAGTCGGAAAACTTCCTTCTTGTTGGTTTCTTTGAATAGTATAATTACTGTAGCCTTCTCTACCTTTATTGTCAAACCATTTTCCTTTGCCTTTCTTTTCTTTTGGTGATTGCGCTTGTAGAGCCACATCACTCTTCGACTTGCATGTAGCTCTTTCAGCCATTCTTTGTTCATGAGATTGAAGCGTCCCTTAAAGCTCTTCCTTTTTCGATGTTGAAAAATCTTTCAACATTTTTACTGCTACAACCTCATAGTCGAACTTAGAAGCCAAGGAACTAAATGTATTTGCTACAATTGACCTTGATGTCAGCGTTTCTCCACATACTTTGATTTGATTCACCAACTTTTTAACCTAAGTGAAGAGATCAATTATGCTTTCACTTTCTTCCATCTGAAGAAATTCATATGTTCTTTTCTAAGTTTGTAACCACGCCTATTTTACCTTCTCAATGCCTCCAAACGATATTTCCATAATTTCCCATGCTTTTTTTATTGAGTCAACATCACTCAACTTCTAAAAATTGTCTAAATCAACGCATTGATAAATTATAAAGAGAGCCTTATAGTCTTTCTTCTTCAATTATTTGTGCGTAGCCTTTTCTGCATCCGTCACGTTTTTTTGCAAGTCGTGTTACTCCTTCTTTCACAAGATTCTAAAGATCTCGATAACATAAAACAACTTTCATCCGCTTACACCAATCCTCATAATTTTGACTCTTCAAAATCTGGAGACTCAACGGAAATGTATGTTTATATGATTTAACGACATCACGTTTTACTTCCCACGAATCGCTTAGCCAGTGTTCTGGATACCACATATTGGAATTTCTCCAAACCTATTTAGAATTTCGAATCAATCTTGATGAACAAGAATCAATCAACCGATCAAAGTCACCTCATATTTTTCACTCTTCACTTGAGTGAATCAAAACCAACTGTGTTCACAAGATGATGAAGCTACACAATCGATAATGAAAGAAAAAAGAAAAAATGAATTGGAGAATAAAGAAGAATTAGGATTTCGGCGGAAATAGGGGGAAAAGAAGATAATATCTGCAAAGGGTTTCTCTACTCTCAAAACTAAATATTATTCAATTATACAACTGGATGTGAATCACTACTTTACAATAATAGGGTAACACCCTATTTATAGATTTTGAGTTTGCTTGCTCCTCAAGCAAACTACAAAATACCTAATTATGCTAAGACACAATATAAGTCAAAGTCAAAATTTCTGTCAAAGTACACTACTTAAACATTTCGACAATACTAGGTATTTCGACAACAACATGCTTGGACACCATGAATTACATTCTAAAAAAAATGAATGGTGATTCACTCTTCCAATATATATGAAGTGTTGTAGGCAATCAAATATTTGGGATTGTTCACTTTACATAAGGTAACATGATCTCACTAGTAATGAAAAACACTTGGTGAGTCATTTTTTACCTCGTTGAATAACATGGTCCAAATCAAATGAAATCAATATGAGCTTAAATTATGTAAGAACGACGCAGTTAAAGAAACAGTCCACGGTGTTCGCGATCTAGACGGGTTGCTTCCCTTAAATATTTGTTCACGTTCATTGATGATTATAGATGTTTTACTTCATTATAGTTTTCTTCGAACTAAATGTAAAGTGTTTTCTTTGTTTATTCTTTTATAATGTTATTAAACTAAATTTTAAGTAAGTTTTAAATTTTTTTTGCTCAAACTATGGCAATGAGTGCAGTCTCGTAACATTCAGAATGCTAAAAACATATTGTAGTTTTGTCATTTATGTGCTGAGAAAAACACTTTCGACTCTTTTCTGGTGTTAGTGTGTTAGGCTTATAAAACATGCACAAGCATTCAACATAATTTTAATTTTTAAAAGTAAATTATGAGAATTGTGAACATGTAAGATACAAATCAACCTTAAAAGTAAACTTTGATAAACTTATTCATGTACTCCAAAAAACCAAACTTAACAACAAAACAAATCTTCCAACATTATGCATAGAGAAGCACTTAAAAGGTTATCAATCAGAGTCACTTTCCTCATCAGAGTAACCTTTGTTGATCTTTTTCAAAGCAGATTCAAATATGCTCTCAAGCTCCTTCAAAAAGTCCACAAAAACAAATGTTTCTCTGTCCATTTTATCCTCAATCAACATCTTCCCCTTCACCATTGCAGCATTGATCTTCATTTTATCAGTTAAGCTAAGCATGGAAGTAACACTACCATCCTTCATTACTTTCCTCATGTTATAAAGATAATCCTCCAAAACATTCATTGCTTTCACTTTCTTCATAAACTTCATGTCTTCTGCCTTGAACTTCTCAGCTTCCTCTATCATCCTCTCAATTTCTTCAGCCGAGAGTCTTCCATTTTCTTTCGTTATTGAAATACTTTTCTTATTACCACTGATTTCTTCCTCAGCCGAGACGTTTAGTATACCATTAGCATCGATATCAAAGCATACATTAACAGGAAGGCCACGAGGTGCAAGAGAAACTTTGAGCACAAATACACCAAGCAAGTTGTTCTCACTCGCAACCATTCTCTCTCCTTCATAAACATCGATTGACACACCGGGCTGGTCATCTTCACATGTATGGTATATTTGTTTCTTCTTTACAGGAATTGTTGAATTTCTCGGAATCAATACACTCATGACATCTCCTTTCACCATTATACCAAGTGACAACGGTATAACATCTCGTAGCACCAAGTTTGGAACAGACTTTAACCCATCACTCAGCAAGGCAGCCTGTACAGCTGCACCATAAGCAACAGCCTCATCAGGGTTGATGCTCAAACATAGATCCTTTCCATTGAAAAATTCTTTCAATAGCTGCATCACTTTCGGAATCCTAGAACTACCGCCAACAAGAACAACATCATCTACATTTTTCTTATCAATTTTAGCATCAGTAAGACAACTTTCAACGGTTTCCATACACTTTTCAAAGAGATTCATGTTGAGTTGCTCGAATTTAGCACGAGTGATCGATGAACACAAGTCAATACCTTCAAATATAGCATCTATTTCAATTGAGGTCTCACTGTCAAAGGAAAGTATCCTTTTCGCTCTCTCGCAAGCAGTTCTCAATCTTCTAAGAGCCTTTGGAATCCCACTTATGTCCTTATTATGTTTCCTCTTGAACTCCTTCACAAAGTGGTTAACCATTCTGTTATCAAAATCCTCTCCTCCAAGATGAGTATCTCCCGCGGTAGCCCTAACATCAAATTCATTTGCTTGATTGTAAGAAGAGACACATCAAACGTTCCACCACCAAGATCAAACACAAAAATATTTCTCTCTTCAACACAATTAGCTCTCTTCTGAAGTCCATATGCAAGAGCAGCAGCAGTTGGTTCATTGATGATCCGAATAACATTGAGTCCAGCAATGGCACCAGCATCTTTTGTGGCTTTTCGCTGCGAGTCATTGAAATAAGCTGGTACAGTGATTACTGCATCTTTAACCTTTGACTCCAAAAATTTATCTGCTATCTCCTTCATTTTCATAAGAATCAATGCTGAAATTTCCTCGGCAACATAGCACTTTTCTTCATTTTTAAAATTAACAACAATCATAGGGTTGTCATCATTTCCAGCAACAACCTTAAAGGGCCATAATTGTATGTCATTCTGAATAACTGAATCACTATATTTCCTTCCAATCAACCTCTTTGCATCTGCAAAATTTAAAATATTGGTGTTGCATAGAACAGAAATAACAATAACTAAATTAAATAACAAACCGTGCAGTAAAACAAAAGATAAATTACCAAAGATAGTGTTGACTGGATTTGAAGCAGCCTGATTTTTGGCAGCATCACCAATCAACCTTTGAGAGTCAGTAAAAGCAACAAAAGAAGGAGTGGTTTTGTTTCCTTGTTCATTGTGAATTATCTCAGCGCGGTTGTTTTGTTCCTGCCATACAGCAACACATGAATATGTTGTACCAAGATCAATTCCAATAGCAGGTCCCTCATATTTCTTTTCCATTTTCTTTAAAGTGAATGACTTTCAGATTCACACTTTAGAAGATAAAGAGACGTGTATTATATCTCTTGGTGGTTTTTATGTACATAGAATTCGAAATTTATGTTTGTTTTAATGTTCTGTGAATGTAATTATGTCTCATTATCAGAACTCACGACTGTTGTTGTTCCTATGAATATATTAATGTCTCATAGAATACTCCAATGTTTTGTTTTCCCAAGTAATACTCCAACGGAAAGGTTGGATGAAAAAGAAAACTGTTCAGCTTCTAATAGCTATTGCTACTTAGATATTGCGTGCACATTATATTCTTCATGGAAAAGATTTTAGTAGTACTCATTCCAGTAAACTTGTTAATTGTCCTTGAAGTCTATCAATTCCTAAAATTTTTCTATTTCCTCTATTCCTTTTTAATTGTCATATTTTGACTTTTTACACTTGTAAAAGAAAATTTTAGAATATGATTTTTCTTTTGTTTATAATACCATTAACTTTTAAGCATTTCAACACACTTCTTTCTTTCTCATAGTAATAAATCATTAAGGATAATTTTGACAAAACTATAATGATTAATTCCTCTATTCCTTTTTAATTGTAATTTTTTTAACTTTTTATACATATCAAGACCATCAATGATTATTGTTACTTTTTAAACAATGATTACTTTTTTCTCTTTAATATCCTTAACTATTTAATAATTTACTTAACTTTTCTCTCTCTATATTACTCACTCCATTTCAAAATGAGTGGCGTAGAAGGTTTTTGCACACAGATTAAAAAATATAATGATATTGATACAAAACATTACATTTTTACTAAATTAACCCTATAAATATATTGGAAGTAGTGTAAAGTGAAATAATTAAAGGACATAATTGGAAAAATAACAATCATTGTTACATTGAAAAGTGAGAATGACATTCATTTAGAAACTTATTTTCTCTAAAACCACATTCATTTTAAAACCGAGGGAGTAATGATTAGGGTAATTTTGACAAAACTACCATCTATATTATTTTGAACATTGAAATGTGACACTTAAATGAAACAATTTTTTTCTAAAAAGTGACACTTTGAAATGTTAAATTTTTTTTCCAATAGTTGAATGCTTGCAATGTGGTGAGTGGGACAAGCTACCAACAACCTCTTGAATCTCTTATAGGACTCACCAAGTGACTCTCCTTCTTTCTGCTTAAAATTCACAATTTCATATCTTTTGTGAATATAAACAGAAGCAGGGAAGTACTCATCAAGAAAAATTTTCTCCATCTCTTCACAAGTAGAAATACTACCAGCAGGTAGTGAGTAAAACAACTCTTCAGCATCTTCAGATAGGGTAAACGGAAACATTCTCAATTTCTTTGCTTCATCCGTATGCCCATCGATCTTCAACGTTGTACTCATGGTCAAAAATCGCTGCAAATGTTTATTGGCATCTTCATTGACCTTTCCGGTGAAAGATCTTCTCTCAAGCTGATTGATTGTGCTAGGATGCAGTTGAAAATTGGGCACATTCACCGGATGGTTTACAATTGTCAACCTGCCACCCGGTGCATTTTCCCCACCATAATCCCCAAGAAGTCTCTCTGGTGGATCTTCAGCCATGATCTCTTCCTCTTTTGACTCTGACTTGGTGTGAACTGAATGTTCTTTGTCAGAATCCAGTCTAGCTAATTGAGCTTGTCTTCTCCTTTCGCGAAAAGTTCTTTCAATTTCTGCGTCAAAAATATATTCAGCTGAGGGTTTTCCTCGCATACAGAGATTAGACAATTTATTATTGACAATAATAAAATAAACAGAAAAATAAATTTTTTATTGCTGAGCAATAAAATTTCAATTGAACTATAATCAACTCGGTATTTTGGCAATCCCCCGGCAACGGCGCCAAAAACATGATCGGAAAAATAACAAGTGTACTATTTTTACCGATGTAGAAATAATGGGATTTACCCCAAGTATCGATCTCGAGGATTGCGTAGGAAATACTGAGTTAGATGATTTATTCAATTGAACAAAAACAATAGTTTTAAGATTGAGTGGAATAAATCCTTGCAGAAAGTATAAATTGACTTTTCGTTTGATTAAAGTATGCTAGGGTGAGTGTATAATTTGCCATGTAATGACCTTCACTCCTTGATTTATTCAACAAGATCATATTCCTCAACTACCGATTCTCAATATTATTTTATCCTAATTCCTTAATGACAAAACCTTTAACCTTCTTTCCTAATTTAAATTTCCATTTAAATTAGTACAGAGGTTAAGCATGCAATTACCAAGAACTATTCTGGTTAGAATAGGATTACCCTAGTCCTAGGTGAAATCCTTAATAATATTATTATTTAGAAAACCTTAACACGACCGTCCGACTCTACTGTGTTAAAATAGTGAAATCCTATGGTCCCATAGGGTCAAACTCGAATTAATCTAAATAATAAAGTTGATGCGTAGTGAACTAAAATGTTGACTAAAGCAGAGATCGATATTCTTAACATAACAAATTAGGGACACCCCTAGCATTGGGGGTTTAGCCTCTCATAGAATTCAAGAGTAACATAATCAAAATATTAGATAAAGACATTACAATAGATTGAGTCTTCGATCTTCCATTGCTCTCGCGCATGAAGAGTTCTTCGTCCCCAAAACTCTTGAATCTCCGCTCTTCTATCGTGAATTATTCTCTCTCGTCGCCAAAAAGTCCTCTTCTCCTTCTTAAAATAAGATTTATATAGTGTTAGGTCATTCCAAAGCAATACCAAATGTCCAAAACACCCTTAATGATCCTAAACACTATAAAATAGAAAAAAAATCATAATTCTCAGCGTCATGGCTGACACGGGCCGTGTCCGATGACACGGGGCACCCGTGTCGGCCTCTATTTACGCGTATTTTAACCAAACTTTCTGACACGGGCACCCATGTCAGCTCCTGTTTCTTCTCCCAAATTGCCTTTGCACGCCCTTTCTGACACGAGTCGTGTCCCATGACACAGGTGGCTGTGTCAGGACCTTTGTAGCCTAAAATACTCTAATTTCTGCACTTCTTTTGCCTCGATTTGTCATATTTTGTTCTTCTGACCCTAAAAACACTTAAACACACAACCAAAACATAAAATGCGATAAAATGACATATAACACTAAACAAATAAGCGAAACGATAACAAAGTTCAATACGAAATATCTATGTAGAAACCACCGATCAGAAAGTTATATGAATGTTACATTAAGAATGTGCATATATGTATCTTGAAACCATAAACTGATTTTTTTTTTAATTTTACCATCAAAAAGCACGAGCATAATTGTTTATTGACTTTTCAATACTCTCCTCGTACTATTACCATAATTGCCTCTTAAATAGAAACGAGTGGGACGCGTTCTTAACGCGCAATTGTTTTTAAGGTATCATAAAATTGAAATAAACTTTTTTTAAAAGAGATAATAAACTCGTGCATATAACTCTTTCAATATATAAAAATATTTGAGCAAATAATATACATATATATATATTTTTATATAAATATTATTTTTGTTTTGAAATTATTATCAAAAATATTTATGTCAATAATAAAGTTGTTTTATTATTATTCAATATTTTGATCAATAATTTCATGTTCCAGTTATTATTCAATATGTTGATAAGTAACTTCACGTTTATGTTAATATTCAGTATTTTGATCACCAATTTAATATTTTCGTTAATATTCAATATTTTGATCAATACTTTCATGTTTCCGTTAATATTTAATATTTTGATCAGTAATTTAATATTTTCGTTAATATTCAATAGTTTGATCCGTAACTTCATATTCTCGTTAATATTCAATATTTTAATTACTAATTTTATGTTCTCATTAATATTCAATATTTTGATCAGTAACTTCATATTTTCGTCAATAATTAATATTTTGATCAATAACTTCATGTTCCCTTTATTATTCAATATTTTGATCAGTAATAGCTTGACAAAGATGCAACAATTTGGTGCATACATGGATTATCAATTCAATAACACCATCGATTATGCAAAGTGTGGTGTTCATTGATAATTTTGTGGATATGCGGAATGACCTCAAAGATCGATTTATGAGAGACGGTAGAATTTGTGTTTCACATTTGTATCAAGAAATTTATAATCTGAAACGAGGAAGCAAGAAGGTTTCAGACTATTTTACTGAATTGAGGAGCTTACGAGAAAAACTTGATCAATATAGGCCTATGCCAAGTTGCACATGTCAAGTGGCTTGTGCTTGTTTAGCCATGAGATACAGTAGAAGCTTTAGAGCTAAAGATATAATCAAACCGATTATATTTGAATGGGCAACCACCGGTGACTAACTCCCACTAAGAGACCTTCTGACCAAACCGGTCCTCTGAGGAACACAATACCTTATAAAGCTTCAAACCCAACTGGTCCTTTAGAAGAATTGTCAAAACCTTCCTAAAGCTTCATATCCAACTGGTCTTTTAGGAGGAACAAACAAAAGTTTCTTTTTACAATATTTACTTACAATAATATACTTCTACACAAGCAGTTATAAACTCAATTAAGTACATTAGAAGATCCTATGCACACTATGAATATTAAATTGTATCACGACACTAATTACATTACATTGTATCATCACAATATGCTTCTAAAAGAAAATTCATTGACACTAATGAGTAAATAATTTCATTTTTCTTAAAAATATAATGAATTCTATTACATATCTTATATATTTTATATATATATATATATATATATATATATATATATATATATATATATATATATATATATATATATATATATATATATATTGCAAGAAAATATATTTAATTTCATAAAATAAAAGTTAGTATACATATTTTTAAGATTTTAATAATTAATTTATTTTTAAATACTCTAATTTTTTATATTTTATAAAGTTAAAAAATTATCCTTATAACAATCATACATATTTTTCAAAAAATTATTTATTAATATTTTTAATTTAACATTAAATTAATTTTCATTTATTTTTTATCATATTTAATTTTTATTTTAAATTATATTTTAGAGAGAAATTTATAAATTATCTTTTTATCATATTCGGTCATATTCTAACCCAACTAAGATATTAATATAATCTAGTGAGACAGAATACGATAAATTTCATGATAAATTTATCACATTTTATTATATCATCAAACACTGAATTGAGATAGTATATGATACATATATCCTACCGTATCATATTTTTTATCCTGCGTATATAAACTAAGTAACTTCATATATGATACAAAAGATACAAAAGAAAGGAACTTCATATATCCTTATCCATCAAGTAACTTAATATCCACCAATTAATCGCCTATTAATTTCTTAGTAAGTTGCTCATTTGTATTGACACAGGCCTATATATGTGTTTGATAAGATTAAAAAAAGGAGTTTGATTTAGTAACTGTTATTTAATTTTTAGTTTGTAATTTTTTTAATATCTTTTGATTTTTTTCCTCCAAAGATATTATAAGTACTTTTTAAGTTTGTAATTTTTAATTTGTGATTTTTTATTTTATATATTAAAATTATTTTGCATGTTTTTATTAATATATTTATATTTATCAAATAAAAATTAAATAAATAATATAACATAATAAAAAAAATGAAATCACTAATTTTTAATTAAAATATTTCTTAACTTATTTTATATTTATCAATTATTATAACCGTTAATTTATTAAACACTTAAATTACACTATCGATTATTATTATCCGGTATACCAACTGTCAATCACCCGTTATCAACTAGTTTTACTAGCTTAAATACGTGCTTATGTATCATTTTAAATTAAAGTGAATGAAATAGAGATTAAAAAAACTTGTTTAGACCTTCCTCCCTCTTATAAATTTTATTTATGTTATACTTCAATTGACATAAAAAACCCAAAGAAAATCACTCTACATATCCAAAAACGTTTCAGCTTCCCACATAGTACAAGCAATTTCCCGTTGTTAAGATAATGAAAATGCTTACGAGGAAATCTAGATAGTTTTTAGGATAGATAATGTATTCATGACATGAAATTGTGAATGCAGTAAACTACCGCATTTCACATTTTAAAAGTAAAAAAAATTTAGATTTATTGAATCATTGATATATTAATTATTTTATAAATCTCAAAAATATTAATTTCTTATAAATGTGTTTGGAGGATGTAGGCCGCTACGATGTTGTATATTTCTAAAACTATTATATTTTGATCACAATTGCCGGTGGAGAAACAAACATGTTTATGATTCTCAATATTCTTAAATTCACAAATGCAAATTAAATAACTAAAATCTTACCAATAACTCAATTCTTCCTTAAACACATTGACTATTGGTTAGGTGCAGAGCAAATTCAAACATGCTTGCTAATACTCATTATCCTCAACAAAAATGCAAAAACTTTGATTACTTTCTGCAAGTGCAATCAAGCAAATATCCACACATTTATGAATATAGAATGGAACTTGTTTTCACTCAATTGTGTAGAAATAATAGAACTAACAAATAAAGTACTTTTAACGTGGACTTAGAAACTCCACCCTTACATTCTCGTTAGTTATTTTGATGTCCTTAGAAATGGTTTGTACCTCAATGGAGACATTTAACACACCATCAGAATCTGTAGCAAAGCAACAATTGATAGGAAGGACTAGAGCGGTATCAGGAAGTGAGACATTAAGCGAACCAGGAACATTAACTGTAATTCCAACACCACCATGAAAATCAATCTCGATCTTAGATTTGTTATCTTCAATTGTAACATTCACTTTTTTATCATTCATTATATTTCTTGGTATAGGTTCTGGTTCTGATTCTGGTTCTGCAGGAGAGAACCTTGTAAGATATTGATGCACTTCCTTTGGATCATTCTTAAGCCATCCACTAATTAAAGCAGCTTGGATAGCTGCACCACAAGCAACATCCTCATCAGGATCAATTATATTGATGAGATTCTTCTCCTTTTTTGAAATAGTTCTGCAATAGCTGCTGAACTTTGGGAATCCTTGAAGAGCCACCCACTAGAACAACTTCATCAACACTACTACTGTTTATCTTAGCATCAGAAAGGCATGTCTGAACTGTATCCATAAAATTATCAAAGAGGACTGTGTTGAGTTGCTCAAACTTAGCAGATGTTATTGATGAACGGAAATCAATTCCGTCATATAAAGCTTCAACCAGAAAAATGGTACTAAAATTAAATGAAAGTGTGTTTTTGGCCCTCTCACACTCATTTCTCAACCTCCTAAAGGAACTTGAGTACCTACCAATGTATATATTTTCTTTATCTTAAACTCATTCACAAAATGCTTCACCATTCTTTCATTAAAATCTTCACCTCCAAATTGAGCCTTTTTCGCCTTTATTTCAAACTTGCCATCCTTGATTGTGATGATAGACACATCAAAAGTTCCACCACCGAGATCAAGGATAACAATATTTCTATTTTCAACGCAAGTCGCTCTCTTCTGAAGACCATATGAAAGAGCTGCAGCAGTTGGTTCATTAATTATCCTCATTACATTGATGCCAGCAATGACACCAGCATCTTTGGTGGCTTTTCGCTGAGAATCATTGAAATAAGCAGGCACTGTAATCACTGCATTTTTTACAGGTGACTTCAAAAATGCCTCTACAACATCCAGCATCTTTTTGAATATCAGAGATAATATTTCTTCAGGAGAAAAGTGTTTTTCCTTACCTTTGTAATTAACAAAGATCATAGCTTTGTCATCTTTACTAGAAATGACCCTAAACGGCCATGACAGTAGATTGTTCTGAATTACTGGATCACTATATTTTCTTCCAATAAACTTCTTTACATCTGCAAAATTCAAAATGTTGATCATGTATAATTTAAATATATCCGAAAAATGGTAACAATTGAACAAACACGATAAATTACCAAATATAGTATTGGATGGGTTAGAGGCTGCTTGATTTTTGGCAGAATCACCAATCAACCTTCTATCATCAGTGAAAGCAACAAAAGAAGCTTCCTTGGAGATTATCTCAGCTTTGTTGTTTTGCTCCTGCCACACAGCAACACGTGAGTAGGTTGTACCAAAGTCAATTCCAATGGCATATCCTTCATATTTTATGGTCATTCTCTTTTTGAGTATATGATCTGATATTAAACTTTAGAAGAGAAAGAAAATATGGTAATAGTATTGAGAACTTAGGGTGGGCTTTTATAAATGTGGAATACGAAAGTTATCTAAATGTTACAATGTTAAGCATTGTGCATGTATGTATCTTGAAACCATAAACTGAACTTTATTTAAATTTTACTATCAAAAAGCACGAGTATAATTGTTTACTGACTTTTCAATACTCTCCTCATACTATTACCATAATTGCCTCTTAAAAAAGAAACTTTGATTTCAATTACACTCACTGCCTTTTCACTTCTCATTACTCTTTGGTGAGCACTATAGTATCTATCAGCTTTGGATGGGTAGTATAAAACTAATAGAATATTTACAAGTGTCTATAGTATAATTAAATGAAAATGATTATACAATACAGGTAGTTGCACAAGGCATTATCAAATATTATAAAAATATATGTTGCACCCCAAAATTTGTCTGTTCGATTTTAATATTAATTGGCTTACACTTAATAATCACGTGCATCGCTTACATGTTATTAGTGCATTAACTATGGGATCGAGTCATTTCTCAGAAGAAATATTAAAAAAGCAATTGTTTCGCCAGACAATACAATAAAAACAAAACTTTGCTTCTAAGGGATTTAAATGCATAATGTGTGCTTTCCAAGCGTCTCAATCAATGTTCAACCAAATCATCATCATGTCAAGTTCTCTTATGCGCTTCAACATGCTTTGAATGAAAGAGAAACCCAAGTGTTTCAGTTGATTTAAGTCAGTTCGGATCAGAGACAACAATTTTACTGGTTTAAGCTCAGAAATTCGTAACTTTCAACTAGAATATTGTTTTGAAATGGTTCTTTAGGCATTGGAATCGTCTTGGTATTTTCTTCATTTCATATGTTTGGATCGAAAGCCATTTTTGTGAGGAAAGTCTCTGAATAACGTGTTTTCCCTGAAACAACATTTTAATTTAATTGTTGGTTATCCGATGTGGTATTTTTGGTCAACCCTTCGAGCAGTGGGTTTGTCTTGATATTATCCTCATTTCTCGTGTTCGGGACAAAGGCTAATTAATGAAGAATGTCACCAGAAATATTAATCTTTTGAAGACAGTGCACTGAATTTTGTGGGTTAACTGTCGTTTTGTGGATACTTAAAAATTCATAACTTCTGACTGAAATATCGTTGTGGAACGGCTCTTGAGGCCTTAAAATTATCTTAATGTCATATTCATTTCGTATGTCCGGGTGGAAGGCTGATTCTTTGAAGAAGACCCCCAGAAATATGAATTACCAAAAAAGTTATGGTGTTAAAGCCGATGTTCATTCCACCATTTCTCGATATTGTAAAATTTGTAACTTCTTTGATTTTTATTGTATCAAGAAGATTCTTTTGGTATAATTTCACAAATTTTGTTAGCTCAGAGTTTGCTTCAAGCCTCGAGTTTGGATTTTTCATGGAGGATTTTTGTTTGTGGCATTCTTTCCGAGTTGAACAGTTAAATAAGATGAAAATTTGTCAGAAGCTAAAAATAGTGGAATTTAATTTCGATTTTCTCGTTATTCAAAAAATTCATAACTTTCTCGTTGTTTATCCGATTGAGGCGATTCTTTCAGTTAGACGTCACAAATTTTGTCAACTACGACTTTGTTTTAGGCTCGCGTCAGGATTTTGCATCGATTTGTCATGAGCTTATGGATTTTATTCCGACTGCATATTTGACACTAAGAAATTATGCATTATTCAAATAATGTCCAAATCAAACTAGACCCAAATGTCACATTATATATTGATTTTGCCTCACTATTTTAACAACACTTGATTTATTTTTCAAATTTCACTTAAAAAAATTACTCTTTATTTCCTCTCGTTCTCTCAAAGAGAAAAGAAAATTCAAATTACTCCATCTCCCTAAAAAAATAGCAAACCTCCCTTTTTTCCATTGTTCCTCCGACGACGCACCATTGCCAGCGAACAGCTCCAGTCACAGGCCCCCCATTTGTGTCTGGAAGCCTCCACCAGATGCGAATACTCCAATGAACTTAGAAAAACCTTCAATGAACTTGCGGTAATAACCAGCCAAACCAAGAAAACTTCTAATGTCAGAAACAGATTTCAGAGCTTCCCATTGACATACAACCTCAACCTTAGAAGGATCCACAAAAATACCACCACTCGAAATCACATGTTCAAGGAAACTCACTTCCTTCAAACAAAATTCACACTTCGAAAGCTTAGCATACAACTTCTTCTCTTTCATCACAGATAACACAATTCTCAAATGCTCAGCATGATCTTTTTCACTCTTGGAATAAATCAAGATATCATCAATGAACACAACAACAAATTAATCCATATACTCATGAAAAATATAATTCATATATTCCATAAACACACCAGGAGCATTAGTCACGCCAAATGACATTATAGAATACTCATAGTGACCATACCTTGTCCTAAAAGCAGTCTTCTGAATATCCTCAACCTTCACACAAATATGATGATAACCAGACCTCAAATCAATCTTATTGAAAACACAAGCATCAACTAACTGATCCATCAAATCATCAATCCTCAGAAGTGGATACTTGTTCTTAATCATCATCTTATTCGATTATCTATAATCAACACACAACCTCATAGAACCTTTCTTTTTCTTATACAAATATGATGAATATTCCTGTAGGATAAAATTCATTATGCAACATATAATTAATCACAATTTAATGTCTAATTATTTATGTGATCGCAAAACTTCAGAAATAATTTTAATTAATTTAAGGATGTTGTGGCTAATCCAAAATAATTAAAATTATAACGATTACTAGAAATGTTTTTATATTGACGAAATAACCGGGGCCCACACTCGCTGACTGGGTTTGGAATGTCATCAGGGCGAGTCAACATTCATATTCCTTTGATTTTGCTTTCTCCAACACCAAACGCCAAGTGTCCCAGTGGTTAAGGCGCTCACTGTGTTCAGATGCTCTCAAGGGTCCCCTGTTCGAACCCCATCAGGACCTGGTTTTGCTTTTTTTTTTTCTCACAAACTCAAATTTCTAACTATTTTCCTATTTTTTCTAATTTATTTAATATTTTGCATCCTATTTTAATTCTTTTCATGATTTTTATTCTGCATTATAAAAATTACCAAAAAATATTTTCTTTTTACATTATTTTCATAAAAATCTTTATTTAATTTAATAAATTTAAAAATATAATTTTTGCATGCATATTTATTTTATTTTTATTTTAGCATTTAAATCACTTTTAATTGCATTTTAATTATTAAATCTTTTCTAAAAAATCCCAAAAAATTATCTTAACATATTTATCTTATTTCCAGCATATATTAATTTTCTCATATTAAAATTTGCATTTTTTCTAACATTTTCTCTTATTTCAATTTCATCATATTTCCCGATTTTCTTATTCTTTCACAGGTTGCTCCGATTCGGACGTTTTTTCTTTTATCATTTTATTTTCCAATAATGTAATTGCTCATGGGTTGTAATAGTTTAATTTAGGCTTTTACTTTCCGCACTCCTAATTATGTATCTGCCCCAAAGCCATGTAATAACGTAGGTTTACCTTTCCGCATTTTACATTCCGCATTTTAATTTCCGCATCCTATAAACTGCTAGTAATTAGGCGTGTATGGCAAGATAATAATGAACATAGCACACTAATCTTCAAGATAAAATATCTGAATTTGACACACTTCTTTCACACATGCACCCCTTAGGGTAATTCTCTCTCGATGCCTTGCGAATTCAAAATGGTCATGTCCCTCGAACGTAGAGGTATTCTAGCACCGTTGTCTTCCAAACAAATCATCATAGTCCCTTCGATACAAAGATCATAAGACCCACGATGTCGCCTCCGAATACATGATCTTGACCCTCGATTGTCGCCTACGAAAAATGATGATAGTCCCTTCGAATGTGCTAGGATACTTCCTACAAGTTGCCTTCTATGACCATCCGATGTCCCTTCGAATGTCCCGCTTACATCCAACGAATGGAGCTACCTACTAACTAATGGTATGGCTAGCTCTATTCTAAAGGAATGTAGAAGTACAACAAAACGACCAATTCTGAGTGGGTAAATAAGTCTTTTAGTTGCTTGCTCTAAACAAATGCTTTTCACACCACACACTCTTTTTCAAAGTTCAAATTCTTTTCAAAACAAAAACATTTCCGAACACTTTGTATACACTCCTACATGAGTCATTACAAAGTCAAAGCGAAATGCCTTTTTCAAAACATTTTGTCAAACACACAGAAAGCAATTTTAAAAAGTGATCTAGAGCAACTAAGAGCCCGTAGAATAAACTGCGGATGGAAAGGGGTGCTAATACCTTCCTTTTCATAACCATTCTCCGAACTCGAATCTAACGAAGGTCTTTTTACATTACTTTTACCTTCCTTAATTGGATAAAAATAAAAGTCGGTGGCGACTCTTGCTATCCGCACATTTGGATACAAAAATCCTACAAAGTCAGTTCACCGTATCACAACATGCATAGTTTTAATTTTGATTTAGTTGAAAATGTGTTAGAATTACACCAAATCTATGGATAATTCCGAATCAATCTTAATGAAAAAGAATTAATCAAATGATCGAATTTGCCTCTTGTTCTTCACTCTTTACTCGAGTGATTCAACCAATCTTGTTCGCAAGATGATTTCGATGCATAATTGATAATGGAAAAAGAAAGAAAATATGAATTTCTGAAGAAAGGAGAAATAGGGTTTCACCAAAAAATAGGGGAAGAAGAAGAGAATACCTACATAGTTTCTCTCAACTTTCAAAAATGAATATTATTCAATTATACAATCATGTGTGAACCATAACTTTATAGCAATAAGGTAACTCCTGATTTATATATTTTGGATTTTCTTGCTCCCTAAGAAAACTATAAAATACCTAATTCCGCTAAGACAAACAATATAAACCAAAGTAAAAAATTTCAGTTGAGGTACATTATTTTGATGTTTTGACAACTAGATGTTTTGACAGCAACATGCTTTGACACCATACTCTCAATACATCACCTAAGGCATTATGTTTAAAGCTATCTTCATTCATCATTATTCTTAGTCTTTTGAACATCTTAACTTTCACTCATTTTGTCATGATGTCTGCTATCTGATTCTTAATTCAGAAGTGTTCCATGTTCAACTTCTCTTTTGCTGCTTGCTCTCGAAGACAACGGAATCTCATTTCGATGTGCTTTATTCTTTCATGTCCCAACTAATTCTTTTCCTGATTAATAGTAGACATGATATTGATCTTCATGGTAATTACTCCATGATCCTTTGTTGATATCTCTTAAACCAAATTTACGATCCACGTTGCTTGAAATGAACAAGCAAAATCATTTATGTACTCTTCTTCACACCATGATAGTACCTCTACTTGTTGTTTTCTTGAGTTCAAAGAAAATGGTGCACCACCTAGCATAAACACATAGCCAGTTCTAGATTTTTTATCCTCAGCATCATTACACCAACTTCAGTCAATGTAATACACTATCTTGCATTCTTTTCCTTCATAAGTTTTAGGAAATAGAATGCCATAATCGAGAGTTCCTTTGAGATACCTTAGTGCCCTCTTTGTTTCTTCTAGGTGTGATATCATTGGCTTCTTCATTAATATACTCACCATACCTACATTGTATGCTAGATGAGGCCTTGTGTGATAAAGGTACCTTAATGACCCAATAGTTATTATGTATTTTGTTGGGTCGATATCATCTTTGTTTGAGTCTTTCGACAATTGCAGTCCAGGTTCAGCATATGTCAAAGTCAAATTACATTCTTCCATGTCAAATATCTTGAGTATTTTGCTTGCATATCTTCTTTGTTGCATCATCAAACCTATACTAATCTTGTATAATTCGATGCCAAAGAAGTATAAAATGTCGCCCATATCAAACATTTCAAACTCCTTACTAAGATCACCTTTGAAGTCTTCAATCTCTTTCTTGCAATTATCTGTTATGAACTAGTCATCGACATAGATACATAGTATAATAAAATCACTCTTGCTTATTCTTACATAAAATCCATTCTCAGTTGTGCAGTTCATAAATTCCTTCTCCCTTCGAAAACTGTCAATCTTCTTATTCTGAGCTCTTGGAGCTTGTTTAATTCCACATAAGACTTTATGCAACTTGTATACTTTTATTTCTTGACCTTGTTTCACAAACCCAGCTGGTTGTGTAACATAATTTTTTTGGAAAAATACCCTTTTTCATCCCTTATCTATATCTCGGGGTCCATTTTGATCCCTTAATTTTTAAAAAGACCAAGTTAGTCCTTTATTTCTTCAGAAGGTGTCATATGCGTCCTTTCTGTCCAATTTCCACTAACGGTGTTTATTTTTGCATGTATGGCTCCCAGTTGGCATCTAGTCATCATCATCTTCTTTTTTTCCGAACCTGAAAAACCCAAAATTTTCAAACCTTCTTCAACCATCCATTGCTCCATTTATTTCTCATCTGAAAGGAAAAACATTTTTTTACAAACCTCCTTATTCAGATTCACTATCCAAAATAAATATAAAGGTAAGAAAAATCAATGGAATCAAAAATTAAAAATCATAATTATTTCGTTCACTTTGTGTTCTGGATTTAGATCAGAATCTAGATCTGCTTTCTTACCCAAATCTACCTCACTCACAAAGAGTGTTCTTTGCATTCCATATTGAATTGCATATTCAAGATATTTTCTATCAACCTCTCCCGTTTCATTCACAAATCTAACAACAAATCAATTTGAATTGAAATGAGTAACGTGTGTGGGGGATTCTTGATTGAGTGTTCACAGAGGCTGCGGAAGAAATTAATTGCACATCACATGAAGACCAGGCTGAGAAACATGTATGTATTATATGTTACTACAAAATGCAAAATCATCTTCAACTTACTTCATACTTTATTGCTACAAAAAGCAAAATCAAAGCAATTTCTCAAACATATAAACTGTGTGTTATTACGTGGTTCATGAAATCAGATTTTTCAATTTTGTGTTTTTTTATGTTTTAGTTTTCCGGTGTTATTGTTGTTTCCTTCTATTGAATTCCGGAATGATTTTATATGGTTGTAGGAATTAAATTGTTTAATTATCCTTTTTGTATGTTTTGGTGTTGTTGTTGTTATTTTCTATTGAATTTTGGAACAATTTTACGATTTTGATTAAGAAGTGATGGAGTGATCTAGAAGATGATGAGATCTTCATGTTGTAGTTGTTGTTTTTGTCTGGGTTGATAAATGTGCTAAAGTGTTTTATGGGTTTGATGAATATGATAAATGATTTTCTAGGTTTGAAATTTTGGGTTTTTCTGGTTAAAAAAAAGGAAGAAGATGATGAGTAGAGATGCTGTAACACCCCATCTAAATACCCCGAATATATTAATTAAATTAATATCTAAATCATCTTTAATCAGAGTTTAACACGACATAATAAGGGATGTCACAATTAATAATTAAACAAACTTTATTCAAACAGTAGCCATGCTACACTGAGGATCAACATCCAAATAAATTTTCAATCAATTTAAGACCATGTCTTACACAGCGGAAAATATCATCAAGAAACCGAATAATTTCAATCAACATTATTCCCACTAAGTTTTAAATAAATAATAGACTAAGTCTAATTCCTCATCTAACGTTCCCCTGTTACAATCTAATCGAGCATGACAACGACGCGGACTAAACGATGAGCTCTAGAGCCATCCTCACCGACTCTTCATGCTAACTTTAATCGAAATGGTAAAGGGTGAGACTTCTCATAATTAAAGCATATTATAAGTTTCTCAATTAACAATATATTTCAAGCATATTAATCCACCCATTTCAACATAACTCCATTCGATACACAATTACAACCATATAATCATCATGCACAACAATCATCAATCAGAGAATAGTAACACTGGAAGACATCCTAACATGTTACTATTCCATACAAATATAATGCAGACTCAATGCATGCGGTACCGACTCGTGACCAAGTCACCCAACACTGATCCATTCATCAACCGGATACAGTACCATCGATTCATCCATAACCACTCGGACACGAATCCAGCCTAACCACCCATCCTCACTCGGGTATCGGTTATCGGCAATCCAAGTCAAATTCCGCACAATGGGAATTAACTTCACCAAACAATGCATATGCACGCACATCACTAGCATGCAACATCAACACAGGTTATGACCACATCAGACATCATAAACCATCATCAACTACAACATGATATCATCAACTATCATGAAATAAATCATCGCAAGCATAAATATGCCACACACACTTACCCTTCATTTGGTAAGACTATCATCAGTAAATACCACAACAACAACAATTGAGATCAACAACTATCAGGCATATACCACCATCAAAACACATGATATCAATACAATCATGAATACACCAATTATCATAAACCAAATCAAAACCAAAAACATGATATTCCAACCATCATGCATACAACTAACATCAGCATAAACATGCAAACCAAACACCAGGATATATCAACCAATCATATATACATCTACCATCAGCATAAACATGCTATTACATCTACACCATCCAATACATCCATCAACACAGGATCTCTACTATATACAATTCGATATGCGTCAGTCAAAAGTCATCTATTTCGGAATTTGGCCCATTTTCAAAATAATTTCAAGTTTTGGAAAATATTTTCATTTCATAAAATAGAGCTTTAAATTTAGAAAATAACGTCCAAAACGGCGCTCAAAACGGACTTACGGTTTGAAAGTTATGAATTTTCAAAGTTTGACATTTTTCAAAAATTTAAGTTGGAACCCGGTTCCGTCACAGACAGGAACCGGTTCCTGAAAAGTCCCAAAACCTCCTTGCTGGAAAAATGTATGGGAACCCGGTTCCGTCACATACAGGAACCGGTTCCCACGTGTATTTTTCAGAGTTTTATAAATTTTCAAAGGGCAACCCGGTTCCTACCCAGACAGGAACCGGTTCCCACGTACTAAAAAGCCATTTCCTGCACTTTTGACAGCATTCATCCATTTCAATTCAAACTCAAACATACCCATACGAACTCCAACATGGGAAACACTAAAACACATTATTTTTCATCATCTATCTCATCAAACAACATATTTCCATCATCTATTTTCATCTACTGACACTCTAATCATATTCCATACATATTCTGACACAATCAGACTCAATCTGACACCAACTGACACTCTTAGGGACACATTCATGGAACCCTAGAATTTCACAAACACAATTTCCTAACATGCTATGATCTATAGAATCAACATCAAAACCTATAATAAGCATTAATCAGTCGAAATCACCCCTTACCTTGTGGGTTCTTCGAGATTCCGACGCTTCTAGGTTTTCCTTCTTCTCTTCTCTTCTCCAACTCTACGTATAATAGCTTTTCTCAAAAAAAAACTATTTTCTTTTCTTTTCCTTTTTATATTCCTTCTAATAATCCTTTATTTATTCCAATAAAATAAAACAAATGGTAATTAGTAAGTGTAGTGTAATTTACTCCTCACACCCTTAATTACACCTCACACCTCCATCTCTTCTTTTCTTCAATTAAACCCATAAATTCCAAAAATATAATTAATTCAAGTCTTTAATTAATTAAATAATTAAATTCATATTTATTTAATTTCTGAATTAAATCGGGGTGTCACAGATGCCATCTGGGAGCCACACATTCAAAAGTAAACATCGTTAATGGAAATTGGACGAAAAGGACGCATATGACACCGTCTGAAGAAATAAAGGACTAACTTGGTCTTTTTAAAAATTAAGGGATCAAAATGGACCCCGAGATATAGATAAAGGACGAAAAAAGGTATTTTGCCAAAAAAATTCATCTAATGGGCCATTTAGAAATGCACATTTCACATCCATTTGAAACATATGCCATTTGTTCATGTTTGCTAGACTGAAACCCAACCTGATTGTTTAGATCCTAGCAACAGTTGCAAAAACTTTGTCGAAATTGGTTCCTTCTTTCTTAATAAAACCTTTTGCCACAAGTCTTGACTTGTTTTGAGTTACTTCTACTTTGGGATTCAGCTTCACCTTGTATACCAACTTCACATTGATTTCCTTCTTTGCTTGAGGAAATTCCGACAAGTGACCAAATTATGTTGACTTCGATGGACTTCAGTTCCATATTTAATGCTTTCATCCACTCCAAATCCTTCAATGCCTCAGTTGTATTGACTGGTTCTACATCTACATAGGAAGCATAATGTACCATATCACCTTCATTATTGAATGCATCATATGATTTAATCACACATTCCTGCAACCTTGCAGGCATATGTCTTATTCTTTGAGGTCTACTTATGCATGCTCGTCCTATGGCTTCTTTTTGTCGGACTTCTCTTTCAACTTCACTTGTTGGTTCTTCACATAAGATTATCGTTGAATTCTTCTTTACAATTTTTAGTCCAATCCCATTCCTTAAGCTCATTTATGATCATGTCTCTACTGATCACAACTTCCGCATTCACTAGGTCGAACAACTTGTATCCACAAGTCGAATGATATCTTATTAGGACCATTTGACTCGAGTTGTCATCAATTTTGATTCTCAACTGATCAGACACATGTTTATGTCCTATAAATAAAAATACTTTCTTATTAATCAAGCTAGGTATGACACCAGACAAACATTTTTTTGGCATGAATCATTGTAACTTCTTCATCAAACCTCTATTCAAAATGTATGTTGTAGTCGACACAGCTTCATCACAAAACTCTTTAGGTAAACATTTTTCTTTTAACATACTTCTTACTATATTCACGATGGTTGTATTCTTCCTTTTTTTAGTTCCATTATGTTATGGAGTGTAGGGTGGAACCACCTAATGTACAATCCATTCTTTCTCACATAATGTGTTGAAATACTACGACACATATTCTACACCACCACCCGTCCTCAGAATCTTGATATTTCGACCATTATGTCTTTTGACCATAGATTTAAACTTGGAAAATACCTCGATCACTTCCTTTTTCTTCTTGATCTAGTAAGTTCATAGATTTTGACTGAAATCATCTATGAATGTGACAAAATATTTATTACCTACAATATAATCCACCTAGATAGGACCACACACATCAAAATATATGATTTCAAGAATTGCCTTTGACTTGGTTTTTGCATCCTTGTTGAAGCTATTTTGCGTTGCTTTGGTTGCACACATTCCCCGCACACTTCATTTGGAATGTCAATTTCTGGTAATCATGTAACCATATTTATTCTCTTCAAATATTTAATGTTTTTGAAATTGATATGGCCAACTCTATAGTGCCATATCCATTCTTCCATGTTTCTTGCAGTTACAAGACACTTATACTCCATCACATTAAGTTTAATCTTAAAGGTTCTATTATGAGACATGAGAGTCTTCAAGATTAACCATTATCTTGAGTAGAAAAACCCATCATTTTGTCTTCAATCAACATTTTGTATCTCTTTGAAGGAAAATCGCAATATATAAACGCAGCGGAAATTCAATTTTCCTTTAGCGATCCTTACGAATGATCATGGTCAGTGATAGAATATGTTACCTCTTGTGGAGATTTCAATCTCTAATGCTATGATCATGAACGTTTATGAAGAACAACGTCTCTACTTAGTCCACATGAATAGATCGCTCCCGATCACAATGCTAGCTGCTCATGAACGAAAGCTTTGAGTGAGAGAGTGAGCGAAAAAACAGCAAGGTTCCAATACCAGATTTTCATCAAGTGAAATGCTTCAGCACAAGGGTTCTATTTATAGAACCACAAGTGTGGGTTGAAAGCTAAAAGCCCAATAAAGTCTATAAGCTAAAATCCAAATTAATCATATGAGTATCATTCCTTATGATGTACTGCATATCACTTAATCGTGTGGTACCTTACCACATTCCGTATTCCACTTAAGTGCACCGTACCTTACGGTGTTCCTCATTTACTCTATCTCTCATTTATCTGTCCTTATGTGTGTGACCCTTTAGGTTTGCGCGACGTTGGCAATTATATTAAATCACATTTAACATAATAAATAGTGAGCGGTATCTAGCAACACATCACTGCTACCCAAGTCACGAAAATATCATGTGATCTGAAAAAACCTTTCCGTGATAATGCTTGTGTGCACAATTACTCTTTTGCCCTTATGTCTATATTGAACATATGGCATAGACTGTGTCACCCTTGTCCAATTAAATATTGGCCCCTCAGACATTTATCTTGTTACACAGGATGGGAAAATTCCATCTAGGTCACTCATGTCTCTCAACATTCTTTGTGAAGTACCAATAAACTGTCTTTATGGTCATCCAGTTGCGAATAACGTTTGATCAGTAATAAAACACTTGAATCTACATCTAGGGTCCATAGTGGTTTTCAGGTCGAAGGGTGGTATACACCACTTATCACCATGAGAATAACTTATGACACTTTGCATAATATTCTATGTAGTATTCTCACCAAGTGACTCTCCTTCTTTCTGCTTAAAATTCACAATTTCATATCTTTTGTGAATATAAACAGAAGCAGGGAAGTACTCATCAAGAAAAATTTTCTCCATCTCTTCACAAGTAGAAATACTACCAGTAGGTAGTGAGTAAAACAACTCTTCAGCATCTTCAGATAGGGTAAACGGAAACATTCTCAATTTCTTTGCTTCATCCGTATGCCCATCGATCTTCAACGTTGTACTCATGGTCAAAAATCGCTGCAAATGTTTATTGGCATCTTCATTGACCTTTCCGGTGAAAGATCTTCTCTCAAGCTGATTGATTGTGCTAGGATGCAGTTGAAAATTGGGCACATTCACCGGATGGTTTACAATTGTCAACCTGCCACCCGGTGCATTTTCCCCACCATAATCCCCAAGAAGTCTCTCTGGTGGATCTTCAGCCATGATCTCTTCCTCTTTTGACTCTGACTTGGTGTGAACTGAATGTTCTTTGTCAGAATCCAGTCTAGCTAATTGAGCTTGTCTTCTCCTTTCGCGAAAAGTTCTTTCAATTTCTGCGTCAAAAATATATTCAGCTGAGGGTTTTCCTCGCATACAGAGATTAGACAATTTATTATTGACAATAATAAAATAAACAGAAAAATAAATTTTTTATTGCTGAGCAATAAAATTTCAATTGAACTATAATCAACTCGGTATTTTGGCAATCCCCGGCAACGGCGCCAAAAACATGATCGGAAAAATAACAAGTGTACTATTTTTACCGATGTAGAAATAATGGGATTTACCCCAAGTATCGATCTCGAGGATTGCGTAGGAAATACTGAGTTAGATGATTTATTCAATTGAACAAAAACAATAGTTTTAAGATTGAGTGGAATAAATCCTTGCAGAAAGTATAAATTGACTTTTCGTTTGATTAAAGTATGCTAGGGTGAGTGTATAATTTGCCATGTAATGACCTTCACTCCTTGATTTATTCAACAAGATCATATTCCTCAACTACCGATTCTCAATATTATTTTATCCTAATTCCTTAATGACAAAACCTTTAACCTTCTTTCCTAATTTAAATTTCCATTTAAATTAGTACAGAGGTTAAGCATGCAATTACCAAGAACTATTCTGGTTAGAATAGGATTACCCTAGTCCTAGGTGAAATCCTTAATAATATTATTATTTAGAAAACCTTAACACGACCGTCCGACTCTACTGTGTTAAAATAGTGAAATCCTATGGTCCCATAGGGTCAAACTCCGAATTAATCTAAATAATAAAGTTGATGCGTAGTGAACTAAAATGTTGACTAAAACAGAGAGATCAGTATTCTTAACATAACAAATTAGGGACACCCCCTAGCATTGGGGGTTTAGCCTCTCATAGAATTCAAGAGTAACATAATCAAAATATTAGATAAAGACATTACAATAGATTGAGTCTTCGATCTTCCATTGCTCTCGCGCATGAAGAGTTCTTCGTCCCCAAAACTCTTGAATCTCCGCTCTTCTATCGTGAATTATTCTCTCTCGTCGCCAAAAAGTCCTCTTCTCCTTCTTAAAATAAGATTTATATAGTGTTAGGTCATTCCAAAGCAATACCAAATGTCCAAAACACCCTTAATGATCCTAAACACTATAAAATAGAAAAAAAATCATAATTCTCAGCGTCATGGCTGACACGGGCCCGTGTCCGATGACACGGGGCACCCGTGTCGGCCTCTATTTACGCGTATTTTAACCAAACTTTCTGACACGGGCACCCATGTCAGCTCCTGTTTCTTCTCCCAAATTGCCTTTGCACGCCCTTTCTGACACGAGTCGTGTCCCATGACACAGGTGGCTGTGTCAGGACCTTTGTAGCCTAAAATACTCTAATTTCTGCACTTCTTTTGCCTCGATTTGTCATATTTTGTTCTTCTGACCCTAAAAACACTTAAACACACAACCAAAACATAAAATGCGATAAAATGACATATAACACTAAACAAATAAGCGAAACGATAACAAAGTTCAATACGAAATATCTATGTAGAAACCACCGATCAGAAAGTTATATGAATGTTACATTAAGAATGTGCATATATGTATCTTGAAACCATAAACTGATTTTTTTTTTAATTTTACCATCAAAAAGCACGAGCATAATTGTTTATTGACTTTTCAATACTCTCCTCGTACTATTACCATAATTGCCTCTTAAATAGAAACGAGTGGGACGCGTTCTTAACGCGCAATTGTTTTTAAGGTATCATAAAATTGAAATAAACTTTTTTTAAAAGAGATAATAAACTCGTGCATATAACTCTTTCAATATATAAAAATATTTGAGCAAATAATATACATATATATATATTTTTATATAAATATTATTTTTGTTTTGAAATTATTATCAAAAATATTTATGTCAATAATAAAGTTGTTTTATTATTATTCAATATTTTGATCAATAATTTCATGTTCCAGTTATTATTCAATATGTTGATAAGTAACTTCACGTTTATGTTAATATTCAGTATTTTGATCACCAATTTAATATTTTCGTTAATATTCAATATTTTGATCAATACTTTCATGTTTCCGTTAATATTTAATATTTTGATCAGTAATTTAATATTTTCGTTAATATTCAATAGTTTGATCCGTAACTTCATATTCTCGTTAATATTCAATATTTTAATTACTAATTTTATGTTCTCATTAATATTCAATATTTTGATCAGTAACTTCATATTTTCGTCAATAATTAATATTTTGATCAATAACTTCATGTTCCCTTTATTATTCAATATTTTGATCAGTAATAGCTTGACAAAGATGCAACAATTTGGTGCATACATGGATTATCAATTCAATAACACCATCGATTATGCAAAGTGTGGTGTTCATTGATAATTTTGTGGATATGCGGAATGACCTCAAAGATCGATTTATGAGAGACGGTAGAATTTGTGTTTCACATTTGTATCAAGAAATTTATAATCTGAAACGAGGAAGCAAGAAGGTTTCAGACTATTTTACTGAATTGAGGAGCTTACGAGAAAAACTTGATCAATATAGGCCTATGCCAAGTTGCACATGTCAAGTGGCTTGTGCTTGTTTAGCCATGAGATACAGTAGAAGCTTTAGAGCTAAAGATATAATCAAACCGATTATATTTGAATGGGCAACCACCGGTGACTAACTCCCACTAAGAGACCTTCTGACCAAACCGGTCCTCTGAGGAACACAATACCTTATAAAGCTTCAAACCCAACTGGTCCTTTAGAAGAATTGTCAAAACCTTCCTAAAGCTTCATATCCAACTGGTCTTTTAGGAGGAACAAACAAAAGTTTCTTTTTACAATATTTACTTACAATAATATACTTCTACACAAGCAGTTATAAACTCAATTAAGTACATTAGAAGATCCTATGCACACTATGAATATTAAATTGTATCACGACACTAATTACATTACATTGTATCATCACAATATGCTTCTAAAAGAAAATTCATTGACACTAATGAGTAAATAATTTCATTTTTTCTTAAAAATATAATGAATTCTATTACATATATTATATTTATATATATATATATATATATATATATATATATATATATATATATATATATATATATATATATATATATATATATATATATATATTGCAAGAAAATATATTTAATTTCATAAAATAAAAAGTTAGTATACATATTTTTAAGATTTTAATAATTAATTTATTTTTAAATACTCTAATTTTTTATATTTTATAAAGTTAAAAAATTATCCTTATAACAATCATACATATTTTTCAAAAAATTATTTATTAATATTTTTAATTTAACATTAAATTAATTTTCATTTATTTTTTATCATATTTAATTTTTATTTTAAATTATATTTTAGAGAGAAATTTATAAATTATCTTTTTATCATATTCGGTCATATTCTAACCCAACTAAGATATTAATATAATCTAGTGAGACAGAATACGATAAATTTCATGATAAATTTATCACATTTTATTATATCATCAAACACTGAATTGAGATAGTATATGATACATATATCCTACCGTATCATATTTTTTATCCTGCGTATATAAACTAAGTAACTTCATATATGATACAAAAGATACAAAAGAAAGGAACTTCATATATCCTTATCCATCAAGTAACTTAATATCCACCAATTAATCGCCTATTAATTTCTTAGTAAGTTGCTCATTTGTATTGACACAGGCCTATATATGTGTTTGATAAGATTAAAAAAAAAGGAGTTTGATTTAGTAACTGTTATTTAATTTTTAGTTTGTAATTTTTTTAATATCTTTTGATTTTTTTCCTCCAAAGATATTATAAGTACTTTTTAAGTTTGTAATTTTTAATTTGTGATTTTTTATTTTATATATTAAAATTATTTTGCATGTTTTTATTAATATATTTATATTTATCAAATAAAAATTAAATAAATAATATAACATAATAAAAAAAATGAAATCACTAATTTTTTAATTAAAAATATTTCTTAACTTATTTTATATTTATCAATTATTATAACCGTTAATTTATTAAACACTTAAATTACACTATCGATTATTATTATCCGGTATACCAACTGTCAATCACCCGTTATCAACTAGTTTTACTAGCTTAAATACGTGCTTATGTATCATTTTAAATTAAAGTGAATGAAATAGAGATTAAAAAAACTTGTTTAGACCTTCCTCCCTCTTATAAATTTTATTTATGTTATACTTCAATTGACATAAAAAACCCAAAGAAAATCACTCTACATATCCAAAAACGTTTCAGCTTCCCACATAGTACAAGCAATTTCCCGTTGTTAAGATAATGAAAATGCTTACGAGGAAATCTAGATAGTTTTTAGGATAGATAATGTATTCATGACATGAAATTGTGAATGCAGTAAACTACCGCATTTCACATTTTAAAAGTAACAAAAAAAATTTAGATTTATTGAATCATTGATATATTAATTATTTTATAAATCTCAAAAATATTAATTTCTTATAAATGTGTTTGGAGGATGTAGGCCGCTACGATGTTGTATATTTCTAAAACTATTATATTTTGATCACAATTGCCGGTGGAGAAACAAACATGTTTATGATTCTCAATATTCTTAAATTCACAAATGCAAATTAAATAACTAAAATCTTACCAATAACTCAATTCTTCCTTAAACACATTGACTATTGGTTAGGTGCAGAGCAAATTCAAACATGCTTGCTAATACTCATTATCCTCAACAAAAATGCAAAAACTTTGATTACTTTCTGCAAGTGCAATCAAGCAAATATCCACACATTTATGAATATAGAATGGAACTTGTTTTCACTCAATTGTGTAGAAATAATAGAACTAACAAATAAAGTACTTTTAACGTGGACTTAGAAACTCCACCCTTACATTCTCGTTAGTTATTTTGATGTCCTTAGAAATGGTTTGTACCTCAATGGAGACATTTAACACACCATCAGAATCTGTAGCAAAGCAACAATTGATAGGAAGGACTAGAGCGGTATCAGGAAGTGAGACATTAAGCGAACCAGGAACATTAACTGTAATTCCAACACCACCATGAAAATCAATCTCGATCTTAGATTTGTTATCTTCAATTGTAACATTCACTTTTTTATCATTCATTATATTTCTTGGTATAGGTTCTGGTTCTGATTCTGGTTCTGCAGGAGAGAACCTTGTAAGATATTGATGCACTTCCTTTGGATCATTCTTAAGCCATCCACTAATTAAAGCAGCTTGGATAGCTGCACCACAAGCAACATCCTCATCAGGATCAATTATATTGATGAGATTCTTCTCCTTTTTGAAATAGTTCTGCAATAGCTGCTGAACTTTGGGAATCCTTGAAGAGCCACCCACTAGAACAACTTCATCAACACTACTACTGTTTATCTTAGCATCAGAAAGGCATGTCTGAACTGTATCCATAAAATTATCAAAGAGGACTGTGTTGAGTTGCTCAAACTTAGCAGATGTTATTGATGAACGGAAATCAATTCCGTCATATAAAGCTTCAACCAGAAAAATGGTACTAAAATTAAATGAAAGTGTGTTTTTGGCCCTCTCACACTCATTTCTCAACCTCCTAAAGGAACTTGAGTACCTACCAATGTATATATTTTTCTTTATCTTAAACTCATTCACAAAATGCTTCACCATTCTTTCATTAAAATCTTCACCTCCAAATTGAGCCTTTTTCGTCGCCTTTATTTCAAACTTGCCATCCTTGATTGTGATGATAGACACATCAAAAGTTCCACCACCGAGATCAAGGATAACAATATTTCTATTTTCAACGCAAGTCGCTCTCTTCTGAAGACCATATGAAAGAGCTGCAGCAGTTGGTTCATTAATTATCCTCATTACATTGATGCCAGCAATGACACCAGCATCTTTGGTGGCTTTTCGCTGAGAATCATTGAAATAAGCAGGCACTGTAATCACTGCATTTTTTACAGGTGACTTCAAAAATGCCTCTACAACATCCAGCATCTTTTTGAATATCAGAGATAATATTTCTTCAGGAGAAAAGTGTTTTTCCTTACCTTTGTAATTAACAAAGATCATAGCTTTGTCATCTTTACTAGAAATGACCCTAAACGGCCATGACAGTAGATTGTTCTGAATTACTGGATCACTATATTTTCTTCCAATAAACTTCTTTACATCTGCAAAATTCAAAATGTTGATCATGTATAATTTAAATATATCCGAAAAATGGTAACAATTGAACAAACACGATAAATTACCAAATATAGTATTGGATGGGTTAGAGGCTGCTTGATTTTTGGCAGAATCACCAATCAACCTTCTATCATCAGTGAAAGCAACAAAAGAAGCTTCCTTGGAGATTATCTCAGCTTTGTTGTTTTGCTCCTGCCACACAGCAACACGTGAGTAGGTTGTACCAAAGTCAATTCCAATGGCATATCCTTCATATTTTATGGTCATTCTCTTTTGAGTATATGATCTGATATTAAACTTTAGAAGAGAAAGAAAATATGGTAATAGTATTGAGAACTTAGGGTGGGCTTTTATAAATGTGGAATACGAAAGTTATCTAAATGTTACAATGTTAAGCATTGTGCATGTATGTATCTTGAAACCATAAACTGAACTTTATTTAAATTTTACTATCAAAAAGCACGAGTATAATTGTTTACTGACTTTTCAATACTCTCCTCATACTATTACCATAATTGCCTCTTAAAAAGAAACTTTGATTTCAATTACACTCACTGCCTTTTCACTTCTCATTACTCTTTGGTGAGCACTATAGTATCTATCAGCTTTGGATGGGTAGTATAAAACTAATAGAATATTTACAAGTGTCTATAGTATAATTAAATGAAAATGATTATACAATACAGGTAGTTGCACAAGGCATTATCAAATATTATAAAAATATATGTTGCACCCCAAAATTTGTCTGTTCGATTTTAATATTAATTGGCTTACACTTAATAATCACGTGCATCGCTTACATGTTATTAGTGCATTAACTATGGGATCGAGTCATTTCTCAGAAGAAATATTAAAAAAGCAATTGTTTCGCCAGACAATACAATAAAAACAAAACTTTGCTTCTAAGGGATTTAAATGCATAATGTGTGCTTTCCAAGCGTCTCAATCAATGTTCAACCAAATCATCATCATGTCAAGTTCTCTTATGCGCTTCAACATGCTTTGAATGAAAGAGAAACCCAAGTGTTTCAGTTGATTTAAGTCAGTTCGGATCAGAGACAACAATTTTACTGGTTTAAGCTCAGAAATTCGTAACTTTCAACTAGAATATTGTTTTGAAATGGTTCTTTAGGCATTGGAATCGTCTTGGTATTTTCTTCATTTCATATGTTTGGATCGAAAGCCATTTTTGTGAGGAAAGTCTCTGAATAACGTGTTTTCCCTGAAACAACATTTTAATTTAATTGTTGGTTATCCGATGTGGTATTTTTGGTCAACCCTTCGAGCAGTGGGTTTGTCTTGATATTATCCTCATTTCTCGTGTTCGGGACAAAGGCTAATTAATGAAGAATGTCACCAGAAATATTAATCTTTTGAAGACAGAATTTTGTGGGTTAACTGTCGTTTTGTGGATACTTAAAAATTCATAACTTCTGACTGAAATATCGTTGTGGAACGGCTCTTGAGGCCTTAAAATTATCTTAATGTCATATTCATTTCGTATGTCCGGGTGGAAGGCTGATTCTTTGAAGAAGACCCCCAGAAATATGAATTACCAAAAAAGTTATGGTGTTAAAGCCGATGTTCATTCCACCATTTCTCGATATTGTAAAATTTGTAACTTCTTTGATTTTTATTGTATCAAGAAGATTCTTTTGGTATAATTTCACAAATTTTGTTAGCTCAGAGTTTGCTTCAAGCCTCGAGTTTGGATTTTTCATGGAGGATTTTTGTTTGTGGCATTCTTTCCGAGTTGAACAGTTAAATAAGATGAAAATTTGTCAGAAGCTAAAAATAGTGGAATTTAATTTCGATTTTCTCGTTATTCAAAAAATTCATAACTTTCTCGTTGTTTATCCGATTGAGGCGATTCTTTCAGTTAGACGTCACAAATTTTGTCAACTACGACTTTGTTTTAGGCTCGCGTCAGGATTTTGCATCGATTTGTCATGAGCTTATGGATTTTATTCCGACTGCATATTTGACACTAAGAAATTATGCATTATTCAAATAATGTCCAAATCAAACTAGACCCAAATGTCACATTATATATTGATTTTGCCTCACTATTTTAACAACACTTGATTTATTTTTCAAATTTCACTTAAAAAAATTACTCTTTATTTCCTCTCGTTCTCTCAAAGAGAAAAGAAAATTCAAATTACTCCATCTCCCTAAAAAAATAGCAAACCTCCCTTTTTTCCATTGTTCCTCCGACGACGCACCATTGCCAGCGAACAGCTCCAGTCACAGGCCCCCCATTTGTGTCTGGAAGCCTCCACCAGATGCGAATACTCCAATGAACTTAGAAAAACCTTCAATGAACTTGCGGTAATAACCAGCCAAACCAAGAAAACTTCTAATGTCAGAAACAGATTTCAGAGCTTCCCATTGACATACAACCTCAACCTTAGAAGGATCCACAAAAATACCACCACTCGAAATCACATGTTCAAGGAAACTCACTTCCTTCAAACAAAATTCACACTTCGAAAGCTTAGCATACAACTTCTTCTCTTTCATCACAGATAACACAATTCTCAAATGCTCATCATGATCTTTTTCACTCTTGGAATAAATCAAGATATCATCAATGAACACAACAACAAATTAATCCATATACTCATGAAAAATATAATTCATATATTCCATAAACACACCAGGAGCATTAGTCACGCCAAATGACATTATAGAATACTCATAGTGACCATACCTTGTCCTAAAAGCAGTCTTCTGAATATCCTCAACCTTCACACAAATATGATGATAACCAGACCTCAAATCAATCTTATTGAAAACACAAGCATCAACTAACTGATCCATCAAATCATCAATCCTCAGAAGTGGATACTTGTTCTTAATCATCATCTTATTCGATTATCTATAATCAACACACAACCTCATAGAACCTTTCTTTTTCTTATACAAATATGATGAATATTCCTGTAGGATAAAATTCATTATGCAACATATAATTAATCACAATTTAATGTCTAATTATTTATGTGATCGCAAAACTTCAGAAATAATTTTAATTAATTTAAGGATGTTGTGGCTAATCCAAAATAATTAAAATTATAACGATTACTAGAAATGTTTTTATATTGACGAAATAACGGCACTTTCATTGGGTTTGGAATGTCATCAGGGCGAGTCAACATTCATATTCCTTTGATTTTGCTTTCTCCAACACCAAACGCCAAGTGTCCCAGTGGTTAAGGCGCTCACTGTGTTCAGATGCTCTCAAGGGTCCCCTGTTCGAACCCCATCAGGACCTGGTTTTGCTTTTTTTTTTTCTCACAAACTCAAATTTCTAACTATTTTCCTATTTTTTCTAATTTATTTAATATTTTGCATCCTATTTTAATTCTTTTCATGATTTTTATTCTGCATTATAAAAATTACCAAAAAATATTTTCTTTTTACATTATTTTCATAAAAATCTTTATTTAATTTAATAAATTTAAAAATATAATTTTTGCATGCATATTTATTTTATTTTTATTTTAGCATTTAAATCACTTTTAATTGCATTTTAATTATTAAATCTTTTCTAAAAAATCCCAAAAAATTATCTTAACATATTTATCTTATTTCCAGCATATATTAATTTTCTCATATTAAAATTTGCATTTTTTCTAACATTTTCTCTTATTTCAATTTCATCATATTTCCCGATTTTCTTATTCTTTCACAGGTTGCTCCGATTCGGACGTTTTTTCTTTTATCATTTTATTTTCCAATAATGTAATTGCTCATGGGTTGTAATAGTTTAATTTAGGCTTTTACTTTCCGCACTCCTAATTATGTATCTGCCCCAAAGCCATGTAATAACGTAGGTTTACCTTTCCGCATTTTACATTCCGCATTTTAATTTCCGCATCCTATAAACTGCTAGTAATTAGGCGTGTATGGCAAGATAATAATGAACATAGCACACTAATCTTCAAGATAAAATATCTGAATTTGACACACTTCTTTCACACATGCACCCCTTAGGGTAATTCTCTCTCGATGCCTTGCGAATTCAAAATGGTCATGTCCCTCGAACGTAGAGGTATTCTAGCACCGTTGTCTTCCAAACAAATCATCATAGTCCCTTCGATACAAAGATCATAAGACCCACGATGTCGCCTCCGAATACATGATCTTGACCCTCGATTGTCGCCTACGAAAAATGATGATAGTCCCTTCGAATGTGCTAGGATACTTCCTACAAGTTGCCTTCTATGACCATCCGATGTCCCTTCGAATGTCCCGCTTACATCCAACGAATGGAGCTACCTACTAACTAATGGTATGGCTAGCTCTATTCTAAAGGAATGTAGAAGTACAACAAAACGACCAATTCTGAGTGGGTAAATAAGTCTTTTAGTTGCTTGCTCTAAACAAATGCTTTTCACACCACACACTCTTTTTCAAAGTTCAAATTCTTTTCAAAACAAAAACATTTCCGAACACTTTGTATACACTCCTACATGAGTCATTACAAAGTCAAAGCGAAATGCCTTTTTCAAAACATTTTGTCAAACACACAGAAAGCAATTTTAAAAAGTGATCTAGAGCAACTAAGAGCCCGTAGAATAAACTGCGGATGGAAAGGGGTGCTAATACCTTCCCTTTTCATAACCATTCTCCCGAACTCAGAATCTAACGAAGGTCTTTTTCTGTTACTTTTACCTTCCCTTAATTGGATAAAAATAAAAGTCGGTGGCGACTCTTGCTATCCGCACATTTGGATACAAAAATCCTACAAAGTCAGTTCACCGTATCACAACATGCATAGTTTTAATTTTGATTTAGTTGAAAATGTGTTAGAATTACACCAAATCTATGGATAATTCCGAATCAATCTTAATGAAAAAGAATTAATCAAATGATCGAATTTGCCTCTTGTTCTTCACTCTTTACTCGAGTGATTCAACCAATCTTGTTCGCAAGATGATTTCGATGCATAATTGATAATGGAAAAAGAAAGAAAATATGAATTTCTGAAGAAAGGAGAAATAGGGTTTCAGCAAAAAATAGGGGAAGAAGAAGAGAATACCTACATAGTTTCTCTCAACTTTCAAAAATGAATATTATTCAATTATACAATCATGTGTGAACCATAACTTTATAGCAATAAGGTAACTCCTGATTTATATATTTTGGATTTTCTTGCTCCCTAAGAAAACTATAAAATACCTAATTCCGCTAAGACAAACAATATAAACCAAAGTAAAAAATTTCAGTTGAGGTACATTATTTTGATGTTTTGACAACTAGATGTTTTGACAGCAACATGCTTTGACACCATACTCTCAATACATCACCTAAGGCATTATGTTTAAAGCTATCTTCATTCATCATTATTCTTAGTCTTTTGAACATCTTAACTTTCACTCATTTTGTCATGATGTCTGCTATCTGATTCTTAATTCAGAAGTGTTCCATGTTCAACTTCTCTTTTGCTGCTTGCTCTCGAAGACAACGGAATCTCATTTCGATGTGCTTTATTCTTTCATGTCCCAACTAATTCTTTTCCTGATTAATAGTAGACATGATATTGATCTTCATGGTAATTACTCCATGATCCTTTGTTGATATCTCTTAAACCAAATTTACGATCCACGTTGCTTGAAATGAACAAGCAAAATCATTTATGTACTCTTCTTCACACCATGATAGTACCTCTACTTGTTGTTTTCTTGAGTTCAAAGAAAATGGTGCACCACCTAGCATAAACACATAGCCAGTTCTAGATTTTTTATCCTCAGCATCATTACACCAACTTCAGTCAATGTAATACACTATCTTGCATTCTTTTCCTTCATAAGTTTTAGGAAATAGAATGCCATAATCGAGAGTTCCTTTGAGATACCTTAGTGCCCTCTTTGTTTCTTCTAGGTGTGATATCATTGGCTTCTTCATTAATATACTCACCATACCTACATTGTATGCTAGATGAGGCCTTGTGTGATAAAGGTACCTTAATGACCCAATAGTTATTATGTATTTTGTTGGGTCGATATCATCTTTGTTTGAGTCTTTCGACAATTGCAGTCCAGGTTCAGCATATGTCAAAGTCAAATTACATTCTTCCATGTCAAATATCTTGAGTATTTTGCTTGCATATCTTCTTTGTTGCATCATCAAACCTATACTAATCTTGTATAATTCGATGCCAAAGAAGTATAAAATGTCGCCCATATCAAACATTTCAAACTCCTTACTAAGATCACCTTTGAAGTCTTCAATCTCTTTCTTGCAATTATCTGTTATGAACTAGTCATCGACATAGATACATAGTATAATAAAATCACTCTTGCTTATTCTTACATAAAATCCATTCTCGGTTATGCGGTTCATAAATTCCTTCTCCTTAAACTGTCAATCTTCTTATTCGAGCTCTTGGAGCTTGTTTAATTCCACATAAGACTTTATGCAACTTGTATACTTTTATTTCTTGACCTTGTTTCACAAACCCACTGGTTGTGTAACATAATTTTTGGAAAATACCCTTTTTCATCCCTTATCTATATCTCGGGGTCCATTTTGATCCCTTAATTTTTAAAAAGACCAAGTTAGTCCTTTATTTCTTCAGAAGGTGTCATATGCGTCCTTTCTGTCCAATTTCCACTAACGGTGTTTATTTTTGCATGTATGGCTCCGGTTGGCATCTAGTCATCATCATCTTCTTTTTCCGAACACGAAAACCCAAAATTTTCAAACCTTCTTCAACCATCCATTGCTCCATTTATTTCTCATCGAAAGGAAAAACATTTTTTTACAAACCTCCTTATTCAGATTCACTATCCAAAATAAATATAAAGGTAAGAAAAATCAATGGAATCAAAAATTAAAAATCATAATTATTTCGTTCACTTTGTGTTCTGGATTTAGATCAGAATCTAGATCTGCTTTCTTACCCAAATCTACCTCACTCACAAAGAGTGTTCTTTGCATTCCATATTGAATTGCATATTCAAGATATTTTCTATCAACCTCTCCCGTTTCATTCACAAATCTAACAACAAATCAATTTGAATTGAAATGAGTAACGTGTGTGGGGGATTCTTGATTGAGTGTTCACAGAGGCTGCGGAAGAAATTAATTGCACATCACATGAAGACCAGGCTGAGAAACATGTATGTATTATATGTTACTACAAAATGCAAAATCATCTTCAACTTACTTCATACTTTATTGCTACAAAAAGCAAAATCAAAGCAATTTCTCAAACATATAAACTGTGTGTTATTACGTGGTTCATGAAATCAGATTTTTCAATTTTGTGTTTTTTTATGTTTTAGTTTTCCGGTGTTATTGTTGTTTCCTTCTATTGAATTCCGGAATGATTTTATATGGTTGTAGGAATTAAATTGTTTAATTATCCTTTTTGTATGTTTTGGTGTTGTTGTTGTTATTTTCTATTGAATTTTGGAACAATTTTACGATTTTGATTAAGAAGTGATGGAGTGATCTAGAAGATGATGAGATCTTCATGTTGTAGTTGTTGTTTTTGTCTGGGTTGATAAATGTGCTAAAGTGTTTTATGGGTTTGATGAATATGATAAATGATTTTCTAGGTTTGAAATTTTGGGTTTTTCTGGTTAAAAAAAAGGAAGAAGATGATGAGTAGAGATGCTGTAACACCCCATCTAAATACCCCGAATATATTAATTAAATTAATATCTAAATCATCTTTAATCAGAGTTTAACACGACATAATAAGGGATGTCACAATTAATAATTAAACAAACTTTATTCAAAGTAGCCATGCTACTCGAGGATCAACATCCAAATAAATTTTCAATCAATTTAAGACCATGTCTTTACGGAAAATATCATCACAAACGGAATAATTTCAATCAACATTATTCCCACTAAGTTTTAAATAAATAATAGACTAAGTCTAATTCCTCATCTAACGTTCCCGATGTTACAATCTAATCGAGCATGACACGACACGCGGACTAAGCGATGAGCTCTAGAGCCATCCTCACCGACTCTTCATTGCTAACTTTAATCGAAATGGTAAAGTAAGGGTGAGACTTCTCATAATTAAAGCATATTATAAGTTTCTCAATTAACAATATATTTCAAGCATATTAATCCACCCATTTCAACATAACTCCATTCGATACAATTACAACCATATAATCATCATGCACAACAATCATCAATCGAGAATAGTAACCGGAAGACATCCTAACATGTTACTATTCCATACAAATATAATGCAGACTCAATGCATGCGGTACCGACTCGTGACCAAGTCACCCAACACTGATCCATTCATCAACCGGATACAGTACCATCGATTCATCCATAACCACTCGGACACGAATCCAGCCTAACCACCCATCCTCACTCGGGTATCGGTTATCGGCAATCCAAGTCAAATTCCGCACAATGGGAATTAACTTCACCAAACAATGCATATGCACGCACATCACTAGCATGCAACATCAACACAGGTTATGACCACATCAGACATCATAAACCATCATCAACTACAACATGATATCATCAACTATCATGAAATAAATCATCGCAAGCATAAATATGCCACACACACTTACCCTTCATTTGGTAAGACTATCATCAGTAAATACCACAACAACAACAATTGAGATCAACAACTATCAGGCATATACCACCATCAAAACACATGATATCAATACAATCATGAATACACCAATTATCATAAACCAAATCAAAACCAAAAACATGATATTCCAACTATCATGCATACAACTAACATCAGCATAAACATGCAAACCAAACACCAGGATATATCAACCAATCATATATACATCTACCATCAGCATAAACATGCTATTACATCTACACCATCCAATACATCCATCAACACAGGATCTCTACTATATACAATTCGATATGCGTCAGTCAAAAGTCATCTATTTCGGAATTTGGCCCATTTTCAAAATAATTTCAAGTTTTGGAAAATATTTTCATTTCATAAAATAGAGCTTTAAATTTAGAAAATAACGTCCAAAACGGCGCTCAAAACGGACTTACGGTTTGAAAGTTATGAATTTTCAAAGTTTGACATTTTTCAAAAATTTAAGTTGGAACCCGGTTCCGTCACAGACAGGAACCGGTTCCTGAAAAGTCCCAAAACCTCCTTGCTGGAAAAATGTATGGGAACCCGGTTCCGTCACATACAGGAACCGGTTCTCACGTGTATTTTTCAGAGTTTTATAAATTTCCAAAGGGCAACCCGGTTCCTACCCAGACAGGAACCGGTTCCCACGTACTAAAAAGCCATTTCCTGCACTTTTGACAGCATTCATCCATTTCAATTCAAACTCAAACATACCCATACGAACTCCAACATGGGAAACACTAAAACACATTATTTTTCATCATCTATCTCATCAAACAACATATTTCCATCATCTATTTTCATCTACTGACACTCTAATCATATTCCATACATATTCTGACACAATCAGACTCAATCTGACACCAACTGACACTCTTAGGGACACATTCATGGAACCCTAGAATTTCACAAACACAATTTCCTAACATGCTATGATCTATAGAATCAACATCAAAACCTATAATAAGCATTAATCAGTCGAAATCACCCCTTACCTTGTGGGTTCTTCGAGATTCCGACGCTTCTAGGTTTTCCTTCTTCTCTTCTCTTCTCCAACTCTACGTATAATAGCTTTTCTCAAAAAAAAACTATTTTCTTTTCTTTTCCTTTTTATATTCCTTCTAATAATCCTTTATTTATTCCAATAAAATAAAACAAATGGTAATTAGTAAGTGTAGTGTAATTTACTCCTCACACCCTTAATTACACCTCACACCTCCATCTCTTCTTTTCTTCAATTAAACCCATAAATTCCAAAAATATAATTAATTCAAGTCTTTAATTAATTAAATAATTAAATTCATATTTATTTAATTTCTGAATTAAATCGGGGTGTCACAGATGCCATCTGGGAGCCACACATTCAAAAATAAACATCGTTAATGGAAATTGGACGAAAAGGACGCATATGACACCGTCTGAAGAAATAAAGGACTAACTTGGTCTTTTTAAAAATTAAGGGATCAAAATGGACCCCGAGATATAGATAAAGGACGAAAAAAGGTATTTTGCCAAAAAAATTCATCTAATGGGCCATTTAGAAATGCACATTTCACATCCATTTGAAACATATGCCATTTGTTCATGTTTGCTAGACTGAAACCCAACCTGATTGTTTAGATCCTAGCAACAGTTGCAAAAACTTTGTCGAAATTGGTTCCTTCTTTCTTAATAAAACCTTTTGCCACAAGTCTTGACTTGTTTTGAGTTACTTCTACTTTGGGATTCAGCTTCACCTTGTATACCAACTTCACATTGATTTCCTTCTTTGCTTGAGGAAATTCGACAAGTGACCAAATTATGTTGACTTCGATGGACTTCAGTTCCATATTTAATGCTTTCATCCACTCCAAATCCTTCAATGCCTCAGTTGTATTGACTGGTTCTACATCTACATAGGAAGCATAATGTACCATATCACCTTCATTATTGAATGCATCATATGATTTAATCACACATTCCTGCAACCTTGCAGGCATATGTCTTATTCTTTGAGGTCTACTTATGCATGCTCGTCCTATGGCTTCTTTTTGTCGGACTTCTCTTTCAACTTCACTTGTTGGTTCTTCACATAAGATTATCGTTGAATTCTTCTTTACAATTTTTAGTCCAATCCCATTCCTTAAGCTCATTTATGATCATGTCTCTACTGATCACAACTTCCGCATTCACTAGGTCGAACAACTTGTATCCACAAGTCGAATGATATCTTATTAGGACCATTTGACTCGAGTTGTCATCAATTTTGATTCTCAACTGATCAGACACATGTTTATGTCCTATAAATAAAAATACTTTCTTATTAATCAAGCTAGGTATGACACCAGACAAACATTTTTTTGGCATGAATCATTGTAACTTCTTCATCAAACCTCTATTCAAAATGTATGTTGTAGTCGACACAGCTTCATCACAAAACTCTTTAGGTAAACATTTTTCTTTTAACATACTTCTTACTATATTCACGATGGTTGTATTCTTCCTTTTTTTAGTTCCATTATGTTATGGAGTGTAGGGTGGAACCACCTAATGTACAATCCATTCTTTCTCACATAATGTGTTGAAATACTACGACACATATTCTACACCACCACCCGTCCTCAGAATCTTGATATTTCGACCATTATGTCTTTTGACCATAGATTTAAACTTGGAAAATACCTCGATCACTTCCTTTTTCTTCTTGATCTAGTAAGTTCATAGATTTTGGTGAAATCATCTATGAATGTGACAAAATATTTATTACCTACAATATAATCCACCTAGATAGGACCACACACATCAAAATATATGATTTCAAGAATTGCCTTTGACTTGGTTTTTGCATCCTTGTTGAAGCTATTTTGCGTTGCTTTGGTTGCACACATTCCCCGCACACTTCATTTGGAATGTCAATTTCTGGTAATCATGTAACCATATTTATTCTCTTCAAATATTTAATGTTTTTGAAATTGATATGGCCAACTCTATAGTGCCATATCCATTCTTCCATGTTTCTTGCAGTTACAAGACACTTATACTCCATCACATTAAGTTTAATCTTAAAGGTTCTATTATGAGACATGAGAGTCTTCAAGATTAACCATTATCTTGAGTAGAAAAACCCATCATTTTGTCTTCAATCAACATTTTGTATCTCTTTGAAGGAAAATCGCAATATATAAACGCCGCAGCGGAAATTCAATTTTCCTTTAGCGATCCTTACGAATGATCATGGTCAGTGATAGAATATGTTACCTCTTGTGGAGATTTCAATCTCTAATGCTATGATCATGAACGTTTATGAAGAACAACGTCTCTACTTAGTCCACATGAATAGATCGCTCCCGATCACAATGCTAGCTGCTCATGAACGAAAGCTTTGAGTGAGAGAGTGAGCGAAAAAACAGCAAGGTTCCAATACCAGATTTTCATCAA
The DNA here is from genome assembly GCA_021764765.1 of Vicia sativa. Lineage (NCBI taxonomy): Eukaryota > Viridiplantae > Streptophyta > Magnoliopsida > Fabales > Fabaceae > Vicia > Vicia sativa. The sequence continues at coordinate 16,258,440 of CM038793.1, read as the reverse complement.
GTGAAATGCTTCAGCACAAGGGTTCTATTTATAGAACCACAAGTGTGGGTTGAAAGCTAAAAGCCCAATAAAGTCTATAAGCTAAAATCCAAATTAATCATATGAGTATCATTCCTTATGATGTACTGCATATCACTTAATCGTGTGGTACCTTACCACATTCCGTATTCCACTTAAGTGCACCGTACCTTACGGTGTTCCTCATTTACTCTATCTCTCATTTATCTGTCCTTATGTGTGTGACCCTTTAGGTTTGCGCGACGTTGGCAATTATATTAAATCACATTTAACATAATAAATAGTGAGCGGTATCTAGCAACACATCACTGCTACCCAAGTCACGAAAATATCATGTGATCTGAAAAAACCTTTCCGTGATAATGCTTGTGTGCACAATTACTCTTTTGCCCTTATGTCTATATTGAACATATGGCATAGACTGTGTCACCCTTGTCCAATTAAATATTGGCCCCTCAGACATTTATCTTGTTACACAGGATGGGAAAATTCCATCTAGGTCACTCATGTCTCTCAACATTCTTTGTGAAGTACCAATAAACTGTCTTTATGGTCATCCAGTTGCGAATAACGTTTGATCAGTAATAAAACACTTGAATCTACATCTAGGGTCCATAGTGGTTTTCAGGTCGAAGGGTGGTATACACCACTTATCACCATGAGAATAACTTATGACACTTTGCATAATATTCTATGTAGTATTCTCACCAAGTGACTCTCCTTCTTTCTGCTTAAAATTCACAATTTCATATCTTTTGTGAATATAAACAGAAGCAGGGAAGTACTCATCAAGAAAAATTTTCTCCATCTCTTCACAAGTAGAAATACTACCAGCAGGTAGTGAGTAAAACAACTCTTCAGCATCTTCAGATAGGGTAAACGGAAACATTCTCAATTTCTTTGCTTCATCCGTATGCCCATCGATCTTCAACGTTGTACTCATGGTCAAAAATCGCTGCAAATGTTTATTGGCATCTTCATTGACCTTTCCGGTGAAAGATCTTCTCTCAAGCTGATTGATTGTGCTAGGATGCAGTTGAAAATTGGGCACATTCACCGGATGGTTTACAATTGTCAACCTGCCACCCGGTGCATTTTCCCCACCATAATCCCCAAGAAGTCTCTCTGGTGGATCTTCAGCCATGATCTCTTCCTCTTTTGACTCTGACTTGGTGTGAACTGAATGTTCTTTGTCAGAATCCAGTCTAGCTAATTGAGCTTGTCTTCTCCTTTCGCGAAAAGTTCTTTCAATTTCTGCGTCAAAAATATATTCAGCTGAGGGTTTTCCTCGCATACAGAGATTAGACAATTTATTATTGACAATAATAAAATAAACAGAAAAATAAATTTTTTATTGCTGAGCAATAAAATTTCAATTGAACTATAATCAACTCGGTATTTTGGCAATCCCCGGCAACGGCGCCAAAAACATGATCGGAAAAATAACAAGTGTACTATTTTTACCGATGTAGAAATAATGGGATTTACCCCAAGTATCGATCTCGAGGATTGCGTAGGAAATACTGAGTTAGATGATTTATTCAATTGAACAAAAACAATAGTTTTAAGATTGAGTGGAATAAATCCTTGCAGAAAGTATAAATTGACTTTTCGTTTGATTAAAGTATGCTAGGGTGAGTGTATAATTTGCCATGTAATGACCTTCACTCCTTGATTTATTCAACAAGATCATATTCCTCAACTACCGATTCTCAATATTATTTTATCCTAATTCCTTAATGACAAAACCTTTAACCTTCTTTCCTAATTTAAATTTCCATTTAAATTAGTACAGAGGTTAAGCATGCAATTACCAAGAACTATTCTGGTTAGAATAGGATTACCCTAGTCCTAGGTGAAATCCTTAATAATATTATTATTTAGAAAACCTTAACACGACCGTCCGACTCTACTGTGTTAAAATAGTGAAATCCTATGGTCCCATAGGGTCAAACTCCGAATTAATCTAAATAATAAAGTTGATGCGTAGTGAACTAAAATGTTGACTAAAACAGAGAGATCAGTATTCTTAACATAACAAATTAGGGACACCCCCTAGCATTGGGGGTTTAGCCTCTCATAGAATTCAAGAGTAACATAATCAAAATATTAGATAAAGACATTACAATAGATTGAGTCTTCGATCTTCCATTGCTCTCGCGCATGAAGAGTTCTTCGTCCCCAAAACTCTTGAATCTCCGCTCTTCTATCGTGAATTATTCTCTCTCGTCGCCAAAAAGTCCTCTTCTCCTTCTTAAAATAAGATTTATATAGTGTTAGGTCATTCCAAAGCAATACCAAATGTCCAAAACACCCTTAATGATCCTAAACACTATAAAATAGAAAAAAAATCATAATTCTCAGCGTCATGGCTGACACGGGCCGTGTCCGATGACACGGGGCACCCGTGTCGGCCTCTATTTACGCGTATTTTAACCAAACTTTCTGACACGGGCACCCATGTCAGCTCCTGTTTCTTCTCCCAAATTGCCTTTGCACGCCCTTTCTGACACGAGTCGTGTCCCATGACACAGGTGGCTGTGTCAGGACCTTTGTAGCCTAAAATACTCTAATTTCTGCACTTCTTTTGCCTCGATTTGTCATATTTTGTTCTTCTGACCCTAAAAACACTTAAACACACAACCAAAACATAAAATGCGATAAAATGACATATAACACTAAACAAATAAGCGAAACGATAACAAAGTTCAATACGAAATATCTATGTAGAAACCACCGATCAGAAAGTTATATGAATGTTACATTAAGAATGTGCATATATGTATCTTGAAACCATAAACTGATTTTTTTTTTAATTTTACCATCAAAAAGCACGAGCATAATTGTTTATTGACTTTTCAATACTCTCCTCGTACTATTACCATAATTGCCTCTTAAATAGAAACGAGTGGGACGCGTTCTTAACGCGCAATTGTTTTTAAGGTATCATAAAATTGAAATAAACTTTTTTTAAAAGAGATAATAAACTCGTGCATATAACTCTTTCAATATATAAAAATATTTGAGCAAATAATATACATATATATATATTTTTATATAAATATTATTTTTGTTTTGAAATTATTATCAAAAATATTTATGTCAATAATAAAGTTGTTTTATTATTATTCAATATTTTGATCAATAATTTCATGTTCCAGTTATTATTCAATATGTTGATAAGTAACTTCACGTTTATGTTAATATTCAGTATTTTGATCACCAATTTAATATTTTCGTTAATATTCAATATTTTGATCAATACTTTCATGTTTCCGTTAATATTTAATATTTTGATCAGTAATTTAATATTTTCGTTAATATTCAATAGTTTGATCCGTAAC